>CM039094.1:37847115-39060032 GCA_022113865.1 Chimonanthus praecox
ATCTAACTCTCATTTCACTCTCTTCCTCTCTTACTCTCTCTTTGCCATACCACACCAAGGAGGAAAAGAAAAAAGAAAACTAAGAAGAGAAGAAGAGAAGAAAGAAGCTAGGTTTGGCCCTCCACCTCAAGACCAAAGCTTGAGACATCATTTCCCTTATCCTCTCCTCCTCTCCCTCTCTCAATTTACCTCCATCTTAGCCGACCCAAGCATTGGAGTTTTCCATTGGGTCAAGCACATCTCAGCCGACCAATCAAGGAGAAGAAGAGAAGAGAAGGCCAAGGAATCCGAGAGGAGAAGGAAAAGTCGGAGGAGCCGTCGGATTGTAAGTATTTCTAAACAAGATATGAGAATTCTTTTAGGGTTTAAGAGTTGGGGTCCATTCTTCTTGGATTTAATGGTGGCCAAATTATCATGGGCCTTGGATCTCAAATCCATCCAAAAATGAAGTAAGGAATGGACAAACCCTAATGGGTAAATTAGGTTAAGAAAAAAATAAATGGATTAAGGACATTGGTATTAAAAATTGTTGTAAGCATGGATGCATGTGATTTAATGGGGTTCTTAAAGAATGGAAACCATGGAATATGATTAATGGTTTTAAAGGTTTTGAATGATTAAATGTAGTGATCTTAAATGAGGAAATTCATGGGAGATATGAATGATGTTTATGGCCTTGAAAGGCATAGATGAGAATGAACCCTATGGTGATGTGATGGTGGTTTTTAATGGGTTTAGAAGGATGGAAATATGGAGTAATGTATTAATAATTTGGAGGCTTAAAAGGGTGATGTGTTTGTAAATTTAAAGGGTGTAAGAAGAGAGAAGAATGATTAAGAATGTTGATGGTTTGAAATGGATTTTTAAGCATAGATTATAATGTTTTAAAGGGGCTGATTTTAATGGAGATTAGGTTAGTTAAATGGCTGATTTCTAATGTTGTTATGTCATGGTTAATGAGACATCAATGGACCCATTTTGTGAACCAATTGATGGGCTAAGAGTAAGATCTATGTATGTGCATTAATAAATGGGAATGTGGCTAAGTTAATGGACTCAAGTATGATTAAGAGTAATAGTTTAAATGCATGATGTAAACCCCCTCATGGGAGGACTTATTATGGATCTAAATGTGGTGAAATAGACCCAAGGAAAATGAGGAAAAGACATCATGGGTTCGGCCATGGTGTATGGCCGAACCCATGACTCAATTGAGAGTCATTTTGGGCTAAGATTAAGGTATATGCATGTGTTTAAAATTATTGGGGTTTAGATTAAATTAAGGATTGATTTTTAATGTGTTCATTTTATGATTGGTGGGTCACTAATAGATTTAAGTTATGGATCAATTTTGGATTCAAGTGTGCATGGATAAATGAATGATTAATCATGGAAAGGGAGAGTGGCAAAACCGTAAATAATGGCTAAATTCAAGAACCATGGCCGAACCCCATGGGGGATGATCATAGACTTAAAATTTTTTAAAGATGACCTTATGTGTGGTTCTATGAAGCCTAGGGTGGCTGGTTTTTAGACCCATTTAATTAAAATAATTAATGGATTAAATGGGACCCACAAACCTAGTTAGTGAGGTTCGGCCATGGTGTATGGCCGAACCCCGCTAAGGTATGATTAATGGACTTAAATGGTTAAAAACATGGACTGATTATTAATATGTAATAAGGTATCGGACGTCGCAAGCGGTGCGCGTATCGGTAACTTGATTGTCGGACGGAAACGTAAAGGGACGCTAGTCGGTATTCGGTAGGATTCCTACCTTTTTGTAAGCCATGGATTGTGTGATGGTTTCTTTGATTTATTTTGGAAATTATATGGTTTGTTTTATGATGAGTTTTAAGATCATGATTTATGTATCTCATATGGCATAATGCAAGGCTATGAATTATATGCTAAGTTATGAACTCTATATTAAGACTATGGATTATATATATTACATTGCATAATGCACCTACATCTCATTCATGGCATGGGCGGGAAAATAAAGGAACCGGAGTCCATGCTCCGTCGGGGCGACCGAGAAGCAGACATGGGGATAGCCTGATATGCTATAACCAGAGTTCATGCTCCGTCGGGGCAACCGAGAAGCAAACATGGGGATATCTGGATGTGTTGAGATATAACCGGAGTCCATGCTCTGTCAGGGCGACCGATAAGCAAATATGGGGATATCATGATGGTATGGATGATGGGTGGGACACAGGACATAAGACACCCAGACATTGCATTCATTTTATGGTTTTTCATTATATTATTACCTATGTGGATTTTATCACTAATCCATGTGTTAGCCCTAGTCGGAGTCCTACTGGGCGTGTTGTCTAACGCCCTACTTCTACCTTAGCTGATGACGCAGGAGACGGCGGAAACGGTGGACATGACGGGAGCTAAGCTTAGGAGCTTGGGAAAGCGGGCTACTTTGTTTTATTTAAATTTATTTTGGAAATGTAATTTGAGTAGTGTAGCTCGTCGGACTGTAATAATGTGGATTTTTTACTATGGTTGGTCTTTACCTTGGACATTATCATTTTGAGATATAATTACGAATTTAGGGGTATTTTAGTAATTTAAGCGCCGTACTTCCTTGCTATCTAAAACTGATAGGATATTCTCTATTATAATGTTCCGCATTAAGTTAATATTCTGCAAACTTACTTCTACGTGTGAATCGTTCTTCGTGGACTTAGTTCCACGCACACGTAGGGTTGGCCAGTTAAGGGCCGGGCATTAGAAGCTCGGACTTAACTCTCGTCGTGACGTCCCGCGCCTTTGTCACTCTTATTTCAAAAAAAAAAAAAAATAGACTCTGATTTTCGGTGAAAAACGGGCGGGCGTCACAGATACGTGGACATCAATACAAACTCTAGGCTACAATTGTTTAATGACATGCTAAATAGATGTCGAATGGAATTTGCAAAAGAGAATACTCCATTTCAAAGTAGAACCTGTTCCTCATGATGGAGAAAACTTATTCAATTTCGTTTTCAAGAGCATGCTAGATTGGAATATCGATCGGAAGGTATTTGCAGTAACAGTTGATAACCATAGAGTAAATGATTATTTGGTTTCAAAGCTTGTTGGGAAGGTGGGAGGGAGCTTAGTACTTGGTGGTAGACTATTTTATGTGTGGTTGTGCACATGTTTTAAATTTAATAGTCCAAGAAGGCTAGAAGGTAATAAATAAAGATTTTGACAAGATTTGTGAAAGTGTCAAATATGTCAATGGGTCACAATCAAGGTTGAAAAGCTTCAATGACATGTCTAGGCATGTTAGAATAAATTCTAATAAGAAGTTGATCATGGATGTCCCTACAAAGTGGAATTCCACATATGAAATGTTAGATGTGGCTTTGAAGTACAATGATGCATTTCAACGTTTGGAACATTTGGATGCCAACTATAAAGAGAAAGTGGGAGCACCACCTTGGAGTGAGTGAGAGAATGTTGAAAAGATGTTTAAGCTTTTAGAACCATTTTATACTGCTACGAATGTTTTTTCTGGTTCTAAATATCTTACCTCAATTTTTTTTTTTTTCTGAAGTTTGTGATATTCGGTTACATTTATATGAACAATCAATTATTGCAAACGATATACTTGCCCCTATAGTGGATAAAATGTTTGGCATGTTTGAAAAGTATTGGGACATTTGTAGCCTACCTCTGGTGATTGCACGGTTCTTGGATCCTCAATATGAGATGAAATTGATGGAGTTCTATTATCCAAAATCTTTTGAGCCTGATGGTGCTAAGGATCACATGGCTAAGATTCTATGTGATATTAAAACTCTTCATAAAGAGTATGAGGCTTAATCGCCAGTACATAGTGCAAAAAGTCAATCGCCCATCTGTGAAATTGCTTCATCCATCACATGGAACAAAATGGGTGAAAAGATTTTCGAAGTTTCTTGTTAAAATTCAAGTTCTATTCATAAATTAGATCTCGATCTATATTTGGAGGAACCCATCTTTCCAGAGTCTGAGGGATTTGATGTGCTCCAGTGGTAGAAAAGTAATGCTCTCAAGTACCCTATTCTTGCAATGATGGCCCGTGATATTCTAGCGATTCCGGTGTCGACTGTTGCATTAGAATCTACTTTTAGTGTTGGAGGTAGATTTCTTGACCAGTATTGCAACTCTCTGTCTCCAGAAACTGTTTATTCGTTGGTGTGTGGCCAAGATTGGTTGCAGAATCTCATGCAAGGTATTTTTATTGTTATGTTAGGTGGAAAGAGTTTGGGTTCGCTTGAAGCTGGGCTTAGTAATATGAGTTTGGGTTCTACGTGGACTGATGAGTGGTAATCATTTATGTTTTAAATAAGTTGTACCGATCAATGTTTTGATTTTATGGTTTTTCTTAATTTTGAGTTATACAATCTTTTTTTGTTAATGTAGTGCTGTGGATAAAATAGATGCCTCAGCTTTTGCATCTCAACAATAATATTCGTGATGTTTGATTCTGATTCTGTTTAACTCAGGTTAATTCTCTTCTCTTTAACATCTATCTCAGGTTTCTTTTGAAATTAGTTTTTGAATTTAAATCATAATGCATTTCAATACAAAGTTGAGTCACTTTTATAGTCCAAACTGTCCTTTTTTTTTTTTATTATCATTTCCATGAATTCCTTATTTTGATCCCCTAGTTTATTCTGCTACGTCAGTTTTGGAAGCTTGTTTCAGTATACTAGTTTTAAGCTGCGAAGAGATTCTATCTGTGCAAGAGCCTCCACTCCACAACTGTCGATTTCTAATTTTTCCAAGGTGGGTGGAAGGGTGGGGATTTGTCTCAAGTGGCTGCAGTGGAGAGAGCTGATAGTTCACGAAGACGGGAATTTAACTTGTGTGTCCTTTGATGACCACTCCTCCATACAACTCATTGAGTCTAAAGATAGTGTCTTGAGCAATGTTATCAGAACCGGACCGTGTACCGAACCGTCTTCGAGGAGGTTAGGGTTCAACCGCGGTCAAAGCCGGTAAAAGCCGGTCAAGTATTAAAATAATATAAATATTATATATAATATTAAGTAAGACATATTTTACCAATAATATTAATATAAATATTAAAAATAACATTTAAACTCTGAGTAATATACCAAAACGGTGAAATATATAGGATAGAAATAGTAATAAATTTTTATATATTTCAAATATACACATTTTTTTAAGGAGAAAATTAAAAATAAAAAATAAAAAAAATAAAAAAAATTCAAAAACCATGAACCGCGGTTCACGGTTCACGGTTTTGGTGTCAAAACCGCATAAAACCGCGGTTTTGACCGCTGGCCGGTTTTTTCGCCGGACCAAACCGCGGACCACGCGGTCGCGGATGAACCGCCGGTTCAGCCGCGGTTCGATCAGGTTTTGATAACACTGGTCTTGAGTGAAGGAAAAAGAGCAATACCGACTGTAGTGTCCAAACGTGTATCAGTTCATTCTTCTCAAATTCAAATGATTTAGGCTGGGGCTTTTGAAGATGTCTCTGGCATAGAGAGGGAGAACTCCGGTGGTGGGTCTTCATCGCAGGCTGGGGCTTTTGAAGTGCAGGGCTGTGAGTCTGGGTATGGGAGTGAACCGGGATACTGGGGAGATGGTGAATTTGGCTACGGGGATGAGTCTGATGAAGAGGAGGACGATGGTAGGGTCTTGTTTTGGGGTGAGAGATTGGGAGGTACTCTATCAAGATCTTGTCTTTTGTTTCTCTTGCCTGAATTGAATCATTTTATTGATAGCTAGTGTCTTTCAGTGAATATTTTGATCTTTCTGATCATTATTGGTAATTTAATTATTCATTAGTACTGCATTTTGCATGTCTTGATTCAGATCTTTGTTAAATTATTTTGAATTTATTTCTGTGGTTGGCCAGAGGGCCAGATGTCTGTTGTGATTTGTTGCCTATTGGGTGGCCATTGACTGGTGGTAACAAGTGCTGATTTGATGAGAAAAATGATGGAAAAAGCAACATCCAAATTATGGAAAAGGCAGCACTGTTCCTTATTTATCTCACCAATTTCAATTTGATAATTGAGAGATTCTAGGTTTTCATTCTTTTGTGCATTAACTGGGAATCCAAATTGAAAACGGATTGAATTCTTCTAGTTGTCTTATTGCTCCATGTGAATAAATACAAATGCTGAAACCTTACTAACCATCATTGGAAATGAAGAAAATGGTGAGACTCAATCAAACATACATGCGATATTGCCACAGGTTTTAGTCATTCATGACCATGGTTCAACGTTCTTCCCATAAATCTCAAGGGCAGATGAAAAATGAAGTCCTGTCAGATGAAGTGAGTGCTCCTCCTCCTCTGATCATCTCTATGTTCATCTTTTCTACTACCAATGTATTAATGAACTGGCATTTCTTGTTCTTCCAGAACTAGGAAAAGAAACCTTTATTTAGAGAAAGCGGCTGAATCAAGATGTAGGATGCCATGATTTTGTTGTTCTTGCATAATTTTTGTTCTTATTAATTAACAATTGATTCTTCGTCGCAGGATCAACCAAGCTCAAAGAAAGGAGGAGTGGAGTAGCAGATTCAAGAGGGATTGGGAATTTTGTCCAAGTCTTAATAGCAACCTTTTTCTTGTTTGTTTTGTAGATGTTAGTGACTTAAGCGCCATTTAATTTTGTCCAAGCCTTGAGGGCAACCTTTGTCTTGTTTATTTTGTAAATGTTAGTGACTTATGCGCCATTTCCTTTATGAATTATGTTTGTCGATAAATGCAGTACAGTAGTTGTCATTTCTATAAAAATAGCATTATAGAAATATGAAAAGTTTAGCCATTTTAGTCAAACGACTACCAAAGTTGCCAACATTTTATAGTGAAGAGTTACATGAGGGATGTCAAAATTGACATGTTTACTGAGGGAAAAAAATCAATTGAAAAGGTTCATAATTAACTTCATTTTTGCTTTAAAATTTCAAGATGAGCAATTCCATAAATTTTCTTTTAAATTTAATCAATTTCTCAACTTGAATTTTAAATGAAATTTGAATTTCAAATTTTCAAACTCTGATTTAGGTTTAGAATAAAATATCTGATTTATTGAGTCTACTGGCTTAAAAATTAAAGTTAAAAGGTTCTAATTTTGGGTCTGGTGGCACTGAAGTAGTGCTTAGGGCCATATGATGGGCCAAACAAACGAATGGATTTATCGGGTTGCGGACAGTCTGACAGGCTTATTGGGCCGGGTTGGATCTTAGTCTAATCGGACTCTATTATTGGGTTGGGCCACATATGGTTTGATTATTTTATTGGGCTGGGCTGGACCTGTGTCCGTTTACCAACTTAATGCTTAGTATGTGTCGTTATGACAAAATACATATACTATTTTGATAACCATATCTAATTTCGAATCCTAAGTAACTTTCTAATGTTTCAAATTTAATTAATTTCTCAATTTGAATTTTAAATGAAATTTGAATTTCAAATTTTCAAACTCTGACTTAGGTTTAGAATAAAATATCTGATTTATTGGGCCCACTCTCTTAAAAATTAAGGTTAAAAAGTTCTAATTTTGGTATGGAAGCACTGAAGTAGTACTTAGGGCCATATGATGGGCCAAACAGACAAATGGACTTATCGGGCTGCGGACGGTCCGACAGGCTTATTGGGCTGGGTTGGATCTTACTCTAATCGGACTCTATTATTGGGTATGGTCGCATATGGTTTGATTATTTTATTGGGCCGGGCTGGACCTATGTCCGTTTACCAACTTAATGCTTAGTACGTGTCATTATGACAAAATACATATACTATTTTGATAACCATATTTAATTTCGAATCCTAAGTAACTTTCTAATGTTTTTTTCTTCTAATTTTATCTTCCTCATATATGTGAATAATAAGGTTCATAGACTAATATCATAGGTGTCTTGTGCAGCTCTACTATTGACGATGAAATAAAAAATCTAGTAAATTGTACTCACTACATTATTATGCTAGCCCCAAAGTCACCAGTTTGGTAATTGATTGACTAGACTTGACTAGAAGGGACTGTAGGTTCCTCATGATTCCTTTTTTCTCTTGAAGTGGGAGAAATTTTTCAGTCTCTTCTTCAATGAAGACAAGATCTTAAAAGTGAAAGGGGCAGAGGAGACAACTGATTGCGTTCTTAGTATGATGCAGAAAAGAAAGGGTCCTTGATGATTAGCTCTTGGTGGAATTAGAACAAGGTGAAGAGGAGGTAAGAAGGTTATTTCGGGACAACACTAGACTTACGGTTGGAAAATGGTTTTGGAAAGATCTTTGGTTAGAAGGGAGACCTTTAAAAGAAGTTTTCTCAAGTTTGTACAAGATTTCAAAGAATAAGAGAGCACTAGTATAGGAGAGCTACAAAATTGAAGGACAATTTATATCCTAGCATTTGGATCTCAGAAGTGAGTTAAGGGCTTTGTAAGAAGACAACAGAGAGATCACTTAGGTCAAATAGGGGAATTTCCCGTCCCACCAATGGAGGAAGATGAATTGGTTTGAACTGGGGACTCTTCGGCAAGCTTTGGTAGATCTGGTCTTATATTGGCAATCCAATAAGGTACCAAAAACCAATTGTGCCTGGAAAGGCTCTGCCCTACCTAGAGTCTAAATCTTTGTTTGATGTGTTCTTAAATGTAGAATTTTAATGAGATCGAAATTCAAAAGAAGAGGCTTATTCGACTAGGAGGAGGATAGAGAAGGAAGAAGTCAATCATCTGTTTTTAAGTTTCCCACTAGCTTGTTGTCTTTGGTCACACTATGTAAATCTTTTTCAGGTATCCTGGATTTTTTATCGAACTTGTGTTGGGTCATTAGAATCGTGGTTTATTTTAAAGTATACTCCTAGGTTGTGAAACTTGCATGGAATACTCTCCCAGCAACCATCTTATGGACCATTTGGAAAGAAAGAAATTCAAAAGTCCATGAAGGTAAAACAACATATATCAACTATCTTATCCAATTAGTTAATTGGAGGCCTTAGACTTACGGACCTCATGTCATCTTGGGATGAATGTATGAATGGTTTTAGAAGGAAGAAGAAACCTAAAAATAGATGGAGTCCTCCAGAACAGAATGTTTTGAAGTTCAATATAGACGGGGTGCTAAGAAATTATAATGGAACCACATCTATTGTTTTCAACGAGTTGGTTGGAACCAAAGATTCCAATGAGACAGAAATTCTTACTATTAGGAAACCTTTGCACATGTGGAAGTTATGGTCAAAGATAACTTATTAGTGAAGGGGATTTGACAAATGCAATTGAGTGGGCAAAGGGTCAAAGAAGATCGCCTTGGAAATTGATCACTGTGGTTAGGGAGATTAGATTGTTAGCTTTGGGGATGTATGGTATCCTTTTCAAGATCGGTCTTATGACAGTGGAGTGGCAGACAATTTTACCGAGCTTGGAGTTACATCAGAGTTTTCCTACTTTATGTTTAGAGGAGTTTTTCTTTTGTACTCTTTGTATTTTCTGTTTTATTTTCCCTCTTTTTGTTGCGGTCTAATCCTGTTAGACCTTTTTCTCATGTTTTTGTACTTTCTTTAATATATTTCTCTTTGTTACTGCTTAGAAAAAAAAAATAATGAGCACATTCCAAGTGTGACCGTCCTGGAAATGGATCACTACGGTTAAGAAGATCAAGTTGTTAGCTTTGGGGATGGATGTATTCTTTATCAAGATTGGCCGAACGACGAATGGAGTGGTATATTATTTTTCAAAGCTTGGAGTTACGGACCTTTTTCCTGGAATTTTCCTATTTTCTTCTTAGAGGAGTTTTTCATTTGTACTCTTTGAATTTTTTGTTTTATTGTCTTTTTTTTTTTTTTTCAGTCTAATCCTGTTTGATCTTTTTCTCATGTTTTTGTACTTCTCTTTCTTTAATATATTTCTTTTCGTTACTGCTAAAAAAAAGTACTGTTTTGATTTCTAGACCTAATTTTGAATATTAAGAACTTTTTATTTTTTCTAATTTCTATCTTTTTTTCATATTATATGTGAATAATAATTTGGCATAGCCTCTGATCCAATTTAATCAGCTGGTTTCCCAGGCAAGTTGGAGTTCCATGTTTTGGACTATGAATTTTTAAGTGGTAGTATGAAGGAAAATTTCTAAAGAAATGCCCTAAAAACATTGGTAATAGAGTGTTGAAATGTTCTTACCATCCAAAATTTTAGTTAAAATGGACAACTAAATAGATGAGAACAGGTGATGTCCCTCTTATCTTGATATCTGTATCTATATATTGCTCTTTCTTTTTTCATGAATGCCATGCATCATTTTTGAACATTGGATCCATGCAAATGTTTTAATATATATATATATATATTCTTTGTCGATGTTTGACCACTTGCAGAGGGAGGGAGGGAAATTACCATGTTGGAACCACAGATTGAGGCAAAGAAGGAACCATTTGCGGCCCTTTAATGGAGGAGACACCAACACTATGCGGCCACATTTTCTGTAAAGAATGCATTAGTACCGAGCCACCTACATAAACAATCGAACAATTAACAACATACACAGGGTCTACCTTTCTACTACCTGTTAAGAGAATTTATTCGAGGCAATCAGAGTATGTTAAGAGATGTTATTCCAAACAACACTGTGTTTTTCTATATACTCTTTGGAGGAGGAGACAACAACGCTATGCGACCACATTTTCTATAAAGAATGCATTAGTAAAGAGCAAATGTCCCACCTACAGACACAATCTAACAATTAAATACACAAGGTCTACCTTCCTACTACCTGTTAAGAGAAGTTACTCCAGACAATCAGTATGTTAAGAGAAGTTATTTTAGACAATCAGTATGTTAGAGAAGTTATTCCAGACAATCAGTATGTTAAGAGACGTTATTCAAGACAACTATGTTATTTTTCTATGTATATGTATGCAGCAGTTGCCGGTGGTGATTTTTATTTGTCCTGCCTTTCAACCACCTGACAAGTGGAGCAATTTTTTGACGTTTTCTATGTTTGTGTGTATTAGATCTGAACTGGGTGTTCCTCAACGCCTATTACTGAGTAGTCCAATCATTATTTGATCCATTTGTTAAGTTGTTCTAGTGAATTAAAGAAATGAAATTATCTTTATCTTTAGCTGCTCGTCGTTCTTGAAATTGCATATAAGTCGGATTTTGAACTTTCAAGCAAAAAAGAATGTAGCCGTTTCTGTCTCTTCATCGTTTGTTCTTGCGTTTGTATCAGATGGTGATGCTTGGTGAATTTTTTTGGATAAATCCTACAATAATTGCAGTCAAGCAGCCGCTTAAGGGTGAGCTTTTAGATGTTAAATTTTTTGGTAGACTCTGTGAATTTGCACAATGCAGAGGCAGGAATATTTTGCGTGGGCGTGCACATTAGGGCTATAACTCAGGCGGGCTAGGCTGAATTTTGGGCATGGATTGCAATTGGAGGGGGTTTTTTTCTCTCTCTTTTCTACTTTTGTACTTGGAACACCCAAAAGCTTCTTTGAATATTGAATGGAGGCCATTTCCTTGAATTTGCATTAACTTTTCTTTTTCTTCTTGTTATTGTTTAAATCTGTTTAGTGGCTGAGATCCAAATTCGTGTATGCCCTATAAACCCTACCTTTTTCACTTCAAATCCCAGCCGTTCACCTTTAAATGAGATCCAATCTTAGCCCTCCATTCATAACTTAAACCAGATAAAATCTCAACCATCCATTTATCGCTAGAGCCTATAAATAGAGCACTAGGCACAACATGGAATTCGAATTTGACCAGGAGCTCAAGAGGACCATAGGCTGGAGAGAAAAGGCAAGAAGATAGAAGGCCCACACGATTTTACAAATGAGAGTTGTAAATTTCATTTTTGTTTTCTTGTACTTAATTTTATGCATGCCTGTACTTGAATTCTTCCATGAAATAACTACAAGACGTTCCTTTAGAACCCACATCCAATTTTCAAGTCTCTTCTATGATTGTTTAGAATTGATCTTTAAGTTTGTATTCTTTATTTAATTAATTGGACGTGAAATAATTAGAATTTAGGTTGTAAGTGTTGAATCTAAGTTACTAAGGTCCGATTGTTAAATTAAAATCAATGAATTCTTAACTTTGAAGATGGACATGAATTGATATTTTGAATTTTACGCGAATTTCAGATCTAGGTTTTGTATCTGTTTATATTTTTTTTGGGTGATGAGCGGTTTATTCCAATAACTAACCTTTAAATTATGCATTTATTTATTCAATCATTTACTTTATTTCTCAATTTATTTCCTGTCTTTAGTTACATTAGTCACTTTGTATGTTTGTTGTATAAAAGATGTTCAATTTATGTTTTTTATTTTATTTCTTGCATATTCATGCTTTAATTCTTTAATTCATTGTACCGAAACAATCTCTCTCTTAAAATTCTTTTAACTAAGGCTGGAGATGTGTTATTTAAATTTAAAATATAAGCTTTTAAATGGAGATTAAGATTATCATTATGGTTCACTAATTTAAATGTAAAGGACATAGATTTGATTCTTGACAATAAAGTGGATTTAATTCAAACATCTTATCTTGTTAATTTTACATGTTAGATAGAAAGTGGATTGATGTTGCAATTGATTTAATTTTCTTGGAAATATATATTTTTAAAAGGGATGCTGATTTAATTTTAGTGCATATATTTTGTGATTTTCCGTTGGGTTCGACCTCGCACTCTTAACGCTATACTATATATGGTTCGTGCGCTTGTGAGATTATAAATATAAAATTTGCACATCAACAAGTTTTTGGCGCCATTGCCTGGAAGAATCATAAAATTAAATTGTGTTCCTTTAAAATTGTATATGTTTAGGAAAAATTGTTATTTTTAGAAAATTCTATTTTTGGGAACTCTTTAAAATTGGAAATTTTTTATTTTTGGAAAGTTACCTTAAATAAGAAAGTCTTGAAAATCTCAATATTTTGGAATCCGTTTATTTTTGGAATGTTTTCTATTTGTAGAAAAATCTATTTTTGGAAACCGTCCGATTTTAGAAAAATTTCCAAACTTAGGAATTATCTTGATTTAGAAATTATAGCTAACTTGTGAAAGTTTCAAAATAAGGTGTCTAATCAAATCTTGGAAATCTTGGAGTAAAAATTTAATTTGGTGAACTTGCTTTTAATTCTTATAATCTTGTCTCATTTAAAATTTTTGTTTGAAGTTGTAAGTAGTGCATCTTCTTCATTAGTTGTAGTTTAGGAAAAATCATTTAGTTTTCATGCATTCTTTGATTTAGACTCTACGACAAGGCTTGCATGTATTGTTTTGTAAGTTTTTAAATTCGCACTTAAAAATAGCTGGAAATATGCATATTAGACTAAGGTGAGCTCCTAATCGCCTTATTTTAATTTTAATTTTTATCATGCTTTCATATAGAATTTTTTTAGGGTGTTCTTCAATTCACTTGCATATTCAAATTGCTCATGCATTTAGAGTGCTAGATTCATGCATTAGTTAGATTTGTTTGATAATTGTTTTGCATATTTGCTTGATGTTTGCATTGGTAAAGTAGGATTGCATTCACAATATCTAGAAAAACAATATAGTAAAATGGTTCAACATCTCTTAATAAAATCAATTAAGGAACCATTAAGCTAGATTTTAGGGTTTCATGCTCATTAGGAACTTTTTTAATTCAAATCAATTTTTGTAACCAAAGAATAGTTTATCTTCAAGAATTGTGTCTAAGGCTAGTTCTGCCACCAAGGCATGAGGTCGAGTATGTCTAAGGATAAGCTGGGACGAGAAGCCATCTGTGCTCTCTCACTTGCTTGGCCATCTTGTGGTTAAACTCTCGTTGGAGACTTAAATTATTTGCAGAGAAAAGTAGGAGCAAGTCTAGAGATAATGTTTAAGGTCCTATTAGCAGCCAATACAATTCAATTACTCTTAAAGAAATTTGAATCTAGATTTAGGCATTTTTTTGTGTGAATTTGTTTATAGCGTGAATGATCGTGTATGTGTATGCTTAACTAGTCTCGTGACTCCACCAATCGCTTGGTTAGAGTTACACCTCTTGTCAGTACATTGATTGTTGCGTCTGGAGCTCAATCTAGCTTAGTCATAGACATAGACAGTCCACTTGCTTCACCACTCTCATCATCTTCATTTTCATCACTATCATCATCACCAATGGCAGAGAAAGTTGTGGAGAAAACTTTCCAAGACTACTTCTCACCAGTCACAACCAATACTCCATCAGGTATAATGGTACCTACAACCAATGTCACCTTTGAACTTAAGCCAGCTCTCTTCTACATCTTCTATCAGTTTTCCATGGTCTTGATAGAGAGGATCTGTACCTTCATGTCAAATAATTCTTAGAGATCTGCGCCACCATTAAAATTCAAGGGATCACTAATGAATCTATCCGACTTCGATTATTTCCTTTCTCTCTCAATGAAAAAGTGAAATCTTGGTTAAATTATTTACCTGCGAATATAATCACCACTTGGAATCAGTTAGTTAATACATTTTTGAATAAGGTTTTCCCAGTATAAAAGATAAATGCCCTCAAGAAAGAAATGATAAATTTTAATCAGAATGAGGGTGAACAATTCTGTGAAGCATGGGAAAGATTCAAAGATATATTAGCAAAATGTCCCCACCATGGTTTTGAAACGTGGAGACTCGTCTAATTTTTCTAAAATGGTTAACCACATCAACCCGCCAAATGGTCGAGTCCATGAAAAATGGGGGCTTTTTGAAGCTAACTGAGAACAATGGATGGACATTCCTAGAAACATTGGAGGAGAATTCTCAGCGATGAGATTTCTCCAAAATAGAGAATTTACCACAAACCTCAAGGAAAGGGGGTTTGTACGAAGTTAGTAGTGACTTTGACCTTAAGTTAGCGATCACAAACCTAACGAAAAAAGTGGACTAATTAGCGATGAATCCCTCACTAGGAGCGGATGTTGAATTTTGTGCTATGTGTTCTAGTCCAGGACACACTGCCCAAAATTGTTCTTCCCTAGGATCAAATGCTGAGTGTTCAATCGAACAGGCTAATGCACTCAATAATTTTGGAAGACAGCTAGGAACCCTAATTTCTGCCACATACTGTAACGCCCCACCCTTTTCCACTCTTCCAAAAATATCAGAGCCTATTTTTTTTTTAAAAAAAAATTTTAAAGTGGAAGAGAGCGGGGAGACGTCACGACGCGAGTTAAGTTCGGACTTCCAAAGTCTGACCCTTAACTGGCCAAACCTATGTGTGCATGGACCAAGTCCATGAAAACCAAACCACACATAGAACTAAATAAAACTTGCAGAATAAATCAAATACGCGGAATAACAATATGATAACAATCCTATTCCAAATGAGATAGCAAAGTACAAGTCCTATCCAAAATAACTTAAATCAAATATCCAACTCAAATAAACCAAACCATAGCAAATCCAAATCAAACCATAGCAGTATTACTAAGTTATTACATGTCATATAAAAGTATTCAAATGTCAATAAATAATTCCATTCCATATCCAAGCTCCTATGCTTGGCTTCCCTCGCAATCATCGACCTTTCCTTTTCCCTTTCCTGCGTCATCCACTAAGGATAGAAATAGGGCGTTAGATCAACGCGCCCAGTAGGTCTTCCGATTAGGGTTACCATAAGGTTAGTATAAAAACATGCATATAACATATAATATATGATCATCAAATACTTACAAAACAATGCTATGTATGTATGCACATGTAATGAGTCCCACCCATCACAAATATACATAGCCATCACTTGACGAGATTCTCATCGTCAAGGTAACCCACAGTGTTCTTTCGTTTCCTCTTGATGGGACTCTCATCATCAAGGTATTCCTCCTGGTGGGACTCTCATCACCTAAGGAGGCCCAACAGTTGCATCACGGACATTCCGACGGAGTATGGGCTCCGGTTTCCATATCCATCACCCCATGCCATGCATGAGATGTCAATGAATACATGATACATGCCATTTGTAAATGAATCATAGCATTCCAATTAACTTGAAAACATAATACTTTATCAATAGCTCATAAAAATCAAGATAAAACCATATGTAAAATGTGGTTAGAAGGAGGTAGGAAACCTACTTAAAAAGTTACTTAAAATATCCTTTCTTCTCAAACCGTCACTTGTTCGCGATTGCGCACCGTTCAAGGAGTCCCGTTACCTTATTTATATAACAGCAAGTCAATCACATATCCTTTTGATTTCTAATTAAGTCTAAATCCCAAAAACCACCTTGTGGGGTTCGGCTATACCCCATGGCCGAACCTCACCCACTTTAATTTGATCTTTCTTTTTTATTTAATCAACATTAAAACATCTCATACTACAAACATACCTTGGTAGGGTTCGACCATACAACATGGCCGAACCTTACCACTTTGGTTTTGGACCTCTCTTCCAAGTCCTTTAATCTTTCATTCCATTTTTACATTATAACTTGTATTTACGGTTTTGCCACTGACTAACCAATGTTTAATTTTGCTAATCACCAACATCCATAAAAATCCACCTTAGTGGGGTTCGGCCATACAACATGGCCGAACCTCACCATCTTTAAATTAGTCTTTTAATTAAATCCTAACTCCACAATCATCCCCCATGGGGTTCGGCCATACACCATGGCCGAACCCATGATTCTTCATTTTTGGCCATATTTACATCCTTGCCACTCATTCTTCCATGGTTAAATATTTCTTCCATTCATGCACATCTATGTCCATCTCTGATCCATAAACATGGATCCATCCATGCCTCATCAATCATGACACAAAACCCATTATAAATCAGCTATTTCCTTAACTTAATACCCATTCACTTAAACATGCCTAGATTCATACTTAACCCATGAAATGACCCATAAAATAGGTAATGGGGTTCGGCCATACACCATGGCCGAACCCATGATGTTATTTCCCTCATTTTTCTTGGATCTTTTACAACCTTTTAGATCCACAGCAAGGTTTAAAACCATTTATAATTTCCAACCATATTCTTAACCCTAAATATCCATAAAATGGTCCATGGGGTTCAGCCATACACATGGCCGAACCCTATGGTTCTCTTAATTCAAACCTTCTAATAATCATGCATGGTTTAATACCCAACATTTTAACCATAATCATAATATGGTTCAGCCATGCCATAGCCAACCTAAACATTAGCCTAATCTCCATTTAAAACACCTTAAAACTTCCATACCTTATATGGTTTTTATCTCTCAAAAACCATCAAAATAACGATAAAACTTATCAAGTCCTTTCATGGGGTTCGGCCATCCAAAGTGGCCGAACCCTATGATCCATGATTTGAACCTTTTAAAACATCATCATCCATGTTTAAACCCTTGATAGATTTGGCCATACCATGGCCAAATCATGTTCCCTTATTCATTTTACTCAACAAAATTTTATGGAATGCTTACCAATCCTCTTAGCTTCTCTTTTTGCTTTTTGATCCTTCCTTCCTTCCTTCTTGCTCCCTAAGCCCTTAGCCGATTGTGTGCTTTGATCAATGGTGAAATCACCAAGGTTGGTTCGGCCAAGGAGGAAGGTTTTTGAGAGAGGAAAAGAGATGAAAGCTCCAAGCTTCTTGATATGAGAAAATTGGCCAAATGGTGTAGTGCATCTCTTTTGTATATCAGCCCTCAAACCTCTCATTTACCCTCATCATTGTTGGTCTAACCAAGGAGTCCCATGGCTTAACTATGGGACACTTGGCTTAAGATCATGCAACCTTTCCATCTCCCCAACGTTGGGCCTTGGGTTTCCATCATGAGATGGAAACCCTCCAAACTCCCCATGTAAATCTTATCTCATTCCATTAACTTTTATGCATGGGATACCACTCCCAAGTACCCAACGTGTGGGACTTTTCCTTGAGGTCTTTGAGATCAACACAACTCCTCACCTCTCCACTTGACTCACTTGAATTAAAGGTCCCCATGGCTTCCAACTTAACTCATTCAACTCATTAGCTCAACTCACCCATTTAATACCACTTATTTAATGCACTTGAGTCAACTCAATTGTTTGATTCATTTCCAACTCAATTCAGCCCCAACTCAACATAATTTAACTAATCCTTTTAGCTCACTTGATGGTCCACATGGTCAACGTGGTCAACATGGTCAAGCTAGACCCATTGGGTCCCCATTTAACTTCTTGATCCAATTAGGTGCCATGACCCATTTAAATGACAATTATCCATTTAAATGTGGTTTACCCAATTGCACATAGCTTACCCATTTATCCTCCATTGAACTCCCATTCAATTCAGCCTAACCAAATTAAACTTGAGTTCACCCAATGGTCAAACAAGTCCACCACGACCCATTGGGTCCCAATTGGGTAGTTGACCCATTTAATCACACATACCCAATTATTTCAAACCCGAATTCTATCCTTGATCCATTGGATCATAATTAGGCTATTGACCCAATTCTTAGCCATTTATTTCCATTGATCCACATCTACCATCCGTTGGGCAATTGACCCAACATTTACCCATATAAGATTCATTTCTTTTTAATTCACCATTCCAATGGCATTTTCGTAAATATTGATATCTTTGAAAAATCGGGGTGTTACACATATAATCCTAATTAGCGGAATCATCCCAATTTCTCTTGGCATCAGAATCAATCTCCAATAAATCAAAATCCCCCTTAGTATCAAAATCAGCCATACCAACCATCTCCAAATCAGTCACATCATCCATCACCTCAAAAGCAATCATATCATCCATCCCAGCCCAACCAGCCGTATCAGTCTAATCCTTCACAACAACATAAACCTTCAGTTGAGGATACGTTGCAGAATTTTATGCAATCTACCAAGCATGCTATGAACAAGCTTGAAACATAGCTTAGACAATTAGCCACTGCTATTGGTGATAGGGGAAAAAATAAATTTCCCAGTCAACCTATTCCAAATCCCAAGGGACAGTACGTGGTTTCATCACCTAAATCAGATGATGTCAAATCAATTACTACCTTAAGATCAGGAAAAGAAGTAGACAATAAAGTGGAAATGCCTAAGGAACAAATCAATGATCAATCAAAACATCCGGATAACTCATTGAGTTCATCCCCTGTCCAAAATTCATTAGATCTCTCTGCTGAGAAAATATATTCACCTAGGGCTCCATACCCTCATAGGTTGTTTGCAAAACAAAAGATACCCTATGGTGACACACTAGAGGTGTTCAAACATGTCAGTATCAATATCCCTCTATTGGATGCCATCAATCAGGTACCTTCATATGCCAAATTTTTCAAAGACCTATGTACAGTAAAACGAAGATCTAATGTCCCTACAACAACATTTCTAGCAGAGAATGCTAGTGCTCTCCTCCAACAACCATTTTCAATCAAACATAAGGATCTTGGGTGCCCAACCATTGCATGCACCATTGGTACATATGAAACTGACAATGCCTTATTAGATATTGGAGCTAGTGTCAGCCTACTACCATACTCTCTTTATGAGCAGTTAGATTTGAGAGAATTGAAACCCACTTCTATCACTTTACAGTTAGCTGACCGTTCTGTAAAAATTCCAAGAGGTGTGATAGAAGATGTTCTAGTTAAGGTTGACGATTTCTACTTTCCTATAGATTTTGTGGTCTTGGATATACAACCAACTCAGAACAACAATGGCCACATCCTAGTCATTCTTAGCCATTCATTCATAAACCCTAGATCTAGTGCATATCATCCCAAACTCTAGAATATAGGACACCATGCGCATATCCCATTGCATCACACGAAAATCTCAAAGTCCACAAGCTTCCATGCTCATGCAATCCCTAAGTTTCCTCTCCAATCCATCCACCTCATGTACACCTCACTTAGATCCTATCTTCTCTCCCAATCCAATCCAATCCAATCACAATCCCACTCGATTTTCTCACTAAAATCCCTCCATGTACTTAGACCAAAACCCATCGCCAAACACCTTATCATCCCAATCTCCCCAATCATACACAATTTTCCCATATCCTGTACACCTAATTCGAAAATCCCATGTAGTCAACCCTCAATGTCATCTACTTCGTCTCATCCGTTCACTCAATCAAACTTTAGATCTCAACCATTCATGCATTGCATTGCATTCAAAACCCTAACACATGCAAAATTCGACTATGACCTATATTTTCTCCTAAATCCCAAATTTCTCTTATCCATTGGTTAACCACCTAGCCAACTGTTGAGACTTGAAATATTACATTTTTACCTCTGATATTTAGATTAGTTAGCCTTGATTTTGTGTATATAAGATGCATTTAATGATTTATTTTAGTTTTGTAGGAAAATTCGGGGTACAAGTTAAAACAGTGAATAATTGCCTGAAGAAAGCTTAAAATGGAAGATTTGAAATTTTATAATTAATTCAGGCCACTTTTAAGTTTTAAAATGTAAATTGGTTAATTTGGATCCGTTTATGAGAGTCTGGATTAATTCTATATTTAGATTTTTAAGTGGTTTGATTGATTATTTAATTTTAAAGAAAGATTGCAATTAAGAAGGCCAAGAGTTTGAAATCAAGATCCATGAGCCAGAGAACCACCGCAAATGGGCCAAGCTTTGCTCCAAATGCCAAACACTGGGCCAGTCCAGACACTCTATGCGCATTCTCCAATGTGGGCTAGGCCAGTGTGAATTCAAGTCCAGCGAGCCCAAGTCTCTAATCCATGAAGTCCAAGCCCAATTCAAGATCAATGCTTCATGTTCAAATTTAAGTTCACTAACCCCAAGCCCAAATCCACTCTAAAGTCCATATCCAAAGCCCCTCCATTTTCAAATCATTGATCCACACCAACCATTAACCTTATCATCAATCCAAACCATTCATTGCATACATCTCATTCAAACCATCCATTTGTATTCATCAAATTAGAAAAACCTTAGAGTCTCCCATCCAATCCAACCTATTCAGTCGTCATGATTAGATCTAGGTCATTCAATTCATCCATCATATAGATGAACCTTAGGATTATAATCATCCATGCATTACCTAACTATCTATCCATTTAGATCACCCATCATACATTAAAGCCATTAGATCTAGGCCAATCAATCATAGCCATCCATTCATAAATCCTAAATCTCATACACAAATCCTATATTTTAGCATTCATGCGCTTATCACATTGCATCACACGATGGCCACTCATTCTAGAACACTCCATGCGCATGCACTTAATGGAAAATCTATATTCTTTCTCTTCAATCCACTCCACCTCATCTCCACTAGATCCTATATTATCTTCCAATCCAATCCAAACATAGCTATACATGATTTTATCACTAAAAACCCTCCATGTAGTTGACAAAATCCCATCTAAATACACTCCTAAAATTACTAACACACCTCACCATCCAAATCACCAACACCTCACGATTTTTGCACAATCCTCTCCACTCCATTCGAATTCCACCTCCATATCTTTCCACATCATCTCATCACGTCATCCATCCATCCATCCATCTTAACTTTAATCCCATCCCAACCATTCATGCATTGCACAACCCAAAACTCTAAATCACATTACCAAATTCGACAATGCTAAATTTCAAATCCAATCCCAATTTTCTCTCCAATTCCTTTTCTTTCTCACCAAGTTACCTTGCATCCCAAGCCACCACACACCCAAATTCGTGTGTAGCACTGTGCAACCCTAGTTTTGCAACTTAAAATCACAACCACCCATACTCCATTAGATTACATCCGTCCATTCCTTGAGCCTATAAATACCCTATTCGACCATGGTGAAAAATGAATTAGACCCGAAGCTCAAAAGGACCTGAAATTGAATAACACACCCTGAAGAACAAAAGACACAAAGCTTCATGCGAATTTCACAAGTGAGCTATCAATGTAAATTTGATTTTTAGTTGTCTTTTTAATTGTTTTTCCATGTATAATTCTTTCATGAAATAAATAAGAGATCTCCATTTTAGAACCTTGAAAAGTCCGATTATTCAAGATGTCTTTTATGCTTTCTTTTAATTTTAATTTATTATTCTTTGATTAATTAAAGTGCTTAGGTTATAAATGTTAAATCTAAGAACTAGACTTTGATTAAATTAAAGTTTATAAATTTTAATTAAATTGTGTAAATTGATTTTGAATTCTATGCGTTGAATTTCATATCTTTGGAAGATGAGAGAATAATTCCATAACCACCTTTAAATTATGCACTTTTATATCATTTATTTTATTCGCAAATTTACTTACTGTCTTTTGTTATGCTGTATCTTTTGCTTGTATGTTCTATTTTAATAATTTAAATTCTTTAATTTTTTGTCATGTATTTTAAAAGTTTTGTATTTAATTTTATGTACTAGGTTGATTTTTATGATTTGACTTATTTTGAATCTCTATTTTGTAGAAAACATAATAATTTAAACACTAGATTCCAAACATATATACTTTGGTGCATATATTTGCTTGTTTTTTGTGGAATCGACCTCGCACTCATAACACTATACTATAACATGGTTCGTGCACTTGAGAGATTTATAAATTTAAAACTTTGCACAATTTTCACATCAACACCAACCTAAGTCCCAAGCAATCCAAATTCGTGTATGCCCTATAAACCCTACCATTTTCACTTCAAATCCCAGTCATTCACCTTTAAGTGAGATCCAATCTCATCCCTCCATTTATAACTTAAACCAGCTTAAATTTCAACCATCCATTTATCCCTGGAGCCTATAAATAGAGCACTAGGCACAACATGGAGTTCGAATTTGACCAGGAGCTCAAGAGGACCATAGGCTGGAGAGAAAAGGCTAGAAGACAAAAGTCCCATACGATTTTAAAGGTGAGAGTTGTAAATTTCGTTTTTGTTTTCTTGTACTTAATTTTATTATGCATGTACTTGAATTATTTCATGAAATAAATACAAGACGTTCCTTTAGAACCCTGAAGCATCCAATTTTCTAGTCCCTTTTATGATTGTTTAGAATTGATCTGAAAGGTTGTATTATTTATTTAATTAATTGGACGTGAAATAGTTAGAACTTAGGTTGTAAGTGTTGAATCTAAGTTACTAAGGCATGATTGTTAAATTAAAGTTTACGAATTCTTAACTTTGATGATGGATATGAATTGATATTTGGACTTTTACGTGAATTTCAGATCTAGGTTTTGGATCTGTTTATATATTTTTTGGGTGATGAGAGGTCTATTCCAATAACCAACCTTTAAATTATGCATTTATTTATTTATTTTGTCATTTACTTTATTTGTCAATTTATTTCCTGTCTTTAGTTAAATTAGTCACTTTGTATGTTTGTTGTATAAAAGATATTCAATTTATGTTTTTTATTTTATTTCTTGTATATTCATTATTTAAATGTATCAAACCGAGCAGTGGTGACAAATTGATCGTTGCTGGATGCCATCTGAAATTTTCCTTTTTTTTTTTTTTTCCAGATCACCGACGAGGAGAGGAGATCGTCACTGGATGCTGGAAACTTTGGCTCTGATCCACGTAATGTAGCGGAAGAGGGGAAGAAATCAAAATTAGTCGATCTCGACAAGTTATCGGGTCACACACGCACCAATATGTTCACACGTGTGAACTGAAGTGGTAAGTTGCTGCTGCCTGGAACGTGGGACAATAAGTTAGGGTTGTTTGTAGGGTGAAATACGAATGGGTAAGTGGAAAGGAAGAGAAAACGAAAAGGGGCAGCGGAAGAAGGGATGGTTGCGGCGAAAACAGAAGCAGGGAAAGAAGAGGAGAATCGAAGGAGGGAAGAAGAAGAAGGAGAAGATGAAGGGACTGGAAGGAGAACAAGGACAGATGTGTAGGGTACCTGATCTACCAAGAATAAAGCAGTGAAAAGGGGTAAAACTCAGATCTGGCTGCATGTCTTGGAGGCGGAAACTCGAGCAGCAAATGGGAAGACCAGTGGCAGCGAAAGTTTAGGATAAAGCCCAAACTGCAACGGGGGTATCCTCTTGGGATTAGGCCCAAGGTGGAGAGGAAGATGTTGGATCTGGCCAACCACAATGATAACCTGCAACAAGGAAGCACAACAGAAATAAACAGGGATAATAGTCCTTCGACTAGTTCAAGATTTTCAAAAATAAACGTGTGTGTCTCTTCACCTTTCTAATCTTATTTATAACTCAAGCTATCGACTATTACAAGACTCCTAAACCGACTGAAATTCCACCTAAGGTGGCCTTCTAACTCCAGAAGTTTCCTATGACTTCCACATTAGATTCCTACTAAAACTAGAATTCCAAAATAGGATTAACATACTAAATAAAAGTAAAATAGCAATTAAAATATTAGGACATGGACCCAATTCGAGATTAAGCTCATGGGTCTAGCATCTTGTCGACACGTCGTGAGTACTTCTTCAAGAATTTATCGGCCACCTGTTCTATGTCAGTTATGTATATACATTATGTGTGTTTATTTTGCCACTAACAGGAATAGTCATTATGTTATGATACTTATGTGGACCATTATGAAAAATCTCTCATAGGTACGTCACTTGTGTTGTAGTAATGGAAGGGACAATGTCGGGATAAGATGATGTGCAACCGCCATTGCTCGCATTTGTGGTTTGTTTAGTATTAGCATTACGATGTTGACCGCATTATGTTGTTAAATGCAGTTTACATGTACACCTTATGATATACCTATTTTAAATCCCATGAAGTGTAAATGTGGGGCAATGAGAGAATGTAAGACTAAACATGACCCACATTAAATTTAGGGGCTCCACAGAGGATATTAAATCAGGGAAACTGATTATATAAGGAATATCTATTTTAAGAAAGTTCTAAAGGGGGTTAGTTTCCTATTTTGATTGGAAGTAGAAATGGAAAGTTCTAATTGCTTTAGGGTCCTCCCTATGCCTTTAAAAAGGGTCTCTCTTCATAATTATCCATCAACTTAAGCCAACTCTAGTGTCTAAAAACACTATTCACGAAATTGGGAGAGAGCATTAAGGAGGAAAGAGGTAGAAACTCCAAGGTGGGTGTTTTCTCTTGTTTTTGGACTCCATGAAGCATTGGTATATTAAAGAGAAGATCAAATCTCACTCTTCTTCATCAATGGATCCAGGTATGTCTTATTATTATCATGTCTATAATTTCTGCATTAAGATTGATCCGTGTTTCAAGCATTAATTGATTCAGATCCTGTGTTTATGATGTTCGAATTTGTCGAACATTACGTTTAATGATGATTGATTGTATGATTGATTCTCAATCAATAAAATCTGATATTATGATAAAGTATTACATATATGTGAATAATAATTTGGCACAGGCCTTTGATCCAATTTAATTAGTTCATTTCCAAGATAAGTTGGAGTTCCATGTTTTGGACTGAGTTTTTAGGTGGGCAGTATAAAGGAAAATTTCTAAAGAAATGCCTTAAAAACATTGGTAATAGAGTGTTGAAATGTTTTTCCCATCCAAACTTTTAGTTAAAATTGACAACTAAATAGATGAGAACAGGTGATCTCCCTCTTATCTTGATATTTGTATCTATATATTGCTCTTTTT
This sequence comes from Chimonanthus praecox, assembly GCA_022113865.1. NCBI lineage: Eukaryota > Viridiplantae > Streptophyta > Magnoliopsida > Laurales > Calycanthaceae > Chimonanthus > Chimonanthus praecox. Next base: position 37,872,643 of record CM039094.1, read on the forward strand.
TTCTTCATGAATGCATGCATCATTTCTGAACATTGGATCCATGCAAATGTTTTAATATATTCTTTGTTGATGTTTGACCACTTTGGATCACTGTGTGACACCAGACAATTGCACACGAAGGAAGGGAACTATCATGTTGGAACCATAGATTGAAGCAATGAAGGAACCAATCTTTACTTGCGCCATTTGCCTGAGCCCTTTGGTGGAGGAGAAATCAACACTATGCGGCCACATTTTTTGTAAGGAATGCATTGTTGCTGCCAGGGTCGACCCTGGCTATAGGCGAAGTAGGTCGCCGCCTAGGGCCCCCAAATAGATAGGACCTCCAAGTCCATAAACTCCTCTGTTATAACTTATATGATAAATAGTTAATAATGCATATAAAACACAAATTTATTGTTCTTTAGTTTGGTTAGGTTATTTGCTTTTTATTTAGGTGATCCGAGTTCAAATCCCCGTGGGTTTCTTAAAAAATTAAAATAATGATATTAACAATCATAATAATAATTATTACAATCATCATTTTTATCAAGTTTAATAATAATAATGAAATAACAATAATTTTAATTAATAAAGAATCTTTTAAAATATATGTATCATCTACTCAATTTAAAACATAAGTTTTTAAAAAAATTAAAATAATGATAGTAACAATCATAATAATAATAATTATAATCCGCATTTTTATTGAGTTTAATAATAATAATGAAAATAACAATAATTTTAATTAATAAAGAATCTTTTAAAATATATGTATTATTTAAATAGAGTAGCCTTCAAATCCCAGCTAATCTTGTTTTTGACTTTTAAGTTACTACCATTTGAATTCATTTGACTATTTTTAACTATTCTGAATTTAAAACACTCAAAATTGGAAATTTATATATTGATATTTTTTTTACTCAATTTAAAATGTGGGTATCTTAAAAAATTAAAATAATGATAGTAACAATCATAATAATAATTATTATAATCCTTATTCTTATTGAGTTTAATAATAATAATTGAAATAATAATAATTTTAATTAATAAAGAATATGTTAAAATATATGTATCATCTAAATAGAGTGAAAGAGAAACCTATATTGAGTTGGTAATTTTAAATTAAAAATAATTTAATTCTTTTAAAATTTGAAGAGATGAAAAACAAAGCTTTATTCATTTGATCAATTTAGATTTTATTAGACTTAAAATACAAGTATAAATCATTATAATTAAGATAAATATTAAATTTTAAAAATGTTAAAAATTCAAAAAATTTGAAAAATTAAAATAATAATATCTTTGTTTCAAATGAGAATTGGCATTAGTGTCGCACTCAAATATGATAAAAGATGCAGTACAAAAAGAAGTAAAAGAAACAATTGAAGTGCTAAATTATATAAAAATAATGAATTGTTATTTTCCAAATGCATGGATTGCTTATAGAATAATGTTGTTATCTTCGGTCTAAAATGTCATAAGAAAGATTTAATGGATTAGCTATCTTATCAATTGAAAAAGAAATGTTAAAAAAACTTGAATATAATAATTTAATTAGTAATTTTGCATCTCAAAATTATAGAAAAATAAATTTTAAATAATACTTTATTATAAATTTGATTACGATATTTTATTTGGATGTTTCACAATTTGTAAAAAAAAAACCTGTATGATTTTATTTTTTGTGAGTGTATAAAAGGCCCACCTTAAGAGTTCTCCTAGGGCCCCTGAAATCTCAGAGCAGACACAATCTAATAATTAACAACATACACAGGGTCTACCTTCCTACTACCTATTAAGAGAAGTTATCCAGACAACACTGTTGCTTTTCTATGTATGTATATGCAGCATTGCTGATGGTGATTTTTATTTGTCCCGCCTTTCAAGCCCCTGACAAGTGGGAGCATTTTTTAGTCGATTTCTATGTTTGTGTGTATTAGATTTGAACTGGGTGTTCCTCAACGCCTGTTACTGAGTAGGCCAATCATTATTTGATCCATTTGTTAAATTGTTCCAATGAATTAAAGAGACGAAATGCCATTAAAAAAAAAATTAAAGAGACGAAATTATCTTTATTTGGTTCCACATTTTTGCACATGAGCTACTGCTACTCCTTCTTCTTGAAATTGTTTACAGGAAAGATACCCATAATTGATGATGGAATTGCAATATTGGATATATGAACTTTCAATTAATAAAAGAATGTAGTCGTTTCTGTTTGTTCATGGTTTTGTTCTTGTTTTTTTATCTGCTTGGTGAATTTTTTCATAGATCCTACAAAATGAGCAGTCAAGCAGGTAGCTGCTTGAGTATGAGCTTTCGTATGTTTAGTTTTTTTAGTACGTCTCTATGAAGCTGCACACTGCAAAGGCGGGAATATTTTGCATGGGTGTGCAAATTAGGGTTGTAACTCAACCGGGTCAGGCCAAATTTTGGGCCTTCAAAATAGGGCCTGGATTGCAATTTAAGAACCTAAACCTGAGTCGGGCCTGGGTTAACTTTACTTGGTAAAATCTGAGCGAGACTCGAATTGTATCTGTAGTGTTCGAGCTCGATTTCAAGCACAAAAGGTATACGAAGGTTAATCAGGCCTCAATTGGAATCTTGGAAAAAGAATTACAAGAAAAATGGCCCAAGAATTTGTAGAACTAAAACAAAATGCACGGATAACAAGGGGTTGGCCTGATGGTCAAGATGACGGACTCATAAAGAGGGGTCTTGAGTTCGATTCACGCTCAATCCCAACAGGTCACTCCATGTAGACTTAATCGTGTGTGTGGATTGGGAGGTTTAAACATGCCTGTGGGATTGGTCTCACCTCTAATGTAGGGTGGAGATACCCACGTTATCTAAAAATAAAATGCACAAATTCTAACTTTAGTGGAACATAAGAGGGAGGGAGTGATTTAGTTAAACTTTGAAATGACGTAGTTCTTCACTGTGACATTTAGATATGTGGTTCTAGAGTGGAACTTCATGGGAGAGTGGACCTAGGTATAATTAATATGATGGGAGTAGAGTGGACAAAATTGTAGATAAGTTAGTGGAGTCCTTTGTGACAAAAAAGTCCCACTCCATTCAAACGGACAATTCTATGAAATAGCAACGCTTTATGGAGTAAATTGTTGAGCTATGAAGAAAAGACAAATAGATAGAGTTAGCGTAGTAGAGATTTGCATGGTTTAATAGATGAGGTATTTCATTCTAAATAATAGAGTTAGAAACGATCGCATAGGAAAGAATCTAAAAGCGCCCCCAATTCAGGAAAAATGAAGAGAAATGCGACTAAGGTGATTTTTCCATAGAAGACTGAAAGTCCCATTGTCCATGGTGCTAGAACAACATGATTAACCCTATAAGGGGGGGGGGGGGAATAGGTCAATCCCATTTTTCATGGTGCTTACAAATTTCTTGATTGTTTTAAATGTAGCGGAACATTAATCAAGAGATTTGTTTAGTGTGATAAATTGTTTCTAATTTCTTTAACCAATCATACTAAGATTTTGACCATTTACATTTTGCTTCATTATCGATGCTTGCCCACAACGTGTAGAATAGGATAATCAACATGCAAAGTGATGTATGTTGAGAAGAGTAGTTAAATAGTAAATACAAACACACAAAGATCAAACACCATAAGACCAATTTAAAGTGGTTCGGTTAGCAAACCTACATCCACTGTTAGGACTGACTCAACCTTGAGCTATCCCCAAAATCCACTAAGTGGGGACTTACACCGTCACAATTAGAGTAGGAATTCCACCTTACTCAATCGGTTGGGAATTTCACTCATCACTGTAGAATACGAATTACACCTTTCCATTTGGCTGGGAATTCCACCCACCACTGTGCTGGAAACACCGCTCCAGATTTTTTATAGTAGTTCCGGAACCAAGCTTCCTTAATCCACTTTTTGAACAAAAGGTCTAAAATAAAATTAAAACCAAGAAGAACTTGCCTTTGAAGCTCTTTCTCTTAATGTGTGCTTCTTCAAGAACCACCCAGTGTATGCCGGTGCCGACGCTCCTCCTTATAGTCGTCATAAAGCAATTATAATTCAGGGCGATAAGGAAACTGGTTTTACCAAAGGTTTCCTAGTTTATGTTTTTTTCTTTCTCTTTTCCTTCCTTTCAAACTCAATCAACAGATTGGTTGTTTATAACTTTTATTTCCCCTCTATTTCTCTCCAACAAATTCAATCACTAGATTGGTTGTTTATGAGTTTATGAAAGTCCCATTGTCCATGGTGTTAGAACAACATGATTGATACGAGAGAGAGAGAGAGAGAGAGAGAGAGGGGGGGGGGGGGGGGGGGGGGAGGGTGAATAGGTCAATTCCATTTTCAATGGTGTTTACAAATTTTCGATTGTTTTAAGTATAACGTAATATTCATCAAGAGATTTGTTTAGTATGATAATTTCATTAAGCGATCACACTAAGATTATGACCCTTTACATATTGTTTGATTATCGATGCTTGTGCACAATGTATAAAATAAGATAATAAATATGCAAAGTGATGTGTGTTAAGAAGAGTACTTAAACACTAAATACAAAAACACAACGATCAAACACCACAAGACTATTTTTAAAGTGGTTCGGTTAGCCAACCTACATCCACTGTTAGGACTCGCTCAACCTTGAGCTATCCCCAAATTTACTAAGTGGGGACTTACACCCTCACAATTAGAGTAGGAATTCCACCTCACTCAATCGGCTGAGAATTCCACCTATCCATTTGGCTGGGATTTCCACCCACCACTGTGCCGGAGACAATGCTCCAGATTTTTTATAATGGTTCCAGAAGAAAGCTTCCTTAATCCACTTTCGGAACAAAGGTTTTAAAGCGAAATTAAAACCAAGAAGCACTTGTCTTTGAACCTCTTTCTCTTAATGTGTGCTTCTTTAAGATCTACCCAGTGTGTGCAGGTGCCGACGCTCCTCCATAACCGTCATAAAGCAATCACAATCCAGGGCGACAAAGAAATTGGTTTTACCAAATGTTTCCTAGTTTATGTTCCTCTCTTTCTCACTGTCAAACTCAATCAATAGATTGGTTGTTTATGAGTTTACTTTCCTCCTCCTCTCTTTCACAACTCAATCCATTTGATTGCTTTTATTGATTCCCCAAGTGTAAGCACGAGAGAGAGAGTGATCCTTCTGTTGGCCCTTGTTTAAGCTCACTGATAATGATGAGGGTCCAACTAGTCTTGTCGAAGGATACCAACTGGTTGCATAAAAATTGATTTATATACAGAAGGCAACCAGTTGTAGCAACGGTAATGTACCGACAGGTCGGGCGCACCGAGAGGTCGGTAACTAGAAATGTTATCGTTCAATAACCCGATCATTGCGCAATAATGTACTCCCAACGGCAATATTATTTCTCAGTCGACGTGTCGTTGTCGCCGATGGCTCGACAGTATGGCACCGATAGGTCGGTCCATACGAGAGGCTCGATCTGGGGCAACACCATGTTGGCAGAGTTTCATGCCCCAAAACTTGTCATACATAGAATACCTGTCGCTCTTTACTGAGGGGTCGGTCCTGACTACTCTCGACCGGTCTTTAACTATCGATATGTCTGTTTTCTCGAGAGCCCACCTGAGTTCTAAGTTCTAGAAGTCAAAAATCTTATCGAAAAGTCGTTGACCACGAGGGGTCGTTTCAGCATTTCACCAAGGGGTTGGTCCATACGAGGCTCTCGATTAGAGGTTTTCCTAGAATGACAGTTCAATGATCCCGAACCTATGTCAATTTAGTCGAACCAGTGTTTGACCACGATTAGTCGACCCTGTCTTCACAGAGGAGTCGATGAGACCGACTGGTCGAGCTGACAGTGAAACCAAATACATATTTTCAAGTTGGGTTCCAATTCACTGTCAAGCTTCCTCTCTAGGATTTTTATGATTTAACCATCTATTTCACTAAGCCTAGGGATAGTCCTCTCTAAGGTGTGTGTACCACCTAAAGTCATCTATGACCATAATACATGTTTTGTGATTGCCATAACGATGAGCTTCAATCCGGTGGAGCATGAGCTTCACTCTTGATCACCTTCGATCTTCAAGCTTCTAACAAGTGCTTCTTTTCGAGTCATGAAATTGACAAACTTAGGGACTTGGCCAAGCCGAGGCACTAACAATCTCCTCCTTTGTCAATTTCATGACAAAACGTAGAAACTAACCCATTTACAATCCCACCTTTATTACATCTCATTTGAATACAAAATATTACATCAATTATATGCACATATTCAAATGGACAACAAGACTATGATCTTTCGCATATTCTTGTTCAGCTTGCTTACTTCATTTCATTTTTTTTGTTCAAGCATATAAGCAAGCAACACTAGAAAATTATTAGAGGGGTTAGTCCCAAAACATAAAGATGCATTCATGGACAAAACAAGACTTGTATTTAAGCTCCCCCATACTTCCTGATTTCCTAGTGACCAACACTACCCATAGCTAATCCAACCTGTCAGTGTTAAAAAAATTTCTCCCCCAATCTTCTTGAGTTTGATCTCCAAAAGTCCAAGCATAAACATTCTCCTATGTCTAGCACTTTGATGTCTTCTAGCTTCTACTAATTTCTCCCCCTTTTTGTCATACGATTGACAAAGATTAGTAGGCATACATCGATTTTCAAGCACTCCCCAATGCTTCTTGCATTTAGTGCTTAACTAAGTTCTGCTCTAACTCATGGTTCTCCCCTATGATTCAATGCATATTTCTCGTGCATCAAGGTTAGTTTGCCCCTGCACAAACTAATTTTTTAGCATTAGCTTATATCTTCCATGAGTCAGACTAATGTCCTAGCTTTCTTAGAGTCTTATCCCCCATTCTCCAAGCTATCTTTTGTAGCTTCTTTGACTCATCTCTCCCATAAACTCAGCTGCTTCTAAGTTTATATTCATTCAAGCTTGCATTCACCTTCCTCCATAGACTGTCATGACTAGTGACAGTAGCTAATTAGTACATGTTTTATGCTCCCCCATCCTCAAAGGTGTGTGCAATATTACAACCCGATCCCTATCTCCTTAACAACCTGCATGTTAATCTATTCAACAAAATTCACGTTAAAAATAAACATGAGATAGAAGATAATCCATTAAATTAGCATACACACAATAAATCAAACCATATCATTTCATTGATAAATCAGTACATAAGGTTTAAGAGGAGGATAACATGGATGCTTAGTTTTAACACTAGAACTATAGTTTTTCAAAATAAAGCATTAAAAATGAAAAACTATCCTAAGCAGAGCCATTTGGAGAAGATGCTTAAGGGAAAGGATATTGACGTTGAGATCCAGAAACAATGTCATTTCTGTGGATTTCTGAGTGGAGTTTCTGGACTGACACCTTGATCTCATATACAAATTCTTCAAGGTCATTTATCCTCCTTTCAAGCGAGGAAACTCTTTCATCAAGAGTGATATTTCTTTGTCGAGGAAATTTGAATTCTCTCAAAAAGACCTCAGAAATACGAGCCTCTTCCTCTTCGGCATCTTCAATTGAAATAACTTCTTTTTCTATTCCATGGACTTGTACAGATGTGGTTCGAGACCTTAGATGATACCGTCGGCTCGATTTAGTATTAGGAGAAGGGGTTTTTCTGCGAGGGGTACTCTTTGGAACAAAGCCCGCAAAGCTAGGTTCAGGGACATCCTATACGAACCTAGGTGATCTCCTGAGGAAATGGGAGCTGGACTCAGGAATTTCTCATGTGGTTGAAGATTGAGATTTATTTTCCTCTCTTTTCGACATGGTTGCTTGGGAAGAGCTGACCAAGGCTTATCCGAACTCTAAATCTCACAAATACCGTGACACCCTTGCATTTTGAAGTAAGAGAAGCAAAAATCCTAAGGTTTTCAGGCGATATTTCGCTCTGGGAGATCCTATCAACCAATCTAGGGCATGTGAGGAGAGGAGGAAATCGCTAAAGCTCAGTGGGAGAAGGAACGACGATTTTGAAATAATCAGTCATTTTCGCAGAAAGAAACCTTTTTAACTTACTCTTTCTGATTCACCGACGGGTCGTGACCAACGACTAGTCTGTTTGACATGTCGACAAATATCGACATTTCTCATTTTTCGATTTTTCCCCTTTTCAAACAGTGTTCTGATTTCCAACAGTACCGACCTGTTTGTTCCTCCGACTAGTTTATCATTCGACCTGGGTTCTAACTTGAAGAATGACTGGGCATTTTATGTGTGTGTGTGTGTGTGTGCCTGCAATGTTCATAGTTTATCAAGGTTTGCCTATACACATTTGAATGCTAGTGATGATACATACATTCACACCGTTTTTTGTGGCATTTGAAGATTCAATTTATCCTTGTAAAAGTAGGCACAAAACATGGATTATAGATCTCTTTTGGACCCAAACCAATCCAAGTACCTTGGGTACGTTTAATTTACCACTTCAGATATATTGCCCAGGTGTGTGATGTCATGTGATGCGGTATTTTCAGGCTTTAGCAAAGGCAAGATGTTTAACAAGAGTCATTCCACATAATGTATTAAACAACAAGTATTGGAATGAGACACTAAGCACACTCAATCATACATTCATTTCCAGTTTTGATTACATTAATCATGCATATAGAAATGAAGTATGATCCTACGCACACTGCTCTTGTGTCTCTTATGATGTTATTACCCAAAACATGATACACACTTTTATCATTCTTTCAAGTATAGTTCAATTCTTTTGAAAGAACTGGTACATAAATGGACAAGCACGTTTGATCATTTTGATCAACACTTTTGGTAGGTCACACCAAAAATCCATTTAAGGGCATAGAGCATGTTTCATTCCACACGGTATTCACATGTTTAGAAACTTGGAATTAAACTACACTGTGTATGTGTACCATACACGAACTATACTTGAGATAATGCACACACTACATTCATTTCCTAAAGATGCACAAGTCACATGGTATATGAAATGAGATGAGACAAGTTTAATCCAATACTAGAGTGCAAACCTATATGTACATACAAGTATCTTGCATAAGATCAATCCAACAATCAAACAAGAACATGGATCGAAGGCAAGCTATAAGGTAATTCCAGAACATGTTTCAAATGTGAATTCCTTTACACATTTGAACACAATCATTGTGAGACTTGGAATCTAAGTTCACAATTCAGTGATGGCCTTTTCTCATATCTAGTTTTAATCTTGGGTGTCTTCCCATTTGATCTTTTGAATCGACATTTTCAGATTTTATACCATGATGTTATCTTAACACACGAGGCATACATTTTGGTACATGGACTCATAAGATACTTGGACGTTACTACCTTCATCAAGTTCCTTTACTCTATCATCTTCTTCTCTAGAGGATTTATCTTGGACTTTATCAATGGATGAACCATTCACCTATATTCTTAGTACACACATTTGTCAAGATAGGTGGTGTCATCCATTGGGCTAGAAGAGGCTATTTTTCGTAGATTTTTTCAGCCTCTTTTGTTATTTCATATCTTTTAAATATTTTAAAGGCATATTGTGAAACAACAATGATGAATGCTATAAGTATTTGATTAAGGTGCATAGTCAATTCATCATTAGTGCAAGTAGTTTTTGGTCTTTAGGCTGAGTGGTCATGGACATTGAAGGTTTATCCAATACCTTTTTTATAGGCATAGACCACTTTTTATTCACCTATTTCTGAGCATATTTATTAATGAAAACATATAACAAATTATTTTTCATCATAAACAGAGGTTTGGAAATATCATGGCTTTCTCTTATAGCCATTGTTCTAGCATGGATCAACTCGGACGGTTAAGTCCTTGTAACGAGCACTAGGCTCTAATACCAATTGAAAGTCCCATTGTCCATAGTACTAGAACAACATGGGGGTGTTTACAAATTTCTTGATTGTCTTAAGTGTAACGAAACATTAATCAAGAGATTTGTTTAGTGTGATAAATTGTTTCTAATTTCTTTAACCAATCATACTAAGATTTTGACCATTTACATTTTGCTTCATTATCGATGCTTGCGCACAACGTGTAGAATAGGATAATCAACATGTAAAGTAATGTGTGTTGAGAAGAGTAGTTAAATAGTAAATACAAACACAAAAAGATCAAACACCATAAAACCAATTTAAAGTGGTTCGGTTGGCCAACCTACATCCATTGTTAAGACTCACTCAACCTTGAGCTATCCCCAAAATCCACTAAGTGAGGACTTACACCCTCACAATTAGAGTAGGAATTCCACCGTACTCAATCGACTGAGAATTTCACACACCACTGTAGAATATGAATACCACCTATCCATTTGCTTGGTAATTCCACCCACCACTGTGCCGGAGACGCATCTCCAGATTTTTTATAATGGTTCCGGAACCAAGCTTCCTTAATCCACTTTCGGAACAAAGGTTTTAAAATAAAATTAAAACGAAGAAGAACTTGCCCTTAAAGCTCTTTCTCTTGATGTGTGCTTCTTCAAGAACGACCCAGTGTGTACCGGTGCCAACGTTCCTCCTTATAACCGTCATAAAGCAATCACAATCCAGGACGAAAAGGAAACTGGTTTTACCAAAGGTTTTCTAGTTTATGTTATTTTCTTTTTCTTTTCCTCCCTTGCAAACTCAATCAACAGATTGATTGTTTATGGCTTTTCTTTCTCTTCTCTTTCTCTCTGACAAACTCAATCAATAGATTGGTTGTTTATGAGTTTACTTTCCTCCTCTTTCTCTCACAACTCAATCCATGTGATTGGTTGTATTTTATTCTCCAAGTGTAAGCACGAGAGAGAGAGTGATCCTTCTGTTTGCACTTGTTTTAACTCATTATAAAGATGAGGGTCCAACTGATCTTGACGAATGATGCCAACTGGTTGCATAAAAATTGATTTATATAGATAATGCAATCAGTTGCAGCAACGGTAATGTACCGACAGGTCAGGCGCACCGAGGGGTCGGTGACTAGAAATCTTACCGTTCAACAACCCGACCATTGCTCAATAATGCACCCCCAATGGTAATATTCTTTCTCGGTCGACATGTCGTTATCGTCGATGGGTTGACAGTAATGGCACCGATGAGTCGGTCCATACGAGAGGCTCGATCTAGAGCAAAAACATGCTGACAGTAGTTTCTAGTATAGAAACTTGTTACACAGAACGACCTATCGTTCTTTACCAAGGGGTTGGTCTTGGCTACTCTCGATCGGTCTTGAACTACCAATATGTCTGTTTTATCGAGAGCCCACATGAATTCTAAGTTTCAGAACTCATAAATCTTAATCGAGGAGTCGTTGACCACGAGGGGTCGTTTTAGCCTTTTACCGAGGGGTCGGTGCATACGAGACTCTCGATCAGAAGCTTTCCCAGAATGACAGTTCTATAATTCAGAACCTATGTCAATCTGGTCGACTAGTCTTTGACCACGATGGGTCGATCCTGTCTCTACCGAGGGGTCAGTGAGAACGACTGATCGAGCTGACAGTGAAACTAAATACATATTTCCAAGTTGAGTTCTAATTCACTGTCAAGATTCCTCTCTAGGCTTTTTATGTTTTAACCATTTGTTTCACAGAGCCTAGGGATAGTCTTCTCTAAGGTGTGGATACCACCTAAAGTCATTGAAAGTACCCTTTACACGGGTGCTAGAACAACATGATTAACCCTAGAGGGAGGGAAGGAGAGAGGGGGGGGGGGGGGGGGGGGGAGGTCAATAGGTCAATCGAAATTCGTTGGTCCTTTTTTAATTTACTTGATTGATTAATTTAATTGCAGCGAAAATAATAATAAAGAGTATATGTGTTAGCAAATGTGATTAAAAACAATCAACAGAAGAGTTTGTCTCTAACACCACAAACACAAGGACACAAGATATATAGTGGTTCGGTTTGCCAACCTACATCCACTACTAGGATCGTTCAACCTTGAGCTATCTCCAAATTCACTATGTGGGGACTTACACCCTCACAATTAGAGTAAGAACTCCACCTCACTCAATTGGATGAGAATTTTACCCACCACTTTGCCAGAGACGACGCTCTAGAGTTTTCTATAGTGATTCCAGGGTATCTCCCTTTAATCCACTCTCAGGTTACAAGTTTTTTAAAAATAAAATTAAAAACCAAGAAACACTTGCCTTAAAGCTCTTTATTGCTGATGTGTGCTTCTTGAAGATCCCATCAGAGTTGTGTTGACGCTCCTTCTTCCAGTCATCGTGTAGCAATCACAATCTATGGGTGACAAGGAAACTTGGCTAAACCAAATCTTTCCTAGTTTTTAGCTTTCTCACTTGCAAACTCAATCCGAAAATTGGTTGTTTATGATATTTCTCTCCTCCTTTTTTACTCACTTGCAAACACAGTCCGAAAATTAGTTGTTTATGATCTTTCTTTCAAAAGTGTTGATCGTTCCTTAGAATGTATAACTCCTTTAAGCTCAAGGAAGATAGTAAAACGATCACACAATACTCATATTAATAGAGGAGTTTTAACGATCATATTGACTGTCCAAGACCGACAAGTTGGTGACACCGATCGATTGGTGTTCATATTTATTACCGTTCAACCACCCGACCGTTGCACATTAAATACACCCTCAACGACATTATTACTTCCCGGCCAACATCTCGTTGTCGCCGATGGGTAGATACTTATGGCACCGAGGGGTCGGTCCATACAAGAGGCTCGTTCTGGTGCAAAAACATGCTTGACAGTAGTTTCCATTTTGGAAACCTGTTACCCAGAACGACATGTCGCCCTTTGCCTAGGGGTTGGTCCTGTATCTCTCGATCGGTCTTTGCTTGCCGATATATCTGTTTTATCGAGAGCTCTTATAAGTTCCCAGTCCAGAACTTATAATTTTTATACCAACGAGTCATTGACTACGATGGGTCGTTCAAGTTCATCACCGATGGTTCGGTGCATACGAGACTCTTGATCAGAGGTATTTCCAGAATCACAGTTCTAATTTCCAGAATCAATGTCAATCTGTCCGACCAGTCTTTAACTACGATGGGTCATTCCTGACTACACCGAGAGGTCGGTGAGATAGATTGGTCGTGCTGACAGTGAACATAATTCATGTTTTCAAGTTCACTTCTAATTCATTATTCAGCTTCATCTCTAGGCATGTTATGTTTATTACCAACATATGCAACTAAGCCTAGTGGTCATCTCTCAGGTGTGGGTTCCACCTAGGGTCATCTATGGCCTTATACCTATTCTTATGATTGCCATGACGACGAGCTTTGAGCTTGGTGGAGCATGATCTTCTTCCTCAATCATCTTGAGTCTTCAAGCTTATTGGCAAGTGCTTCTATTCGAGTCATGTAATTGACAAACAAGGACTCGGTCAAACCGGGGCACTGTTGTGCAAATTTTAAATTTATAACTCGCAAGCGCACGAACTATTAAATAGTATAGCGATTGAGTGCGAGGTCGAATCCATCGGAACTTAAGAAAATATATCCGTGAAAAATACACCATTTAATTATGTAATTTTAGAAATTTAGGAAATATGGAGATGAATCATAAATATGAAACTATTTCTCTTTATTCTATGAACTTTAGTTTTAATTTAGAAATATTCTAGATTTAAATATAGAATCTAACAATTTAACTAATTTTAATTAAGATAGTGGATTTAATCTAAAAATATAAACAATTTTAATCTAATTTAAAATACAAAATTAAGATGCAATTGAATTATTTCCAACCTAGTTCACAAATTTTCAAGAATTTGAATTTATAAACAAAAGAAAAGAAAAGAAAATATATATACATATTTACAATGGAATTTGGATTGAAGATTAAAGAGGCATTATTTTTAATACTTTAAAAATAAAATCAAAACCTAGAACATGGAGCTCACATTTATTAATGATCACTGATTCAAAATTTTCATTCATAATTAATTTAATTAAGAAAAACATGAGTTTTATTAATCAAGAAATAATCAAAATAAACCTTGGGTTTAGAGAAAATTCAACATAAAATTCCAATTCAAAATTCTTCACCTACTCTTAAAAAGAGTCTTAGAATGGAAAATTAAGGTTCTAAACTTTCCCAAAAATTGGATGTTTAAGATGAAAATTCTAAAATGAAATCAAAACATGCATTCATAAAGAGATTAAAAATCAAATCAAATTATCACAATCAACAAACATTAAGTGGAAAACCATAGATCTAAAAAGCTTATCTTAATTTTATTAATAAAACAAAGAATTAAAATTACATAACCATTAAATTCTTGGAATAAGAAATTATAATGAGAACTTAAAACAGCAACCTGAAACCCATTATGGAATTTAAATTCCACACTGTTTTCCCTTCTCTTTGTCTTCTTTTCCTTCCTCCCTATGCTCCAAAAATCAACAATCCAAATTCAGTTTTCTCAATGGGAGAGGGTTAGTATTTATAGATGAAAGAAGGTGGAATGACTTGGATTTAAAGATTTAAATAAAGAAAAGGACACATGGAGGGTTGATATGGTTTGTGCTAAACATGGAATGGCTTAAAGGAGGCAAGGAAGTGGAAAAAATAGTAAAATTCGTAAAAGGAAAGTGGGTACAAAATCCCTTTTTTTACAAATGTACCACCTTGCAGCTCAGTTTTGACCTCGTTAACATCCGAATCAGGAAAAGTCATAAACTACAAAGTTGTACCATTCAAGTCTTCTTTCCAACTAAAAAAGAATCAAGCAATCAGACATCGGAGTGGAACTTTATGGCAAAAATACTAAAGATGTATCAAACCTTCCTTCTTTTTCTCTCCTTCTTATTTTGTTTCTTTTTCCTTAATCCACTTGCAAAATTCGAAAATCCTCTTATATTGACTTCTAAATTTCAAATTTTCTCATATGTAGCTTGAGATGATGAAAATAGTCTTCAAACATGTGGATTTTTTCATAGGCTTTTCGTAATGGGCTCAATAATTGGGCTTTTCAAAGTATAGAAAATCTAATAATTAATTTTACCACTTACAATCAATTCTAAAATGTACTAAATTAATCCAAATTCTCATAAATGGATTTTGAATTAATTAGTTTACAAACAAAACTTCTAAAATTATGGTAAAATAATTATTAAAAATTTCAACTTTCCAAAAATATCAACTTATGCCCATAAATTGCAAAATTCACTTTTTGAATTCTCATGTCTTGTATTTCCTTATAAATCCTGCACAACGTCCAAAATCCCGTTAAACATATCTTAAAACATACAAAACAAGGGATAACTAGTCCAAATGCAGGGTAAAATAGTCATTTTTCTGTACTCATCAGGTACTGACAGTCATCTATGTCCATAATACCTGTGTTGTGATTACCACAACGATGAGTTTCAATCCGGTGGAGCATGATCCTTACTCTTGATCACCTTGGGTCTTCAAGCTTCTAACAAGTGCTTCTTTCCGAGTCATGGAATTGACAAACTTAGGGGCTTGGCCAAGCCGAGGCACTAACAAAGACCGAAGACGGCCCCAGTATGAAGGCTGTAAAGGTTAAAATTATAGGCATAAGAAGGGGTGGACCACTTTAAACGTGGGGAAGTGATAAGAAAAATGTGATAGATAGTGGAGTACTGAGATATAATTTACAAAAAGCTGGCCTTAGATAGATGGAATTTTGGCTATTGATGACGATGATATAAAAGTTTTATATTACACACTATCAATAAAAGAAAAGTTAGATTTTATAAAATGTGGCTCAAATTTGAGCTTTCAAGGAAAATTTGGGCCTTCATGTACTAGTCTTCGGACGAACCTGAATTCTAATTCGGGGATAATATTTTGGGTCCAAAAATGAAACCGACCCAAGCTTGGGTCAACTCGAAGTTTTTTTTATTTTTTTGTTTTTTCATGCATGGCTCAGGGTAAGCCCAACCCAAGTTACAACCCTAGTGCATAGCTATATTCACACATACACATGGAGAGAGAGAGAGCATGAAAGCATGAGCTCACTTGAGTCCTAGAGTGCATGATTGCGTGAAGCCATGAATACACTTTAGCATAGCGGTTAAAATATCGGTTTATATGAAGCATATCAATCAATACGTATCAAATTTGAGTATGTTGATACGCCATGCAACCGATATGGCTGATAATTGACTCGTATTGTCGCGGGTAGTATCGGTTGATAATGCATATTGACAGCTGTATTATACTTTTTTAATGTTAAAAAGAAACCATTTCAACCATTTTTGAGTTGAATCTTGCATTGGATATGATTTTATGAAGGTTTGAAAGTAAGTTTTTTTCATGTGTGAAAGGTATTCATCAATTTTTCCCCCCCTAAAATTTGACCATTTTGAGTTATTTTCATCAATTTTTTAAAAATTTGCTTTAAGATAATCCAAATTTTGAGATTTTTTGTGAAAATAATTTAATAAAAAAATTTATTGAGTGCTTATGGAATTTAATGGAGATGTCTTAATGTAATTGATATAGCTTGTAGGGTGTCTGTGATTTTTCACTCTTTTTTTAAAAAAGTTAAAGAAAGTCGAGTTTTCTAAATAATTCTCGTTTTGGAGTTTATTCTGGACAAATTAATGAAATGATATATACAAATATTTATGGAATCAAATAATGAGCTCTTGGTGTGATCTATATAGTTTTTAAGGTGTTTGTGTGATTTTTTATAATATTCCAACATTTTTATCAAAGTTGGATTTTTTATGAAAAAAGTTATGAATCGTAATAGAAGATAAATGTCACTATGAGATACTAAAGAACATAACTTCCCATATATAATGGGGCCTACACAACACACCCACCCACCAAATAACAGTCTTCGTGATCTCTCATGACCTAAAAAACCAAAGCTACCACATACGTGGTACTTCTCATTAAAAGCGAGCCCTCAAACTACCACCGTCGTGGTCATTATGAAAGATCACGGCCAACACCTCCACACCCATCCCATGAATATGAAGATGTCATGCTCAATGCCATGTCTACCATACATTATCTCTATCATCATGCCACATGTTATGAATCATACTAACATGCCATGAATCTCATCATCAACAATATACTCCAACATGATTATACGATCTCAAATTAACGTAAACATCATATACATGTTCTAAAATATCAAAAATCACCTCAATAATATCATACATACGTAACAACAATTCATATCGCATCATTATTGTTATAGCAATTCAATATCATAAATAAATCTCTATTGTCCACAAACGACATCAAACAATAACAACACATCCATCCAAGTTGAATATAATTATGGGACCTTTCAACAATGTCACTAGCTAATTCCAACTATCCAGACATACTGAGTCTCCTCACGGCCATTAGAACACTTAGCCAATCCCCTTACATTACCGTGAGTAGGCACCAAATTATGCCACTGTTCCAACATATTATACCCAGTACATTTCATTGGTCCGATATTATATTCCCAAAACACATTACATAATGCAATATTTTTCCATTGCTGAATCACCTAAACAAAATAGAGAATATGATGCACAATAAAGTAATGTATTGTTTTCCCTCACCTTAGAATTTGTAATGTGTATGTAGTGAATCCAAATGCTTTTCAAATTGTTGTCAACTTGTAGGAATTTTAGGATGTGCTGCATACAAATTTGTTAGGATGTTCCAAATATTATTCTTAATATCATGCCTATCAAATAATTTGAACAACCTAGACTCAATATTAATTAATTTATTTTAATAGCCAACTTTGCACCCAAAACAAAAGGGCTAACCCAATAGGAGATGAGTTTGTAAACTTCAATCGGGGAAATAACACGGTCGAATAAAACTAAGAAGAACATACCTTGAAAAAGTCGGGTTGAAATCACACATATTATTATTTATGTTTTAAAACAGTCACTTTGGTGTTTAAACAAATAAACGTAATAAAATTATAAACAAGTTTGCAAGAATCTAGATCTTAAAATACATTGATTAATAAAACCAATTAAACTTATATATATATATATATATTCTTTCTTTTTTTTTATAAGATAAGTAATAAAAGAACCTTGCCAAATAATAGATAAGTATATTGGTTAAACAAATTTGTAACTTTCAAAACATTATTATTATTAGTCTACTGTTGTGCTCAAATAAATAAACAACTCAATAATAGTTTAAATGAATACGTAAGTGATTTAAACCATTTTCCATAACTTAAAATAAGTAGAAAAAGTTATTTTGTAAAAAATCATCCTTTCAACACTCTTTGTAAATAAAACTAAATAAGAAGGGGGACCTTGTCCAAAAAATAATAAATGGATCATCTAAGAAGTTTAGTAAAATTTCAAAGCATTACATAATTTAATCAAATAGGGTAATTAGTAAATAAAATAAAATATGATGAATAACTTCTTGCAAGTTTAAATCAGAAACTAAGCTAATCAATTAAGGTAGATTAAAATATATAAAGAAAACCCAACAAAAGGGGGTCGGCTTTAATCAAATAGGGTGATTGGTAAATAAAATAAAATATGATGAATAACTTCTTGCAAGTTTAAATCAGGAACTAAGCTAATCAATTAAGGTGGATAAAAATATATAAAGAAAACCCAGGGGTTCGGCTGAAAAGAAAAGGGGCCAAAACTTGAGTTTTGTTTTGATTTTTTTTTTTCTTTTATCAAAATAAATCAATACTGAAAGCAGCAAGTAAACAAAAGTAAGAAAATACAAAGTGATGTAACAGCAAATAAGGGACTCACGGCCTTGAGCAAGGATCAGTGAGATCTAAAATGTGAATATGGGCTTTGGGTTGATAAAGATATGCATCTTACTAAATAAAGAATTAGAATGGAAAAATCTTCTGGAACAGGTGACGTATCAAAACACCTCACTCTTATGCAAGCATGGTTGTTGGAACAGTGATGAAGGTGCACTTGGAAACCAACCAACGATTAAGTAGAAACATAATAAAATGGAATGAAACAAGAGGCAAAAGGGCTCACCGTTTGTTGAAGGCGACGAACAACAAAGATACTCTGTTAGGGACGATGGGTACCTCTTGCAGAGGAGGAAGAATGGGGTTGATTGTGAAGACTTCTGGAAGGCAGTGCACAACGCCGCCTGCAAAACTGATCTGGGGGATTGGGCGATGTTTTTGGGCAAGAGAAAGAGAGAGATTGAAGGTTCATATGGGCTTAGAGGAAGGAGAAAGCGATGAAAGATTTTATAGAGGTAAGTTTCTCTTTACGAAACATGCTTGGACAGTCGGTCTTGCTCGTCTTCGTGCGTGAGATCGACTGGATTTCCTACTAGGATTAGCAAAGAGGGAAAGAAGATAATCGAGATAGAAAAATTTGAGGATGCGTATCTACGGCCAAGGAATAAGAGTTTTAATCAATTTAGACATTCTACCAAGGCAATCCAAATTAGAAATTTCCAATGTGTATACCCCTTGTTCTTTTTCTCCAACGTGTATTGCAACTAAATTTAGAATTTTTGGCCTTTGAAAATTAAGCCTTTATTTATTTTACTAACATAGGTAGGATTAAATTCTAAGTTTTAAACTTTATAATTGATCAATAATCTCTTCATGTAAATTTGCCTCAAGGATGTGGGTCCCATGGCCCACACAGAATTGTTAGATTTAATTAATTATTTAATTCATAGAGGTTAACCTATATAATTCTAACTGAGAAGAAAGTGTGGGCACTCGGAGGTCTATTGTTTGATTCTTAAGTTTGAAGTGTTATTCTCAAAAATAATTTTAATAAAATACAATAACACACTAGCATAAACGATATCCAATGTTTAAATTAGTTATGTCCACCACCATTGATCCGCTAGTCCGAGTAGGATCATTACATACCCAATTAAAGATGTAATCACTAAATAAGCAAACTAGATTATCCACTCAATTAATATTTAATAGCTCGAAACAGATTTTGACCTATGTAATATGTATTATATTTGATTTCCATTAATTGGAGGATGCCTTTATTAAAAAAAAAGTTTGAAAAAATATTTTTTACAACTCATTCCTATACATATGGCATATATGTAGGTTAATGCCAACAAGTGGTAGGATTTATTTAGAATTCATGAGTAGAGACTAGAAACTATATGAATAAGATATAAATGAAGTTTTATCACCAATTGATTATCTTAGAAGTTTTATCACCAATTGATTATCTTAACATGATGATCTTGGCTTTTAAAAAATTCAAGACCCTGTTACCATTGATTTTTTCATAACTGGTTTGATGAGATTGTGTCTTCATATGATAATAAAACTATACTTGGATTCATGTAGTCCTATCTTTTTCGTTTTGCCTTTGAAAATAGTGGATAAGTTTGAACCTGTTGACGTATAGAAAGGTAACCACATAAAATGTAACGCCTTATCCTGTTACAAGCGCGTTATCTCTGAAATAACTCATCGAAACCTCAAACTGATAGCTCAGGTAATTTTTTTTTTTTTTTTTTGAAAATGGACAATACTCCTCCCGATTCAACCTGATCATAGCACCAAGTATCTCAAGCATAAAAGTAAAGATCCAGATGCAAGTCCATCTAACAATATCAGATAGTCTCAAAACACTATTAGTCACCTAGAGCATGTAATAAAAGGTTCTCAAATGCATTATGTGTTCTTATACAGTCACCTAAAAATTGGATATACATGCATAGGAGCTCCACTCCCTAGGTCTACGCAAGGGACCCGCCCGTCCTCTTGTCCATCGGAGTGCCTGAAAGGTAAGGGATGAGCTCAACATACCTAGAGAGAGGAAAAACATAAACATCACATGCTATCAACATATCACACATATGAATGAACATTGATCACCCCTGGGACCACTCTCATGGTGACTCCTATGAGCATCTCTAGCATCACAGCCTGACCACCTGGACCCAAGATGTTAACCATCACAACTCACTATGGATCTGGTGAATCGGACCCATCGACAACCCCACATCAGTGCATGATTGTCAGAGTCGCGCCCTCACGTCCAAGTCCTAACTAGAAGGTAGGCTCACATGCGTTGTCTCCTTGCCAATACCAAAACGGCCAAAGGAACACGCCCGATTGACCCCCAGGAGATCCAAAACGCCCCAACCTCAAGTTAGCATGCAGTGGCCAAAGCCTGGTGGTAGTCGAAACGATGTCATCCTATTGATATTGCCACATGACCGGCCCTGTGAGTCGTGTCATCGCCTCTACTATAACTGCAATGTGTTACCAGCCCGGTGGTAGTCGAAACGATGTCATCCTAGTGAGACCGCCAGAAGACCAGTGCATCATGCCATCGCCTCTAGTATAAATGTAATGCACTACCAGTCTAGTGGTAGTTTAAACGATGTCATCCTAGTGGCATCGCCATATGACCAACCCAATAGAGTTTAGAGGGGTAAAGAATGGTAATAGGTGCAAAGAGGGGTAAATAGAGGGTAAACAAGGTTTAAAGGGGTAATGTAACGCCCCGCCCCTCTCTATAGCCTAAACGGGTCGTGACGCGCTTAACTGCAAATTGAACGGGCGTCACTCAAAGCAACAACGCATCTAACGAGCCTTTCATCACAGATTTGTGGCTAGGGGAAAATAAGTATATATATTTTTTTAAGATTGTGAATGAAATAATGAAGTCATCAAATCCTTCATGCCCCATTTACACATTGCATAAATCATAATGTTATCGACAATATGAAATAAATAACATCTATCATCGACATCACATTTAATCTCACTACTTACATCACATTCCATAAAATAAAACTAACTAATAAATCTCAAATTTCTCAAATTATTTGAATCAAATAATCAAGTCTCAAAGAATAAAAAACATCCAATAATTAACTCAATCAACATAGTCCAACACCTAGCTAGGAATTTAAATATTCATCCATAGTAACTTCTAGTTTTCAACGTCGTCCTCCAATCCTAAATCCAGAGGGTTACCTGCAATGTAAGGGGTATGAGCTCCAAGCCCAGTGAAGGAATACAATAATTCATACCCAACATAATATCACCATTATTCTCTATAAATATGAACTTAAAACATAATTAAATAATATGCTTTTAATATCCATGCATTATGCCATGCAATGCACAATGCTCAATGCAATATTCAATGTTTCATTCCTCCACAACATACCCACTGTATTTGGTGGCCATCCTGCCGAAGCGAGGCCTATAACTTACCACAGAATGGTACTTCCCATATCAAATGGGGCCTACATAATACAACTACCACCAAATATCAGTTTTCGTGATCTTTCATGGCCTAAAAATCAAACTTACCACATGAGTGGTACTTCTCACTAAAAACGAAGTCTGAAACTACCACCGTCGTGGTCATCATAAAAGATCACGGCCAACACCTCCATACCCATCCCATGAATATGAAGATGACATGCTCAATGCTATGTCTACTATGCATCATCTCTATCATCATGCCACATGCTATGAATCATATTAACATGCCATGAGTGAAATCATTGCCATCATTCCAAACATTATTATAATCTCAATTTGACATAAACATCATATGCATATTTTAAGCATCAAAACTAACTCCAATAATATCACATGTACAAAGGAATAAATTATATTACAACATTATCATTATGATAATAATATTATAAATCAACCTTAAGAACATCACTTATCACATCATAATAATTAACCTAACATTCAACCAATTCGAACATAATTATTGGATCTTTCAATAAGGCTAGTAGTTGATTTCCATTTATCAGGGCAAACTGAGTCTCCTCACGGCCATTAGAACACTTAGCCAAATCCCTTACATTACTGTGAGTGAGCACCGGACTACAACCACTATTCTAAAATATAACTCAGTCTATTTCCTGGATCCAATATTACATTCCAAATACATGCCATACAATATTTTCTTCTATTTTTCAATCATACAAATAACATAGAGAATTTTCATACTCGGTAAAGGTACAAAGCATTATTTTCCCTCACCTAAAAAGCTCGCGAAGTGTAGGTAATGAATCAAATCGCATTCCTACTTGAAATCAATCAATAGAACGCCCGGGAAGTGCTGCACATTTATTTAAAGGTTCCAAGTACCACTAAAACATGAATTATTAAGTCCCTCTAATAGTTCGCATTAAATAAATGTGAGATATGTTGTTGTCCCAAATATAATCTACGGTCATCCTAAGGTTCAAGGTTAAAGGTAAAGACTGAATCTAAACATGGCATGGTCAACCATGCCTAATCTGACTTCATGCTAACAAGACAATTAAAATCTTGTCTAAGTAATAAGTAACTGCTCTTTTAAGTTACTAATATTTTTACTCAAAGTACCAATAGTTCTATAGAAAAATGAAATTATCTTCCTAAAGGGAAGATAATAGGTGAATGGCCAAAATAATAGAAAAGGGCAGTTAGATGGATGGGATAAAACCATAGATACTACATAAGAATAAGTACCTGAACTACTTGACTTGGACGATGAGAAAGCGGCGGCGACGAACTGAAGAGGGTCATTCACTGCTCAACACTGGTTGGAAGTTGTTCCCAGGGTTTGCACAAACTGTGACTGCCTGGGATCATGTGGTGAACCAACGGCATTAGGCTGGCTGTCCTGGGTTTTGGAAGTAGAGTTACGACCTCTGTCTGGTTGGAGACATAGAAGGAAGAGATGGAGGAAATCCACAGTAACAGGCTGGTCTTCAAAGAAAGAGTAAAAGAGGGATATTGCTGGAGAGAGGGAAGAGAAGATGAGGGATGCGAGAGAGAGCAATTGGGGTGGGGACGGTTTATGAGGGGTAATTTCAATCTAAAGCTAGATAGAATTAGAATTGGGATTTCGAATGGAACTTATTTATTTAGGGATCCTTGGATGGGTAGGTTTCCTAATTAGATTAGGATTTTCTAAAATTTTAAAACGAGGTAGAAAGAAAGTTTAATTTCCCTCTAATAATAATTTACTTAATTAAATTTCTCTTTCTAAAATTAATAATTTTCTAAACACCAAAAGAATATTAAATTTGACTAAGACATGGGTACACTTGTACTTTCGAAGTTAATCAATTTTATTTGAAATACAAACACTAAATTATTCTCTGATCAATTTACTCAATGCATCTCTTAATTAACTCTCAATGTATTTTCGAAGTTTAGGAAATTAACATTCCCTTTTAATTAATTTTTTTTTGATAATTAAATCCTTAATTAACTCTTCCTTTCTCTTAATTAGCTCTTTTCAAATCAAAGAGAAATATTAAATCGTATAATCTAATTGAGGAGAATGTGTGTTTTTCCCAAATAATATTAATAAAATAAAATAATATACTAATAAAGCAATGTCAATTTCTAACTAATTCTACCCACTTCTTCTGCTGACCCACTACTCCGGGTCGGGTCACTACAGGTAAAGAGGGGTAAAGAAGGGGAAAGAGTGTTTAGAGGAGTAAAGAAGGGTAATAGGTGCAAAAAGAGAAAGGGGGGAGGGTTTAGAGGGGTAAAGAAGGGTAATAGATACAAAGAGGGGTAAAGAAGGTTTAGAGGGGTAAAGAAGGGTAAAGACTTATTAGAAATAATTTCTTTACTAAATTTATATAATAAAAAATAAAAAAAATTATAAAACATAATTACTAAATAATATTCATCAATTAAAAATATTTTTGTTCCATAGGTGCAAAGAAGGGATAAGGAGGGTAATATATTAACAATTTTTATTAAATTCGTATAATATAAAAAATAAAATTAAAATTTTATGAAACATAATTAAGAAATAATATTCATCAATTAAAAAATATTTTAAAATATTTTTGCTCTATAAGTGGAAAGAGGATAAAGGGGGATAAAAATGAGTAAAGAATGGTAAAGAGGGGCAAGCGTATCATGAAAATCCCCATGCTTAAATGGGGTTTCAAAGAAAGAACGAGAGAGGTAAAATTTTGAATTTCTACCTTTACCCCATCCAAACGCAGCCTTTATCTTTGAGTGATACATTTAAGGCGTCCCACATAGACACTCAGAAAATCTGTCTCTAGACACCCAATTTCAAATTTTCGGGTGAAGTTACCATTTTGCACTCCCATATTTTATCATTCGAATGATTCTTCAGTTCATTTTTCAGATCATTCGAATGATTCAGTCGTCCAAAGGAACACATCAAAATGGGTTCCTTCGGACGATTCGACTACACAGTCGAATCGTTCGAAGGATCCTAAAGATCATTCAAACGAATGTCTATTGATGCTAGCATTGCATTATTTAAATAATAAATCTCCTTTAAAATTTTACAGTTATTTTTTAAGCACTATGTATTTTCAAAATTTCTCAAATTAAATATCCAGACTAATTACGCTAGCCTGATAAAAATACTTTAAGAATTTAAAGTCTTTTGACACTCCTAATGCTTAAAGTCTTAAAGTATTTTATGAGATTATCGTAATTAATCGAGATATTTAATTTGACAAATTTTGAAAATACAATGTGCTTAAAAAATAACTTTAAATTTTTTTAAAAAAAATTATTATTTAAATAATAAAGTGCAACCTTAACGTGGCATCAACCGGCGAAGGATCGTTAGGATTCTTCCAACAATTCGATTGTGCAGTGGAATGGCCAAAGAAATCCTTCGGATAGTTTTTTAATGAAGCGGTCAGCTACCAGGCCCGGTAGCCGGTGGAATCATTTTTCTATTCTCTGCGGGAAAAGTTAAGGTTAGAAATGGCTGTCTAACCTGAATCGCTTTTTACTCATCATGGGCATCGTACCCAAGAATTTCAGCACAAACCTGCGTCATTTCTACTTATCAAACCACTTATTTGAAGTTTTCAGAAGCCCCACAACCTCCGCCTCCCGGGGTCGCAAATTCGTAATCATCTCTCTTTTGCAAGGCTGCTCCCAATTTATAGAGCTGAAATCCATTCATGCCACACTCATCAAGAACGGCGAACACCAACACCCTTTTCTCATCAACCAATTTATCGGCTTCTGTGCGGCATTTCATCGAATAGATTACGCCTATCTCGTTTTCCGCTGCATGGAAGCTCCCAACATCTACGTATACAATGCTATGATTCGTGGGTGTGTTCTATGTTCTTTTCCAATCCATGCAATTGAATTTTACATGCAAATGTTAAGATCGGAAGTGGCCCCCACGAGCTATACCTTCTCGTCTCTTATCAAGGCATGTGTGCAGTTGCCCACTGCTGGACTCGGGGAAGTGATTCATGGGCGGATTTGGATATGTGGGTTCGAATCTCAACTGTTTGTTCAGACTGCTTTGATTGATTATTATGTGACTGCTGATAGGATTAAGGATGCACGAAAGGTGTTCAATGAAATGCCTGAGAGAGATGTCGTTGCGTGGACTGCCATGATTTCAGGCTATGCTCGGGTGGGGGATTTGAATTCTGCTGAAAGATTGTTCCATGAGATGCCAGAGAGGAGTACTGTGACTTGGAACACCATGGTAGCTTCCTATGTGAGGTCAGGAGACATTGAGTCTGCTGCATCTTTGTTCAATCAAATGCCCTCCAAGGATTTGGTTTCATGGACAACCATGATATCGGGTTATTCTCAGAGCAAGAGATTTAAGGAGGCAATTAAAATCTTTCAAGAAATGAAGATTGCAGGGATTAGTCCAGATGAAGTGACTCTTGCAACTGTAATTTCGGCTTGTGCTCACATTGGAGCTCTTGATATGGGAAGGGAGATACATATCAATACAATGTGGAAGGGATTTGAACTTGATGTTTATACTGGGTCAGCATTAATTGATATGTATGCAAAATGTGGGAGCATAGAGAGGTCACTTGTAGTTTTCTACAAATTGCACGAGAAAAATCTCTTCTGCTGGAACTCCATAATTGAAGGGCTTGCTGTACATGGTTATGCCAAAGATGCATTGGCTATGTTCAATAGGATGGAAAGGTACAATATAATGCCCAACGGAGTCACTTTTGTTAGTGTTCTTAGTGCTTGCACTCATGCAGGATTAGTTGAAGAGGGTATCCGAAGGTTTTTGAGCATGGCCAACTACTCAATCCCTCCTGAAATTGAGCACTATGGATGCATGGTCGATCTTTTGGGTCGTGCTGGCCATCTTAATGATGCATTGGAGTTGATAAGGAACATGAAGATGGAACCAAACTCTGCAATCTGGGGTGCACTTTTGAGTAGCTGTAAAATTCATGCGAATTTGAAGATTGGTGAAGTAGCAGTGAAAAAGCTTATGGTCTTAGAACCTGACAACAGTGGGTATTATCTTCTTCTGATTAATATGTATGCAGAAGCAAATAGGTGGAATGAAGTGGCATTGACTAGAGCAGCAATGAAGGGAAGAGGGGTGGAGAAGAGAAGCCGGGGGTGCAGCTGGATTGAATTGGAAGGGAATGTTCATGAGTTTGCTGCTTCTGATATATTGCACCCCTCGTGGGATGAGATTTGTTTATTCTTGGTTGAAATAGATGTGCAACTTAAGGTTCTAGGTCACAGACCCGATATGGAAGTCGAGGCCATGCTATAGCATTAGAAAGAGGATGTCATCTCCTTGAATTCCATAATTTAAGGGCTTGTGATAAATGAGTATGCCATGGATGCATGGGCGTTCAGTAGGATGGGAAGGGTTAAGATAATTCTCAATGGGATCACCTTTCTTAGTGTTCTCAGTGCTTGGACACTCATGCAGGACTAGTTGAAGACGGTCAAAGCTATTTTGAGCATCAACTGCTACTCAACTTCTCCTATAATTGAGCATTGCAAGTGCATGGTCAATCAATTGGAAGTGCTGGCTATCTTATCAATGAATTGGTAAGGTCAATTGGGTCAAAGTTTATGCTGATTCTATGCAATGTTTGGTTTCTTTTGGTTCATGATCCAATCACAATTATACCTGGGTTGTATCAGATGGTTTAGGATCTTATTCATAGTGTCCTTTCTTTCATTGTCAGGGTAGGCGAAAGTGGATATTCTTTACTTGGTGGAGGTGAAAAAAATCTATGATAATGATGGTTGAGGTCATTATTTCAAGAATTTTGATCACCATCTGATGAAGGTTGGTCGAAACCCTGCACACTTCCTAA
The DNA here is from genome assembly GCA_022113865.1 of Chimonanthus praecox. Taxonomy (NCBI): domain Eukaryota; kingdom Viridiplantae; phylum Streptophyta; class Magnoliopsida; order Laurales; family Calycanthaceae; genus Chimonanthus; species Chimonanthus praecox. The sequence goes on from CM039094.1 coordinate 37,900,627, forward strand.
GGCACCAAGTTAAATGAGATTTTAGATCCATGTTTTACAACTTGAATCAAGGAATTCAAATCTTAGAATCCTAATCACCAACAATGCAACAACTTTGGTAGGATAAAACCCAAAGCTCCGATGGATTACCCAACCCGAGTTTTCTCAAGAAAATGAAATTATGGTCAAAATCTCACTAGGGTTATTATCACCATGCAATAACACGCTAATAAAATTGGTGTTCAATTGAAATCAAAATGAATATGGAATTGTAATTTCATATGGTTTGAATCCACAAATTAAATGCAAGTTACTTAACTCCGTGCATGTATGAAATTGAATCCGACATAAATTCAAATTGAAAATTAATGAAGTTTCTAATGAATTAATTTGGATTGTGAAATCCAATTTTAATTAGGTATTAGAGGGTGCACTAATTGAACATTTAAATTCAAAATTAAAAAAAAAAAATTCAAAACAAATTAAAACTCACCCAAAGTATGACAAGTTACAAAGAAACTTTGCTTTAACTTTCATTCATCAAATTCAAGTGTACATAATGTGCGTCCACACCCACAATTGATGCAGGACAAACTATAGGGTGACCCTAAAATGCTTAAATTTAGATATGAAAAGATGAAATAATGCAATCTATGATCTAATATAGCTGAAATTAATTAACCAATTAATAACGGCAACCAAAAAAAAGGTGCAGAACAACAGTAAAAGGGTTAAGAAAAGGGCTGGATTTGAGGGACAGCAGCTAGGAGGAAGGGAAGACAGGTTTTGGATGGGCTATATGGGTAGAAAGAGGGATGTAACAGCAGTTATATGGCTGCTGAAAGAGGTGACAGCAGTTGGGACAGGTCTGGGACTGATTGGGGACTGAACTGGGACAGATCTGGGCAAGATTTTGGGACAGATTTGGGAGATTTTGGGATAGATCTGGGACTAATTTAGGACAGGTTTTGAAGCTGTTTCTGGGATAGATTTGAGACAGTTTTGGGGCTGTTTCTGGGACAGCAATCATGGAGAAGAAAAGGAAAAGAGAGAGTAGATGAGAGAAAGAGGAGAAGAAGACAGAAGAAGTACTTGAAGATGGAAGGATGGTAGCCTAACGCTAGGCTTCACGCTAAAAGGAGGGCCTCACGCCAAAGGAATCGCTCCCAAATATTTTCGTCGCACAAACAGCGGAAGAAACTTCTATTCATTCAACATTAAGTGTCAATTCCGTGTGGAGGGCTTACGTCATATATATAATGACTTAAAAACATGAAAAAAACCTAAATACCCTCAAATAACAAATAATAAATAACAAACTACCCCTAATGATTAGAAAGCCTTAATTACATGTAAAATCACTAAATTTCCCCAAACGAAACCAATGATTGGACTAAACAAATAAATGAAAGAAAAATACAATCATGAACAACTGGAAATCCTAAATCTAAATATGGAAACTTGCTAAATATAGAAACTCGTGTCGTGCTCCGCATCAATCTCCCCATCTGAAAAAGAACTTAACCTCGAGTTCAAACAGATGAAAAAACAAAATCTACCCACGCACCCGTCTTCCTAGTGTGGGGTCTTCATAGTGTAATCACACACACGTGAGGTCTTCACATGTCAACCAAGCAAGGCATCAATCGAGGCACAATGAGGATGCAGGATCAACTCTCCTCCGCCATCAATGGGATAATCTGGATCGAACTCTAACCTCAGGACAACTCTGGCTGGTGACAGCAAGATGTGTGTATAATGCTCCTCCGTGGAGACAAGACTCCTGAATCTTTTCAGTAAATACGGAGCAAGTCGATGTAGCTCACACTCAGGCAACCAAGTGATATTTGTTAGGGGCCTGGGCTTCCACGTCACAGGATATAGCCGATGTCCTCCTGCAGGTGTGGAAACAACTTCCTCGACTAGTATAAATTCTATCTTCTCTCTCTTGGGTGACAAGGAAGGTGAGGGAGGTATAGGCTGAGTGGGTTGTGCATAGCATGGGTCAAGTAGTGGATCAGGTATGATAATAGGAGGCTCAAGGCGATGAAGTGAGGATGGGCCCAATGGTGGTGTTTCTGCTGTGGGTTCGAAAGGCCAATGGGGTGGTTAGGAAGGACAATATGTGGAACAAGGTCAAGCTGATGTGGGGTGGGGTCTAGAAGTGAAGGTGTTGGACCTTGACAAGGTGTGAGGTCCTCCACATAATCATCCACATCAGATTCCTTGGATCCACAATGATTATCTTTAGAAAACTCATATTCTTCTTTGCTTATATCAATTTGACAGTTAATTTTAGCATGCAAATTGTGAGTGTGCTGTGTAGATGAAGGTACAAACTCAAATGGTTCTACTTTTAAGGGCTCTTCATCCACATTTTCGTGGTCAACCTCAACAGGAACGGTCTTTAGGACACGTTCATCATTTTTAGTAAGTTCCTGATGACTAAGTGGCTCGAACTCACTACGACCATGTTGTTCAAGCCACTTCTTGTTGCTGGCGGTGAGATTATTGTTCATGGTCTTAAGTGTCCTTTGGATTTCAGTCACTTGGTTCTGGAATTGGGTAAGGAATTGAGTAGCCCAAGCAGGGGGTTGTTCTCCTGACATGATTCTAGATGATTGTAAATGATGTGTCCTAGACTCTAAATACAATGAATGAAAGAAATAAGGTGATGCAAGATTTTTTTTTTTTTTTTGAATTTTTTTAATTAATTAATCTATTAATTAATTAATTACTATTATTTTAATTGCGACCTAAGACCTGGAAAGTTAGGAAACTCTCTAAACCTAGGCTACTGATACTAATTTGATGCAGAACAAACTATAGGGTGACCCTAAAATGCCTAAATTTAGATATGAAAAGATGAAATAATGCAATCTATGATCTAATATGGCTGAAATTAATTAACCAATTAATAACGGCAACGAAAAAAAGGTGCAGAATAGCAGTAAAAAGGGTTAAGAAAAGGGCTGGATTTGAGGGACAACAGCTAGGAGGAAGGGAAGACAGGTTTTAGATGGGCTATATGGGTAGAAAGAGGGATGTAACAGCAATTATATGGCTGCTGAAAGAGGTGACAACAGTTGGGACAGGTCTGGGACTGATTGGGGACTGAACTTGGACAGATTTTAAGACAGATCTAGGAAAGATTTTGGGACAGATCTAGGACAGATTTTGGGATAGATCTGGGACTGATTTAGGACAGGTTTTGAGGTTGTTTCTGGGATAGATTTGAGACAGTTTTGGGGCTGTTTCTGGGACAGCAATCATGGAGAAGAAAAGGAAAAGAGAGAGTAGATGAGAGAAAGAGAAGAAGAAGATAAAGATAGAAGAAGTACCTGAAGATGGAAGGATGATAGCCTCATGCTAGGCTTCACGCCAAAAGAAGGGCCTCAGGCCAAAGGACTCGCTCCCAAATATTTTCGTCGCACAAACAACGGAAGAAAACTTTTATTCATTCAACATTAAGTGTCAATCTCGTATGGAGGGGTTACATCATATATATAATGACTTAAAAATATGAAAAAGACCAAAATATCCTCAAATAAACAAATACCAAACTACCCCCAATGATTAGAAAGCCCTAATTACATGTAAAATCAATAAATTTCCTAAACGAAACTAACGATTGGACTAAACAAATAAATGAAAGAAAAATACAATCATGAAAAACTGGAATTCTTAAATCTAAATATGGAAACTCGTGTGGTGCTGCTCCGCATCACAAATCCTTGTGAATGCTTGGACGAGTTTTGTTCAATGATGTGGAGTGTTGGACGTCCATGCATTGCATTCTTTCCCTCATTGGCTGCATATTCTTCTAATTAAAAGGATTGCACATGCCTAAGCTTCCCTAGAATCCACAAATTGTGTGGATCTAAGAATCCTTCTCTCAATTGGACCACTCATTCCATCCATTCCAATTTCGTTGCTTGGCTACAAGTTGGGAGTTGCCTCAAACGCCAAAACACTTCCCAAGTGAGAGATTTCCTCCAAATTCCTTGCTTCTAAATTTTTGGAGGTTAGGTGACATGGCATCTAACGTGGCAAGTGATGTGGAATTTTTCGCTTCATCTTGTATGGAACAAATGGGCCTTCAAATGCGTGATTTCAAGGCCCAACTCATGTCAAAAAGGCTTTGACCCATAGCACACTTAGATGGGCCCATCTTGGCATGAAAGTGGGTCCGTTAGAAATCTCATTGAGTCCTCTCTTACCACCAACATTTCTTGAATGTAATTGGAGCAAAAATTCCCCAATTAAGTCCACATTGGCCCCACCATCCTTTAATGGGTTTTCATGATTTGTAGGGGTGAAACTTGGATTGGGTTTTGGCCCGACCCGACCCGAAAATAGTGTGGGCTGGGTTATTGAAATTGTAAACTCGGGTCGGGTTGGGTTAGGAAAAAAAAAACCCGACTGAAATTCGGGTCGGGTTGGGCTGAAGAATTTAAATTTCAACCCGACCCGACCCGACCCGAATTCGTAACTTAAATAAAACCCTAAATACATTAACCCTAATGAAACTCATTCGTCCACCCCTTCCACTTCCGTTTCCCCTCTTTCGAAAATCAATATCCACCTCTTCCGCTTCCTCTTCTCCTCTTTCGAAATCCACCTCTTCTGCTTCCTCTTCCCCTCTTTCGAAATCCACCTCTTTCGCTTCCTCTTCCCCTCTATGAAATTTCAAATAATGGGGTACTGTGATTGGGTTCAACTCATATTATCAACTTGATCAAGTTGTTCATTCCTTCTACTGAATGATTCTAATCCCTACATGGAAGATGGCTATGGAGTATTCTAGGGCAACTCAATGTTTGGGAGTCTTTCCTGTGACTTGGGAAACCAACGAGGCAGACCATAAACCCAACAAATTTATGTTGAACCTATTCTTCCTAATGATGTACCTGCAGTTGTTCAGAAGGAAAAGAAGAAGATTATGGAGAACTTTTGATGTTGCTTTGGTTTGTTAATGGCTTGTGAATTCTTTTTTTTTTTATTTAAAAATCTACATGGACCCAATCCTTCTTCACTGGATGAACGGTCCATATTTCACTATTTAGCTGAAATTTATAACATGTTTGACTGCCCCCTCTAATGAAGGTAACTCGGGCTAACTCGGATCGGGTCGGGTCAACTCTCGGGTTGAGAGTATTAGCAATTCGGGTCGGGTTGGGTTGACATACTCGAGTTTGCAATTCGGGTTGGGTTGGGTCGGATTCAAAAAATTTTGACACGCCCGACCCGAGTTTCAGCCCTAATGATTTGCAATTGGATCACTTGAGCTTTTGATGGTCGCATTTCATATGAGGACAAAACTTCATTTTTAGGGACATAATTTTTTTTGTTTATTGAGAAAAGAGTTGCACTTGCAACCATTAGAATGAGGAAAATGGTGGGACCGTAGCAAAAATCTCATGCTGCTCCAACAACTCCTCCATCTTTCTCCATCAACCAAAACTTGGATATGCAGATGATTGTGTGGAAGGATTTTCATTTATCCATCTTATTATTTATTGTTATTATTGTTTTGGTGGAGGCTATTAACTTTGAGAAGGAACATCCTCAAACGATGTTGCTATTTTGATAATACAGTTGATGTGGTCGTGGTAGGGAGGGAAAAGATATGAGAGTGGAACATTGATCTCTCTCTCTCTCTTATTTATTTGTAGTTGAGAGACCTCAAGAAAGGCAAGCATGTATGTCAGAATTCCTTGGTGGAGTTTTGAGGTTAAATGGTTTGAGCCCAGGATAACTATTTTGCACTGAATGTTCTCAAAATTGTCACTGAAAGAGCAATGGCCTGGGCTTGCATTTGACACGACAGATGATCAACAGGGTGTCACAAGAGGGGAAGAGCAAAGGATTCTCTATTTTAGGTAACAATAGGAACTGAAACTCACTATGTTGTTATGAGCTCTTATGATTTTTTTTTGAGCAATAACAAGATGAATAATTTATTAATATAAAGAAAGATAAACACATAAGGGGGTCTAAGAGGCTTAAACCCAAGAGAAGCTCTTATGGTTAGGTTAGTGGTGCAGTTCCCCTGTAAAAAAAATCCTCCTTATCATGTATCCACTTGAGTCTTTCCTTTCCCTCTTGTCATTGTAATCATCAAGAAAGTCATTTTATCCCATCTATTTGGGTTTCGCTTTCCTAATTGGATTTGACAAACTGTTTTTCAGAGGGCAGACCGCCTATTGATTTGGATATGACTGGAACTCGCAACTTTTATGGTTGCAAAAATGAGCACTTAACATACAGGCTCTTGCCACTTACCAACAACTTTATCAACAACTTTATCATTATCCATATTCTTTCCTCTCATTCATGACATTTTATTCACCATTGTTTCAAAGATTGTCATTGATGTATCACTTAGTTAATGGTGTCAACCCTGCAAACCCCTGGTCATTTCAGTTTGATAGTAAATATGAATTTTAAAGAATCCTATCATTGTTGAAAATTGAAAATCTGCTTGCCTCTGATTGTGATAACAAGAGGATAGAATTGATGTCATGTATGAATTTACTGAGATTTGTATCAGTTGATAACAAATTTACAATGATATAGAAATGATACAATGCAATAAATAACACCATTCTGACTTTAGACCAAAGAGGAAGAACTAGCCAGATGTTGCAATTTTTAATGATTGGCCCACACATAAAATTGCCTTGTTACTCATGAGGCTAGTTGACGTATTGAATCCCTCAATTTGATGGAAGTTAAACACTCACCAACTATGATTTCCAGGTCTTGAACTGGAATTAGTGATATATGCAAAGTTTAGTTTTTTTTTTTTGTTCACTTTTTTTTTTTTTTTTAATGAGAGCTACAAATACTACAGAATCTCAAATTTTAGAAAACTTCAATTTTTTAATCCTTGTAGACACATTTTTCTGTATTTGTACTTCTTATTTTCTTCTAATGAATTATCTGTTATCGCTCAAAAAAAGAAGAAAGCTTCAATTTTCTGAAAGGCACGGCTGCATTTAGATGAGGGGAAAGAAAGGGAAACTTCCCCTTCTCTTCCCCCGTTTGGTAGTTGCTTGTGAGGGGAAAAGTGGGGTCCGTTTGCTCTCTCCACCTCATTTTTGTTTCCCCTTGAGTAGGAGAGGAATTCAAGTTTTAACTCCTTTCATCAACTCAAGATTTCAAGTCGGATCCAAGTTTTAACATTGAACTAATGATAGAAAATATTTTTAAATTTATTGCATAAAAATATATTTAAATATTTTAAAATAAACTATTAATTTAAATTTTTTTTTTTTTTTTTATTAACGTGTGGGAAACTCAAACACAGTCCTACCTAAGTAGGAGAGGAATTCAAGTTTTAACTCCTTTCATCAACTCAAGATTTCAAGTCGGATCCAAGTTTTAACATTGAACTAATGATAGAAAATATTTTGATATACATACATATATATATTTAAAACTTTTAAACTTATTGCATAAAAATAAATTTAAATATTTTAAAATAAACTATTAATTTAAAATTCTTTTTTTTTTGGATTAACGTGTGGGAAACTCATACACAGTCCTGCCTAAACCCCCACGGATGAGCCCACTACCTAAGGCACACTAGGGTTAGGCCATGGGGGCTCGAACCCGCAACCTCCCGTTCCCTGAGGCGGGAGGCAACCAGTTGAGCTACACCCATGTGCATAAATTATGTATTTCTTTAATTCATATAAAAAAGCTTGAAATTTGATAAAAAAAACTAAATTTTCTTCTTATTAATGGATTCAAATGTTTTGCATTATTTAACATGAGAAATGAATTTGACAAATACTGTATTTATCTATTAATTATTTTGAATAATTGCTGGGAGTAATGGCTAAATGAAACAATTTGGAGAGTAGTATAATTTTTCTTTCATAAGGTGGATAACTTTTTTTTTATTTGGTGGATGCTATTCAATAATTATGCTCGTGTCAAAATGTAAAATTTGTTTATTTTTATTACATAGACTCATCAAGACAATTATCATAAAATTGGCACCAAATTTAAAATTTCTACTTATAGTTTCCAAATAACATTTCTTTTTTCTCAAAAATTATGTTCTCACATATTTTCCCCTGTAGTTACTAAACAAATATAGGACAATCTCTCAGCAGGAGAAACCCTTACTCAAGGGGATCTCCTCCATAGAAGAAACTCCTACAAACTTTCCTCTCATCCAAATGCAGCTCACATAAAAATAGCAAATTGAAGAAATCTTGAAATTTCAGTAAATGAAGAAATTTGCAGGATGCTAATCTAGAATTATAAGGATTTTATCCTTCCCTAGAATTAGAGATTCCCTCATTCCACGTTCCATATTTCCCTGGTATCTCAACAAATCAACATTTTTTGTGTACAGTTCACTACTAGAAGTAAATTCCCTAAAAGTCTCCTAATCCCGTGGACATAAGAAAATTCTGATTTCAGTTAACCAGCTGCACATGGAGAATCCTGAGCTAATTTCCATCATCAATTATCGTAAGCTCCATTGGGAGGGTGGGGTTTCCTTGAAGATTCCAGATTGTGTTTTTTAGCATTTTGATGAGGCGTCAGATTATTGTCAAAGGACATACCATGAATCTCAATTTTTGTACATGTAGGATCACGAAAGGAGGATCTGTTTCATAGAATGTGACAAACACGGTTAAGGCAGAAAACTTTAGGAATCTGCACAGTTGGAATATTCTCATTCTGTATCCATTCACACGGCATCTCTTCTGAATTGGAATACTTTCCAATTTAACAAACATCATGTTGATATCCGCCACTATATGACATTACTGAACTTTTTATACCATTGAACTCTAGGCCACTTAAATGGCATGTTAGATTCATACACAGTGACATGCATTCTTTTAGGTGAACCCAGCTTGATAGGATAGGACTCAAATGTGTCTGAAGGAGATGAATCCTAAAAATCCAATGAAGCAAATAGTGAAATACAAAGAGTGTCATTGGAATAAAGAGTAAGTAGCAATTACAAGATGCGTCTTGGTAAGTAATAAAAAATCTAGCAAAGTGGATATACCTTGGTAAATAATCATAAAAAATATAGCAAAGTGGGATCAACAACTTAGATTTCTGAGTGCTTAAAGTAATACCTTTAATCAGTATTTGTTGTCACTAAAAATTATCATGTGGTCTAACTTTCTTCATTGCCCAGCCTTCATGGATATGCTTGTGGTACACATCACCACGAAGTTCATGGCTTGCCCAATGTCAAGGTAAGAACACTTTCTATGCTGATTGATGTCTTATTATCTTAATGGTGGATACCAAATGAGTTAAACTGCATTTTGGTGCAAATGATCAGATTAATTATAATCTGAGAGCAACCCAAAGGGGTTGGAGTGATGGCCAGGAACTCGACCCAAGAAGTGGGAGTCCTGAGTTTGATTCCCACTCCACCCCAAAGGGCCACTCTCCATAGAGTTACCCAGTGTGTGTGTGGTGGGTAGGGAGGCTTGCACATGCCCCAAGGATTAGTCGAGTGCTCTAAGAGGCCTAGACACCTTGGTCATAAAAAAAAGATTATAATCTGAGAGGAGCAGTCGCAGATGTGAATATTCCATTGATAATCCCAGCATATGACAACTAATCAAACACTGGAGTTTTCCTTGAGAAATAATTTGCTTATTGGAAAATGGGACATGATCAGGGAAAGCTTTCTAAAGGTAGATCTTGTCACTCTCTGATCCAAATGTGATGAGAAGTGGACTGTTCAATCCCACAACATTTTATGCATGAAAGCAATCTGGAGCATACTCTTTTACAAGTATTGCAGGCTTTGACATGGAAGTACCTAAATCTTTAATAGGTCTGACCAATATCAGTTTTTTTTTTTTAAATAATAAAGAGCCAGGTCCATCTGGCCTCTATTATGACTGTCTTAATTGATAATTTGTTTATGTTCATTTTTCAATTGTTGTTCATTTACCATTCTATATACCATGGAGTTCTCTCAATCCTGCTAATCAGTCTTCTCTTTGATTTGGTTCTTCTGATCTTGGACATTTAGGGAGGGAAAGGCCAAGGAAAACAATTCCAAATGTGGGATTGTCTTCGCCAAGATGGGGATCAAGTAAGTTTTTACCATATTCATGTTCATGGTAGCCTTTATCAGCTTGAACCATTAAAATACAAAACAATTAGGCATTTCTTCTTTCGGCCCACCTTTATCAGTGTGTAATTTTCTATTCAGAATCCCTTGTGATTGGTGCACTGTTATCCACTAAAAAGCGAGATTGGATTTTCTTTGTACATATTTTTTATGATGTTATTGAAATATTGTATTATGTATACAAGTTGAAGTCATAGATTTATAAGTATTTTATGTTGTTATTAAAATGTTGTTTATAGGTCGATATTATAGGTCACAATTAAAGATAAGATTGAATTTATTACATATTTTTAATGATGTTATTAAAATAACCTTTAAAGGTTGAAGTTGTAAATAATATTTTTTATGCTATTGAAATATCATTTATAGGTTCAAAACTTGAAGCTATAGGTCACCACTAAAGGTGAGTTTGAATGCGTTTTTACATGTTTTTAAATTTTATAATGGTTTTGGAATATTGTTTATATGTTAAACTTACTAGTTTTTAAAATTTATAATGGTTTTGGACTATTGTTTATATGTTAAACTTACTAGTCATTATTTGTTTAATGCTTTTGCAGATATTTTAATCTCTTAAATGTTTCTATATATGAAATTTATATATAATTTTTTGATTTATGGGATTTTATTGTCTAATATACTTATAATTTGAACCAAATGTGTACATGTTTCAATCAGGTAAATGGGTAACTGTATTGATTAACTCGTTTAGTAAATGTTGGTGACTCAAAACCCAAATTACACCCAATCCAAACCCGACCCAACCGAACCAATTGTTGGGTCTTTTCTGGGGCTATTCAAGGAGAGTTAATCAACATTTTGCCTATAGGTCACCATGTTCCATTGCAGGAGATAGATCACTCCCTTGCAATGGATGTCTCATATGTAATTTTTCAAATTTCTCTTGCTGAAGTAGTTTCCCCTAAAACCCCCGTATGTGAATCTTTCATTTAGGTTCTACATGAGCCCCGCCTAGTAGTTTGTCCCTTCATTAATAAGCCCCGGTTGCATTAAATAGTTGGGCATTTTTCTTTTGTTACTAGTTTTATTGGTATTAGTAATTGTACGAAGGCGCATTTAAACTTGTTCTATTTCCCTTTCAAAGACGTTCATATACTTTTCAGCATTTTTGAGTATGGATTCTTTGTCTTCGAAAGTTTCATTTCAATGAGGGGGGGCCTTTTTTTAAAGATATTCTTACGGGTTTAGCATGATACAATGAAGTTATCACATATTTTCTTAAACATTTCAATATTGTAGTTGTCCTACAAACTTTTCACAAAAATTGATTTTCCATTACATAAATAAATATTTGTACATTGTGCACCAATGAATAACATGCACCGCCTCATTGTTTGGTAATGGTTCCACTAGACCCTCTGATGTTGGTGCATTTTTTTTATTATTGGATTTAATGTTATTGGACTTTGTTGTTATTTTTTAGTTTGTGTTTTTCTTTTTATACGAGGGCAAAGTTGTCATTTTTGAATTATTATAATATGGGGCATTTATCTCTTTTAAGCTCTCTCATTAGTGGTTGCCCTAAGGCATTAGGAAGTCAACAAGGAGCCGCCAGCCCCCTTGTTTTATTTTCTTATTTAAGTCTTGTAATGGAGATTTTCGAATTTAATGAATGAAGAATAATGAAAGCTTTGAAGCCCTAGCGCATGAATATGCACATGGTGTGGAGATTTGTCCCCTTGAGGGTTTGGTGTGAAGCCAAAATGAGCACTTCCCTATCTTCTTCTTTCTCCTTTCTACATTTTCAGGTAAGAGCATTCTAGTACTCTTTCTTTTCTTCTCTTTTATTTCTTCTTTTTTTTTTCTTCGCTCTTTGATTCCTATCATAACCTCCTAAGCCATCCATGGCTGCCACGCCCGCCTTAGCCTAATTCCATCCTTGATCACCACCTCTTTTTACCCCTCTTCCATGATCCTCTCTTTCTGCCAGCCCACCTACAGATCAGATCCATCATCCCTATCTGTTCTATTAGTGAATGAATGAAGAAAAGCTTTGAAGCCCTAGCCTCCATGACGCACATGGTGTTGATGATTTCCCCTTGAGGGTTTGGTGTGAAGCCAACGGAATCGATTCTTCTATCTTCTCTTCTCCTTCTTTTTTACATCTTCTGGTAAGATCTCTCCATCATTCTTGTCTTTTCTTCTTCCCAAACCCTTATGTTGTCGTCACCTCTTCCTCTAACCCCTTTACTGCTGCCGTTTCACTTTTCCCTTTACTTATTTGTTTCGCCAGCCTCATAACCCCTTCCAAGCCCATCGCCAACCCCTTCTGCCTCTCTTAAACCTTCGCCACTTCCTGGAACCCAGATCCCTACCCTTCTTCCTTTTTGCTGGCACCTACAAGACCCCAAAACCCCTTGCCGCAGATTGTTATCCCTTAGCCAACCCTTGCCAAGACCCTTTTTTTTTTTATAACCGAGGGGAACAACGAGGCAAGGGCCCCATAAACACCCACACAGGACGCCTCCAGTTTACGCCGCTAGGACTCGAACTGACTACCTCTCGCTTCATGAGGCAGGAAGTAACCAGTTGAGCTATCCAACGTTGGGTCCTTCCCAAGCCCCTTACCTGTGTAGGTCCTCTATCTCTCATCTTTTAAGCCTCCAAACTGTTCTAGATCTGTTCCTCTGCTATCGTAGCCAGTCCTTAAGCCCAACAGTCACCTTCTACTCCCCAATAAATCCTTTCTCTTGGCTGCAGATTCACTTAAATCCCTTTTCCCCTTTGCTGTCCAGCCATACTGCCATCTGCCCAGGCCTAATTCCTTCTCTACAAAGCCCATACAACCTTAGCAGGCCCACCTAAATTCCATACACTCACTTTAGACCTTTCCCAATCCCTCCTAACCCTTGTCCTTTGCTAGATACCTCTACAAACAACCTCCTAACTGCTGTTACAGCCACTGTCGCCTTTCTTTGTTGCCTCTATTTTAGGAGATTCCCCATTATAAGAAGCAATGGGTTCGGATTCTCGTATAATTGTTTACATTGACACACTTAGAACTGCATGTGTGTTTGTTAATGGATCTATATTGCTTTATTTGCAATTGTTAATGGATTTCTTAATTTCAGCCTCATGCTAGATTAGATCGTTTTTAATTCTTTGTGGCAAATTAGGCCTTTAGGGTTACCATATCCCTTGTTGATGTAGGCTAGGTAGGATAAGACACCTTACTCAATTGCTTAGCGGAAGCTTAATAAGAACCAACACACGTTTAACACAACCCGCAACCTTTAAATGGTAAAAGGCCAACTTACTTAAGCCGTGAGAATTAATTGAATCAATTTAATTTGACACACTCTTGGGTTTTCAGAAGTACCATAAATTTTATCAAACCTTTCAAAATCACAAACCAATTTTGGTTTTAATTTAATAAAAAAAAAAAATCCAAACCAATTTTGAAGTAATTTAAAACTGGCAAGGTTTTTTTCTTTAAAAAAGAAAAAGAAAATTAAGACACGCTACCCAAATACTTTAATCGGGTCTAATGATTCATAAGCATTCACAACCCACGCTTAAAAGCTGTGTTTTTAGAACTGAGTATTAATTTTCAAATAAGATCAAGCCCAAATAATGTTTTTGTAAAACTGTCTCAATTTCGCAAATATCAGTTACCAAATTTTGTCAAAAAACTGAGTTAACCCTCAATTAAAATTGGTCCAAACTGGATTTTAAATCTTCAATGAAGACCAGCCCAACTAAGGTTTTAAAAGACTGTTTTAAACCCTTAATTCAGTCCCAAAACGTTGTTTAAAAAAACCTTTTCAATCAGTTTACACGGTTTTCTCTTTAAGAAAAACTGGGTATTAAACTGAGTCAATTAATCCAAAATACTCAAAAGATATTAGGATTACCTGGTTATTAGAGAGGAGAACTCACTGAATCCTCAAAACGCCTCAACTTGGTGAGGACTCAGTAGCAATCAATGCCAACTCGGCTGCAACTCGGTGCTTGCCATCAACGATTCTTCATTGAAAAATTCATAAAAGAGTTATCTTATTTCATAATAATCGTCTCTCTTATAACTGGCTACAAACAACCTTTAGATAAAAAGGAAAATTGCCGACTATATTCCTAAGTATAAGGAGCCGACCCTCCTTTCCTTCTAATTTCAAATACTCAAGTCCTAATTGAATACATATAGTTTCTAATAAAATAGAAACAAATAAAGCAACTACTATCCAAAGTCCCCACCGTTTAAAATTACCTAATCCTAACCTTCCATCGAATGGCCTTGTATTAACTCATGAGGCATCGGTCAAAGTTTGGGCCATGGTGCCTGCTATGTTGGGCCAAGGCTTGGGCCTGTTCTTGCTGTCATGGGCTTGGCTAGACTTGGACTTGGAGTGACCAAACTGGTCACACACCCACCTAGATCAGACATAAAAAATTTATCTCTTAATTCGGGCATCAAACTTGCTCAATTGCTAACATACCCGCCCAGATCAAAATTAAAATTTTGATCACACCTATAGATGCCCGCAACACTTGTCCTACATCACGTTGGATGGAATTCAATTTAAGAAGATCAGCATAGAGAGCTCCTTTAGTTTCGAAAATGACTTCACCATTGAAGAGATCAAAGTGGCTTTGGAGGACTTAGGTTGGGATAAGGCTCCGGCACCGGATGGATTTAATTTTAATTTCTTCAAAGCTTACTGGGACACTGTGGGTCCAGATTTCCTAAGATTTTTTAAAGAATTTCACCGGGATGGAATTATCAATAGGAGCTTGAAGAATGCCTTCATCACCCTAATTCCAAAAAAGGAAGGTCATGGGGAACTCTCACGTTATAGGCCTATTAGTCTTCTCGGGAGTGTGTATAAATTCTTAGCAAAGGTGTTAGCTAAAAGACTAAAGAAAGTGTTGTCAGAAATCATAGGCGAGTCTCAAGGGGTGTTCGTTGAGGATAGACAAATCTTGGATGGGGTCTTAATAGCTAACGAGCTTGTCCACATGAGACACAAAGAAAAGAAACCAGGCATCCTATTCAAAGTTGAAATGGAGAAAGCCTACGATTTCATGGATTGGTCCTTTGTGGGTGATCTTTTCATTAGGATGGGTTTCGGGAGTAAAGGGTGTAAGTGGATGAAAGCTTGTATTGATGACAACTCTTACTCTATCTTGGTCAATGGTTCCCCAATAGAACAAATTCACACAAACAGAGTTTGAGGTAAGGAGATCCATTATCTCCCTTCATCTTTACTCTTGTTGGGGAGAGCCTGAACAAATTGGTGGAAAAAGCTAAAGAAATGGAAGTTGTTAAAGGTTTCAAAGTGACCTCGGATGGTCCCGCAGTTACTTACTTACTGTTTGCGGATGATACATTGTTTTTCTGTGAACCGAATCGTCAAGAGTTGTTGGGTTATAAGGCCATTCTGAGATGTTTTGAATTAGCTTCGGGTCTTACAATCAACTTGAGTAAAAGCACTATCATTGGGATAGATTTGGATGAGGATTTCATTAAGGAACTAGCAGAAGGAATGGGTTGTGGTATTGGTAAACTACCCTTCATATACCTGGGATTATCGGTGGGTGGCAATCCAAGAAACAAATCCTTTTGGTCTCCAGTCATAGAAGAGTGGAAAGAAGATTGACGGGTTTGGGGCGAAAGTGTCTTTCTTTGGGGGGACGAGTTACCCTTATCAAATCTGTTTTGATGAACCTCCCAATATATTACTTGTCTCTTTTTGAGATGCCAAAAGGAGTAGCGAGGAGAGTAGAGCAGCTCTTCAGAAACTTTTTGTGGGGAGGCAAAGAAGGTCCATTTGATTGCCTGGTTAGATATCACCAAACCTAGGTCTTTGGAAAGTCTTGGTTTAGTCCCCTTAAGGTTGAGGAACCAGGCTTTTTTGTGCAAATGGGTATGGAGATTTGGAAAAGAACGAAACACTTTATGGGTTCGAGTCTTGACGGTTAAATATGGTTTGGAGGAGACAACCGGGTGGTTTCTTATTGATATTGTAGAGAAGAAATGGTCCTCGATGATTAGGTCTTGGTGGAAAATAAGACAAGGTGAACAGGAAGCAAGAAGGTTATTTAGGAACAACACTAGAGTTATGCTTGCAAAAGGGGACAAAACCTTGTTTTGGAAAGATCTTTGGTTAGGAGAAAGGTCTTTAAAAGAAGTGCTCCCAAGACTATACAAAATTTCAAGGAATAAGAAAGCACTAGTTCAAGGGAGCTACAAAATTGAGGGACATTTAACATCCTGGCATTTGGATCTTAGAAGGGAGTTAAGGACTTTTGAAGAAGACAATAAAAGGGATCTCTTATGTCAATTAGTGGAATTTCCCGTTTTACCAATGGAGGAAGACAAATTGGTATGGACTGTGGGATTCTTTGGACAACTTCTCGGTCAAAGCTTTGGTTGATTTGGTTCTAAATCGGGAATCTAATGTGGTACCAAAAATCAATTCTGCCTGGAAAGGTACTGTCCTCCCCCCCCCCCCCCCACTAGGGTCCAAATTTTTGTTTGGTGTGTTCTTAAAGGGAGAATTTTAACGAGATCAGAACTCAAAAGGAGAGGTTTATGCTGCTAGGAGGAGGGTCTCATTTGCCCAATTTGTGAGACAGAGAAAGAAGAAATTGATCATCTATTTTTAGGTTGCCCACTAGCTCGTCGCCTTTGGAATCACTTTACTAAGTTTTTTAAGGTGTGTTGGGTTTTTTTTATCGAACTTGCGTTGGGTCTTTGGAATCGTTGTTTATTTCAAGGTTTACTCAAAGGTTGAAACTTGCATGGAATACTCTCCCAGCAGCCATCTTATGGATCATTTGGAAATAAAGAAACTCAAAAGTCTTTGAAAGAAAAACTGCAAATATCAATGAGCTCATCCAAACAGTTATGTGGAGACTTTGTGTTTGGCTTCTCTCGAGCACAAAATTTTGTGGCCTTAAACTTACAGATCTCATTTCTTCCTGGGACGAATATATGAACGGTTTCAAAAGAAAGACGAAGCCCAAGATAAATGGATTCCTCCACAACAAAATGTTTTGAAGTTCAATGTAGACGAGGCAACAAGAGGGAAGCCAGGGCCAGCTGGGATAGGCAGGGTGCTTAGAAATCATGAGGGTACCACGTCTATTGTTTTCAATGAGTTAATTGGAGCTAAAGATTCCAATGAGGCGGAAATTCTTAGCAGTAGGAGAGCTTTGCACATCTAGAAGTTGTATGGTCAAGGACAACTTATAGTTGAGGGGGATTCGGCAAATGCAATTAAGTGGGCAAAGGATCAAAGAAGACCGCCTTGGAAATTAATCACTATGGTTAGGGAGATTAGGTTGCTAGCTGTGGGGATGGAGATTTCCTTCACCAAGATCAGCAGGGCAGTGGAATGGAGTGACAACCTTCTTCTCTTGTATTTGTACTCTTCTTTTTAATATATTTCTCTCTGTTACCGCTCAAAAAAAAAAAAGGAGGTTTTACTTTTTTTCTCCAAATAATTTTGTAATCTATTTCTGGGCTAGTCTTGAGAATGGCGACCTTATCACCGAAGGTAATTCGATTAATGCAATCTCTTAGGCTAGTGGGTAGAAAAGCCCTCCCTAGAAACCGGTCAACACTACTAGATACATTAGGAGGTTATGTAGGAATGGACTTATCCGTTTTGTGCATACCGCCCATTTGGCGAACAGTTTTGCTGACTCCTTAGCCAAGGTTGGAGTACAAAAAGCTCAACCGGCAATGAAAGTATTTCCTCTGTAGCCTCCGTAGGAAGTAGGGGTTTGAGGGTTGAGTTCCTCCCCTCAGACCATGTCCCTCGTGTTCTATTTGGACTGTAAGGGCTTTGGGAACCATTGTCGTAACCACATAGCAACTTTCTTTTTTCATCTCTTTTGCTTTTACTTTTGTATTTTCTCTTTGGAGGGACATGTACATACCTCTTGTACATAACCCTTTTGCTCTTGTACCACTTTCTTAATTAATGAAATATTTCGGTCTCAGTTTCAAAAAAGGTTTTGTAATTCTTTTTCAGTATGGTGCCCACCTCAAAACCTCTTAATACCTTCTACTGTTCTTAGCCCCAGAGATTGTTCACTTTGTGTGTCAGACAAGGATCCTTTGTTTGAGTTATTGTCTTTTACACTTGTAAGACTCTAAGCTTCTTTACATTGTAATTTTTCTACAAGGTGTTGCTAGTGTTCTTCATTCTTTCATATGTCTTGCAATATCTTCAATAAATCCTCTTGTGTCTCTTACTTTGTCAGGTGCTACAAGCACTTTTGCCTCAAGGACGCCTTTGTAAATCTCACGGACTACTTCTAGTTCTTTCAAGAAGTATGTGAGCACTCTATGCTTAAGCCTAGAGCCGACCAAAAGAGACTCCATGAGCTGTCAGCATAATAATTTGTTGCCCTTGAATAAAGATGTTGTTTGGTGTAACACTTCTGATAAGTGTCTCATCCTCCCAATAGGTCAATTAGCCATATAATTTTACAATTTCCACAAAGAAAGTTCAATGAACATACATAAGCAATCTTTCAACTACTTTAACCCAAAAATTGTCCCCATCTACTTGAGAGTTAGGCTTAAAGAACCCAAAGAGCTTGGCATGCTTTCTCACAGTAGACTCCACGGAATAGTGACCAATACCTCGAGCCATCATTTTATCCACAATGCATCTACTCTCATCAAGCTTTATATATGTATGTCATCTCCCTGCAAAGCTTGAGTCTTTTGCACTTGACTTTGTTCCTAAAATGTCAAAAGTGTCGTCCTAACCATGTATGAAGCATATGACCCATGTGTTGAGATATATTTAGCAATTTCTTTAATCTATCAGTTACTATTATTGTATTTTTCAATTTAGTCTTTTCCTTAATTGGTGCTTACCAATATTGAACTTACCAACTTTAGGGTTTTCCTCTTTTAGCTTATCTTTCATATTTGTATCACTTTTTCTCTATAAATATAAATGATAGGGTCTCTCCTTGATTAAGGAAGACACACCATGTTCTTTGTATCTTATTCAACATGGTATCAGCCATAATTCGATATTATTGAGTGGTCGTTGGGAAAATACACCTCTTCTCTCTCTCCCTCTGACAGAGGAAATACATCCGTAGAGGGAGGAAAGGGGGGACATCTCGCCAAATCGCTACAACTACAGTGGCAATATATCCTTCTTCTCGTGCACCTTTTTGTTTTCAAACATCTGCTCAAGGGGCTCAAATCTGCATTTGGTTATTTGAGATCTGAACGCAGATCTGCATTTGGTTGCCACTGCTGCCTAATCATCTTTCTGGCTGTGGATACAGAACCCAGAGCACCCTAGATCTGCAGAATACGTCTCCAACTGTCCAGATCCGAGAGAGAGAGAGAGAGCCTAGATCTCACTGTTCCCAATCTGTTTGCAGATCCGTCTGTACTTCAGATCGGTGGTATTTCATTAGGCGACGCCCAGTCTTCTTGCGTTTCCAGATCTTGTTTCAGATCTGTACACTTCGAGGGTTCTGATGCATCTTGCTCTTGTCCAGTCTCCACTGGAATAGTGCCCCTCTTCTACAGTTCTTGAAGATCAGATTTTTTCCTGCTCCCCTCAGATCTGAGCCAGCCAACACCGCTGCCATCACCATCGTCCGTCGCACATCAGGATATTTCCAAGGATAACGTTGCTCCTTAATGCTGGATTCTTGGGCTTCCGATGATAGCTGCAAGATGAATTATTGCTTTATGTTTACTACTGCTGTATTCTGCAAACAAAGAGGTTTTTTCCTCTCGCTGTGCACACATGCAGGACCAGATCCACTAGTGTCAGGTACAGTCCCGCGACTGTATATCAGTCCCAAGCCTGAAGTCTCTTGGCTGGGGTTATCTCGTGGTGCCGTGGACGTTATTGAACAAAAAGGAGACCCACTTCTGACGTGATCTTCCTACTACATCGCTGCCTCCAGATCTGCTGGATTTTCTTTTGGGCTTTTTCATTTGGACATGAGTGACCAGTTTTTTTTCCACCTGGTTTTGCACCTTCACCGTCGCCCCTCCCTCTAGTTTGCATCTTCATGGCCACTGCAGTATTTTTTTTTATCCTCGATCCTCATCTGCATAAATAAATCCTCGCTCCCTTCCTTTCTTTGTTTGTCAAACGATCCACCATTTGCCTCCTAGATTTGATTCTCCAGCCCTTTGAGCTCTCATTTTAGAGATTATTTTCCCTGCATTTTGTGGGTGGTTCATAGGGTCATCTTTGTTTGCTCCCTTAGATCTGTAGTCTTTCTTCAAATTTGAACCTATAATTTGCACAACTTTACAGTCATTTGTATGGTGTTGTTTTGAGTTTGAATGCTAGTGAATCCCTTTAAGACCTTTTATATGGTCTTGTTGACTGGAGGTTTTAAGCTTTCTCCGTTTTACTGTTCCTAAACACATTGATGTTCCTCGATGGACCAGTTTCTCTATGCAGCGGACTTCTGTAGCGGATATTTATGCCAACCAGCGTTTCTTTCCTTTGTAGCTAGCACTTTCCGGCATCAGATCCGGCCACTGGAACATTTTCAGCCGACTGGATCTCTCATTTTTCCTGCCGTTTTTTGGAGAACTATACTTTTGTACGGTGGTATTGCAGCCTTGCTGTTTCAAGAACTGAGTTTCTACTGTTCCTTCTCCAGTACTTGTTTCGGTATATGTTGCTGCGGGACATCAGCTGGTTCCAGGTTTTGACCAGACTTTGTTGTTGGAGATTCTTGTTGATTTGCTTTCGCTCCAATCAGATGGCATCACCGTTGGATCGTCAAGTTGAATATCTTCAACCTCAAGTGGGACCCACTTGAGCTTGTGGGGGGGTGTTGAGATATATTTAGCAGTTCCTTTAATTTATCAGTTACTATTATTGTATTTTTCAATTTAGTCTTTTCCTTAATTGGTGCTTACCAATATTGTACTTACCAACTTTAAGGTTTTCCTCTTTTAGCTTATCTTCCATATTTGTATCACTTTTTCTCTATAAATATAAATAATAGGGTCTCTCCTTGATTAAGGAAGACACACCATATTCTTTGTGTCTTATTCAACACCATGAAATCTATCTTCATATAATAAAATTGAATTGTTTGGTATTTTATGCTTATTTCAGGATAAGGTCTAGATTTTGCCTCAAAAGTATTCTACTTCATCAAAATCCTCTCATAAGAACTCTGTTCTCTCCTTCTTGTACATGATATTTGTACCAACTCTATTCTTTATCATTTACTCACTTGAGTGCTTGAGTGCGCATAGATTTACAACCTTTTTTGAGAGTTCGTCTTTTTATTCTCTTCTAGTCCCACATTTGAAGCAAGTGTATGGGTGACCACTTAATCCATCTTTTAGGTTTGAGGATGCCAAATTTATATATTTTTTATGAAATTATCATAATCAAAGTATATGTTGACTACCGTTCCTTGTTATTTGGATGGTAGGAATTGCACATTCTAACCAGCCATTCCGGGTTTGAGAAATGGTAGAAAATGCTTCCAAAAAAAGTATATGTTGACTAGTATAGCCATTACCAAACCTATTCTATCTCCATTGACCATTTTGCAACAATCTTGAGGGGGTTAGTATTGATCCAATTGTTAGACAAAGAGAAGTTATGTTTGGACAGCCAATATATGAGGAATGCAACTAAAAAGTATTTATTGTTGATCTGTTTCATACTAAGAAGATAATCTAGCCAGACTTTCAACAAGGGGTATCTGTGAGTCTTACTTTAAGCGACTTGACTTAGTTTTTTGAACAGCGTCTTGGGCTACTCTATCACTTTCTGTATTTTGTCCCTGCAAACCAACTATAAAAAAAGACTCCTAGCATATGCACTTCCTTGGGGGCGATCTCTAGCTCCTCACCCCCTATATGGAAGACCCTATTAATAAAATCCTAGGTTGACAGTATTGCAGCGACCTGCAAGTTCCATCTTTTGAGGAATCATGAGGCTTGTATCGATTTCATTTCACAATATATATATATATATATATACTCCCTCATTTTGAATTAGAGCTTCTTAAATTTTGTTGCCTATTCTTCTATCCCTAATTCTTTGACGTTTTTAATTTATTGGTGATTTTGCCATGCCTTTTCTCAATAGACCATAGACCAACAACACATCTTGTACCTTAGGCTTGTGATCTATAAGTTCTTTAGTGAAAATTGGTCTAATCTTAAAAAAATTATCGGTTATCTCCACTCCAGTCCCACAATACACGAAACCACATGCAAGCTTCCTGCATCAAGTAAGCTCGGGAGGAGTTGAATCCAAAACTTGTAGCTTAATTCTAGAAACATGTGATTTTGAACTTAGAGACTCAAAGAAATCAATTTTCAAGTGGCATTGAGCAACTAACTTTTGACATTCTGTTAAGGTAGTTAAGTGTGTGTTTGGTAATCAAATATCTCATAGTATATTGCGGTATATTTAGATGACTAATAAAAAAGGAATGGATATAAGCACCACTTCTTTTTTAATATTCAGAGGCACCCTTATTGGAAAGACAAAATGACTCTTTGTTGAAATGACAATTTAATCTTCTTTCTCACATTTCTTTATCCGTTTTACCTAGGCCTATAATCGGACCTGACCCGGCCCGCGGACTGTCCGGCCCTAATCTTAGAGTCCAGCAATGAGCTGGACTTTGGAGTCCAATAAGCATTAACGGACTAGTCCAAAGAGTCCGATAAGGACCAGCGGACAGTCTGTGAGCCCGCGAGCCCAATGAATTAAAAATGAAAATAGGGTTGCTCTTGCGATTGCTTTCCTCTCTTTCCTCTTGCGATTGCTCTCACAGACATCTCTCACGCTCGTCGCTCTCTCAATCTGAGATCTCTCTTTTCTCCCTCTTTCCGTTCTCCTCTCTCTCGATCTTCCTCTCATCGGAACTCTCTTTTCTCCCTCTTTCCGTTCTCCTCTCTCTCGCATCTCTCTAGAAATCCGATCATGATTTCCATCGCCTGCAGCCTCTTCACTCAGATCGAGACTTCAAATCGTTTTGGTCGATCTGCAAATCTGTAAGTGATTAGAGAAGATAACCCAAGGTTTTTTTTTTTTTTTTTTTTAATTTGTTGAAAAAGGATCCGTTTTGGATGAGTGAAACTGGAAATCGTGGGTTTATCAGTGGGTTTTTCAGATGATAAACTCAATCCATAACATATGACGAATAGTACCCATGTAACACCCCGGATTTTCAAGTTATTTAAATATATGAAAATTACCCATTTAATTTGTGAATTATTAGATATGGACCTTGTATGGGTAAAGTGTTGGGTCATTGCCCAATTAAGACCCAACGATTTTGGAAATGGTTTCAATAAAATTTAAATGGGTTGAATTAAAAGGGTTTGCAATATGTCTAAAAGTTAAATATGGATTAATTTGGTCATGTATGTGAGGTTGATATAGAAACATATATCTATGTAGATTACAGATATGCGCATGAGATGTATGTGGGATTTTCATATCCACATTGATATGTGAGAATATTTTTAAAAAAGGGGATCACTAAATAAAGAAGATGTCTAGAGATAAATATAGATGGCTTGGTCGCATGAGAGATATGAATATCTATGTGATGCGCATAAGATCATTTAAAATGGGTCCTTTTCTTGTTAGGAGTGATACTGGGGAAGTTGCTAATTACAAGAGGGGTGCGCGACAACTTCTAGGTATAATACACGGCAATTGCTATTGTATCAAGTGGAAGTTTATAAAAGAGGCAACAAGAGGGGTGCATGGTACCTTCTAAAAATAGGACCAAGGGAGATTATATTAAAGAAAGAGGGGAGGGGCGCACGGCAATACCACTCATAGCCGAATTCTCTCTCTCTCAAGTCTCATTCTCGACAATATACAAAGAGAAGGAGAAGGCAGCCAGCAAGGGTGAAAGATCTAGGAGGAGAGAAGGCTAAGGAAGAAGAAAATTAGAAGACCAAGAACAAGCAAAGGAAAACCGAAGGAGTCGCGGAACCGGTAAGTAGTTTTGATATTTTTGTTTAAGATAAGGAACCATAGGGTTCGGCCATGGTGTATGGCCGAACCTCAAGGAAGGAAATTGGATGATCATGGTATTTAATTTAATGGAAAGAATGGACCATAGGGTTCGGCCATGCATGAAAGACATGGGTTAGGTTATGGATTTTTAATTATGAAAACCATGGAATAATTATGTATGTTTTAAAAGGATTTAAATGGTTTAAGAAGAAGTTGATGAACCATAGGGTTCGGCCATGATGAAGGGCCGAACCCCATGGAAGGACTTTGGTAATTTTAATGGAAGTTTGGAGGATCAAAAATCATAAAGTTATGGTTTTAATTTTAGAAAGGTTTTAATGAATGATTTTTGGTGAAGATCCTAGACCATAAATATTTATAGAATTATGTTCATGTACTTAAAACATGAAAAAATATAGATGGACTTATTTTGGTGATTGATTAAATGAAAATCTTGGAGATGATGGCAAAGTTGTAAATACATGCCAAATTGAAAGATCATGGATTCGGCCATGGTGTATGGCCGAACCCCATGAGGTCTTTTATGGACTTAAATTATTAAGGAAGTTATATTGGATGAATGATTTTTTGATGAACCATAGGGTTCGGCCATGGTGTATGGCCGAACCCCATGGAAGAAGTTATTAATTTAGAAAGTGAAGGAATCGATTATGGATCCATGTATACAATGTTTAAATTTATGGACCTAAGATTATAAGTCATTTAAATGGAATTAAGATATCATAGGGTTCGGCCATGGTGTGTGGCCGAACCCCATGAATCAATTTGAATGGATTTTATAAACTTAAGATAGTGATTGGATTAATGGAGAGACAATGATAGAGGTAATGACAATTCTATAATACCGGCTAAAAATGAAAGATCATGGGTTCGGCCAAGGTGTATGGCCGAACCCCATGAACTTGTTAATGGGCCATTTGTGGGCCATTGTATAATGTAAATGAATGGTTTACCAAACCAAGGGACGAAGGGTGAGAATAATGGAATGATAGCCATGGATGACATTTTGGTAATTAAGTGAAAATAAGGGACCATGGGTTCGGCCATGGTGTATGGCCGAACCCCATGGGGAATGATTTTATGGACTTGATAAGGTTAGATGATTAATCTATAAGTGTTTGGTTTTATGAATCAAGGATGGCATGGGCGTGGACTTAATTGAATAAATGAGCAAAAAGGAAACTAAAACAAAAAGGGGTGAGGTTCGGCCATGGTGTATGGCCGAACCCCACAAGTTTGGTTTATGGACTTGGACATTATTGTGAATCAAGTGGGACTTGGTTTTAATTGATTGTTATATTATAAGGTAACGGGACCTCACAAGGTGTGTACGATCGTGAGCGGTTACAGGACGAAAGTGCAAGGACACGTAGAGGTCTTTGGTGGGATTCCACCTCTTTGAAACCATGGGTTTATGTACATTGTTTTTATCTTATTTTTTATGAATATATGTTGCAAAGGTTACGCTTCAAATTGTGATTTTAAATGCTATATTTATTATATAAAATAGCATGTGTTTCATTGGCATCTCATACATGGCATGGGGTGAAGGATATGTAACCAGAGGGGCCACACTCCGTCGGGGCGTCCGAAAACCTATGTGGTGTACCTTGATGTGCTTTTCCATCAAGAAGAAACTGGAGGGTCCACACTCCGTCGGGGAGTCCGAAAGACCTACGTAGATGTACTTTTATGTACATGTAATGGGTGAGACTCATTACATTTGTTATCATTGCATGGCATGGTTTATATTGTTTTTGACACTATGATATTATTGCATATGTTTTGTACTAACCATGTGTTAGCCCTAATTGGAATACCTACTGGGCGCGTTGTTCTAACGCCCTACTTCTACCCGAGTGGATGATACAGGAAACAAGGGGAACGATGAACGCGAAACGGGCCAAGCATAGGAGCTTGGATGATTATAGTTTAAATTTTGATTAAGTTACTTATGGACTTGTATTTGAGTAACTAGACTTCGGACATATAATAACTTAGATGATTTGCCATGGTTGGATGTTTATTTGGATAATTATGTTATGGAATTTATGATTAAAGACTTGACGTACTTTGCTATCTGAAATGGAATAGAACTGGGTTCTATTATAATTCCGCATGTTATGATTTTAATTAAGCATGTTTATATTATTATGTGTGAACCGTATTCATGGACTTAGTCCATGCACATATAGGGTTGCCCAGTTAAGGGTCGGACTTTAGAAGTTCAGATTTAACTCACGTCGTGACGTCCTGCTCTCTATCACTCTATGTTTATAAAAAAAAAAAAAAAATAGACTCTGATTTTTCGGAAAGGAAAGCGAGTGAAAAAGGGCGGGGTGTTACAACCCAAATCTTCATATCTTCTTACTTCTTTTGCTGATAAGTAAGCACAACTGGTCTCACAATATGGCATTTTCTTATGGGTTCATCTTGGAGGATGATGACGACAGAGTAATTAAAGATGCTGATGCCATTAGTGATAATGATGTTCATTAGAGTAATTATACAGATAAATTATTATTAGGTTGCTGTCTAATTTGATTTGTTGCTAAAAAATATCTCATATGTACAAAAACTAGTGGGTGAAGTTCCAAAAACTAGTAAAACAGAGTAGTATAATCTTGTTATTGTAACGCCCCGCCCTCTCCGAGATTCAGAGTCTAATTTTATTTTATTTTAATAATCTAACAACACCGGAAGAGGGCAGAGAGACGTCACGACGCGAGTTAAGTTCAGACTTCCGAAGTCTGACCCTTAACTGGTCACCCATGTGTGCATGGACTAAACCCATGATAACAATCCACACATGGAACTAAACAAGTTATGTAGAATAAACTAGACTAACTGCGGAATTAGACTGAATAGATAGCAAGTACAAGTCTCAATTATTTAAAACTGCTTAATCCAACCATCCATTGTCAATATCATAAACAAACCATAGCAAAGTTAACTAGCTATTACATGTCCATAAACTGTAACTCAAAAGACAGTAATAAATAAATCCCAATCATCAATCAAGCACTTAAGCTTGGCTCCCCTCCTGGTCATCAACCTTCTCTTTCCCCTTCCTTGTTCCTGCATTATCCTCTAAGGATAGAATTAGGGCGTTAGATCAACGCGCCCAGTAGGTTTTCCGATCAGGGCTACCACATGGTTAACATATAAAACATGCATATATATCATAGTACTTGATTATCAATAAAACATCCGAAAACAACGCTATGTATGTAAGTGCATATGTAATGAGTCCCACCCATTACCAATATACATAGCCATCAAGTTATTTCACAGTGTTTTTTCATTGGGACTCACACGATAAGGTAATCCATAGTAATCCTCATTTCCTGTGGAAAGACTCTCATCATTGAGTTGTTTCACAGTGTTCTTTCATTGGGACTCACACGATAAGGTAATCCACAGTAATCCTCATTTCCGGTGGAAAGACTCTCATCATTGAGTTGTTTCACAGTGTTCTTTCATTGGGACTCTCAAGTCAAGGTAATCCATAATCATCACCCCATGCCATGCATGAGATGTCAATGTATATGTCTGTCATTTGTAAAACATAACATAACATGTAAAACCACATTGAAACATAATAACTTAGCATATAACTTATCAAAAATAAGATAAAACATCAAATATGACTGTAACACCCCGCCCTTTTTACGCTTATAATTTTCAGAGTTTATTTTTTTTCTAAAAAATAATCATCAAGTGATCGAAGCGGAGTGTCACGACGCGAGTTAAGTTTGGACTTATAAAGTCCGACCCTTAACTGGCCAAGCCCCATGTGCTTATGGATTAAGTCCATAAGAATGATCCACACATGGTACAAATACAACTTGCGGAATTAACTTAATCTTAATCTAACCGAGGTTATAATAGAACCTATGACTATTCCAATTTTTCATTCTTAGATAGCAAAGTACATAATTTATTCTCCAAAATTACTAAACAAACTTAATAATCGTTCAATCAAACCATCCAAAATAAATCAAACCATAGCATCTAACTTAACTACTTATTACATACCAACACATCTAATTTCCAAATTACATTGTCCAGATAAATCAAATAACAAGTCCATAAATAGTCCATTCAAATTCCATTCAAAATGCCCAAGCTCCTATGCTTGGTTTTCTTCTCGATCCACGTTCTTCCCTTTCCCTGCGTCATCCACTAAGGATATAGATAGGGCGTTAGATCAACGCGTCCAGTAGTGTTTCCGAATAGGGCTACCACATGGTTAGTCAAAAACATGCAAATAGTATAATAATAATACATGTGTGACAAAATTCTATAAAAACATGCTATGTATGAAATGAACATGTAATGAGTCCCACCCATCACCATTCGACATAGCCATCACTTGACGGGATTCTCATCGTCAAGGTAACCTACAGTGGTCTTTCGGACGCCCCGACGGAGTGTGGCCTCCGGATTCCTCCTGATGGGATTCTCATCATCAGGGTACCCCACAGTGGTCTTTCGGACGCCCCGACGGAGTGTGGCCTCCGGTTACATCACCATCATCCCATGCCATGCATGAGATGTCTATGCAATCATGTCATTTGTAAATATAACATTTCACTCAAATAACTTATTCAAATAAACATAAAATAGCAATTAACATATGTGGTTACAACAAGGTAGGAAACCTACACAATGATCACTTAATTTGACCCTTCTCTTGAACCGTCTCCCGTTTACAACTTGTACACCGTTCAAGCAAGTCCGATACCTTATTTACATAGCAGCAAATCAAACATTCATCCATATCATTCCAACTTGGTCTATGTCCTAAAAATCCACTATGTGGGGTTTGACCATACCCCATGGCCGAACCTCACCCATTTAAACCTTTGTCACTCTTTTATTTAATTAAAACCATCTAATTATCCCAAACTTCCAAATGAACCTTGGTAGGGTTCGGCCATACTACATGGCCGAACCTTACCACCTTGGGTTTTGGCTCATATGCCCATTCTTTTGATCATTTCATCTTTTCATCCATATTTACAATAATGAATATGAATCAATCGATCGATTTTCTGAACGAATATGAATTAATCGATCGATTTTCTGAACGAATCAATCGCATTTTTCAATCGGTCGACAAAACAGAATCATGCAATTGATTCAATTTTTCCAGCTAGCTTACGGAATGAAGGGATCGATCGATCGAAGTGAAACTGTTCAATCGATCGATTCCACATGGAAGGGGCAGAATCATAATTTCCAATAAAAAACTGAAAATCGGTGTCTGGTGGCAGAAACATGCGGTGTCTAAATGGCTGGCCTTACCATAAGGTGTTTGGGTTTTTCAAAAAAAGTCTCTTCAATCACCAACATACCTTAATGAATGCAATCATTCTTCCAATGATTCTTTTGTATTGAACTTGGCACCAATTAATGTTCCAACAAGCCATGATCAATCTCAAGGAAGTGGTGAGGTCTTTTAGGCCTCAATCTTGATCAATCTCAAGGAAGTGGTGAGGTCTTTTAGGCCTCAATCTTGCCTGATTTTAAGTTTGAATGAGCCATAGATAATTCCAAGAAGATGGTTGCTTTACTCAAGCATAGGAAAGAGAAATCATGCACCTTGGAAAGAGAATTCATGCATATGGGAGAACGTGTCCATGCAACATAGGAAATGGGAACATTCACATAAATTTTCATGCCATGCACCTTGGGATGGGAACATAATGAATGTCATGCGCACTTTTCATGGGCGGTAACATTGATCAATGACTTAATGCCACATAAAAAATGATGCGGAAAGATGATGATTAAGTGAGAGCTTAGGTGGTTGTCTCGGTGGATGCTTAGGTAGCAAAAAAACCTTGGAACCATTTTCATATTAAGGTTTGGTGAAGGAATATAGAACCTTTTTCACATTGAGACTTTAATGAAGTAAGCTTGTGATACCCCTACAAGTCCCACATCGACTTGATAGTGATGTGGGAGGGGGCTTTTATGATGAAAGCCCCCACTCCTTTGTGTGAGGCCTCTGCCCTCTAAAGCAAAATTGTGAGGGGCATGGTGGGCCCAAAGCAGATAATATCACACTGGGAAGTTGGGGTAGGCTCGTTACAAGTGGTATCAGAGCACGGTTCAACACTTGGACTGTGTGGGCCCTCTACCTCTGTGATGTGACAGAGCCGAGGACGGCTCTGATCTTAAGAGGAGTGGATTGTGATACCCCTACAAGTCCCACATCGACTTGATAGTGATGTAGGAGGGGGTTTATATGAGGGATGCCCCCACTCCCTTGTGTGAGGCCTTTTGGGCCTGGCCATGTGGGCCAGGGCCCAAAGCAAAACCATGAGGGCATGGTGGGCCCAAAGAGGACAATATCACACTGGGAAGTTGGGGTAGGATCATTATAGAGCTTAAATGGTTCTTAGCAACTCAATCTGTAGCTCATGTTGCCGAGCTTACTTCCTCGTTTGTACTTGTCAAATTGATTATAAAATTTCAAAGCTATGGCTACAATTTTATCTTCAATTGTCATGTCCTCATCATCATTGATGCATGCATCGCCAACCCATAAAAAATAAGGTTTTCACATATTTTGTGAAGTAGCTAGAGCCATGCATTGAAATAGATAGTAAATAGATCAGACATCAATTGGAGTGCATTTGTAACGCCCCGTCCTATTACGGGCGCATTATCTCCGAAATATCTCAAAACGTCACAGAGCACGGATATCGGGTATAACTTTTGTAATACCCTGACCCAGATTAGGAGTAGTTAGCGTAATAATCTCACTTAGACCGGTTAATCTCAAAGATTTCAATTAGGGCTTTGAGCAAAGCCCACGTGCGGCCCAATCCGAGCTCGAGAGCTCAGTGATCCAGCTCGTCCAGCTTGAGGGGCAAAATGGTAATTTACCGCTCATTGTTATTATTTTATAAATTATGTTGTTATGTGATTATTATTGGATGATATTATTCTCCTTAATAAAGGATTTCTATTTCTGGTTTTAAAATAATTTTATTTTCAGAAAATAGTATTTAAAATCGCCCGTCAAAACCCCGAAAGGGAGTAATAATTATTTTAAATGGTTTTAGAAATGAAATAAATTTTGAAACAAGTGTAGTATGTTAGACCATTTTAAGTATGGTCTAGTTATTTCTTCAAACCCCAAAAATGAGGACTTTAAACTATTTTATTTAACACAAGTTAAATTAAGTAAATAGTGTTAAATTGTGATTTTTATTTAAATCAATGGTTTTTAGTGAGTTTTAAATCTCCAAATTTTTATGGTGACTAGAGTTTTTAAAACCCAACCTATCTGTAAGGTTGGATTAAATTTGTGAGCTTTTGAAATCATGCTTTTAAGTTAAAAATCCAGTTTTTATCAAAAGAGGACTTATTTGCAAAACGAGAATTTTGAAGGGACTTATTTGCAACAAAACCAGCCGAACAGTGATTTCACTGTACCGGACGTCCGCTGTAGCTGCATGCAGCGGCATGTAGTGGACATCCGGCCACCATCCACAGATGATTTCTTATAAATTGAGCCCCTTCTCTGCAGATCCAACTCCCACATCTCTCATCTCCTATCTCTCAATCTCTCTCAGTCAGTTGAAACCAAACCCAGCTCCCTCTCCCGGCCTCTGTTTCTTCTCAGTTTTATCACCCGTAAGCTTTAAAGGAAAGATTTTTGAAAGTCGAATTTTTAGCCCAGGAACTCAAGTGAAGGTAACCACTGTATTCCTCTTTCAATTTCAGTCGGTTTAGAATCAAGAAAAATCAATTTTGGCCATAATTTGAGTGTGTAAAACCATTTCAAAGTTTAAGGAAAAACCCAATTTTTAGTGTACCAATGTGCTTTCAGTGTTAAAATCGGATGGCCTACTGAGCTTTAAAGCTCCAAACCCCTCCCTGTGGAAAGAGGACTCTCGGAGGAGTCCATCGAACCGGCTAGATGTGGAAACCGAATCCGGGAAACCCACTGTTTCCGAATTCGTATTTCATACAGTGTATGTCATCACTGTCTGTTGGTTCAGACAATGGAGGAAGACAACTCTCGGACAGTCCGAGAGTCGATCTTCGGACAGTCCGAGGCTCACACCCTTCGGACGGTCCGAGAGGACCCCTCTGACCTTCCGAGCTTCACTCGAAGCCCAGAAGCGCCCGAGGCTAGCCAGACTGGCCCGGATGTTCCGATCCGAGTTCGGAAGGATCAAACCCTACTCGGACGATCCGAACCTCACTCGGCATGATCCGAGATACCAGACCCACTAAGACTTGTTTTTATGATTTTATCGGTTCGGAAGGACCTTCAGACGATCCAAGGTCCGAAGCAGTGACTAGTTTAGGCAGTGGTTTGGATGATCCGAAGCCACAATACTTGGTTCCGAGGCTTGTTCCGAGGGACCCAGTATTTAAACATGAAATCTTGTTTGATTGTATGATGTTGCATGTGATGTTTAAACCCTTTGATAAATTAAAAATGTATTAATCCTCTTCTCTTATTACTATAGTGTATCTACTATTGTATTCACTTCCAAGCCGACTCTATTGGTCGGGCACTGAGTGACTTCACTTTCAGGCCGACGCTATATTTGTCGGGCATTGAGTGATCTCGAAGCCTTACTCAAAATGTCAACCAAGAAGTGACATGAGTATCTAGACCTAACTTAATAAGTCAATCTGGTCAATGCCCAGAAGATAATATGAGTTTTGGACTAAGCACCTTATTATTATTATATCTTGTGGATTTTTTTGTAACTTAAAATGGTTAGAAACCAAGTAGGAGACTCAATTCCATTTACCTTGGATATTTATGATTTTGAAAATACTACTTGTGTGTATGTATTTGATGCTATGTATATAACTTATTATTGATTGTACACTTGTTTGTTTCTTGAACAAAGACCGCGATACCACACATTTACAGTGAGGGAACTTAATTTTGCAGTAGGTATAAACAGGTTTTTATTTTGAGATGAGTCTTGAGCAATGAGTGGTTTCAGATTTCATGAACCCACCCATGTGCTTAGACATGATGCACTGTTGTAAGAAGTGCTTATGATGCTTATGAATACTATGATATTGATCATATGAGAAATGTAATACTGCTTCCACGTGCCCTTGACTATTGAACCAATATCGGTCATGTGTGTGAGATGGTTTACGTCTACTGGACCATGGGTGTCGACAGTTGCTGACTTGAGGGTGTCAGTATCGTGTATGGGAGAGCCGGAGATGTACTTGCAAGGATGTATTTTGACCGTGTCGGGACTTAATATTATGATCTCAGCGTAGTATGTAGGCGTTACGTTGGAAGATAGCAGTATTGGAAGAAATGATAAATTATGAGACTTATGATGATATTTTACTTGATGTTTAGAATTTGTTATCAACTATGAGATATTATATTGCAACTGTTGATTATTTGCTAACCTGTTGTTTACTTAAAACTGCACTGTTATATTTCTTTCACTGAGCTAGTTAGCTCACCACACTCACCTTTCAGGAGATGAACCCAAGGAGGAGAACTCTCTGTTTGAAGCTTAGGGTGGATAAGCTGCGGCGTTGCTTTGGGATTCCCATTGAGGTGAATACATTTGTCTTTGCTTTCTAGTTCTTAGAACCATTTGTTTTTGTAAAATACCGAGTGTAGTACTTGATTTGTTTAAATGTGATGTATTAAGACTACCATGTAACTGTAGTTACTCGGATGATGATGAAATGATAATTCGATGGTTGGAATTATGTGTGTTGTTATTATTATTGTGTTGATGTTTATGTTGGGTTAGACTTATGGTATATGTTTGAGTCCATATGTTGGGATCATGTGTGACCTTTGGGCTTAACCGTTAATCCGGCCCAGTTAGAACTCTTGAGTGTTGTCTTAGCTTTCAAAAAAAAAAATCAGTCGCGTTCCAGGCCCACCTTTCGGCTTGACAATTTTTTTTTCTTAAACAGGGTAACTACCTCCCGCTCAACAAACTACAAGTCCAGAACTAAGAAATATAATGAACCATAAGTGTAAACTAATCAAAAGTGGTTATACAGTCATCCAGACAAACATATGAGAATGAGTTCATATAACTAAGGTTTCTCAAATTTAAAACATAACATGAACAAAAACTTATATTCACTACTACTCCTTCCCAGGTACTTGCTCAAGTGGCCCGCCTGGCCCCTCCGCAATCGGGGTACGTGAAAGGTAAAGGATGAGCAAACCAGCCCAGTGAAGGGATAAAACATACCATATATTGGCAACATAGTTATATATCACATGTATAAGGTGTAATAAACATCATAAGTGAATAAACATCCCTTTCTGTGGATACTCAACTATACTATTAATCAATGGTCCCACTAATCAGTCCAAGACCCCATCCCTATAATTCTCAATAGTCCTCTAACAACTCCAGTCTCCCTACCAGTACAAACGGGAGACCATACAATATACAATGCCTCAACCGCTGGAATGCAATGGGGAAACCCGCATCTCCTATGGAGGTCTCGATCGCAGAAGTATAACAGGGAAGCCAACCTAAAGGGTAGGCACCTCAACCGCGGGAACGTAATAGGGAAACATGCATCCCCTATGGGGTCTCGACCGCTGGAGCGTAACAAGGAAGTCCTCCCGTCAACCAACTCATCACATCATCATAAGCATGTACACATGTGAATAGTCTTTCCAATGCATGCACACAGCGTTAGGATCTTGTATAACAATGAGGATACATCTTTATACAACCAATTCAAAATCAACAACATAGTTCATCATGCGAGTCAAAGTATATAATGAATTACTTAGTCACGTATGTCTACACTCAACATGGCTTCATTAGTATCTAGTGAACAAACACTCCACGCCTCATCAACCTTTTTCAAGTATTACATTCAATTATCAGGTTGTCTGATTAAAATTCTCCACAACTGCATATAGGTAATAGAAGTATGCCCGAGCAGACTCTCTGCCACATATATATATTCACAACTTTCCCTTACCGAGTGGTTATATAAATAGAGGGTTACACTCAGGTCACTCCATGTTCGGAAATAGTGGGTTAATATATGCAAGTGCATGCTAAAATAGTAGTAAGTCTTCTCCCAGTGTGTGTGGAGTCGAAAGTCCAAAGCGAGCAAGCGACTTGAAGAGTCGAAGGGATCTAAATCTGTTGAAATAAGGAGTAATGGATGAATAATTAAGACAAAGTAGGTTAAAATGAGGCTGGAGAAAAAACAGACCTAAAATTGGGTCTGGCCCAAAACGGGCTGAATTGGGCTGGGCTTGAAAACGGGCCAAAAAAAGTGGGTCGGACCGAAAAGCCAGGTCTGCCAAAAGTGGGTTGGGCTAAGTCGGGTTGGGCCTGCCAGAAGTGGGCTGGGCCGGACCCGAACCAGTCCACTAGGCCTGGGTTGGGCTGGATCAGTCTGAGCCTGGCTGAGCCAGACTAGGTTTGGGTCGGGTTAACTTAGGAGCCTGAGCTGCGTCCACTCGGAGACTCGGTTGAGCCAATTCAGTTGGAAAAAAGGAGGAAAAGGAGTAATCAGAGAAAACCCAAGAAAATCGAGGAAAATGGCGGAAATCATAGAAAATCGGTGTAAAAATCAAGGGAAAACACGGAAAAGGAAGAGGGAAAAAACGAGAGAGAGAGAAAGGGTGGGGGGGAAGAGAGAAGAAGAGGGTACCGAGCATGAAGAAGAAGGGTGGAAATATCAGGCGGTTGCGAGCGGAAATCCAAAATCCCGGATAGTGACAGCGGTTGGGGAAAATTGCAGTGGGAGGCGACGGTCGGGTGAGGGAACCGATAGGGAAGAAGAGGAAAAAGAACAGTGAGAAAAGGAGAAGAAGATGCGAGAGAGAGATACCTAAAAATGGGGAAGGAGGGAGGGATCGCGCAAGAGGAGGGAGATGGTTACGGCGGCGGCTACAAGGAGGGGGTGGAGTGTCTCTTAGGGTTTCTTGAAGGAAGAGGGGTTGGGGGGGGGGTAGAGTTGCTTTTTTTTTCAAAACCTCACTCTAAAAAGTAAAATACAACGAGAATGAAAACCAGAAAAATCTCGAATGCTGAGAATCGAGTGAGGAAAAATATGATTTTTAAATATTTTATATAACAATTTACATAAAAAATCTAAAATTATCAAAATACCCTTCGAGTTTTCGAATTTGAAAACAGACAAATTGGACCCACCACGGCGCCCACACTCTCCTCACTACTACTATGGTCCCGAAAACAATTTGGAGATCTGAAAATTTTTCCAAAAAAAAAAAAACAATCAGAACAGGTTATTACACCATTGCATTAGAAAATTTTCTAATGAGGATGATTGTTGACTTGTTTGTATTGTGTAAGATTTGAAATTTGAATTACTTAATCAGTAGTCTAATAACAAATTCATGATGACTTCCATTCTCACATTATGACAATGAAATTTCAAAACTTTGTATGCAATGAAGAAACTACAAAATCAAGTTCAAAATAATGGCAAAGAATTTTTTTTAATGATAATATCATGAACTACATCAAATGCAAACGATTTCTCTTAGGCATGAGATTGACTATCCCACAGTTAAGAACTTCTCACTGGAAATGAACCAAAAATTCTAAGGATGGAGTCATGGAGGTTTCTCCAGCCTCTTTAAACAAAGAAACTGTTTTCTTCAACAAAGTTATTTTTTATAAAATGTATAAAAAATTATATAGATAAGAAGTGGATAGAATCTCATCTTCATCCAATTGTCTTGATATTTTGATTTCTTGTTATAGATTTTGATTATTTTAAATCACTAATTTTTCACGATCTTAGACTGAGAAGTTTGCTCAAAATCTTTCTACACATATTATCAATTTTATGTTCAACCAAACTGTATAGGCCTAACTCATGATAGATGACCTAAGATTAAAATTTTAACTCATATTAAAATTTCAACACTCAAAGGGATTGCTTTTTTTTTTTTTTTTACAAAATATTACTAATTTCAATCAATTTTAGCCACATATATATATATATATATATATTAATAGAGTTTTTCAAAATACATGGAAGATTTATTATGAGGTTGAGATTCCAACTATGTCGGTTTTTAAGATTTAAAAAACCAACAATACTAATTTTGTACATCCATTTTATTCAAACTAAAAATGTAGATTAAAATTTTAAATTTTAATAAATATTTTAGTCCGAGGAGACCATTAACTTCCCTAGTCAATTACCTGTTCGGTTATCTCTGAACCCGGCGCAAACCCGATTATCGACGGGACAGTTAACCACATTCTTTATTTAATCTTAGGACGGAGGCCGGAGGAAAATGCTAAAGTAACATATTCAACAAAAATATGTTATTCTAAAATAATATTAAATATGTGGGCAATATTTTGGCCATCAGACTTAAATAAGTTAAAATCAATAGTAAAATGATGATCAATTTGAATGTATTTAGATTGGATGGATAACAATCAATTTTAATCTCAATTTTTATTTTTAAATATTTCATCAAATTTCAAGAACTAATGGTAGGACATGATAGCCAAATTCATGGCTGATGTCAAAATTATAACTATTGTCGTCTTAACTTACATGAAGGAGTAAATTTTAATTTTTTACCGCCAAGAAGTGGGTAGGCCTTTTACGCAGTCAGGCCAAAAGGTTAAAAAAATAGAAAAAAGAAAATGAAAAGCGGGAAACATTATCTTCGCGCCAACAAGTTTCTCCAATTTTTCACCGCCAAGCATTGGAAAAGAAAAAAAAAGAAAGAGAGTTAGTCCCTTTCACGACAAACGTTAAAAAAAAGTGGGAAGGAGTTGTCTTCGCGCCAACTATTTTCATCCCATCGTCTACATTTTACTCATCCCTTCGAGAAATCAGTCACTCGAATTATTCCATACATTCTCTTCTCGATCTTCCTTTTCTCTCAACTTTTTTCTTTCTTTCCTTCCTGTTTCTGTTACTCGTTTCTGCAATGACGGCAGAAAAGATTGAGAAGATCCGGTCGGTTGTCGGACCGGAAACGTCCGATTCCGACATCGTCCGTGCACTTTCTATTACCGGAAACAATATGGATGCTGCCATCAACCTCATCCTTGACACACCTGAATTTCTCTCTCAATCTGTCACAGTAAAGCGATCGACCGTCGGTTTTGGTGCTCGGATTTCTTCTCTAGTGAAGAGAGAAATTCCCGAGACTTTGGAAGTTGATTCCTATAATTATAGGGATTCTATGCCAAAGAATGGTCTGAAAAAGGAGGAATCTGATGGGGGTCTTGAAAATAAGTGTGGGTATTTAAATCCAGTGCCGATTTCTTGTGTGAGGCCACAAATGGGTCTAAGTTCCTGTGTCAAAGAGCAAACGAATGAAGATAGGATCATTCAAGTTCACTCGGTTGCAGATGATGAGTTTCCTGAAGAGCCTGACTGGTATTTGGTGGGGAGAACTCATGTAACAGCACTCTCAACTTGCCGCGGAAGAAAACTGGATTTTGGTGAAATTGTTGATTTCTCGTTTCCTTCATCCAATGCTAAAAAGTGGGTCAGGGTGTCATCGGATATTGTTCGGTTCTCAACCAAGCGATCTGGAGAGGTGACTTTTCTTTCAAATTTTTAGTTTTCTTTAGTATAGTTTAAAATTTTGAAAAATCTTAGATGAGGATTTTGAGTTGATTCAACAAGTTCTACCAAATCCTTTTTAGTTGAGCCAAGCAACTTATCTGAGTTACTTGGGTTAGATTTGAGCTGTCCAAGTTTTATCCTATACTTTTCAGACATGATAATTTTTATTTTCTCCCTATTTTAGTTTCCTTCTTCCTTTTTGATGAAATTTTCTTCCCCTGTTTTTCCATGAAAGTGAGACGTGATACTATGGAAGGTCTTATCCTTTCTATAATCTAGTGCTGATGCAACAATCTGGATTTGTTGGCTATTCAAGCTAGAAAAGACATACAATCAAAAGATTTGTCACATTGTACTGATAAGAACGCAATTTTAGAATATGTTTGGCATTTCCATCTTGAAGTTTTCTCAGGAATATGTTTTTCTAAATTGGCAAGTTTTGTATTATGTGGAGAAATACTTCCCAAGAAAGTGTCAAGATGGTATTTTCCTAGAAAATTTTGCAAAACAAATGTGCCAGGACATTTTTCCTGATGATTCTACTCATGACTTTTTAGATTGGAAGGTTGCCTTTTGAGTGGGCAAGGTGCCTAATTTCCCTGGTGCATTCAACAAAGGTGAAAGTTCGTGGACGATGTCTGTTGGCAGCGCCAAAGCTTGATTTGATGAAAGAAATCGTTTTGCAAATCGAGTAAACATCATAAGTTTTTCATTTTATATGATTTTGACCTGTCTTTCTTTTACTCATTATAATGTTAAACAACAGGAAGTTCAAGAAAGATGATCAAGTTACTTTTCTTCCTCTATGCAGGTTACAAATTCACAGTTCAGTTTTTATGAGGAGCGATAAATCATCATGGGATACAATCCCATCACACTTGGAATCTACTCTCAACCCACTTGTAACTCTATTTAAACTGCTGAGGATGAAACCATTTAAAAAGGTCTGGTATTTCATCTTAAAGTTGATTTTTAGCAATTCTATAAAATTTTGAGTAGTCTTTTCAATCATTTAAGTTTATCCCTGAACTTATACCTGCTGCTGCTTATTTTACATTTTTTTCTCCAGGCTGAGTTTACTCCAGATGAGCTTGATAGTCGAAAGCGTTCACTAAATTTGGAAGTATGTGAAACCTTTTCTTGCTTTATGATGTGTATTGCACACATTTTTGCTTTGCACATATGTAAGCATATGCATCTGCCTCCTACCTGTTGGAGCCCGTTTGTGATTGACATACTTGAACAGAGTTTAAACAGTTTAACCCATACTTTTTCACAATTTAATAAGATGATTTTGTTTTTGAATGAGGGAAGAAGTTACATTTATATATATGGGGCCTAATGTAATAATATGTAATATTGACATAAGCTATTATTATATAATTATGTACAAATATATATACTTTGCTAGGAGGAGAGAACCACTTTTGACAATATTAAAAACAGAGCAAAACAGGTTTTATGTCATTACTGGGTTCTGTTTGGGTCCATTCCCAATCATTCTGTCCCATTCTAGGTCAAATGGGCCTGACCCGGCAAAACGGGCCAGAATGGACCGTTTCAGCACTAGTTTCGCTCTTTTGGTTGAATAATTTTTACATGTCTATCCAAAATTCAACAATACATAATAAAATTAGATTTGATTAACTACAATTAGGCCAAATTTCAGTTTAAAATTTAATTTCTATCCATTTGTTCTTAGTAATCAAAGTCTCCAGCCATCCTTAATTCAATACGCCTAATAACTTTGACCTCTAAAATCAAGAGGTTAGGAATTGAATTTTGGGTTGAGATTTGGTCTTCTTGTTCTCGATTAAGTCTATAGTCAATTTATATTGTCAATATTTTATGAATGTGAAGAAGATTGGAGAAAAAAATGAAATAGATCTGCGGTGCCCATGTGTTTTGAGTTTTCAATTTTGATTTTAAATAAAATGAAAATTCAACTTTATTTCTTGGAATTTCTTGAGTTTTTTTATAATAGATTTTTATGATTCCTTTTAGAGTGAAATTCACATCTTCTTGAGTTAATATTTGATAATTATATTAAAGATTATACATATGAATGTGTATTTAATGATAATTTATGTTTTTATTTGTGTAAATTAGTTTAGTTGCAATATTTTTATAGCTCTGTACCATTTTCTTCAAAATTTATCATATTTTTATTTTTTTTATGTCATCTTTTCCGAAACAGTCACAATGTTGAAATGTTCTGCTATGAAGAAAAATTGGAATGAGTTCTGGAATAAATTTGATAACTATGATTGTCTCGCATTTATAGCAATATGTTACAAAATCATTTTTTTATCATTTGTTACCAACAGTTCAAATGCTGTCAACAACTGAATATTGTGCTTGTGGCCATTTTATGAAGCAGCTTTATATGCTCATGCATTGATAAGTGTTTATCGGCCAATGATCTTCGAATGAACTTACAACTTTTGACTTTGTTGAATTAACTCAGGATGATTCAAATGAAGGCTCATCAGTGATGCATCTTGCAAAGAGAAGGCAAGGAAACCATGAACTAAGTAGTGGAGAACAAGTTATTGCAGAGAAATCTTTGACTAAACTTGTTGGTGCTGCAGATGTGTACAATTTGGAGGTGAAATGGAAATAATGTTATTCCTTCTCGCTTAGTTCAAATACATGATGTAGAAAAGAAATAAACTGTGCATTGTATTGAATATCTAAACTATTACATATATTTATACCCTCTAGCCGACCCTAAGACTATCACAATCAAACTCTATCTCTAATCCAATCTTAAATCAAATATATATCTTATTAGCGATAAACACAAGATAAGAATCCTAATTATATTCTAAGTCTAATTATTCCATCACGCCCCCGCAAGCTGAAGTTTGGAACATGAAGAAACGGCAGTTGAACTGCAAAAGTGGCACATCGACTGGCCATGAAGATTTGTTGGAGAAGCAGCACACTGGTTGACTGCTAAAATTTTGTTGAAGAGGCATCATTGACTGGCTGCAAATATGTGTCTATGTGGTAGCATTGATTGGCTGCAAAATGACAGGCGGCGAAGACCTGGAAAACAAGGGCATAATAAATGCCAAAACAAGGTTGAAGTCATCATATCGATCAATCATATCGAAAATGCCAGCAAACAATGACTGTAGCCATAAAGGCCAGAAAAGATAAAGTCTAAAAAGGGCAATTTGCGTCACTTTTTTCGGCTAAACATGCCGTCTCACATTAGAGAAACGGCAAAGTAAGATGTGCTCGAATGACAACAAAGTAGGCGTAACACCCCTCCCTCCCGAGAGTAAGATCAGAGTTAAATAGATAAAGATTTCCACAAAGGGAGGCCAGTGTTACCACGCAAGTCAAGTCCGAGTCTGAAAACTTGACCTTCAACTGGCTCAACCTAGCACGTGCATGGATCGTAGTCCATGATAACATTTACAACATGCTAGAATAAACAACGGAAAATAAGATGTACATTCATGATCATAACATACTCGCATCTCAAGCAAAAATAAAATGTTCTTCATAAGCCAAATATAAGTATCCAAACACATAGCAACTAAGTTATTACAAGCCAAATATAAGTATCCGAACACATAGTAACTAAGTTATTACATCTCCAAATAAATTTCCTTATATTATATTTTCTCCAACTAAATCAAAATGAATTGGACTAAACTATCTACGCTATCTCTTATCATCTATCTCGCTCACGCCTGACTGCCACTTGGTCCGGCCTCATTTTCCTTTACTTGATTTGCATTGACATCTAAAAAGGGGGGGAAATTATGGGCTTAGTCAACGCGCCCAGTAGGAGTTTCGATCAAAGGCAATGCACTAAGAAGTATTTTGATAAAATAATATATAATTTGAAATTAATGTTAGGAAATTCACGTGCTATAAGATAGTACATTTCTCAAAGCAGTTTCATATCATAACAGAAATACATATACAGTTCACATTCATCTCATATTTT
Source organism: Chimonanthus praecox (assembly GCA_022113865.1). NCBI lineage: Eukaryota > Viridiplantae > Streptophyta > Magnoliopsida > Laurales > Calycanthaceae > Chimonanthus > Chimonanthus praecox. Next base: position 37,943,294 of record CM039094.1, read on the forward strand.
AAATCGTACTTGTCATGCAATGTCATGTCATGGGTGCCATGAATAATGAATGCCCTTTCATTGCCCCATGTATCGACTATAAGTCTAACATTCTCAATGGTTACCATCATTGGCCAATTATGTCCCAGCATTCTAGGTGGCAACCACGAGGGTGATGTTCTCTGTTCACAAATTTAACAATCGAGACTATCGGTAGAGTGTGGTCTCCTCCCTCTACGCAGGGTTTCAAGACTGGTTACCCAGGAGCCTTTCTGGCCCAATTCAATACTGTATCTTCATAACAATAGACGCGACCAAATATAAATATTTATTCAAGTTCAACAATTTATTTTCAAGACCAAAGAAGTTCGGACAACTCAGCTTTGTCTCGGTAATGTAATTCTCATCACATGCTATATGCATGAGGTATATGAATGTATCATGATGCCAAAACTTACGCAATACACGTGAAAATATCTCAAATATTTCAAAAGTAAAATGAGCATCATCTCTTTCCCATAAATTTGGAAAAATCAATCATCTCAGTTATAATAACAAAATATCATATTTAAGTCACAACTTTAGTGTTTCAATAATGTAGGAAAACCTACTTTAATATGACGATTTTGGAGTGTCCTAGTCTCTTCAAGGAGTGTCAAACAACAATTAGAGAGCTGCGACAAAAAGATACGTATACTACGATGAAGTACTTAGGAATAAAAGGTGAAGACTGGAAGGGATGGAGATCCTAAGAATTAATCAAGTCCCTTTTTTAGATCAATTTATTTTAACAAAAATGATGCAAAATAGAGATTGGAGGGTCAACAGTCGAATAGGATAACAAGACGTCATCCTTATTTTCAAAACATGTATGAATAAACAACAACCATACACGAACCAATGACATATCCTTTCAAGTTTCTCAAAATCAAAACATGAGACAACAAATACTCTTTTTAAAAATAGAACTGAAATCATGAGTGCATATTTTACTAAAATTCCGAAATATAAGATGGCATGAAATTTATTTTCTCAATCTGTCAACCAATAAATACATCGGGCAACAACACAACACTTTTGTTAAAATCAGTAGATCCCTGCCTTTGTACAAGAAGAAAGTCCCCTCCTTTAGAAATCCAACTCACAGTTAAATACTTTGTGAAAAGAATTGAGTTGATGAGATTTGACTCATTGAATACCTTGGTCATATACTAGAATAATATCAAGAAAATGGAAGGTACCGATTGATTTTACTAACGCATATAAATATATATACTTGTCCAAAGAATTTACATAAGGACCTTGTACGTTTACCATAAAAGCTTCAAATCAATTAAACTGAAATAGTAAATCATTAAAAACTTGAGTTATCAAATCCGTTAAATCAACTGACTAACTAAATTAATGAAAATCATAAGCATGAAAAGAAATCCAAAAGTAGTAGAAACCATATAAGTCATGAAAACAGTCAAATATTGGAAACCAAAATAAATACAAATAGAACCGAATGAACTTACAGGTACCTTGGATTATTTGGTGTTATGATAAACTAAAGGTTTGGATTGGTTTCCTCCTATCCACTGCTCAAATTGGATAGCCACTAGGTTGTGTGTAAAGGCCCAAGCAGTCCCCAAAATCAACAATTTGGAGACTGAAAATAATGTAGTGGAAGCTGGGATAAAAATCAAATCAAGTCAACCCCGGCTCTTATCAGGGCTCACACACATGAAATGGTTCACACGTGTGAAAACAACTTATAGGGAGAAATGATTGGCACGTGGGAGACTTATTTTAGGGCTGGTTTAGGGTATTTTCGAAGGAAAGAAGGGAAAGAACTGAAAGGGGAAAAAAGGGATACGGAAGGCAGCGGAAGAAGATGGTAGCTGCGGAAGTGGAAGAAGAGGAAGGGAGAAGAAGAAGAAGATGAAGGTATTTGGGTACCTGGACTAAGGATGAAGGCAACAAGAGGAGACGAAACTGGTGGCAGCGATGGTGGAGAGATCTGGCAGCAGTGGAGGAGATAACTGTTTGCAGTGAAACAGCGAAGAGAGGCAGAAGCGACGATGGTGACTTGGGATAAAGCCCAAGTGTTGTTTGCAGTGCTGATTTCTCTTGGGATGAAGCTCAAGATCCGGCGAGATGAAGGCTGGAACAAGCCAACAAAGGATATTCGCTGCAACTAGAGGCAGAAAAGAGAAGATAACCTGTGCTCGAAGGCAAGGGATAAACAAATCTGATTTTTATTTCATAATGATTGAAGAGGTAAGTCCTTCTCTCATATACATTGTATTTATAAGAAAAAAATAAGAAATCAAAATAGAAAAGGACTCCTAAATCAAATAGGATAAGAAATCAAAATAGAAAAGGACTCGTAAATCAAATAGGAAAGCTACCGACTTAGCTTTCTTGTGACACAAGAATTCTAAATAAAAAATAATGCGAAATAGGAAATCCTACGAGAGATGGGTCTCTCGTGTCCTACATCAGTCCTCCGATCTTAAAAAAAACTCGTCCTCGAGTTCATCGGGGTCGCTCTCATCTGCATCAACTCTGGCATCAGGGACTGGGCTGGCAGAAGACGAATCACATAGTGCAGTAGGCGGGGAGGAGGCAAGAACAAACGTGAAACCATCCTTCTTGAAGGTGTAGGTGTTGTAGTGGCCGTCATGTAAGGCGCGAACATCAAATTGCCAAGGGCGTCCAAGTATCAAGTCGCACATATCCATGTCGATCACATCGAACGAAGTAGAATCCGTATAGTTCCCAATGGAGAAGTGGACTTCACACTGGAAAGTAATCGGCTTGCTATAAGCATCATCGATCCAACAAGCAGGGTGCGGAATAGGAAGTTTCTGGACAGGGAGCTATAACCTGTCAACTAAGGATTGGGAAATCAAATTGTCTTCACAACCGCTGTCAATGGCTAAGAGGCAAGGGAGGTCATGAACTGTGCACGGAGCGCGAAAGAGATGATGGCGCGGAGATGGCGGCTCCAAGGAAGTAGGAGAGGAGGTGCGAATACACAAGAGACGTGTTCCCTCTTGAGTGCCATATGTAGGAGGAGGATCAGCTTCAATATTCTCAATTGCATCATCATCCGCATCATGTTGAGTGTTGGGTGTGACAAGCGCCACATTGCTGCGACATTCATGGGAACGGTGCCCGGGACGGCCGCACTTAAAGCACTTGGGGAGGTTAGGACGGGTGTAGGGATTGGAAGAGGAAGAGGAATAGGATGATGGATTGGGCTTATTAGGAGGTGGAAGGTTGTTGTATCGGGGAGGCCGGTTCGGAGGTGGTGGTTGTGATGCGGGAGGTTGATAAGAGGCCTGGGAAGAGACTGGTTCTGGTTGGTATTGGGGAGGGACATAGGAGTATGAGGGGTAGGATGAGGTGGGATGGCTAGTGGGCTGGGTTGGTGGGGGAGGGTCATCAGTGAATTCTTCGACATTTAAAGCGGCACTGATGGCGGCAGTTAAGGCGTAGTGGCAATGGGAAGCAAGTGCGCGGCGAATATCCCATCTCAGACTACGTAGAAAACGGGCAATCTTTTGCTCTTCCGTCTCATGAAGATCATTGAGAGAGAGAAGGCGATAGAAGTCATCACCATATTTTTGAACAGATCGTGTACCTTGATAGCAGTCCTGTAGTTTGTTGAATAAGACCTGCGAATAATGAGGAGGCAGATACCGACTTTTCAAAAGCTGCTTCATGCGAAACCATGTACGAACAGGAGCCAAATTTTGTCTTGATCTGTCCTGTTGAGTTTGCTCCCACCAAGAAGAAGCACCTCCAATAAGTTTGAAAGCAACCAAGGGAACTTGCTTTGCTTCAGGGACTCCCATGTATTCAAAGAAACGCTCAACCTTGGTGACCCATTCCATAAATTCTTCGATGTGGAGAAGGCCATTGAAGGAGGGAAGTTCAACTTTGGGGCGATAGTTATTGTTGTCAGAGGATCGGCGAGAAGCGCTAGAATGTTGTTGATTGGGATTGGGTGGGTGGGTGTTGAGAACCAGTTGCTCAACGTCCTCATCATCCCAATCTTTCCGATGTGGTGGCTCTTCCTTTTGATTCTTGCCGTGTTTCTGTCAGCGAAATCTGCAATCATGATTGCACAGAAGTCTGTGAACAATTCTTTCATCTCTGCTTTCATCTCTGCTTTAAATGTATCGAGCTGAGTGGTGGTAACAAACTGATTGTCGTTGAATGCCATCTAAAATTTTTCCTTTTTTTTTTTTCCAGATCGTCACTGGATATAGGAAACTTTGGCTCTGATACCACTTAATGTAGCGGAAGCGGGGATAAAAATCAAATCAAGTCAACCCCGGCTCTTATCGGGGCTCACACACATGAAATGGTTCACACGTGTGAAAACAACTTATAGGGAGAAATGATTGGCACGTGGGAGACTTATTTTAGGGCTGGTTTAGGGTATTTTCGAAGGAAAGAAGGGAAAAAATTGAAAGGGGAAAAGAGGGATACGGAAGGCAGTGGAAGAAGAAGATGGTAGCGGCGGAAGTGGAAGAAGAGGAAGGGAGAAGAAGAAGAAGATGAAGGTATTTGGGTACCTGGACTAAGGACGAAGGCAACAAGAGGAGACGAAACTGGTGGCAGCGATGGTGGAGAGATCTGGCAGCAGTGGAGGAGATAACTGTTTGCAGTGAAACAGCGAAGAGAGGCGGAAGCGACGATGGTGACTTGGGATAAAGCCCAAGTGTTGTTTGTAGTACTGATTTCTCTTGGGATGAAGCCCAAGATCCGGCGAGATGAAGGTTGGAACAAGCCAGCAAAGGATATTCGTCTGCAACTAGAGGCAAAAAAGAGAAGATAACCTGTGCTCGAAGGCAAGGGATAAGCAAATCTGATTTTTATTTCATAATGATTGAAGAGGTAAGTCCTTCTCTCACATGCATTGTATTTATAAGAAAAAATAAGAAATCAAAATAGAAAAGGACTCCTAAATCAAATAGGATAAGAAATCAAAATAGAAAAGAACTCCTAAATCAAATAGGAAAAGAAATCAAAATAGAAAAGGACTCCTAAATCAAATAGGAAAAGAAATCAAAATAGAGAAGGACTCCTAAATCAAATAGGAAAGCTACCGACCTAGCTTCCTTGTGACACAAGAATTCTAAATTAAAAATAACGCGAAATAGGAAATCCTAAGAGAGATGGGTCTCTAGTGCCCTACATCAGTAAACAGTCCCAAAAACCAGCCATCAACTGGTCCTAAAACCAACCAGCAACTGGTCTTAAGGTTAGTCAACAGTCAATCTTAAATTCTGTGATTTTGAAACTTTAAAATCAGTCCCTACTATCAACGGCATGGGCTGTTTTGGCCTTTGGTATTATAGATCCAATCGAAAATTTATAAAGTGGGGAAAGGGAAAACAAGAATAAAATAAAATGGATACATACCTAGAAAATCTAGATGAATACAACCGGGACAACAACAAGGGCAGAATAACTCGACAACGTCGGGGAGGGCAAGAACCAGGTACTAGGCGGTGGTCGGTAGTAGGAAGAAGAACGACCACCTGAACTGATTGCTTCGGATGCTCCTGCAAGTTTCGCCCCAAGCCAAAGAAGAGAGATACCGATGGAGGGGGATCCAAGGATTTTGCTACTGCTGCTTGAAGGGGATCGAAGGTAGGGGAAGGGATATGGCTGCCATCGCATGGGTTTAAAAGGAAAAGGAGTCGGTCCCCATGAGTTGTAGTCGTAGTGGGAAAGGAAAGGGGAGGAGTCGAACCTGGAAACCATTTGTGTAGCGGTGGAAATTTGGGAAAGTGGAAGGAGCGTGTTTTACTGTGAATGAGATTCACGAAGAGTGTGGGTCTCTAAGGGCCCACACTGTTTGGGTAATTCTTTATTATAATGAAAAATCTATTTTCCTAAAATACTCCCAACTAAATACCTCTTAATGGAAAAGAATTTTAATAAAACTCTCTAACTTTGGAATAAAAAATTTATTAAACTTTTATTCTTACATTTTAATTACCCTTCTAAATTCATAAATTTACTTACAAATTTTCATTAAAATGTATTTTTTAACTTAACAATTCTAATCGAAATTTCAACTCTGAGAATTAGGATAACTAAGTTTTCCTTCACTTAAAATAAAATAGCAAATTTGCATAAACACTATTAATTTACTAAACTAATTCTACCCACCGACTCGCTACTCTGGGTTGGGTCACTACAATACTACCACCTTTTTAGAATTTTCTTCCCGAAAATTAGACGAAGCTTGGGTCTACAACAAAATTACACAAACAACTCTAGATGGTATGTTCTCATTTCTTATTCTAATTCCCAAGTTGGCTCTTCACTCCCATGTCGTTCCCTAACTACTTTGACAAATGGGATCGCTCTGTTTCATAGCACCTTCTGTTCTGAATCTATGATCTTGATTGGTCTCTCGATATAGGATACGTCGATTTGAACATCAAATTCCTTCAAGTCTAAAACATGTGATGGGTTTGGATTGTACTTCCGCAACATTGAGCCATGAAATACATCATGCATACTAGACAATTGTGTGAGGGAAGGGCTAATCGATACACGACCTCACCGATCTTCTCGAGGATGGGGAATGGCCCAACGAACCTTGGAGATAATTTTCCCTTCTTCCCAAATCTCATTTGGCCTTTATGCGGTGAAACCTTCAAAAGCACTTGATCTCCCACTTCAAATGTCAAAGGTCTTCTTTTATCCGCATAGCTTTTCTGTCGGCTTTGGGCGGTCAATAAATGTTGTCGAATGACTTTGATTTGTTCCTTCATCTCTGCAACCAAATTCGGTCCTATGAGTGCAACTTCACCTGCCTCAGTCCAACAAACTGGAGATCTACAAGGTCTGCCATACAACGCTTCGAACGGAGCCATTTGGAGGCTCACTTGATAACTGTTGTTGTATGAGAATTCCACCAATGGAAGGTGTTCTTCTCCGCTGCCCTTGAAATCGAGCATAGTCCTCCAATGTCTGTATATTTTTTTTCGGACTATCCGTCAGTCTGTGGATGAAATGTTGTGCTATACAGTAGATCTATGCCCATTGCTTTCTGCAAACTTTGTCATACTCTTTCTGTGACTCTGCCATCGCGACCTGACACAATTGTCTTGGGTATCCTATGCAACCTAACAATGTCATTTCTATAGCGTCTACCCAATTTCTCCGAGGAGTTTATTATTTTGATAGGCATGAAATGTGTTGACTTGGTGAGACGGTCAATTATTACCCAAATTGCAGCATTGCCCTTAGGAGATCTAGGCAATCCCATCACGAAGTCCATCGCGATATGCTCCCACTTCCACTCATGTATGGTAAGGGGTTGGAGCAAACCAGGTGGCTTCCGATGTTCTGCTTTAACTCTTTGGCACGTCAAACATTTGGAGACAAAATCTGCCACCTCTTTCTTGAGTCCACACCACCAATACTGTCTCTTGATCTCTATACATTTTCGTACTTCCGGGGTGTATTGAGAATTTAGATTTATGGGCTTCTGTCAGTATTTCTTCCCTGCAGTCTTTCGGTACATAGACTCTGCCTCTGAACATGAGACCCTGTTCAGGCTGCAGTTGCCAATCTTGCATTGTCTCCCCTGCAGATATCTTGGTCCATATCTCTGTCACTTCTGGATCTGATTTTTTGTGCCTGCTCAATCTTTGATGTCATAGTAGAGTGCACTATTAAGTTGTACGACGTCCTCTGCCGCTTACATGCAAATTCAAAATTTTAATCGCTGATAGCATCTCCCACTCTTGCATAATCATGCTTGCTATAGTTCCATGAGGTCTACGACTAAGTGCATCTGCAACCTTGTTTGCCTTGCCCGGATGGTATTGAAGGGTGACGTCATAATCCTGGAGATATTCCATCTATCTTCTCTGTCTCAAGTTGAGGTCTTTTTGCACAAACAAGTACTTCAAACTTTTATGATCGGAGAAGACTTCAAAATTTTCCCCAAAAAGATAGTGCCGCCAATTTTTGAGAGCGAATTCCACGGCTGCTAGTTCCAAATCGTGAACAGGATAGTTTCGCTCATGTACTTTCAATTGTCGAGAACCATAAGCCACTACTCGTGTATTTTGGGTGAGTGAGCATCCCAGTCCTTCACCTGAAGCATCACAATACACTTCATAACCTTTGTTTTGCTCTGGAATAATTAAGATAGGAGCCGTTATGAGTCTTTCTTTCAGCTCTTAAAACGTTCTGTTACACTTTTCTGACCATTCAAACTTGACTCCCTTTTGAGTCAAACGGGTGAGTGAAGCTACAATCTTGGAGAAATCCATAATGAACTTTCGATAGTACATTGCTAATCCCATAAAGCTTCGGATTTTGGTGACATTTCGAGGAGGTTTTCAATCTTTTATAGCTGCTACCTTTGTTGGGTCCATTGTTATCCCATCTGCCATCACAATATGTCCTAAGAAATTCACTTTGGATAGCCAAAATTCACACTTACTGGCCTTTGCAAATAGTTTATTTATTCTCAAGGTTTCCAAGACGATCTGCAAATGTTCAGCATATTCCTCCTCACTTGTGGAGTAGATGAGGATGTCATTAATAAACACAATCACAAACCTATCTAGATATGGGCGAAAGATCCGATTCATTAGATCCATGAAGACTGTTTGTGCATTTGTCAGCCCAAAGGGCATTACCACATATTCATACAGTCCATATCTCGTCCTAAAGGTCGTCTTCTCTATATTCTCTTCCTTGACTCTAATCTGATGGTACCTTAACATCAGATCTATCTTAGAGAAACAACTGGATCCTCTAAGCTGATCAAACAAATCGTCAATCCGGGGTAAGGGATACTTGTTCTTGATGGTGGTTTGATTTAGCCGTCGATAGTCCACGCTCATTCGTAGGGAGCCATCTTTCTTCTTAACAAATAGTGCCCGTGCTCCCCATGAAGAATTGTTGTGTCGGATTAATCCCAACCGTAGCAATTCGTCAATTTGTTTTTTCATCTCAGACATCTCAGCGGGTGCCATCCAGTAGTGTGGAAGTGAAACCAGTGCAGTATCCGGGAACAATTTGATTTCAAAGTCAATCTCTTGGTTAGGAGGTAAGCCAGGGAGTTCGGTTGGAAAGACGTCAGTAAAATCTTTCACTATAGGCGGTAGAGTAGGAATAGACGACTCTTCTATCTTAATACTATTCAATAGTATTCGCCCAACTTCAATTTGGTTTACTAGATACAGTAATCTTTTGCTTATCTCCATATATAATGAACCTCTGTCCTTTTGGTGACAAAAAGGTTATCCTCCTGCGATAACAATCGATGCATGCTTGATATATGGATAGCTAATCCATTCCGAATATTACATCGAACTCTGTCATATTCATCACAAGGTAATCAAACTTGAACTTAAAGTCACCCAATTCAGTGTCCACTGATGTGCAAATTAAACCAAGGGATGTGTCGCCAACAGGTGACGTTATGGTGAGTGCATATGATAATGATTGTACAAGTAAACCCGTAGCGGAAACCATGGATGCAGCCAGAAAGGAATGCGATGCTCCCGAATCAAATAAAGCTACTGCATATGAACTACCAACAATCGTCATACCTTGAATCATAGAATGATTTGCCACCTCTGGTGTGGGAACAAGAGAATATGTTCGTCCGGAGGCCACTGGAGCAGATGGTCGTCCCGGTTGAGTCTGAGTTTGAGACATATGGGACTGTGCTGGTCTACCTGGCAGACGATAAAAAGTCTGGGCTTGGGATGCCTGTTGGAGTTGTGAATGCCTCTTGATATGACCTGCCTGCCCACACTGAAAACATGTGAAAGGATTTCTACATGTTTGGCCCACAGGTGCTGAAGTTGGAGGATGACTGGAATTCTGTATGCTGGTGGACATTGTAGGTGTGGAGGCTGAAGGGTGTCTGAGGCTTGGGCGGAACTTCTTGTGGGGTCGATAATTGTTCCCGCTATTCTGCCTCCTCCTATTTTCTTTGTAGTTTGCATTTTCCATCAGGTCTTTCTCAATAATACTTGCTCTATGGCTTATTTCGGCGAAAGTCGTGCAATGAAGAGGTACTACCCGTGATCTGATAGCGGGTCAGAGTCCCCTCTCTAACTTACGAGTCTTCTTGGACTCAGTGTCAACCATATACGGTGCATAACGGGAGAGTCGTATAAATTCCTGCTGGTAATTTGCAACAGTCATGCCCTTCTGTGCTAGGTTTATAAATTCTTGAGCCTTAACCTCTTTCTCTGCCTCCGGGAAGTAGTTTGCTAGAAACAAGTATGTGAAATTTTTCCAAGTCATTCTCACCATCGATTGATTCCTTTTTGTCGACTTCCACCATTGGCCTGCATTGTTGATGAGTTGTGATGTGGCCAGGAGGATTCTATCCTGATCTCCAGTGATTTGCAATAATTCCAGAATCTGGGTGATGTTTTCAATCCAGTCTTCCGCTTCTAGGTGTCCTTCAGTTCCCTTAAAGTGAGGGCAACGTTGTTGTTGAAAATCCCTCACCATAGCCCGTTTTCGCGAATCAGTGACGAGAGTCGCGTCGGTTCCACCCTGTGCAGCTTGCATCACAGTATTCATCAAGTTTGGCAGAAAACCTTGGACCTCAGGTGTCACGGGAGGGACGTTGACACTGGTCTCGTCGTCCTATGTTTTGTCAAGGGCGTCTCACTCCGGTGCGTCCTCCTCGTGTACGCATTTTCCTATGCCAAGAAACAAGCATTAAAATTCTATTCACTGGATAACTTATAAGAGTTCCCATCCTAACAAAGTACCATATCAACGAATAAACATCACTACAAATCATCGCTCAGGGTGTGATTGGGGAAATTTCTAATGTTTCTGTTTGTATTTGACTTAGGGAGTTCCTTTATTTGTTTATCGACGCTCTGATATCAACTGTAAAACCCCTCCCTCCCGAGAGTAAGATTAGAGTGAAATAGGTAAAGATTTCCACGGAGGGAGGCGAGTGTCACGATGCAAGTCGATGGTTTAGTTTTCGGACTCGGACTTGACTCGCGTTGTGACACTCGCCTCCTCCATGGAAATCTTTACCTATTATCACTCTGATCTTACTCTCGGGAGGGAGGGGTGTTACAGTAGGAGGAGAAGGGCAATTTGTGTCCCTTTCTTTAGCTCTCTCCCTTTCTTTTGCACACTGATATTGCAGAATGGAAAATACCAGAAGCGAGCACAAAAAACTGCAAACAGGAGCCATGGCACGAGATCTGAGAGCTGTAAAACAGCAAACACCTCTTACTTCAGAGGTGAAGAACTCCAACAAAAGGTAGCCATTGATGACCATCACCAGTACTGCTACAATCCATACTACCATCTTGAGAGTAGGGCCAATCTTAAAGACACCCATGACACGCTCCTTAGAAACAAAACAAAGAAGTGGAATTAGTGCAAAAGGGATCTGAATCGATTGAAGCACATTGAGTCACTCATTCAATACATCCAACATAGACGTAGAGGTGTCAAGCAATGACCATAGTTGGAACAATGGCACAACTTCTGGTGATTAAAGCCCTAATCCATTTTCTCAAGTGGGGATTGAGAAAGCCACCAACTGATATTTATCTTATAAAAAATATTTTGCTCAATGCACAGATCAAAGCAGCAAGAAACAATGGGCCAATCTGACAAACAACAACAGACGCTAGAGCAGCATGAGCAGATAGGAAACAATGAGTGAAATCCTCTTCTCGCCTGATAATGGCAGACAGATTTGAGAGACAAGGCTAGATCTGCAAACAGAGCGGAGAAGACAACATTTTGCTTCAATGGTCGTCACTTCCCTACTGCAGAGATCTGGAATCTCTCACGCCCAAATCAGCGATGATTTGTAAGACTATCTGCACGGATCTTCTATCTTTCAGATCTGAAGTTGGAACGGCACTTGCAGATGGCTGCAAAAGAAACAACTACCGCTTGGGGATCGATTGGAGACGATGTATAACCGTCTCACACCAAAGACGATAGATCTGAAAAACAACAACCAAGAGGCAAAAAAATCTTGATCCGGGTGTCCCTCCCTCCCTCTGCCGATGAATCTCCTTCGGCGTATGGAGAAGAAGAAGCGTATATCTAAGGATAACTCAGGAACGAATTTTGGCTGATACCATGTAGAAAATAAATAAATTGTGTATTATATTGAATACCTAAACTATTACATATATTTATAGCTTCTAGCCGATTCTAGGGCTATCACAATCAAATTCTACCTCTAATCCAATCTTAAATCAAATATATCTCTTATTAGAGATAAACACAAGATAAGAATCCTAATTATTTTCTAACTCTAATTATTCCAACACATGAGTCCACTCTAGAGGGTGCTTGAGGCATCCCACTCATAGATTTGATCATTAATGCTTTTCCCTTTTATGATCATCGACTTCAAAATTTTGTAGGAAATGGATCCTCCTCACTCTCTTGCATGTGAGTTGCGAACTTACCAGAAACAAGCACTCTACTGGATGTCAGAATTAGAGAAGGGAATTGATACTGAACAGGCAGGAAAAACTCTTCACCCTTGTTGGGAGGCCTACCATATTTCTGACAAGTAAATGCACAGTAAATTTACCTTCTATTTGCAATGTAGAAGAGTACACGTACTCAATTGGTTAGATTGATTGGCTATTAAACAGGAGAGCTTCTGCAGTTTATGTGAACATTTTTTCGGGAGAGGCCACTACTAAGTTTCCTAGTGCACTGCAGATGGCCAGGGGCGGAGTAAGATTTTCTGCTTATTTCTGTATCCGTGTGATTTATCAGTTTTTTCATGTAATGTTTAAAATCTAAATGGTTTGGTCTTATTAAATGTTTGGGTTGCATCTCTGAATTAGCAAGGAAATACAAACCGGCATTTCAGACTAAAAGATAGCAGCAAATTCATCCATGGTGGCACCGCTACCACTGCTTAACATGAAACAAATTTCATGATCAAGGGCTATATGTCATTAAGTTATTGGCTAAATATTTTATGGAAAACACTTTTTAATGATGTTTTGTTATTGCAGCCCAGTGACTGACTGCCTTTCCTGTAGATTTTAGCAGATGCAATGGGTCTTGGGAAGACGGTAATGACAATTGCACTAATACTTGGGAAACTGGGGAGAGGGAGCCCAGATGACCGAGGAGTTGTAGAAAGCAAGGACTGCGACAAAAAGGGCGCAAAGAAGAAAGACTCCCAAACCAAAGGCCGACCCATTTGTAAAGGTGGCACTCTGATTGTCTGCCCAATGGCACTGCTAGGCCAATGGAAGGTAAATGAAGCTCTCAAAAGAAAATGGATTATATCTGTTTTCATGATTCTACTGGTCCTTTCTTGTATTTCCTTGAAGTGCAGTCCAATCAGTTTATGCATGTGAGGATGTGTTTGAGATGTGCCAAATCCCAAGTATGGTTGATGTTCAATGGAGGCTAGGGAAGTGCATTCTTGGAAGATAAACCATTTTTCCTCTAGGAGAAATAGGTTTTAGCGCCCCCTCCCCACTTTTTAATTCTTTCTAGGAACTACTTTCCTATCCATCCATCCAGAGTGAATAGGACACATGAAATAGTAGCCTGATTTGCTGGGCAATTTGATGCCTTTGCATCTTGATCCTTTGTGAAATATTATGTGTCAATATTGCCAGTAAATTTGTTTTGGCAAATTCCAAACAGACTTGCACTATTATAACAACATTTTTCTTGCAACCAAAGAAAGGTCATGGAATTCAAAATTGTTTGAATCCTACCTTTTGATGCAAAAACTTGGGAACTTTTCTATAAAATAATCGTGGGTATTATCATCTTTTTTTAGTCAAACCTGTACTCTCTTCATGGTTATAAATGTTGCAGTTATCATTTGATTTTATGTTCACATTATCTCCATTACCTTTCCCAAGTGTAAGGCCAGTCCTCTGGTTTGGCATGTACAAAACAAAGGGATGGCTTAGGACTTAAATTTCCAATAATAAGTTATGCAGAACAACTGATGAGTGGACTTATCTGAACTTTTGGGCCAGGTTATGTATATGGTGGGTTTAGCAAGTGTAAGGAGCGGTATATTCTTTGATATAAAAACTTCAGTTGTGTGAGCAAGATCTTCTTAATTTTGAACTGCAGGATGAACTTGAAACTCATTCAAAGCCAGATACAATTTCAGTCCTTGTATACTATGGTGGGGGCAGAACCAATGATCCTGTGGCAATAACTGAGCATGATGTGGTCCTAACAACCTATGGTGTCTTAGCATCATCGTATAAACATGTAAGAACCAAAATGAAAAGAGCCACTGTTGTTTGGGTCCTGGTTTAATGATTGTAGTATGCCATGTATTTTTTACCAGGATGGAGAAAAGGATAGCATTTTCCATAGAGTTGAATGGCATAGAGTGGTACTGGATGAAGCCCACACTATTAAATCATGGAGGTCAGGAGTAGCTCAGGCAGCATTTGCACTTACCTCGTATTGCCGGTGGTGTCTTACAGGAACCCCTCTTCAGGTATGCATCAACAAATGATATCATATTTGATTACTTGGGTCTTACTTGAAAGTGGTAGGGAATCTTACAAATAGATGCTCAAGCTTAAATGCTTGGCTGGTTGAAAGGGTGGCAGCGTACCAAAGGATAAAAAATGAATACTTAGTCACAGCGAACATGAAGGTGTCTAAAATACTCACATCAAATCATTATAACTTTTAGGCCTCATTTGGATGAGGGGGGTATAAGGGGAATGAGGTGTTACCCCTCATTACCCTTGTTGGTAACTAAAGGGTAAAGATATAAAAACTCAATTTTACCCTTGTTTACCCCTCTTCTTTCACTTTTGAAAACCCTTTTGAAGCAAAGGGTATTCATAATTGGTTACCCACTCCTACAAAATTTACCCCCCAACCAAATGCAGCCTTAGTATTTTACATTAAAATCAAACTATTGTGTGGATATTTTAGTCTGTTACTGCTCAATCCTAGCGGTGAGGTGCATCAAATGGATATCAAACTAGGTTAGATCTAAATGTGGAAGAGGAAGAAACAACTTGAATGGTTTAGATTCATCTATCATATAGGCTCCACAAGAGCCCATACTCTTAGGCAGAAGTTGCATCTGGGTGTTTTGTAGATTCATCCCAAAGTTGATTTGTAATTGCTGAATCAGAGATGTAAGGGGTGGCATACCATAGAATTGGTTGAATCTGATCAAAATAGCTGAAATATATGGTTGGTACTAGTGAAGTTTGATTATTGTGTTATATGTTGTTACTCTTATTTACTCTCTTTTAATTATATTTTGGTTGCTCATAATAAATTATGACTGATCCTGTTTTATAATGATTAGTCACTTACCTTGCAATGGCTGCAGAACAATTTGGAGGACATCTACAGCCTTCTGTGTTTCTTATGTGTTGAACCGTGGTGCAATTGGGCCTGGTATGTGTATGAAACAACTTAATGTGGAGTTTTATAATTAAGCACTGATTATCAAATACTGACATGTGTATAGAATATTCAAGTAAAAGCACATTGATTGGATTGCTAAATGGGGGAAAGAGTGAAACAGTTGTGTAGTGAAAGCACAAGTAAATATACAAAAATAAAGTGAGGTGTGCAATGTGCTTACATCCATGATAAGATGGGAGCAATTTCACTATGTGCTTAGTACAAATTACAAATGTACATTAAGTCCAAAAGGAAAAGAGACAGGGGGGTTGGGTTGTTTGGAATAGCCTCCAAACCCCCATTAGGTGGTGTTGAACCCCAACTTAGGGGTGCCACCATGCCTTGGGGAGCCTCAATTAGGATTTGGTGTCCAATATTGCTTGGATCACCACAAAAGGTATAAGACATCAACACAAAGAATCAATTTGAAAGTCTCCCCTTGAAAAAGGATGAGATCTCCTATTTTAACAATTATAGAGACCCCAATCTTGGATATGTGGGCCATCATTCATGAAGACTTGTACGGTCTTTGTATGACAAGGCACTATGAAGCCATCATTCATGATGACTTGTACAGTCTTTGTATGACAAGGCACTATGGTATCCCTGTTGTCTTTAATTCGGCCAGGGTTTCATTTGCTGCCAGTTTAAACTACATTACAAATTCATCTTAAAAGTGTAAATGGATGCAAACATGGCTCGTATAGCATAAGCTTTTAATAATTCCATTTAATTGCTATTTTTTCTTTCCCTTACATTCAATCTTTATTGAAACAAAGGTGGCAGAAATTTATTCAAAGGCCTTACGACAATGGTGATGAAAGAGGGTTGGGTTTGGTTAAGGCTATTCTAAGGCCATTGATGCTTAGGCGAACAAAGGATAGCACTGACAGAGAAGGAAGGTATGTTCTTCAAGTCTTCCACTTGTTCCCCTCCAGTGCAAACCCCCCAAAAAAAATCCTTGTTTTGACATTACTAAGTGTTGGAATTCAGGCCCATACTTGTTTTACCTCCTGCTGACATCCACCTTGTTGAGTGTGAACAATCTGAAGCTGAACGTGACTTCTATAATGCTCTTTTTAAGAAATCCAAGGCAAGTTAGCATTTGCATTAAGATCTTCACTTTCAACTGCATTTTCAGTTTACTTGTTTGTCTTTGTACATTTTATGGTAGGAAAATGGAAAGAATTATTTTTATGACCATCACACAGATTCCGACCCAACTGCCCATGAGTTGGTAAGAACGTAATGGAAAGGCAAAAGATTCTATGCACAGATGTGAACCTCCACTGATAGAAGCATTCTAATCCGCCTATGACCAGAGGAATGATTCTCTCGTCTGAGAGCCACCATTGACACTAACAAAAAACAAAAGATATTTGTTATAAAAGGTCCAACTTGTCTTTGAGATGCAAGTAATGCATTCCAAGTAATACTTTGAAAATTTGAAACTTAACATGTACCCTTTGCTTAGCATAGCATAGTGAACTCTGGTATTGGAGATTACATGGATAGTTGCATTTGGCAGTTTAAAAGAACTATAATGTCGGATATGTTATCTATATTGCACGGGTGTTGTGTCAGAATTTGACACTGATGTAAGAATTGGACTCAGCCAGTCCTGAAACATAGGATTCACAGATTAGGGATAATACTTAAATAAATTTAAATGCATATTTGCTTTTAAATGTAAATAACAAATAAGGTGTTGAAAAAAGACAGAAAATAATTTGTTAGTTTTACTCTAAACAATCAATTGGCAAAGATATCAATATTTTTGTTTCATTTCAAAAAGAAAAAATTGTGATTACATTGTTATTGCTTTGAAAAAACAATGTAAACAGTAATAAAAGTCTGAGGAATCTGTTTTGACACCGAGGAGTCTGTAGTGCCTCACATTTTGACAAACTGTTGAATTTATTTAATCATCAATTTCAAACTAGTGATTCTCACATACCACTGCAATGTCAGATGAATTATCAATATATGAATGTTTTCTAGTTTGTGTTTTTAATTATTCAAATTCATTTGGTGTATGACAACGTAAAAGTGAAAACAGGTCAAGTTTGATCAATTTGTGGCTCAAGGCAAAGTTCTTCACAATTATGCTAAC
Organism: Chimonanthus praecox; assembly: GCA_022113865.1. Classification (NCBI taxonomy): domain Eukaryota; kingdom Viridiplantae; phylum Streptophyta; class Magnoliopsida; order Laurales; family Calycanthaceae; genus Chimonanthus; species Chimonanthus praecox. The sequence continues at coordinate 37,960,815 of CM039094.1, forward strand.
ATTCTTGAGCTACTTCTTCGACTAAGACAGCGCTGTAACCACCCTTTTCTTGTTATGAGGTGAGTAAAAGACAGACTTCTTTTTTCTAATGACACTGTCAGATTTACTTGTTCCCCATGATTTATCAATCATGGAAAGTAAAATTCATGCTTTTCAGTTAGGTGTGTCATAATTATGTATCCACAAGTTCAGGCTACATTATGTTGATTTTTTTTCTGCCTTCAGCATAAGTGATTGACATGGGTGGCAATTTGATGTGAAGGGGGGAAATCCCACTTGATGTGATTGTCCAATTCTTATGGAGGATAAATGCAAAGCCAAATATGTCTGTTCTGACAAAATATTTGAACCTGCTGCAGGCATATAAGCATGTATCACTAAAGTGGTTTGAGATTGAAAATTTTGTTATGAATTCTCTGAAGACAACTTGGACTCTGAATGCATTTGTGTTTGATCTCAAATATCAATGCTCTGTTGAAATTGGTGACTCTATTATTCACATAGCTTTGTTGATTTCCAATCAATTTGCTTCTAATTGATCATGTCTATTATGCAAACTTGCAGTCGAGGAGATACCCAAGCTTACTCAGACTTGAATAAGCTAGCACGACGTTTTCTCGAAGGCAATTCTCAAAATCATGCATACATTGAGGAAGTTGTTGAAGGGATCCGACGAGGGGATGTCAGTGAATGTCCAATATGCCTTGAGTCTGCAGATGACCCAGTTCTCACACCCTGTGCACACCGTATGTGTAGGGAGTGCCTCCTTTCAAGTTGGAAGAGTCCAACAAGTGGGCTCTGCCCAATCTGTAGGAATACCTTAAGAAAGGGAGATCTTATCACGTGTCCATCAGAAAACCGATTCCAAGTTGATATAGTGAATAACTGGAGAGAGTCATCAAAGGTTTCAAAGCTTATAAGTTGCTTGGAGGTCATCCAACAATCTGGCTCAGGTGAAAAGAGCATTATATTTAGTCAATGGACGGCTTTTTTGGATCTTCTGGAAATGCCCCTAGGGAAGAAGGGTATTAAGTTTTTGAGGTTCGACGGAAAGTTGGCACAAAAGCAGAGGGAATTGGTGTTGAAGGAGTTCAGTGAGTCTAAAGAAAAAAGGGTAAACAAGTTGCAACTTTTCTCTCTTTTTTGGGGTGTATGATGGTCAAGTGTATAATTAACATATAAAAAAGGTACATATAAACTATCTTGATCATCTAGTTTTACACATAATTTTAATTGTGATTGCCATCACCATCGTCATCCAATCTATTTGCTGTTGGATTTGTGAGCTCTTCTCTTCCATTCAACTCCATTTGTTATTGTCCATAATTTAACTTTCCACTTCTGGCTACTACATTTGAAGTCAGAATTGACTATGTTTCTCCTTCTAGGATTTTGCTTGTAGCATTATAATTTTTCCTGTTGGGGCTGTTTTTGGTCTTCTGCATACATGCGTCAAAATTGTACCAATCAAGTGATTATAGTAGTTTATTCAACAATCCATTCTTAACTTGTTACCAGGAACTTTTGATGTTAATTTAAACCAGGCTACTGATCTGATTATTGACCTGATCAAATTGTTGATGTTTTAGGCTATTAACCATGAAAGAATCTCAGATGTTAAAGCATAATTGATCAAAGAATGCCAATCATTTGGACATGTTATGTTTTATTTTTTTCCCCTTAGTGTAGCTTGTCTCTAGGATTATTCTGTGCCATTGATATAGTTGCCATGTAGCCATTAACGCAAATTTCCCCTTCTTTTTCATAAACCTAACCATGTAAATCAATGGTCTGCAAATTCTGTATTTTATTTGCTTCTCTTGAATCATAGTCACAAGTCTTATTTCAAATCTTCTACATAATTAAACTAAAAACTCCATTATCGATTCTTCTCAACTTCATGGGCTTTTATCCTTTTTAGATGGGAAGGTTCCCTGTATTTATATTCTCTTTAAACATACTTGATATGAATTTATAGACAGGCATGTGTATGTTATCAGCACGAGTGCCATGATATGTTGTACTGAAATTATGTTGGATCAACTTTTGTATTTCAGGTGTTATTGATGTCACTGAAGGCGGGTGGTGTGGGCCTAAATCTAACTGCTGCTTCTAATGTGTTTTTGATGGTAATTTTAACCTTTAGCACTTTTAAGGTCAATGAATCTATTCCAATGTGCCTAATGTCACAACCATGATTCTTAAAAAAGAGGTAAAAAAGCCTATGATGTTTGTTTTAAAACATGAGTAGAATTCATCCTTAAAAATCAGCTTGTAAGGAGAGGATGCTCATGCATTTATAAACCCAAGATTCCAAAGTCCACAGGCAATGTGGAACATGTTAACACTCCCCCTCAGTGCCAGGATTGGAGACACTCAGCTCTCCCCATCCATGTAGGGTTTGAGATACGAATCCGACCCATCCTTTTGGGACTCCTACACTGATACCATGTTAAAACACATGAGTAGAACTCATCCTTAAAAACCGGCTTATAAAGAGAGGGTGTCTATGCATTTATAAACTCCAAGACCCAAAGCCCACAAGCGATGTGGGACATGCTAACAGTCTGAACATTGTATATATGCTTAACATATTTTGTAAATGACAGCACCACACTGGATGCATTAGAATGCGTTTTAGCTGATTCCACTGTCTTTGTTATTTAATCTGTAATATTAGAAATAAATCATTTCAGTGTGCTTTTGTCATTAGAAATGCTAGAAAAAATGATTTTAGCGAGAAGAATTATTGGAAAACTGTATCAAATAAAAATAAAATGAGGATGACAATAAAGATGGCACGACTTAATGTTCTAAAATTACAAAAACTAAATGTAAGATAGTGTTATGAGTGCTATACTTACATCCTTATTCTGGAGTTTGGAAATATAGTTAACAATGTTTGTGCATCAAGGCAAAGCATGCATGCATCAATTTGTATGTGTACCTGTAGTTCTACTACTAATGTTGGAGCCTTCTTACTTTTCTATGTAAATAGGATCCGTGGTGGAATCCTGCAGTGGAGGAACAAGCAATTATGCGCATTCACCGCATTGGACAGAAACGAAGGGTTTGTGTAAGGCGCTTCATTGTCAAGGTAAATTTGAATTTTTTACTCTGTTATAACCAATGAATGATCGTTGATCACTTCTACAGCACTTAATGTTTAGATGATATTCATCTTCTTAAGTTTCTTTGACATCCTTCGGGGAATACATTAGAGGGAAACTGAAGGAAATTAAATTTTGTCATACTATCATGTTGCTTCTGTAGGAATGATCAATGATCAGCAATAGATGTTAATTGCAATGGTTATATCCATCCACCTGAGTCCTATAAATGGGCTAAAAATTCTAGTAAAATTGAGAACTTCCCTCATCTGCATATCCTTTATCCAAATTGTCTTTAATTCCTTTGGCAATCTCTAATCAGGTAACTAGATGTACATTACCGCCTTGTTCCAATTGTAACGGATTCTTCTTTTTCTCAAAAAAAAAATATGGAATTAACTTGGAGTTCAAGTGCTCAACAGGAATTTGGTGAATGTTCCATTAATTGATGAAAGGTCTTGATTCTACGTGGGTAAGTCTGTACACTGTAGTCTATGTTAATTCCCTTGGCTGGTGAACTTTGATGTATAGGATACAGTGGAAGAGCGCTTGCAACAAGTTCAGTCGCGGAAGCAGCGAATGATTGAAGGTGCTCTTACAGATGGGGAAGTGAGAACAGCAAGAATTGAAGAGTTGAAAATGCTCTTTAGATAATTTTTAGAAAATCACAACGAAGACATTTAATGGGACTCATATGACAGGTCTGTGCATGGTCCACAAGGATTTTGTAAATTTTGCTAGTAAAATGCTCGACAGCAAGAAATATATATATATATATATATATATATATATGTTGGTATTAGATGATATTCAAAAGAATGCATAGATAGCCTATATTTATGACTGGTATCTGTTGCATGGGTCATGCGGTTTTGTAAATTTTGCAAGTTCAATGTTCATTTTGCTAGTTCCGCTTATTACCAGAAAACTTCTTTGCAATGAAGTTATATGTGATTTAGAATGACAATATCCAGGCTACACAAGGGTTGATTTTTCATAATTTATCAGATTGGAATGGTGTAACTTGAATGCATTCAATCCATGACACAGACGAATCTTTTGTGTACTGCAACTTTCGAACTGATAGGACTCAGTTTCTAAATTACCAATTCAAGATATTCCCTATAGATTGCCATGCAATGGATTGTGTAGACTCAAAATGTGCTTTATAATGTGTTTTTTTGGTCCGGTGGGATTAAAAAAAATATACTCCACTGTCTCAATTTAATTGCGTTAAATAAATTTTGAAATTGTCTTAAAATAGTTCTCATTTATATTAGAATAGTATAAAATATGTTGAAAATTGATGAGATCGCATAAAGTATTAGTCTTATATAGAGAGTTCTTTAAAAAATACAAATGTTTCAAATAAGACAACTAAAATAACACGGAGGGAGTATTAATTAGATCAATTAAATTATATTTTTTGAATTTTTTGAAATTTGATGGAAGATCAAAAGGATGTTGACGAAAACACCTTCAACTTTAATAATTAGAGATGTCTACTTAAATGTCTTCTATGTCTTAGAAACTCATTTTGCAAAATGACAATACTAATTTTTTTATAGTTTTATCTACTTTTATTGCTCCTTGTTTGTGCCACAGTTGGAAATTTGATTTGACTCAACTTTTACTAAGTTGAGTCAACTCAAAACTTAATTAAATTTTTGATCGAGTTAAAAAGTCTAAATTCAATCAAACTTATTGAAATAATATAATATTTATTTGATATCATATATGCAAAAAATAATTCAAAACATTAAATAAAAGGCCTTAGAAACAAATTAGGAATTAAAAAAACCTTGTTAGGTATATACCAATACTCTAAAAATTCTAGAGCCCATACCTCAAATTGGGTCTCACTGGGCACATAATCTTAATAATTGTGTGATACACTTGAACAAAGAAACCGACATTCTATTCCCTTAGAAGTTGTTCCATGCTCAAGGTGGGAAAGAAACTGTGTGCAAACCATAAGAGTGAGAGCTAGTCTGGAACAAGAGTTGCCATAAAGCAACTTGTCGAACGTTGCCTCAAAAGTATAGTGGTTGTGCCTAATAGGGCTCAATTTGAGGTATGGGTGTTGAGTTAGGTGACTCTCGTATGGGATTTTAAGGGTTTGATTTTCTATGTTATATTAATTTTAGAGTTTTTGATGACTATGATTGGGTTTAATGTATATTTATGCCATCACACCAAAATAAAATTTCTAACTTACGATTTTAAGTCAGATCAATGGCCTCAATAATAGAAACCCCAAAAAGCTTATCTTAAATCTCTCTCACTCTCAAGAAAAATAAAGGACACTAATTTCAATAGAATAATTTGATCGGGTCAAATTTCATTGAAGAAATCAAGTGTTCTTTATTTTGCTGATAAAGGCGGCAACAATGCTGGGATCGGTGCAGATCTGGCCCACTTCCAAGATGCTGAATGACAGAGGAGGCGAGGAAGCGAGAACTCGGCAAATGGTCCATATAAAACCTAGGCACAAGATCAAATTCTCGCAAGATGAGGTACATGGACTTGAAAGGTGCTGAAGCAAGGACAAACTGTGTCTGAACAAGGGGACCCAATATGGTAAGATCTGGATAGAAATAAGACTTGAGCAATCGAGCAAGGGAAACAGCATCTAATCGAGATGTGGAAGACGACAGAGAAAAAGATGAATATAGGAGAATCATGGGCAAGCTAATGTTGACAATGGAGAGTTGAGTAACAGCAGTAAACATTGGTTGAAGGACTGAAGGCACAGAACATGGAGCAGAGAAGATGGAAAAAATAGAGAACTTAATCATTGTAGTCGGAAGTGGGAATATAGGGAAGCAATAGTTGCATCATAAGGCAGAGAAGAAGAAAGGAGCAGAACCCGGTCAAAACAGTAGGAAGTTCCACAGGCTCTTTAACACTGCAGCGTCGGTAACCTCCCTCTGTTGGTGTTCTTTCACCCAACAGAGGGAGATAAATAGATTTTATCGAAAGAAATCAGGTCCTCGATCGATTAAGACTAATACCATGTGAAAAAATATATATATTCATAACTATTAATTATTTTCTTCTTACATCAACTAATAGCATGAAATAGAACTTTGCAACTCTTCTAGGCAGCAATCAGATAAGTCGGATGGCAGTAGACCTGTAGAGAAAAGAGAAGAGAAAAGAGAAGAGAAATAAAGATAGAAGAGAAAGTGGAGGAGAATAAAGAAAAGAAGAGAGCACGTGGAAGAGAGGGGAAAACAACATCACGCTCTAACACTAAAACGAGGTAACACTAACTTAAAAAACGCCTAATACTAACACGTAAAAACGCACTTAAACTTACAAAACGCCTAATACTAACACGTAAAAACGCACTTAAACTTACAAAACGCCTAACATTAACATGTAAAAACACTTTTTTCATATTAAAACATTTTTTTAATGTTAAAACGGATTATTTTATATTAAAGTATTTTTTTATGTTAAAGCACATTTTTTTATATTAAAGCACATTTTTATGTTAAAGTAATTTTTTTTCATGTTAAAATATTTTTTTTTTATGTAAGAGGAATTTTTTTTATATATTAAAACGTTGATTTTCATGTTAAAGCGTTAATGATACAACGCTTCATGTTAAAGCACTAATGATGTAGTGCCCATTATTAGCGTTTTAACATGAAAAGGGACGCTTAATATGAAAAAAACCTATCTAAATAATGTTTTTGTAATGACCCAGTCCTTTAGATTAATAAATTTATGATGTAATAATAAGGGTTACACATGTGTGTAGTGTGAGGGTCCCATGCAGGTCCATTAGTGTACACATGGCCTTAAGAAAGCACTCCAGCCGAAAATGAGTTGGAAAAGCAATATATATATATATATAAGTTGTGCACCGTGTCGGGTCGATCGACCCTGTGTGTCGAGTCGATCGACTCCACAATGTAAGTTGGGGTATTTAAAACCCCAACTCATGTGTTGTCGCCCCTACCTTCCGCCCCTCCTTGCTCAAACGGTTTCAAAAAAACCCTCCATCCAATCCTAGTGCCTTCTCCTCACCTTTCCCACTTGATTTTGGCCCGTGCATGTGTTGGATTTGAAGAGCTCTCACCCCAAGCCTTCATTGGAGCTGATTTTCTTGTTTCAAAGGTAAGGTTTTATTTCCTTTCTACTCCCTTTCCTTTTTGTTAATGAGCTTTTCATGGGATCTAGCGAGAATGGGGTTGGTGATGGCTATAGGGCCTTATTTGGAGAAAACTCCATGGAAAACATTGGGGGTTTTCCAATTTGGGGATTTGCATGGACATGAATTTTGTTGGAAATGGGTTTTGGAAACCAAAGAAAGATGATAAAATTTAAGAAAGTCATGCATGAACGAATTTGATCACCAATGTTGGGGAAATTTGGAGTTTCTCCTAGGGTTGAGCATGAATGACCAAATTAGGGTAAAAAACTATGGGCTGATTTGGGGGTTTTACTTTTAAACTCAAAATTGGGCTAAATTCATGAACTAAGTGGATTCTATTTGTGTTCTTGTGTTGATTAAAGTCTTCTAATCCGAACCCCGAGATCGATCAAGTCGAGAATCAACCCGGCACTTCATAAAAGCTCAAGGTGAGGGATACTACACTCCTTATCTAAATGGTTGGAAAGTAAATATGAGTTATTGAAATTATTTGAGATGTCCTCATGAGCAAATGCATGATAAAATCAATTAGTATATTATGAATGATGAATGGGATTTCTAAACATGTATGAATTCTCTATTGTATTTCATGTATTGTATGAATTCTACGTTGTGTTTCATTGTGGAATTCTTTGGGCTGAGGTGAGAAGAATTGGGTTATGATTTGGTATGGTGAGAATGATGGGACTAAATATGATATTATTTGTTAGGGATTGATTATAATTGGATTATGTGCAAGGAGAGATACTCTCATAAATCCAATTAAATAGTCTTATGATATTGTCCTCTTCCCATGGTCCATGAATATGAGAAATTGAGTAAAGTATGAAATTGCATGGAATAAGCTATGCATGTTATCTCAATGATGTGAGTTCTCGATGTATGAATAACTTATCTATGTCATAATGTTAAAGTTATCTCTCCTATGCTTCACTCAATTAGTTGAGTTAATCCTAAGAGGAAGTGTGAAAAATGTGGTAAAGAGGATTTGTGTCCACTACCAATGAAAGATGTGGGATTTGATCTAAGGGGGATGAGATTTTATCATTCCCTTTTTGGAATCCCTAATATTGTGATTATCCAACTCTTTGGAGTAGGTTGATAAAGAGCATAAAGGAAGACTACCAAGTGAACTTTATCGGAACAGTGGTACTTTTCATGGAGACTTGGTCCTATGTGGTTGATGTCGTACGGTGAACCTCCTACAGGTTTGATATTGTAGGGTACTCTCATGACTTTTCTGCACACTTGTTGTGCGTGGTTGGGCAGAGCTAGATACTTTTTATCTCCACAGGAGTGGTACTAGCTTCGTCAGACGCGTTCCGACCACCTTTAAGACTGAATCACTCATGAGGTGAAAGGATGCATGATGAGGTAAACATAGTCATGCTAGTCATGAGTCTCCCGCTTAGTAAGTCATGGGCCCTAATCTTGCTAGGGATTGTGGTCTATTTATGATATTGATTTTCCTGTTTCGTACAAGTATCTCATTGAGGACTTAGTTCCCATTGGATGATTAGATACCATTGTGTCATGCATACCTGTATCTACATTCCATTTCATACATCATCATATGGGTGCGTGTGTGTGTAACATGCATGGATTTCCTCATTGAACTTGTAGATGTTCACCTCCTTGTACTGTAGGTACTATTGCTCAGGCGGGGTCCGAGGGACCAAGAGGGCGACCATAGTCTACACTGCTAGTTGCTTTTCACGCACATTGCAATTTCTAGATTTTGATATTTTGCTCCATATGGTTATATGTAATATTGATGTGTAATTATTTTATAAACCATGTATAATGACTATGAGTGGTATAAATGTTATTATGGAACTCCGGTTAAGATTTGAAGTTTGGGGTAATTAATATTTTTGTGAATGGAGTCAAATGTGTATGTAAATATTGAACAGGTGATTTTGTAGAGGTCAACATAGACCCAACTGTTCATGTTTTAGGAGAGACTCTACCGAAAATTTCAGTAGGAGATTTTTATAACAACCCGTCCCGCTACGAGTACGTTAAACTGATACAAAGTCCAGAAACCGATATGTTACTATTTCAATGGTATTTTTTTTTTCAAAATAAAGGAAGTACCGTTCACGCAATCCACACTCAAATCAATAGCCGATAATACCAATAAAGTATCAATCATAATTGGAGACAATAACATCATTCCATTATTACATTCCTCCAACTTAATGAAATGTACACATATTTCAAATACATTAACAGGTCCTCAAATACAAAATAAAACCATGACAAGTGCAAAGCTGCAACTCTACCCAATGTCCGATTGAGGGTCCCGCCGACCCTTCCTCTATGAAGTACCTGTGAGGCAAGGGGTGAGCTCTACATGCCCAGTGAGGGTAACACACGCATCATATATCACCAAACATACAATGTATATGATCATATATACACATCAATGTCTATGATGTCTACATGCATGGCTATGCAAGCGAGTGCCCTACCCCTAATATACGGGCCCACAATTGTTGGGCCTCCAGTACATCCTCTAACCATCTCAATACAATTCTATGGCAACTCCCTCATGTGCCCATTAGCTGCAGTCCACCCACACTTGGGTATTCAGACTGATCTCCAACCGGATCAGGGTCCATAATCTTCGACCAGACCTATGACCCTCTCATGACAACCCGCACAAATACCACGACCAACCCAAGAGTCAGACTCACTAGAGTCTCAAACCGACTACCATACGGGAGTAACCACCTCACCAGTCCTCAACGGACTGTCAACCAGACTCATCTATGGTCTCCTCAACCAAGCACCAGGGTCTCGATAGTCAAATCTATAACCTTGGACCCTATATGTTGGTCTCCACACAATTGACGTATCCACCGCTCACAGAATTCTATATGTCTTCTACCGAGTGAGCCGGCCGAACTCACTCGTTAAGCGCCCATAAATTCCTGGTGAGTCAACACCCACAACACAAGTCTCAACAATGAACCCCAAAGTCATACCAAAGGTAAACACACTACCACATCACACCACAGGCTGTCCCCACCATACATGTGTCCTAGCCTGGAATATCTCATCACATCACATCGCACGTTGTCCCCACCCTACAGGTGTCATAGCCTAGAATATCTCATCACATCACATCACAGGTTGTCCCTACCCTACAGGTGTCCTAGCCTGGAATATCATACCGTACCATCCCTCGACCAATGAGCGGGCGAGCACATCCTCAGCCTACTCAGTTATTCGGAGAATCACAAATCACACCAGCAGGAGCTGCCCCTCACCGCATCTTCCCTCGACCAATGAGCGGGCGAACACCTTCTCAACCGACTCGGTCATCCGGGGAATCATAAACCACACCAGCGGGAGTTGTCCCTCACCGCATCGTCCCTCGACCAATGAGCGGGCGAGCACCTCCTCAGCCTACTCAGTCATCCGGGGATGCCTCGTCCACCCCGCACTAGGGTACCATGACCGTAGGGGCTTCCAAGACTACCCTAAGTGAGCCAACATTCAACCCGATGGTCTTTCTCTAGGGCTAACATAACTACCTCCCAATTAGTCCTTATCTGGGACTCCCAAACACCTTGTTCTCTAAATCAAATCACACCTCTCTCATAGGTGTGTCTGAGAAACACTAGACGGATCGACCATTTGATCTATGCAAGGGGGTACAACTATCCATTTCCAATCACAAGGGAGTCTGCATCCCAACCACGCGTCCACTGCACAGTCCCACATGACGTCTCCGCCCTAACTACCAGACAAGCTAGGGGGAGTCTCTAGATCCTGATGTGGCCTAGTACCCATGCCCCACCGGCATCCCACATATGCTAGCTATATGCATGCACAGTTACCGTTGCACGTACTAATAACATAACTCATCATATAATAATCAGGTGTATATATATCACTATTTGTCACGGGCTAACATGTTAACATCCAAGTATGTTATAATGTCTAGCAGTCCAAACTAATCATCACATAGTTATATGGCATATCATCAATAGAATACAGCACACCATAATCAGGCATATACCACCACATATCACATATTCACATGTTGGCATATTAACATATTGTCAATAAAAATAAACTCCAATCATGTCACCACATAATCAATCAATTATGACATCAAATAATCAATTCATATATGCCTCTGCGGGCATCGGATACGAATACACCTCGATGGGGACCCGCCACATAATGGTATCAACAGTTCTCTTGCCGAGTGGCTCACAATATCGGGGATCCCCATTCACCGCATTCCGTACCCGCACATCTAATAGAGCAGTAATATGCATGATGCATGTTAAAAGCGGTGATAAGTTCCCTCACATGTGTGTGTCCTTGAAATACAATGCGAGAAAACGAGTTCGAAGGTTGAAGGGGCTCAATCTGTTGAAACAAGAATAAGAGGGTAAGAAATTGGGATGAAACGGGTCAAATTGGGCCTAGAATGCAAATGGGCTCTAGAACGAGTCGGGTCCGAATCGGGCCTGACTGGGCCAGGCCAGGCCTAACTGGGCTGTGTTGAATTCGGCGAACTGGGCTGGGCCGAGCTTGGGCTTGGGTTGCCAAGCCCAAAACCGAACCCACCCGAGTCAACTCAGTGACTCAGCTAAGTTGGCTCGGCACTCAGCTAAGAATCTAGGAAACGGAAGGAAAGAAGAGGAAAAGGAAGGAAGAGGAAGGAAAAATGGAGAGAGAGACAGAAAGAAGAAGGTCAAGGAGAAGAGAGGGGAAGGAACTTGAGTACCTGATAGTACCAGAGGAGGTCCAACGGTTGGAACAGGCGAATTGGAGTGGAGATGAAGACCATGGGAGCGGCGACTGGGAAAGGAGGGGAGAAAAGAGGGAAAGAGAGAAAATAGACAAGAGAGAGCGGCGGGAGGGAGAGAAAATGGGAAGGACGACCGAAGAGGGGTTTCCAAGGGGAGGGGCAGTGACAGAAGATTAGAGTTTTAGGGAGAGGAAAAGAGGGAAGAAAGGGGAAAAAGAAGATAAGCAGGGGGGAAAGGGTCGCGACACTATAGCTGCGGCGCTATAGTGCTCCGGAAATGGGAATAAGGGGGGGTTAGGGTTTCCTTAGGGTTTAGGTGGGTATGGGGTTTTCTTTTCTTCTTTTTTTTGCAAAAATAACACATAAAATTTAAAACCTAAAAACAGTTTGAAAGTTGAACATCAAGAGAGAAGAATGTGTAATTTTAAAATATTTTGGCATGACAAGAAGTTCGATAATTCAAATTACCAAAATGCCCTTCTAGTCGCCAAACTTGAAATCGGGCAAACCGAGGCCCACCGGGGGCCCACTGCTACTAAGACCCTAGAATCTCGATAAATTAGGTCGGGTTGTTACAACTTTACCCTTTTAGACTAATCTAATCATATGAATGTGTTACATTTGTCATTTTATATGAAATTTTCTTAAAAGAAAAATTTGATATGCGTCACGTGTCGATTTTGGGCCAGGGTGTGACAGTTTTCATCTTAAAGCACCCGTTTTTATATTAAAATGCTTGTTTTGTGGGTTTTGTCGTTGCATTGGCTTTTGTGTGGCATTGTTGTGATTCTAAAAAGCAGCATGGACAATTTCGTCCAAAAAAGTCTGACAAAGTGCCAGAGACACTCTTACCCAATTTTATAATTTTGAAGCATGCTTACCCCATTGCACATTTTTTGAGGTATTTTCAATGAAAACCCCCTTAAAACAATCCAATTATTTTTAATTAAAATTAACTCAACACAATAACAAAATTAAATTCAAAAGAAATTTAAACTCATCACACTGGGGAGATTCAAACAAGCATAAAAAGCTTAATAAATTCATAATAAATTTTGATTATAATTTATTGGCCCAAACACTGTAGTTATAAGGCCTGACTTTCAAAATAAAAAAATTAAATAATAAAAAAAACTACCAATTTAGTGGGTTCAGTGAATTGGGGCTGTCAACGTTTTTTCTTCCCCCTCTGTTGTTCTTGTTTTTCTGTTCTCGTTGTGTAATTGCTCCTTCCTCTCTCTCATTGTCTCTTTCTGTTCTCTCCTCTCTCTTATGCTTGCTTCAATCAGTCTTCCATTTTCCGATGCAGATTTGGTACGGTAAGACACTCAACCTCAATCGCTAGCCAAAGCTCTGACATAACCTGAATATCCTGGTTGTGGACATTAAAGAACCAAATGAGTTAAACACAACTCGCTGACTTCAAATGATAAACTCAACTGAAATAACAGAATCAATTTAATTGGATTAAGATCAACGCAACGAATTTTCAAGACTAGTCCAATGAATTTTAACAAAAACCTTCAAAAATCTCAACCTAACTTGGATCTCCAATTTCTTGGACAAAATAATTAGGTTGTTTTGAAAAATATACCTGTTACAATAGTCATGTCATTTTGTGGGTTTGTATCAGTAGTAACTTGCCTGAGATGGTTTTGGGTGTTACATAATGAGATATTTTTGGGCCAGCCATATAGACACTCAGGTTTTCTTTCTGAAGACACTCAATTTCCAAATTTTAGATGAAATTACCATTTTTCTCTTCCACTTAAAACCGCCGCATCGACCAAACGAAACCTTTGATTTTTTTTTTTTCATTTGGAGGATGTGGGTTGTCGCATCGACCGAACGACTTGCAGAAAGGGAAAAAAATAGGTCAAAAGGCCCCACCATTGACCGAAACCCAAAGTCTTCCTTAGGAGTAGAGAGGTGGGCCAAGGGCGACCATGGTGGGTATCGATTCTAGGAGCAAAAGTGCAAGATCCACTTGGATCTAAGAAAAAAAACCCACAAAATTGGATTTCGGTCGCCCCAAGCAGCAACAGAAGAAACTTGCCAGATAAGGGTCCCACGTGAGTCAAATAAGAGATCTGATAATACAAATAGATAGACCATCAGAAAGTGGAAGGGGTATGGTGGGGTCCAGCTGGCAGAAATTTTCCCGATCAACTAATCTAAGGCGGAGAAAAGATCTAGAATACAGATCTGTCTAGATCTTTTCTCGGTCTTAGATCAGTTGATCGAGAAAGTTTCTGCTGATGGGACCCCACCATACCCCTTCTGTTTTTTTTTTTTTTTTAATGGTCTATCCATCTATACTATCAAATCTCTGATCTGACTCGCGTGGGACCCTCATCTAGCAAGTTTCTTCCACTGCTACTTGGGACGACCGAAACCCAGTTTTGTGGATTTTTTTCTTAGATCCACGTGGATCCTGCACTTCTGCACTTAGGATCGACACCACCATGATCACCCCTGGCCCACCTCTCTATGCCTAAAGAAGACCTTAGGTTTCGATCAACGGTGGGCCATTTTGACAGATTTCTTTCCCCCTCTCTGCAAGCCATTCGGTCGATGCAGCAGCCCACATCCTCCGAATGGAAAAAAAGCAAAGGTTTCGTTCGATCGATGTGGCGGTTTTAAGTGGAAGGGTAAAATGGTAGTTTCACCTAAAATTTGGAAATTGGGTGTCTCCAGAAAGAAAACCTAGGTATTTTTACCATCTTTTCGATCTCCATCCAAACATTTAATGCCATTAAATGTAACTTTTTCCATTCCCTAATTACCCCCAATTACTACCTATTTACACATTTTTCCAATTCTCTCACATTTTCCACAAATATCCTTCACTTCTAAGTTTTTTACCCACCATCCTTTCACAAGTTGATCACTGTTGACTGTTTTGACCCATGTTGACTGGGTTTGACCATGATCTTTAAGCCTACATCCCTTTCGCTATGTCACATTTTGAAATTAAAAGAAATAGAACTTTGAATGTTTATATATGTATGTTGGCCTAAAAGTTAAATCTGTCTCTCCTGGGTCAGATTGAGTTGTCAATTTCGTAACTGTGTCCGACTGAATCTTGAGTTGTCAATTTCGTAACTGTGTCCGACTGAATCTTGAGTTGTCAATTTCTGTAACTGAGTTGTGACCGTCTACGTGTCTAAGATTTCATCTCTGGAAGACATGCACAGTCAAATCAAACTTTAAGCTCCATAAGACACGTTGTTTAGAAAGCGTCACACCAAATAGGAAGAACTCCTTGAATGCCAACCGACATAGGTATACGGACCTAGAAGCCTTAGAATCCTTCGGTTAAGAACTTGTTTAAATTAATATAGGATTTCTAAGCACCTTTTCACTATGAAGAGTTCTAGCTATCTATCAAATATCCCTATATATTCTTGTGTATTTGCAATCTAACAAATGTTCATTATAGTTAAATCTAATTATTGCAAATGAACACATAAAGGGCTCTCCATCTTGTCCTGATTTTCAAACTCTAAATTCATCAACACTTAGTGAAATCTGTGGCTTATCAAGTTCCTCGGAATCTGACTTAGAACCAGCCTCAGAAGTTCTGAAGGTTGTTCCTAGGTTCAGAACCTGATTCGGAACCTTTCTCATAAGCAGCCTCAGAAGTTCCGAAGGTTGTTCCTAGGTTCAGAACCTTCCTTGGAACCAGCCTCAGAAGTTCCGAAGGATGCATACTGCAGGTTCCGAGACCTCCAATGTACATACTTGAGGCACTGCTTCTGACCTTCGGAACCTATTCCGAACCTGGAACTTGGCTAGTTCCGAAGGTGGTCCAACTAGCCGTTGTAACGTCAAACTATCCATTGAAATATGACTGTTGCATTTCTGACCGTTGGGACTTCGGAAGTTCCGAGGCTAGTCAACCAGGTTCCGAAGTAGAGATCCGTTGGGAGATTGTTGGCTATGTAAACCAAAGTCATTTGAAAGGCCAAGGTTGATTCTTTTAAACTAGATTTTCTCTAAGTCTTTCTTAAGCTTCTTAACTATTTTTAGAGCACCAAATCTCCATAGTTAGACCCTCATTTCTCTAAAATATATCTCAAATACATTCAAAACACTCATAGACAAATCATTGAGCATCTAAGGCTCAACATTGAATGTGATTCTTGAGGATACCATTTGGGATTGATTGCTCATGTAGGCAAACCTCTAATCATCTCTAGTTTAACTCCTAATCTTTGGTGTGACATTCATTGGAGCACTCTCATCACCAAGGAGCTAAGTGGAGGAAGACACCCAAGGACAAGCCAAAGCTACTTCGAGTAATAAAAGGCTAATGTTCTTGGTAATATTCAAACAAATTCTTTCTATAATTGTGTTAAGTGTAAAAGGTTGGTGTAACCCTAATGAAATCCAAGAAATGTGTTCTCTTGGTGTTTGTAAGCATTTGGTTTAATCTCTACCCTTGAAAGAGATTAAGATTGTAATATGTTTCTTCTCCACCTGTGAAGGAAAAGGTTAGTGAAATCCTCAAGTGGTCTACTTGAGACGTTGACGTACGCAAGGTTGCCAAACCACGTAAAAATAATTGTGTCACACTCTTCCATTTCTTCTCATCTCCTTCACCTTAATTAGTGTACTTGCATCATCACATATCTTCTTACACACATAGGTTGGGTGAAATTAAACTTGCATGTAAATCATATTTGAAAAATTAATTGAGCAAATTTGTAATGACTAATCATTAAAGTGCCCAATATTAGAAAAGAAATTAAAATTCCCTATAATCATATTCACCCCCTCTAGGACTATTTGACATTTGGTTAGCTTGACCAACAATGTACTTTTAGAAGTACATAAGAAACTTTTTTCCTTTTTTTAAGCATGGAATGTGAAACTAAATTGATTTTATGATTTTACAATTCAAATAATAACTATTTTATGGTTTAATAGATTTTAAATTATAATTAAAAATTATTAAAAGTATTTCAAATTTAAAAATCTTAAAACGACATTTTAAATAAAACTTATGAATCTCATGGTAATTACAATCTGTAGAATTTCATATTTCACTATAAAAGATCCAATTTCTACTTCATCAAACACAAAATTCTAAGGTGAAAATGGCCAATTTAAAATGTATGAATGTTAACTAAAATATGAAAATATTAATAAAATGTTGTGTTTTAAATTCATACTTGCAAACGCACGAATCAATTATAATATAGCTTAGGAGTGAGAAGTCGAACCCATTGGAACTTAGGAAAATATATCTATGAAAAACATCAGATTGAATTATATATTTTAAGAAATTTAAAAAATCATGACAATAAACCTTAAATATGAAATTAATTATCTAATCTAGGAAATTTAATTTTAATTTAGAAATATTCTATAAATAGAAAGCAATTCCTACAATTAGAAACCACATCTAAACATAAAAACTAACTATTCAAGAGATCTAATTTTCATGAAAAACACAAAATTTATCTAATTTCAATTACGATAGTGGAATTAATTTAAAAATATGAATAATCTTAATCTAACTTAGAACACAAAATTAAGATGCAATTAGTTAATTACCAACCTTATTCCACAATTTCAAGAGTTTTTGAATTTTATAAAAAAAAAAAAATATCTAAAATTAACTTTGTACATATTTACAGTGGAACTTGATCAACGAACTAAGAAGTCTTTATTTTCCATAATTTAAAAATAAAATCCAAACCTAAACTATGGAGCTCACATTTATTAATGGTCATTAATTCAAATTTTTCATTCATAAGCAATCTAATTAAGAAAAACATGAGTTTCATTGATTAAGAATTAATCAAAATAAACTTGGACTTAGAAAGAATTCAAAAGAGTCTTAGAATGGAAAATTAAGGTTCTAAACTTTCTCAAAATTAAATGTTCAAATTGATAATTCTACAATTAAATCTAAACATGCAATCTTAAGAATATTGATAATCAAATCAAATCATCACAAGTAACAAACATTAAGTGGAAAACCATAAATCTAATTCAATATATCGAATTTATTAATAAAATAAAGAATTGAAAATTACATAACATTGGAATTGAATTGAACAAATTACAAGAAAATAATTAAAGAAATTAAAATTCACCAACCTTTGGAACCCTTATGAAAATCTAAATCTCCAAGCCTTTTCTTCTTCTTTCTTCTCCTCTTTTCTTTCTCTCCAAACTTGAGGGATAACATTTATAGATAAAAGGACGTGGAGTGAATGGCTTGCATTTAAAGATTTAAATAAAGCAAGGGATACTTGGAGGGCTGATATGGTCTGTGCAAAACATAGAATATTTTAAAAGAGGTAAGGAAGTGAAAATGTAAACACCTCGACCCACGGGAACGTGAATAAAGTAAACTTGGCAAAACACTCGAACATTTTTTTGTTTTAAATCAACCCGTCAACCAAAACCATAATGGTGACACTACATATGAGAAGGGGATTTCCTAGATACTCATTTTAGACACTACATACGAGAAGGGGATTTCCTAGATACTCATTTTACGAGGGAAATAATTCTGCCAAAATTTCGACATAGCTTCCCTTATAATATGGACATTTTAGGGATAATGCTTCTCTCCAAATTATAACCTGTGAACATTCCACATTTGTTTCCAATAAATGAACCTAATCATCATCACATTTACATCCTTGATAATGAACTAAACTCAATAATTTATAAATAACTAACATAAAAACCTTATCAAGGTCTATCCATAATAAGTCCTCATCAACTATGTAAAACAACATACTAATAACTTCATAATGTAATTGTCTATTTAGGCTTAGTATCTTATCAGAGCTCAGGAGGGTCGTGTTGTCCGTCTTCACGAAGAGAACCTGGAATCCAAAGGGAGTGAGCTACACTTGCCTAGTAGGGATAAATAGCATAACACAAATTATGTATTATATTTTCCAAATCATATACAATTAAGATTTCAAGATATCCATCATATCACAATAAGAGATAATGGGCTCCACATGACTCATATCTATCAAGCATTCTCTATATGCAGACTACATGATGCACACTCACAATGTCCACGTTAATGTTTCTCACACATCCCACGTGTGCTAACACAATCGTGTCCAAAAATACTTGCAATGCAACACATACGTCCGACGTACGCCGATGCCATTGCGTTTCACAAGACGGCACACACGTCTCACATGTACCAATACCATCATGTTCACCTCTGTGTCCATGCTCATGCCAAAACTAATGCAAAATGCAATCACACTAATGGACTCGTATGACATGATGAACATCACATGTATAGTCATCAACCCTTACTTTCTTATTTAGATAAATGCATCCCCATTCACTAAATATACATCATACCAAATTCATAACATCAAATTAATTTGGGTGGGCGGTTCAAGCCATCTCTTTGGGCACTCAATCCAAGCTCACATTTATCATAACGGTTATATCCCTCACAAATTTCATCCATTGTGGTGAACAAGTCCCATTATCAAATTAGGCTATCCTTCGTCCATCCATCACTTGGCATACACTTTCATATAATGACATAGTATTCAATTACATTACTCATATCACGCCCTTATCTCAATACACGATAAGTATATAAACGCAGTTTCACATAAAGTTGACATTCTCCTATCAATTATCAATTTCCATACATAAAACTGAGGTATATTTTCACATACACATCACAACTGGTAATTACATTATCAACAAACATCATCACATGATACTATGTAATTGAATTTCAATAGAGATCTAATGCAGTAATTAAAATGTAATGACAGCGTTTTTGGAACCCTCACACTAGGCTCTCAATACAACAGTCTCCCTGCCGGCTCGGAAGCAACCCCAGGCTCGCTAGACCGACCCCCAGGAGGATCTCAACATAAAAGTGCCCCTGTCAGCTCGTAAGCGGCCCCAGGCTAGCTAGTCCGACCCCTAGGAGGATCTCAACATGACTGTCTCCATGTCGGCTCGTAAGCAGCCCCAGGCTTGCTAGTCCGGCACCCAGGAGGATCTCAACATGAAAGTCCCTTTGTCGGCTCATAAGCAGCCCCAGGCTCGCTAGTCCGACCCCCAGGAGGATCTCAATTGGTCCAAGACCCTACTTACAAGTCCAGAGTATCCCCAACTAACCGATGGTTACGTCCTGACACCACATCGATGTATAGCTGACTGCACCCTACCTCTCTCAAGTACAACCTTGCACACTCTAGGGAGTTTGAATATCAACAACTCACTCGTCTAGAGTCTCATAACCCAACATACCCCATGGTCCTACCAAGGTCTCGCAATCACTTCACACCCTAAGTACCCACACTGTACTAAGAGGAGTCTCTATGTCTCGATGTAGCCTAGTACCCATGCCTCACTAGCATCCCTCACAAGTACTAGCTACATGCATGCTCATTACTTCTACACTTATCATCATTTCATACATATGTCATGCTTTGCATAGAAAGATAAAGAGATAACATCTACCATCCAGCACATGCTCATTTACGACATATCATCACGTTACCATTTCACACATACAACATTTTATCATATAAATCAGTCCCACATATTATCTCACATTATGATCAACATGTCATCTTAACCATAAATCATGTCATGTATACACAGCTCATCCAAACGACATGAATGCCTCTAGTGATTCCCCTACCACGTAATCCATCATAACAGTTTCACCCTTTCCAAGTGGCTCATAACAAAAAGGGGTCCACTCTCCATAGCATTACATGTCCATACAAGTATTTAAAAATAATATACAATATGCATATGCTAAATAAGTGTAAGTGTCCCCTCACACAACCATCAAAATCATAGATCTCAACTGTAGACCTAATTATGCCACAAATGGAAACCCAACATGCCAAACACAACTTCAAAGGCCCATCAATTATGTTGTGTGACAGAGGACACCCAACACACATCCCACAATCAAGGGCATGCATACCACTTCCACGTATAATATTTTAATTAATAATATTATAAATCACATTAACCACATTGCATTACATCAATTATGATTTATTGCATAACCATTCAAACATCATACAGGTTTGATATAATCACATATGAGGAAATATCACAAGTATGTAAGTCACCTTCTTACGATGGAATGACGTTAAGTCCGTCCGGCATTAAACCCTTTAAATTTCTGAACTGTTAATTCCCTTAAAATTTCCAACATTCGATAAATAAAGAATAATCGATGCCGTCGGATTTTGTGTCAAATCCATCTCTTAAATGCTTACTTATAGGTAAGGTTCGGTCTCCCTACCTCAAAATGATGATATTTGGATTGACTTAAGTTCTTCAAGAGAGGTAGAGCCACAATCAAAGAGCTGCAATTTATTGAGGTAACATATAAATTCTTTGAAGAATCGGGGTGGAGTTAAAGAAGAGGTTTATGAAAAACCAAGCTTCTTTCTTTTATTTATTTCTCACAAACCTTGAATAATATGTTGAAAATAAAGGACCAAGTGGAAAAATCAAAGAGACGGACATGCAAAACAAACAATCCTTATAATTTCCATTCATTATACTCATGTCCACAATCTTTACTTGAATTGGGTGGCTCCTACACCCACACTTTTCTTAAATGAACACAAGTACACAGTAGGAATAGTTTAAGTAGAAATAAATCATGAAAACATAGGACTAAAATCAATCTTTTCTTAAAACCAAATCCATAGAAGGTACATAGGACAGCAACTCTAAAATAGTATTGGGTTTCTTCCTTCAAGTTTTGGAAACATAAGATTGGAGTAAATCCTTTCTTCTCAAATCAGTAAACCATTCATTTTCAAAACCCTTCTTCAATAATGACAAAAACAACACACTGAATTTGAACATAATAACAGAAATTTTACTAAGAACATCTTTTTCATAAAAGGAAAAGCCCTTTTTTGAGAAAAGCCCCAAAACCTGAGGTCCTTTGCTAATTAATTGATGTTCATAAATTCTAATCATTTTAAATAAAAATAAAACACAGATAGAGGCTGAAAGTAATTCTAGAAAATGCAAGAGATGAGAGAAGGCCTAGCAATTTGAAGAAAATCAACTGGAAGAGAAAGATCTTGGTCTCTTTGCGATCCGTACTACTATTGGCGTCAGTGCTCTTGGTTGGACTTGGTGTGTAAGTCATCAATGAGGGAGAGAGAATGAGAGATTCAGTTGTGTGAGAGACTGGATTGACCATGAGACGGTTAGAGAGATCGTGGGAGAGAGGGAGAGGAATCCGCCGCATGGTGGAGGGAATGGTTGGAAAGAGTGAGAGAGTATCAACACTGTTTGTTTTGAGAGGGTATTTGGATAAGAGTGGGTTTTTAGGGTAGTTGGATCTCTTTGGTAATGTGTATGACGGGTTTGGGTCAAAAATTTAGTTGGGTTCTAATGGATTAATTAAGAAGGCTAGGATATGACCATTCTATTTCATTTTCTCTCCTTTGTTCTAATCAAATTATTTTGAGTTAATTAATTATTTAAAATAAGAAATCTGAGCTGAGTAATTAAGTTGGGGTACCCGAGTTGACTAGTCTGATCAAAACTTGGGTAGGGATTTTAATTAAAAACAAGCAAAGATAAAATTGAGGGACAATTTAATAAAAAATTAAAGTCTAAATAATTTAAAACAATTAAATCCAAGAATTCAAATTATAATACTAATGGAAAATTAAATTAACTAAGTCGTCAAATTTTCAATGCTCTCAGAAAATATCGAGATAAATGTCTTGATTTGAGCAAAAATAATTTTTCTCAAGTTAATTGTCTTAAAAAATGGGAATTTGATGAATTAAACTCCTGGGGTACACAGATATCTCGTGACCCAAAAGTCAGGTCATTACAGAAAATGTAATACCTTGACCTGACTAAAGCGTAATCAATGTGATAACTCTTTCTTTAAAGGGTTAATCTCGAAGATTACGGTTAGGGCTTTACGAAAAGCCCACGTGTGGCCCAGTCAGAGCTCGAAAGCTTGATGATCCAGCTCGTCTAGTCGGAGGGGCAAAATGGTAATTTACCATTTATCAATATTATTTTACTATTTAAATAATTGTTTGATTATTGTTGAATGATATTGATTTCCTTAATTAAGGATTTTAATTTATAATTACAGTGTTATATTATTTTCAGAAAATGTTATTTAAAACTACCCGAAAAGGGCCCGAAAAAGAAGAAATAAATATTTTTATACGATTTTAGAAATAAGAAAATTTTAAAGAAAAATATGTGATTCTAGACCTTTTTATAACAGGTTAGTTTGTTTCTTCAAATATTTAAAATAAAGGCTTTAAACCCTTTTATTTAGTACAAGTTAAATTAAATAAATAGTGTCAAAATGTGGATTTTGTTTAAATTTATGATTTTTAATAAATTTTAAATCTCCAAAATTTTATGATGAGTAGAGTTTATAAAACCCAACATTTTTGTTAAGTTGGATTAAATTAACCAAGTTGATTATACCATGTTTTTGGTTAAAAAATTATTTAAGACAAAACTGGACTTATTTGCAAAACCTGCTGGAATGGCTTATCTGCAAATAAGTTTTACTGTTTTTACTGTTACCGCTGGTACGTGGCCAGCAGCTTCAGTCGACTCCATGCGGGATGCTGGTGAGGTGTCTCTCACCTGGCCATGGTAAAAACTCTATAAATTCCACCATTCTTCCTAGCTGGATTCATTTCAGTGAGAATCAGCCAGTTAAAAACCAGACCAAACCACTCCCTCTTTGCTTTTCAAATTTTCACCATAAGTTTAAGGAGGAAGATTTTTCAAGTTTCGGATTTTCAATCCCAGAGTTTAAGCGAAGGTAACCATTGAGTTAGTTTTCAAATTCTAATCGGTTTAGAATCAAACAAAAGTAAAATTGGTCAAATTTTGAGTGTATAAAATGGATTTGAAGTTTAAGGAAAAACTTGAAAATTCTTATGTAACAGTTGTTTTCTGGTTAAAATCCGATGTTTTGAATCAGTATTAAGGTTTTAAATCATTCCTTATGTCAAGAGGACTCACTGAGGAGTCCATCTGACCAGTTAGATGTGAAAAACGAACCCAGAAAATCCATTGTTTTTGGATTCGTATTTCACTCATCCGTTGCCGTTACTGTCTGCTGTTGCAGACAGAGGAGGAAGACGACTCTCGGAAGGTCCGAGAGTTGGGCTTCGGAACTCACTTTGGAAGTTCCGAGCTTCGAATCGGGGTCCGAAGTGTCAGAGGCTAACTGTTTCTCCTGCCTCTGCAGACGGCATGTTCCGAGTCTGTTTCAGAAGGACCGAACTGCTCGAAAGTTCCGAGCTTCTCTCGGCAAGTTCCGAGACCCACTGGTTATTCTGTTTTATTTTTTTCCTCATTTGGAAGCACCCTTGGAAGTTCCGAGACATATGCCTCAAAAGTTCCGAGTCCGAAGGATAAAACTATGTTTCGAAGGTTCTGTGGACCAGTTTTAGGCAGTGGATAGGAAGTTTCGAAGCCACAGTAGCAGGTTCCGAGGAGCCTAGTTCTGATTTGTATATCGTTGTTTGATTTAAGATTTCATGTTTTAAATCCTAGGCTTTAATGTGATGTTTATACCCCTTTTTAATAATTAAAAAAGTGTTAACCCCTTTCTCTTGGTACTATAGTGTATATAGTTATTGTATTCACTTCCAGGCCGACACTCTCTATCTGTCGCTGACTCAGCCCGATAGCTATCTATAACTGTGCCATTTCCTTCATCGCTTGGTAGAAAAGAAGGGTTCTAGCACTGAGTGACCTCTAGGTCTAACTCACTATAAAGAGTAATGGCCTGAGCACCTTATACCTCTAGGCCTAACTCAATACGTCAACCTGGTCATATCCAAAAGACAATATGAAAAGTGGCCTGAGCACCCTATTATATATATTGTTGATTATTGTAACTTAAAATGGTTAATAACCAAATAGGAGACTCAGTTTCATTTCCCCTAGAGTTTCCAGAAAATAAGATTTGAAATATTATGAGTATGTATTGCTTGTTATGCTATCTATATTGACTGATTATTATTTGTACATTTGTTTGTATACTTGATAGATACTTCGATACCACACATTTTCGGTGAGAAGACTTAACACTGCAGTAAGAGTAAATCAGGTTAAAAGGGATCTAGCGCAATGAGTGATTTCAAGTATCTATTTTGATGAACTCACTTATATGCCTAGACATGATGCAATAATGTGAAGAGGCATATGGATATTTATGATGTTGATCATATATGATGATGCTTATGAGCTGTGATGATGTTAATATTGTTTCCACGTATCCTTAACTACTGAACTATTACTGAACTTGTGTGTGTCGATTTACGCCTACTGGACCAAGTGGGTCAGTTACTGAACTCGTGTGTGTCAGTACCGATTTTGGGTGGGCCGAAGATGTTTTTGTAAAGATTGTATTTTGACCATGTTGGGACTTAATACTAATGGTCTGAGTGTAGTATCTAGGTGTTACGGTGGATGTCAGCAGTTATGGAATGATGTTGAAATTTTGACAAGTTAAAACTATTATATTAATAATATTGATTTTGGCTAACTTAGTGTTCAATACACTGCATTGTTATGTTCTTTCACTGGACTAGTTAGCTCACACTACTCACATTTCAGGAGATGTACCCGAGGAGGAGGAACCTCTGTATCGAGCTTCAGAAGGATAAGCTATCGCATTGCCTTGAGTTTCCCATGGATGGGAACTTGTTATTGATGTTTAGTTGTTTGGAACCATAATTTGTGTAAAGTACCGTATGTGGTACCTGCTGTGTTTTGAATTGTATAAACCACTATGTGATCCGCAATTACTCTAATATGTTTGAGAAATGTTCCGTTTATGGAACTATGTGACTTATGTATGTGTTTGCATGTGGGTAGGCTTATATCTTGTGTGTGAGACCACATGTTGAGAACATGTGTGACTGGGCCTAACTCTTGATCCTGCCTAGTTATAAGTCTTGAGATTAGTGTACCAAAAAAAAAAAAATCAGTAGCATTCCGGGCCCACTTCCGGGTCGGGGCGTTACAACTTGGTATCAGAGATTCAGCTCAAACTCTAGGACTGTGATGGGTTATAGCATAGTTAGAACCTATTTTTGGATTAGAATTGCAATTGTTATTGACATTTCCTATTTTTGTGATACAGATATGTCTAGTAATGTGGAATATTTTGAGAAATGGAATAAGGGAACCCTTAGCTGTGCCATAAACTTGACTTCAACTACTAGTAACTCCAACATACCAAACTACAATGTTGGAGTGGTAACAAACAAAAATGTCGGAATGGTTCTAGCCTTTATACAGAATGAGAATGTGGGGGATATTCCAGCTTTAGAGGAATTCGTAGGAGAGATAGGCTCACCAAAGTACACACCGGCTACACGGATCGCAGAGAATTTGATGGTGTATGTGTGTGAGCTTTGCAACCAGGAGGGGCACAGTTACATATTTTGCCCTTATCCTATTAATGTGGTATGCACAGTTTGCGGATTCTACGGGCATGGAAGGGAAATGACTAATTGTCCTTACATTAGAGGACCGAGAATAGTACATTGCCTAGCTTACGGAGTGTTAGGGCACATGTCAGAGACATGCCCTGACAATTTCTTTAACTTTAATAATGATGCAGGGTCTTCTACGGAGAATTAGGCAGGAAGTAGTAGGAAAGGGTGGAGGGGAAACTTTTGTACGGGCTTTTGGTTGTGTTTTCAGTATGTGTTGTATGAGGAGTTTGCAAACCCCACAAACCTATGTAAATGTAAATAAAGTCTTTGAGTTTGTTTATGACTTATGCAACTTTTATGATTTGTTTTGATAACCTCTTCATCTTAAATAATTAAGTAATATTTACAAATGTAAATAACAAGAAATGTCAAGACCAAATGGAAATGGAAACGGAAACAATTGCCGAGGGAAGAGGATGGGTCCTCTACCCCGTGACGTACCTAATGAAACCATTTGCGCAGCAATGGAGGATTTCCAACGGATAGCCGAAAACATGCAACGCCCTCCTGTTAGAACTCAGGAAGAGAGAGCCACTTCGGCTCTAAAGGAATTCAAGAGACTAAACCCGACGAGTTTCTTGGGAACCAAGGACCCTAGTGCGGCAAGAAACTGGCTCACTCAAATTGGTCTGATCCTAAACACTCTAGCCATTGTCAATGATTTGCGAGTCACATTGGCAACGTATCAATTGGAGGGGAGCGCTTACGAATGGTGGGAGGCCAAAAGTCTGATTCGTAATCACGAACCCTTGACTTAGGATGAGTTTTCAACAGCTTTCCTCGCCCGTTACTTCCCTAAGATGGTCCAAGAAGCAAGGAAAAGAGAATTCCTCAATATTCAATAGGGTTCTGACACTGTGGCACAGTATGCCATAAGGTTCATCGATCTGATGCAATTTGTGCATTGGATAGCGGCAAATGAGGAAAAGAAAATCCAACATTTTGAGAATGGACTCAGACCCTTCCTACAGCGATAAGTGACTGGGTTAACTTTCAATACCCTGGAGGAGATTATCGAGCGGGCTTCGAAGGTGGAGGCGGTGGATTCCACCAATAGGGGCGCCGAGAATTTCCAAAAATCTTCCTTCAACAAAAGAGCCAAGTTCAACCAGAAGAAGTCATTCTTCAAGAAGGGCCAACCTGCTGCGGGACAGTCAAGTCAACCTGACACACGACAACTAGTATGTTATACTTGCAATCAGCCTGGTTTGCCCAACAGGAAGAGATAAGGCATGCTATCATTGCAAGCAGACCGGGCACAAACTTAGGGAATGCCCCTATCTTGGCAAAGCCGCACCTTTGCAAAGCATGGGGTTGTCTTATTCTGTTGCACAATCATCTGTTGGCAGAGGTTCTCAGCAAACCTCCAGAGGATGTAACACCACGATTTTTCAAAGATATAAATATTTACAAAAATGCCATTGGAATGGTAAATTAAAAAGATATGATCGTAAATGAGAAAATGGTGGGGCCCATTGTTCAAATTAAGACCCAATGTGCATATTATAAGGATCAAATTAAATTAAATGGGTAATGTATATCTAACTGGGTCAAGATGGTTACTTGGGTTAAAGGACCCAATTGGGACCCAATGGGTCATAATGGACTCATTTGACCATTGGGTGAGCCCAATCTTAATTGGATTAGGCTGAATTGATTTGGAATTAAATGAAAGATAAATGGGTAGGCTTGATGCAAGTGTGTAAACCATATTCAAATGGGTAAACCACCCATAAATGGGTCAAGACGCCAAATTGGATCAATAAGCTAAGTTGGGACCCAATGGGTCGAGTTGACCATGTTGACCACGTTGACCGTGTGGACCCTCATGTGAGCTCAAAGGCTGAGTCAAATCAGGTTGAGTTGGGGATGAAGTGAGTTGGATTTGAATTAAATAATGGAATTGACTCAAGGGCATTAAATGAATGGTATTAAATGGGGTGAGTTGAGTTAATGAGTTGGATGAGTTCAATTGGAAACCAAAGAGACCCTCATCTCAAGTGAGTCAAGTGAGAAGATGAGGAGTTGTGATGATTTCAAAGACAAGTAAAGACACACACACACGTTGGTGGCATGGGAGTTGTATCCCATGCATAGAATTCAATGGAATGAGATAAGTTTTCATGGGGAATTTGGTGGGTTTCCATCTCATTATAGAAACCCAAGACCCAACGTTGGGAGTGCCAAGGGATGCCTTGGTTGGTATCAAAAGACTCCTTGGTTAGACCAACATTTATGAGGGTTAAACAGAGGTTATGTGGCTGATTAACAAAAGGGAGACACACCATCATTTGGCCGATTTCCATCACAAAGGAACCTTAGAACTTCATCTCTCTCCCTCTCTCTCAAAACCTATCTCCTTGGCCGAATCATCCTTTGGTGTTTTCACCATTGATCAAGCACATAATCAGCAAAAGAAGGGAGGCTAAGGAAGATAGGAAGCAAGGATCAAAGGCAAGAAGAGAGGCTTAGAGAATTGGTAAGTACTCCATGGAATTTTATTTAATAAGTTGGTTAAATGGAACATGATTTGGCCATGGTATGGCCGAATCTATCAAAGGTTAAACCCTGGATTTTGGTGTGTAAAAAGGGCAGGAAGTGGATCATAGGGTTAGGCCACTTTGGATGGCCGAACCCCATGAAATGGTTTGGTTATTGTTGATGGTTTTTAAAAGTTAAAAACCATGCAATATTATGGAGATTTCTAGATGTTTTAATTAGACATAAGATGCAAGTTAAAGGGTTTTAAATCATGGATTTGAATGTTATGATTTGGTCATGTTATGGCCGAATTTATCAATGGTTTAAATTATGATCATGAGGTTTAAAAGGATAGAACTTGGATCATAGGGTTCAACCACTTTGGATGGCCGAACCCCATGAAAGGATTTGATAATTTTGTATGGTTTTTTGAGAGAGAAAACCATACCAATGTATGAGAGTTTTTAAGTGTTTTATTTGGAATAAAAATTGATGTTTTAGGTTGGCCATTGGATGGCTGAATCACATTAAGATTATGGTCAAAATGTTGAATATGAACCATACACAAAGGATGGAGGGATTGACTCAATAGAACCATAGGGTCGGCCATGTTTATGGCCGAACCCCATGGGTCATTTGTGGTTGTTTAAAGATTTGAACATACTTGGAAATTATTAATGGATTTGTAGTATGTAAATGGATAGAAATAAATAACCATAGGGTTCGACCATATGTATGGCCGAACCCCATGGAATAATTTTGATGGACATAAGCATTTGTGGAACCATGAAGATGATTGTGGACTTAGGGTTTAAATAAAAGACCAAATCTAAGGTGGTGAGGTTCGACCATGTTGTATAGCCGAACCCCACTAAGGTGGATATTATGGATCTTGGTTATTAAGCAAGATTAAATATGGGTTAAGTCTAGTTGCAAAACCGTAAATATAAGTTATAATGGAATAAAAGATTAAAAGGGCTTGAAAGAGGATCAAACCAAAGTGGTATGTTTCGGCCATGCCGTATGGCCGAACCCTACCAAGGTATATTATTTAAGTATAAGGTGTCTAAGTAAGTTATATGGA
Organism: Chimonanthus praecox; assembly: GCA_022113865.1. NCBI lineage: Eukaryota > Viridiplantae > Streptophyta > Magnoliopsida > Laurales > Calycanthaceae > Chimonanthus > Chimonanthus praecox. Next base: position 37,990,942 of record CM039094.1, read on the forward strand.
GGGTATTGATCAAATGAAATGGAAGATCAAATCCAAAGTGGGTGTGAGGTTCGGCCATACCAAGATGGTTTTTGAGATTCAAATTTAATTAGAAATCAAAAGGTTATGTTATTAACTTGCTGTTATATAAACAAGGTAACAGGACTTGAACGGCGCACGAGTCGTGCACGGGTGACGGTCTAAGAAGAGCGGACTGTTAATTGAACTTTCTGTAGGTTTTCTACCTCTTTGTGACCACATATTATATTTGGTTTTACCTTGATTTTTATGAGTCATTTATGTTAAAGTATTATGTTTCAAATGATATTTGAATGTTAAGAATTATTTATAAATGACATGTATTCATTTACATCTCATGCATAGCATGGGGTGATAGTTATGGAAGCCGGAGCCCATACTCCGTCGGTATGTCCTTGATGCAACTGTGGGGCCTCCTTAGGTGATGAGAGTCCCACCAGGAGGATTACTTTGATGATGAGAGTCCCATCAAGAGTAAACGAAAGAACACTGTGGATTACCTTCACGATGAGAGTCCCGTCAAGTGATGGCTATGTATAATTGTGATGGGTGGGACTCATTACATGGCATACCTACATAGCATTGTTTTACAAGCTTTTGTTGATCATCTATTATATGTTATATGCATGTTTTATACTAACCTTGTGGTAACCCTAATCGGAAGACCTACTGGGCACGTTGATCTAACGCTCTATCTCTATCCTTAAAGGATGATGCAGGAAAAGGAAAGGGAAAAGTCGAGGACCGCGAGGGAAGCCAAGCATAAACGCTTGGGTGTTGGATTGAATCTCTATTCACTGTTGTTTGGATACATTTTTATGGACATGTAATAGTTAGTGACTTTGCTATGATTTGTGAACAGTTTGATGATGGATATTTGGTTTAAGTAGTTTTTAATGGATGACTTGTACTTGCTATCTACTCAACATAATTCCGCAATCAGTTAGTTCCGCAGTTAGTCTAGTATTATTCCGCATGACTTATTTAGTTCCATGTGTGGATTGTTTATCATGGTTTAGTCCATGCACACATGGGTGGCCAGTTAAGTGTCGGACTTTGGGAGTCCGGACTTAGCTCGCGTCGTGACGTCTCCCCGCTCTCTTACACTTGACTTTATTTATAAAAAAAAAAAATAGACTCTGATTTTCGGAAGGGTGGAAAAGGGCGGGGCGTTACAGAGGCTTTGTGGTACCTAGGAATGGACCACCACGAAACGGATAAGGAAAGGGACAGGGACGTCCTTAGACCACCCAGGGGAGAGTCCATACAATTGGGACTCAGAAGGAAGAGCCGATGGAGAATACAATGATGGAAGGTACGCTTACTCTTTTCAGTCATTTGGCACGAGTACTCTTTCATACCGGTGCTTCGCATTCCTTTATTTCTAAATCTTGTTGCAATAGATTGGATCTGCAACCGGTAGAAGTAGCTAACCCGCTGATGGTAGTGTCACCCTTGGAAAAAAGAGCTTTGGTAAACAAAAAATGCAAGTCATGCATTTTAAGAATTTGTGGTGTAGAATTGTCCTATGACTTTCTGATTTTAGAAATGACGGACTTTGACATCATCCTTGGCATGGATTTGTTGTCAATTTACAAAATTTTGATTGACTGTTCTCAAAGGAGAATTTGTGGGGTCTCCAAGATCGATGAAAGGTTTATGAAGAAGTTAATACCCTATGAAAAGATGAGAGTTAATTTCTCTGGCCTTAGGGCGAATCCTGATAGTGTGCTGGCTAGCATGGGGTGGGAAGATGTAGGTAGCATAGGGTCTGTTGCACCTCGGGTAGTGAGTGAGTTTATAGATGTATTTTCTGACCAGTTAGGTGGGCTACCTCCACGCCGAGACATAAAGTTTGTCATCAACCTAAAACCAGGAACATCTCCTATTTCCATGGCACCTTACCGGATTGCGTCAGTTGAACAGAGAGAGCTAGTTACACAGGTAGATGAGTTTCTTAAACTCAATTTTATTCGTCAGAGCAATTCGCCATGGGGCGCACCTGCTCTCTTTGTGAAAAAGAAAGATGGATCGATGAGAATGTGTATAGATTATTGACAACTTAATCAGATAACTATCAAGAATAAGTATCCATTGCCTATAATAGATGATCTTTTTGATCTATTAAGAGGATCAAAATATTTTTCCAAAATCGAGCTGAGGTCGGGTTATCATCAATTGCGGATTCGAGAGGAAGATATTCCTAAAACTGCTTTCAAGACGCAATATGGTTTATATGAATTCGTGATGATGCCTTTCGGTTTGACTAACGCACCAGTCATGTTTATAGACTTGATGAATCGTGTTTTTCGGCCGTACTTAAGAGGATTCGGGATAGTCTTTATCGACGATATCTTGATCTTTTCATTGTCTGAGGAGGAGCATGAGCGTCATATACGCATTATTCTTCAGACTGTTAGAGACCACAGACTGTACGCTAAGCTGAGCAAATGCGAGTTTTGGCTAACTCAAGTTCAGTTCCTTGGACATGTGGTGTCTACAGAAGGGATCTCAGTAGATCCAGCAAATGTAGAAATAGTGAAGAATTGAGAAAGTCACAAGAACGTGTTCGAGATTCGAAGCTTTCTAGGATTAGCCGGATATTATAGAAAGTTTATCCCACACTTTTCTCATATTGCGGTGCCAATAACCCGATTGACAAGAAAGAACGTTAAGTTCGAATGAAGCGATGCTTGTGAAAAAGTATTTCAGGAGTTGAAGGAGAAATTGATCACTTCTCCAATTTTGATAATACCCAAATAAGGACGAGGTTATGATGTTTATTGTAATGCATCTAAGTTTGTGTTGAGATGTGTTTTGATGCAGGAAGAAAATGTAGTAGCCTATAGTTCCAGATAGCTAGAAGGGGATGAGCAAAACTATCCAACTCACGATTTGGAGCTAGCGGTTGTGGTCTTCTCGTTAAAATTGTGGAGACATTACTTATATGGTGAGAAATTCAATGTGTTTTCTGATCACCATAATCTCAAATATATTTTCACTTAAAAGGATCTGAATATGAGACAGTGGAGATGGATGGAATATCTGGGAGATTACGAATTTCAATCTCTCCTATCACCCAGGAAAAGCTAACGTAGTGGTCGACGCCTTAACCAGGAAGTCACATGACAATATGGCTACTATGACATCCTTACAGTGGAAGATGTTGGAAGTCTTGTTTGATTATGATCTAGAGTTGATCGAGGGAAACGGGTCAGCAAGGATCCACAACTTGGTTCTACAGCCCGAGATAATCAGATTGGTGATGGAAGGACAGCAGAACGATCCAGAAGCAAAAGAGTTGATGACTCAACTTTCAGGAGGAGCAACCCTAGAGGATTGGAAGATCAAGTCTGACGGAGGTCTGACGTTAAAGGACAGACTTTTCGTACCAAAATCAGGCAAATGCAGAGGAAAGGTACTCGATTATTTTCATCGTTCTCGTTTTTCAGTACATCCTGGTGGTACAAAGATTTATCGTGACTTACGGCGACTGTTTTGGTGGAAATGTATGAAAAGAGAAGTGGCAGATTTTGTATCTAAGTGTCTGACCTGTCAACAAGTTAAAACGGAACATCAACGAGCAGGTGGAAAGACACAACCTCTTGAAGTGGCTGAATGGAAATGGGAACACATTACCATGGACTTTGTGACTGGGTTTCCAAAGTCTTCCAAGAAAAATGACGCTATTTGGGTAATAGTCGATCGATTGAAAAAGTCAGCTTATTTTTTGCCAGTTAAAAAGACTAATTCTTTGACTACCCTGAGTAAATTGTATATAAAGGAAATAATCAGACTGCATGGAGTGCCTGTATCTATTGTATCTGATAGAGATCCTAAATTTGTGTCAAGATTTTGGCAGGGATTCCAAGAAGAATTGGAGATTAAGCTATGCTTCAGCACTGCTTTTCACCCTCAGACGGATGGTCAATCATAGAGAACCATTCAAACCTTGGAGGATATGCTAAGGGCATGTGTTATGGATATGCAGGGAAGTTGGGAAGATCACTTGGCATTGATCAAATTTGTATACAACAACAGCTATCACTCCAGCATACAAATGGCACCTTACGAAGCTCTGTATGGTAGACCTTGCAGGTCCCCTCTTTATTGGACAGAAGTGGGAGACAAAGCACTTTTGGGTCCAGATCTAGTGCGTGAGTTGTTTGAACAAGTTGAAGTGATAAGACAACGTCTTAAGACAACCCAAAGTAGACAAAAGAGTTATATTGACAAAATGCGGAGACCTTTGGAATTTGAAGTCGGTGACCTAGTGTTCTTATGTGTGGCATCACATCATGGAGTACAAAGGTTTGGGTGTAAGGGAAAACTATCACCTCGATACGTTGGACCATTTGATATCTTAAAAAGAATAGGGGAAGTAGTCTATTAGTTAGACCTTCCTCAAACTATGGAGAGAGTACATAGTACATTTCTCGTGTCTATGTTGACAAAGTACGAGCCTAATTCGTCGCATCCGATAAACTACGAGGACATCGAAGTCTCAGAAGACCTAACATTTGAAGAAGTACTAGTAGAGATATAAGGATTTCGGATTCAAGAGCTCAGGAGAAAATCTATTCCTTTAGTGCAAGTGTTGTGGCAACATCGCGACGTGCAATACATAACGTGGGAACCAGAGTCAACGATGCGGAAGCTGTACCCTAGTTTATTTACGGGATAAAAAGGTACAAATTTTATTTTAAATTTCGAGACAAATTTTTTTTAAGGGGGTAGGATGTAATACCCTGACCCGACTAAAGCGTAATCAGTGTGATAAATCTTTCTTTAAACGGTTAATCTTGAAGATTACGGTTATGGCTTTACGAAAAGCCCACGTGTGGCCCAGTCAGAGCTCAAAAGCTCGATGATCCAGCTCGTCTAGTTGGAGGAGCAAAATGGTAATTTACCATTTATCAATATTATTTTACTATTTAAATAATTGTTTGATTATTGTTGAATGATATTGATTTCCTTAATTAAGGATTTTAATTTATAATTACAGTGTTATATTATTTTCAGAAAATGTTATTTAAAATTACTCGAAAAAGGCCCGAAAGAGAAGCCATGATTTCAGAAATAAGAAATTTTTTAAGAAAAATATGTCATTTAGACCTTTTTATAACAATTTAGTTTATTTCTTCAAATCTTTAAAATAAAGGTTTTAAACCCTTTTATTTAGTACACGTTAAATTAAGTAAATACTGTCAAAATGTGGATTTTGTTTAAATCTATAATTTTTAATAAATTTTAAATCTCCAAAATTTTATGATGAATAGAGTTTATAAAACCCAACATTTTTGTTAAGTTGGATTAAATTAATCATGTTTTTAGTTAAAAATTGATTTAAGACAAAACTGGACTTATTTGCAAAACCTGCTTGAAGGACTTATCTGCAAATAAGTTTTACTGTTTTTACTGTTACCGTTATACGTGGCTAGCAGCTTCAGTCGACTCCATGCAACGCCCATGGACTGCCGGTAAGGTGTCTCTCACCTGGCCATGGTAAAAACTCTATAAATTCCACCATTCTTCCTAGCTGGATTCATCTCAGTGAGAATCAGCCAGTTAAAAACAAGACCAAACCACTCCCTTTCGGCTTTTCAAATTTTCACCGTAAGCTAAAGGAAGAAAATTTTTCAAGTTTCGGATTTTCAATCCTAGAGCTTAAGCAAAGGTAACCATTGCGTTAGTTTTCAAATTCTAATCGGTTTAGAATCAAACAGAAGTAAAATTGGTCAAGTTTTGAGTGTGTAAAATGGATTTGAAGTTTAAGAAAAAACTTGAAAATTCTTATGTAACACGTGTTTTCTGGTTAAAATCTGATGTTTTGAATCAGTGTTAAGGTTTTAAATCATTCCTTATGTCAACAGGACTCACTGAGGAGTCCATCTGACCAGTTAGATGTGAAAAACGAACCCAGAAAATTCATTGTTTCTGTATTCGTATTTCACTCATCCGTTGCCGTTACTGTCTGCTGTTACAGACAGAGGAGGAAGACGACTCTCGGAAGGTCCGAGAGTTGGGCTTTGGAAGTTCTGAAGCCAACACTTCGAAAGTTCCGAGCTTCGGATCAGGGTTCCGAAGTGTCAGAGGCTAACTGTTTCTCCCGTATCTGCGGACGGCATGTTCCGAGTCTGTTTCGGAAGGACCAAACTGCTCGGAAGTTCCGAGTTTCTCTCGACAAGTTCCGAGACACACCGAGACCCACTGGTTATTCTGTTTTATTTTTTCTTCTCTCAGAAGCACCCTCTGAAGTTCCGAGACATGTGCCTCAGAAGTTCCGAAGGACAGAACTATATTCCGAAGGTTCTGTGGACCAGTTTTAGGCAGTGGCTCGGAAGTTTCGAAGCGACATACCAGGTTCTGAGGCATGTTCCGAGGAGCCAAATTCTGATTTGTAAATCCTTGTGTGATTTAAAATTTCATGTTTTAGATCTTAGGCTTTAATGTGATGTTTATACCCCTTTTTAATAATTAAAAAAGATGTTAACCCCTTTCTCTTGGTACTATAGTGTATATAGTTATTGTATTCACTTCCAGGCCGACACTCTTTAGCTGTGGCTGACTCAGCCCGATAACTATCTGTATCTGTGCCATTTCCTTCGCCGCTTGGTAGAAAAGAAGGGTTCTAGCACTGAGTGACCTCTAGGCCTAACTCACTATAAGAGTAGTGGCCTGAGCACCTTATACCTCTAGGCCTAACTCAATACGTCAACCTGGTCATATCCAGAAGATAATATGAGAAGTGGCATGAGCACTCTATTATATATATTGCTGATTATTGTAATTTAAAATGGTTAATAACCAAATATGAGACCCAGTTTCATTTCCCTAGAGATTTCCGGAAAATAAGATTTGAAATATTATGAGTATGTATTATTGCTTGTTATGCTATCTATACTGACTGATTATTACTTGTACATTTGTTTGTATGCTTGACAGATACTTCGATACCACGCATTTTCAGTGAGAAGACTTAACACTGCAGTAAGAGTAAATCAGGTTAAAAGGGATCTAGCGCAATGAGTGGTTTCAATTATCTTTTTTGATGAATCCACTTATGTGCCTAGACATGATGCACTAATGTGAAGAGTGCATATGGATATTTATGATGTCGATCATATATGATGGTGCTTATGAGCTGTGATGATGTTAATATTGTTTCCACGTATCCTTAACTACTGAACTATTACTGAACTTGTGTGTGTCGATTTACGTCTACTGGACCAAGTGGGTTAGTTACTGAACTCATGTGTGTCAGTACCGGTTTTGGGTGGGCCGGAGATGTATTTGCAACAATTGTATTTTGACCGTGTCGGAACTTAATACTAATGGTCTCAGTGTAGTATCTAGGTATTACAGTAGATGTCAGCAGTTGTGGAATGATGTTCAATAAAATGCATTATTATGTTCTTTCACTGGGCTAGTTAGCTCACACTACTTACATTTCAGGAGATGTACCCGAGGAGGAGGAACCTCTGTATCAAGCTTAAGAAGGATAAGCTATCGCATTGCCTTGAGTTTCCCATGGATGGGAACTTATTGTTGATGTTTAGTTGTTTGAAACCATAATTTGTGTAAAGTACTGTATGTGGTACCTACTGTGTTTTGAATTGTATAAACCACTATGTGATCCGCAATTACTCTGATATGTTTGAGAAATGTTCCATTTATGGAACTATGTGACTATATGTATGTGTTTGCATGTGGGTAGGCTTATGGCTTGTGTGTGAGACCACATGTTGAGAACATGTGTGATTGGGCCTAACTCTTGATCCTGCTTAGTTATAAGTCTTGAGATTAGTGTACCAAAAAAAAAAAAAATCAATAGCGTTCAGGACCCACTTCCGGGTCGGGGCGTTACTGTAACGACCTGTCCCGTTACGGGCACGTTAAAACCGACACAGAGTCTTAAAATCAAACCAATACAATTTAGGGTACCCTTTTTTTTTAAAAGGAAGACACTACTCCCGCAACCCACACTGATCATAACAATCCACCATGAAACCAAAAATCGTAAGCAACCATCATAATTACAAATTATAGCATCATCTCATTATTACATTTATCCGGCTCAATGAAAAGTACATATAACTCAAATACATCAGAAAGTCCTCAATTAAAAGATGGGACCCTGACAAAGTACAAAGCTGCAACTCTACGCCCAACGTCCAACTGAGGGTCCCACCAGCCCTCCCTTTATGAACTACCTGTGAGGCAAGGGGGTGAGCTCTACATGCCTAGTGAGGGTAACACATGCACCATAAGTCATCAAGCATACACTGCATATAATGATATGGACACATCAATGTCTAGGGTGTCTACATGTATGACCATACAAACGTGTGCCCTACCCCTGGCAAACGGGCCCACGTCAGTCGGGCCTCTAGAACATCCTTTAACCAACCCAATGCAACTCCCTTATGTGCCCAACCGCAACAGTCCACCTATCCACAGGTACGCAGACTGATCCTCAGTCAGATCGGGGTCTTTAGTCCTCAATTAGACATATGATCCTCTCATGACAACCCGAACACATACTACGACCAACCCAAGAGTCAGACTCATTAGAGTCTCAAACTGATTACCACACGGGAGTAACCACCTCACTAGTCCTCAGCGAACTGTCAACCAGACTCATCTATGGTTTCATCAACTAAGCACTAAAGTCTCGATAGTCAAACCTATAACCTTGGACCCCATATATTGGTCTCCACACGACTGGTGTATCTACCTCTCACAAAATTCTATACGTCTTCTACCGAGTGAGCCTGCCGAACTCACTCGTTAGGCGCCCATAAATTCCTGGTGAGTCAACACCCACAACACAAGTCTCAACAATGAACTCCGAAGTCATAACCACGGGTAAACACACTACCACATCTCACCACAAGCTATCCCCACCATACAGGTGTCCTAGCCTGGAATACCATACCTTAGACTGTACCCATCCTGCAGGTGTCATAGCCTGGAACATCATCTCACATCACACAGCAGGCTGTCCCCACCATACATGTGTCCTAGCCTGGAATACCTCATCACATCACATCACAGGCTGTCATCACTCTACAGGTGTCCGAGCCTGGAATAGCTCATCACATCACATCACAGGATGTCCCCACCCTACAGGTGTCCTAGCCTGGAATATCTCATCACATCATCCCTCGACCAATGAGCGGGCGAGCACATCCGGGGATCACGACCATACCAGCCGGAGCTGTCCCTCACGGCATCATCGCTCGACCAATGAGCGGGCGAGCACATCCTCAGCCTACTCGGTTATCCGGGGATTACAAACCATATTAGCGGGAGCTGTCCCTCACCGCATCGTCCTTCGACCTAAGCGAGCACCTCCTCAGCCTATTCAGTCATCCGGGGAATCACAAACCATACCAACGGAGCTGTCCCTCATAGCATCGTCCCTCGACCTAGGCGAGCACCTCCTCAGCCTACTCGGTCATCCGGGGATCACCTCATCGTCACACATTCGGGTATTGGAACCGCAGGGGACTTCTAAGGTTACCTTGGGTGAACCAACATTTAGCCTGATGACCTATCTAGGGTTAACATAATTACTTCCTAATTAGTCTTTATTTGGGACTCCCAGGCACCTTGTTCTCTAAATCAAATTACACCTCTCTCATAGGTGTGTCTGAGAAACACTAGACGGACTGACTATTTGATCCATGCAAGGGGTTACAACTATCCATTTCCAATCACAAGGGAGTCTGCATCCCAACCACGAGTCCACTGCGGGGTCCCACATGACGTCTCCGCCCTAACTACTCAACAAGCTAGGGGGAGTCTCTAGATCCTGATGTGGTCTAGTACCCATGTCCCACCGGCATCCCACATATGCTAGTTATATGGATGCACAGTTACCACTACACGTACTAATAACATAGCTCATCATATAATGATCAGGTGTATATATATCACTATCTGTCACGGGCTGGTATGTTAACATCTAAGCATGTTATAATATCTAGCAGTCTAAACTATTCATCACATAGTTATATGGCATATCATCAACAGAATGCATCACACCATAATCAAGCATATACCACCACATATCACATATTCACATGTTGGCATATTAACATATTATCAATAAAAATAAACTCCAATCATGTCACAACGCAATCAATCAATTATGACATCAAATAATCAATTTATATATGCCTTTACGGGTATCGGATACGAATATACCCGGATGGGGACCCGCCACATAATGGTATCAACAGTTCCCTTACTGAGTGACTTACAATATCGGGGACCCCCATTCGCAGCATTTCGTATCCGCACATCTAATAGAGTAGTAATATGCATAGATGCATGCTAAAAGCGGTGATAAGTTCTCTCACTTGTGTGTGTCCTTGAAATTCAATGCGAGAAAACGAGTCTGGGGGTTGAAGGGGCTCAATCTGTTGAAACAAGAACACAAGGATACATAACAGGGCAAAATGGGTCAAACTAAGTCTGGACTACAAAAGGGCTTGAAAACGAGTCGAGTCCAAACGAACTGAAGTGGGCCCGAAACTGAAATCTGGGTCCAAAATAGGTCCGGGCTCGAAACTGAGTCCAAAACTGGAAACTGGGTTTGAAATTGGGAAATGAGCTCGAAATCGAGCTGGGCCAGTTGGGTCTAGGGCTGACTGACCGAGTTGGGTCTAGGCCTAGGTTGCCAAGATTGAACCCAGCTGAGTCAACTCAGTGTCGGCTGAGTTGACTTAGTAGCCTAGCAAGAAAGGGGGGAAAGAATGGAAAAAGAGGGAAAACAAGGGAAAAAAGAAAGAATAAGGAAAATGAAAGAAGAAAGGAAAGAAAGTAGAGGAGATCGAAGGAGGATACCTGAGATCGGCCAGAGGAATTTGGCTTCGGGCGGCATCACATTCGGCGGCTGAAGGTGAAGGAAAGGTCGCCGCAGACTGGGGACGGCAAATCCGGACGGTGGACAGAGGAAGGGAAGGAAGAGGGAAGTAGGAGGGAGGGGAGGTCGAGAGAGGGGAGAGAAGGGAGTGGCGGCGGTGGCACCCAAGGGGGGAGGGAGTTTAGGGTTAGGGTTAGAAGAAAGGGGGTGAAGAAGAAAAGGGGTGAAAGAGATGCGGCGGCACTGTAGCAACTAGCTACAGTGTTGCCCGGAAAGGGTATAAAGGTTTAGGGTTTTTAACTTAGGAATTTTTTTTTTTTTTAAATCTTAAATTTTTCAAAAATAAATAAATAATTTAAAACTCATTAAAAATCAAACGTCGAACATCGAGGAAGATAACATGTGATTTTCAAACTTTTTACATGATAAAATATTCAATGATTCAAAATTACCAAAGTGCCCTTCGAGTGTCCGAATTTAAAATCGGGCAAACCAGGACCCAACACGGGGCCCACACTTTCCCCACTGCTACCAAGACCCCAAAACTCCAAAATATCGAGTCGAGTCATGACAGTTACAGCTTGGTATCAGAGATTTGACTCAAACTCTAGGACTGTGATGGGTTATAACATAGTTAGAACCTATTTTTGGATTAGAATTGCAATTGTTATTGACATTTCCTATTCTTGTGATACAGATATGTCTAACAATGTGAAATATTCCAAGAAATGGAACAAGTCCCATAAAACATTTTTTATTTTTACAATTTATATAACACTTCAATTGTAAATCCAATTATAAAAAATTAAAACTATCAAGCATTAAACTCTAAAATCACAAAATCTTAATGAGTAAATCTTTATTACATTAGAAAAATTTAAACCCATGATTTTTTTCCACGAACAAGAAAATCTAAAAAATAAAAATCGGAAAGTATACCCCTAGTAGTTTAGAACAATGTTGTCAAATCCGACCTAGCCCGTGGTTGACCTATGGGTCAACCATGGCCCGTCTGAAACATGGGTTAGGTCATTCAAAAACTCGTCTAAGTTAATAACCCGTTGGGACCCGTGGTTCAACCCAGTTTATCTAATGAACCTGTGACCTGTGAGTTAAAAACTCTTATAAACCCCTGATCCGTTTGGGAATCATAATGACTTTAAATTTAATATTATTTTTTTGATATTAACTAACATTGAGTTCTTGATTTGTTTTGAATATTAATTAACAATGAGTTGTTAGATGATATTTTGAATTATGAAACTTATTATTTTGATGGTATTATTGGAAGATGGATATTAATTGGATTATTGGATTAGATTGTTAGCTGAGATCATAGATTATGAACCCTTTTTGTTAGAATGATATTAGAACATAGATTTTACATTATTATTTTTTGGTATTTACAATTGTGTTTGTAAGGGCAAGAATATATTTTTATAAAATATAACATTAGTTAATAATTTAATATTATATTAATGGCACGAGTTTGACGATGGGTCAATTCGATTGAACTTTATTTAACTCACCATTCCTCAAAGACGAGTTATTCCATAGGCCAGTTTTTAAAACATTAGTTTAGAAGCTATTTTGGTAAGTACTTCAATATGAAATCCACCAAATAAGATGATTATAGGTTTACTCAGATGTTCTTTTATTTCATATATAATTCATAAAAAATATTTTTATTCAATTAACTAAATCATATTTTTAAAAATCATAGAATTTAAAGATAAAAAATATAAAATCATAAAAAATTATAACTTAATTATGTAAGAAAAGTAATTTTTATTTATTGACTGTCTTATTTTATAATCCACGCAACACAACTCGTTCCCAAAAAAACATCTCAATTCTTTTGAATATACATTTTATTTGGGCGGAGGAGGAATTCAAGGAACGAGTGCTTAAATCAACGGCAACTTTCTCCCCGTCTGAATCAAATAAGCGATCGATTTTGCATAACTTGCTCGGATGATAACTGTAGAGATCATCAAGTATAAAAGTCCCCTACTTGCGCCAAAGTCTAGTCTTTTCGCCACCGCAAAATCCTCTTTTATTCGTTTCCTTTTCCGTCACGTCTCTCTCCTCTTTTTCTTCGGATCTTTTCAAGGCTTTTCATTGTTTATTACTACTTCCAAGAGTCGAAGGTTCGAAACTTCCTCACCACAAAAGAACACAGATCAGAATTGGGATTTCTTGCTTGCGAAGGTATGTTCTTCTGTTGGGAAACGAATTCTTCATTTCAGGTTTGTGTCTGTTTTCATTGTAAGAAATGATTTGAATTTGGCATCTGGGCTTTGGGTTTTATTGATGTCTGTGTGCTTGGATTTGATTTTGAGATTTGTTTTTCTTATTTTGTGTTTCTTGGATTGGGTTTTCTGAATGTTGGGGGCAGTTAGAAATGAGGTTTCTTGTTGCATCTGTTGGGTAAATTCTTTGTTTCTCTCTGTTGAATTTTCTTATTTTGTGACTGGGACACCCCGATTTTTGTTCTGTAAAACCTAGCGACAACCCCCCCTCCCCCCAACCCCAATCCAATCATTGAATGTCCACATTTGCACAATAATGCCCCGTGGCTCCCTTTTTATATTCATTTCCTCTTTTCCTGCCAAGTAATGGAATTAGTAATCTGTGTTTTTTAACTATTTTTGTTTGGGTTATTGGGTGTTTCTTTATTATTTTGTTTTCTTGCATTTCATTCTGAGATTTGGGGCTTTTTTTTCCACCTCATTTTGGGATACTTGGATTGGGGTTTTAATGTCAGGGACAGTTAGAAATAAAGCTTCTTTTCCCTTCTGTTTGGTCAATTTTTATGTCTCTATGCCTAATTTTCTTGTTTAGTGATTGGGACACACTGATTTTTGATTAATTGGAATACCCAGTTTTTTCCCACGATTGTTCAATATGGGCAATTGCACAAAAGAGTTTATGTTGGCCCTATTTATAACAAATCCCAGTGTTCCAATTGCTATTCGTTTCCTCTTATTTTGGTAGTGTGCTTGGCTACTCTAAATCTCCAGATATTAGAATTTTTAGTTTCTCCAAGTGTTTGGCAGACAGTAGATTAGGAGCAAACATGTTTAAAATTGGAGATTCTAAGCTAATCAGGTACCATGTATAATTGGGTCATGATCCCTTGACTCTCTATATTCAGGTAAAAACCCCCTCTAATCTGCACTGGTATTTTCCACTCGAGCGACTAGAAATACCTCCCTCCTCCAATGACAGGTATACATCAAGATTTTAGTCTGAGTGGAATTCTCTAATATTCCTAAATTGAGAAGAGGAAAATGAATTTGTTTGGATATATACCAACCATCCTTGTAGCAAGTTAAATCAAGCCTCTTCTGGCATTTGCCGTGCCAATCAGAACTCTTCACATTAAGTGAGCTCGAGTCTTTTGACCTTGCCTATGACGTTGATTGATTAAGTCTTTGAAGGCCCTTCTCATGTTAATTTATGATAGTTTTTATTATATGCTCAATACTTCCACTTGTAAAGGTATGATGGCCTGGTCTCTAGGAAGAGCCAAAATCCTTTATTTAGAACATTGTACTCACTTTATATTTAAAATTTCAAAATTTCAATTTAAAGGGGGGAACCCCCTCCCCTCTCTTGCCCTTTTCAAAATATTGTTTCATGGGAGAAGGGTACAAATTGATAGAAGCTCAATACAGCTGCAAGTACAAACATATCATATCACTAGTGGCACATGAACTAAATTCATCCAAGCCTTAACTAATGAAAAGAAATCAGAGTTGGCTAAATGAACATGTAAACAGGAGAGCCCTGGATAAATCTCTCAATTGTTGTGATTTTTTGTGGGTGAGGGACATTTGATTGAGCCCATTGGTTTGTGCAACAGGAATTGCTCTCAATTGCTGTGTTGCCAGCCTTTAAGTTGTGAGACATCAACATTCGTGAAGCATTGCGTAAACTAACACCTCATGAGCCAAGCTACCATGATTTTGCCCAGAATGCTACCATGATTTTACCCAGAATAGGAAAGGATGTTATAGCTTTCATGATCTCAAATCATCCTCCATAACCAGAAGGGGTGTCAGAGCTACCACAACTTTTCCATTAGACATGAACTTGAGTAATCCATTGCTAGAAGGCACCACTGCTGAGCAGGAGCGTCTGATGATGTGGTTTTCTTGACTTATTGTAGCATCTGATGATATGGTTTTCACTGGTTTTCCAGGATACTTTATCATTGAGAAATGTTCACATAATACCTTGAAGCATAATTTTTATCGAGCACTGAAAATGAAAGCTCAAGGTTGTTGGGATTTTTGAGTTCTTCTAAGTTGATAAAGGAAAAGTTGCCTTCTCCTCGAGACCTGTCGGCATTAATAGAATTTGAAACAGAAATTACTAGCAACCAGAGTCTTTGGGCACTATTAGAAGATCATTTTCTAAGAGCCTTACTGTGAGAAGGGACAAGAGCCTGTAGCATACTGTGTGAGCGCTCTCTGTCACGACCATAAGGATTGTGAGTTCAAGCCATTTTACTATTTGGTTGTAGAATAAATTTTAGTCCAGAAACTCGGGATCAGTCTCTACGTACTTAAAAGTAACTATATTGCTTTAAGCTATTTGAAGTGGAAGATAGGCAATTGACATATTGTAATAAATTTGCCAAATCTAGATATGAGTATGAACCCCATACAGAGGGGGTAAATTTCTTTCATGATCTATATTGCTTTAAGCTCTAGTACATCATTATGTTTACATGGTTATTGGATAAGGCCATACATGAATGAAGTAACGAAGTTAATAAGTATTGTTAACTATACACTGATCAGTCTTGTTCTTTGTTTTTAGCATACAAGAAGCACTAACTAAAGTGCATGTAGTGTATTTGTTTGGGTGTACAGTAAACCAATGTTTTTAAATTAGATGTTGTGTATTTATGGAGTTTATGCATTTCTAGAGAATTATTTGTGCTTTTCTTTTGAATGCAAAATGCAGTTTCATGTTTGTTTCAGGATGACGTTGAAGGTTAATTCATTTTTACAGGTTGGTTGGGCTGCTTGCAGTTGTTTACTGGTACTTAAAGAAGATCGTCTCAAGTTCAAGTTCTTTACTGGAGGAGATACAATTTCAGCTTCAACGATATAGTAGAAGTAATGCTTATGTACGAGCAAGATCCAGATGTTGTTAGGTGGAGTCTTCATCTTCTTGATGGTTATCCGTCCTCAAATTCTGGGTACTGTACAAATTCTGCACAACATGATAGCAACTTCTTCAATGGAGGTTATGCCAGCGAATGCCATTTTGCGACAGTGCATCCTATAATAGAGAATGATGAGATCATAGCACATGCTCTTCAGGAGGAACTGTCACAACTTGCAGTTGCAGAATCATCTGGTCCTTCACAGGCAGGGGAAGAGAATTTACAAGCATCAATTCTTGCACAGGACTGGCTTGGTCTGCCCACAAGAGATTTTTATTCTGGTATTGTGAAAATTATAGGAATTAACAGGGTGGCCTCTATTGTCTTTGGTTGGTAAAACTTGTATTTTATTTATTCTGATTATCTTAATTCAAGCAGGGCATAACAGTGGACAGGAGGAAGCTGATGATATGGAACCATCAAGTTCATGTTCAAGCCCTGGAGAGAAATCATATGAAGGAGAGGAGTGGTCTTGTTCATTAGAGCTGACAGATGAGCTTGCTGCTCTAGATGGAGAAGTGGGAAAGAGGTTGAATCAGATGGTTCCTGTGCCTGTAAGTTGTAGTTAGCTTGCAGAATCTCAATATTGATTCTGATTAGAATCAATTTGACACTTTCAAAAGCATTTTTGAGTGCTTATTTGCATCAGACATACTTCATTGTTTTTATTATTTTTTAAATAGTTATGCTGCTTTGGGTTACTAATTCTGTGAGGCCTGAATTGCTGTATTTTTATTATTTTAAAAGGAGTTAAATGCTCATATTAACCTATTTTTACGAATGCAAAACCAAAGATTCCATCCTTATATTTCCTTGCTGAATGGACATGTATTAATGTGCCTTAGCTTAAATGAGCTAGTTAAAATGTGAGAAAACTGATTCATCAGCCATTGGGTTTTATGAAGGAAAATGCTAAAATGTGCCTTTGAATCAGCATCATCATTATTATCAACAGCCAATATCCCAAAACATGCCTTTGAATAGTACCTTTATTTGTACTTGCTGATGTGGCAACTTCTTTGATTGGATATCATTTTTATTCTTGGAAGACCGACCAATTGTGTCTTGCCATATGAGCACAGGGTATAAATAGGTACAATTCCACGTACATATTGCACCTCTCTTTTGTGAAAGACCAAACTTAAAGTAGTTTTCAAAAGATTTTGTCCATTGGGTCTTATAATTGCATGTAGTCCTATGGGATTTTTATGGAATTTATATTTATATTGGGGTTCTGCTGGTTAAGTGTCCAATATGCCTCTGGACTATGAGCATATCTCACAACACTTTATACCATCCTAAGTGGGGAAAAGCCATATGCCCGTTCTTGCAAATCCTGATTTTGATTTAAGAAGAGAATGAACCTTCTACTATCTCATTGCATATAAGCTCATCATCCATGCAATTGATGGACATCTGTTTGATATAACTATTGATTTTTCCTTGGACACGTGCAAAACAAAATCAAATTTTTAATTTTTTTAAAGAAGCAATAATAATATTTGAATGCCCATCTCATGGTCATCTGAGAATCAAATTCCTTATTGTTAGCATGCTTTTTGTTTCTTCAAGCTATGGAAAATGTGGATCTTCCAGTCTCTTGAGAATGAGCTGGTAGGCAGTAGTCATGCATAGTTTTCTTGTATGGGCTTCAAGTGAAGCTCCATCATGTGGTGGGTGGTGCTTCCTGTTAGGACTGGATGGGAGTGAAGGAATAACAGTTACTTTGGTAGTGTGGCAAGATCAGGTCTACAGGTGGCGAAGATGGCTGGCAAGGACTGTAAATCCTTAAGGAATTATGGAGTTTATCTTTCTTGGATCTGAACAGGTGTTGGAAACTGTGTGGAAAACTTAATAACTGCTTTTGGTTGGTCAATCTTGTTCCTCTTTTCTGGGATCCTTTATTTTATTTATGGGTTTGGTGTCTGTTGTTTTTGTTGATTATGGTGGCATCAACTGGGGGGTTTGTCTTGGGGATATTATTCCGTGGGCATGTGGTGGGTGGTGCTTCCTGTTAGGACTGGATGGGAGTGAAGGAATAACAGTTACTTTGGTAGTGTGGCAAGATCAGGTCTATAGGTGGCGAAGATGGCTGACAGGGGCTGTAAATCCTTAAGGAATTATGGGGTTTCTCTTTCTTGGATCTGAACAGGTGTTGGAAACTGTGTGGAAAACTTAATAACTGCTTTTGGTTGGTCAATCTTGTTCCTCTTTTGGGGGATCCTTTATTTTATTTATGGGTTTGGTGTCTTTTGTTTTTGTTGATTATGGTGGCATCAACTAGGGGAGTTGTCTTGGGGATATTATTCCGTGGGCATGTTCTTTTCTTCCAAAAAAAAAAATCTCAGTGACCATTCTTTAACCACCAACAGACCCCAAAATTTATTGATACTTAGGTTGTTGTAAAGAGGTCTTAGTTGTTTTATTCTGGAGAGGGAAATTCTCTATGTGCTTCATGTCATTTTAAAAAATGTGTGCTTATATTTGATCCTCATATTTATATTTTTTTGGTTAAATCACATTTTTTTTGGAAAGTTTTTTTTTTTTTTATTATGTTTGGTTAAATCACATTTCTACATAAGGTTTTTACTTTTTCTATTGGTGGATTCTCCTTTGTTTGTATCTTGAAATAGCTTCTGCAAATTAGAATTGTCCGTCTTTAATGTTTAATTGGTTCTGCACAGCACGTTCCAAGAATCAATGGAGAGATACCTTCAGTTGATGAAGTAATTTCTGATCATCAAAGGCTGCTAGATAGGTAGTCTCTAATTTTTTCCTTTATCTGTTTAGGTCATGCAATTTTTCATAAGCGCACTTGTTTCTTCCCCAGGGTTTGTAGAAATGCGTCTCTTCTCAGATGCAATTGCTTATTCCAAGGGGTTAATGAAAACTTTTTCTTTCTTGAGCTATGTGCACTGGTTTTCTTAGGAATGGTTGGATAATTAGGACTCACAATGTTGACCTTAGTCAAAGCTTTGATGATGATTATGATGCTTAGACATCAATTTGAATTTTGAAATAGAGATATTCTATATGACCATATGCAAAAAATTTAAAATGACTTATATTTTTTCATTTCAAACTAACCCCACCCCACCTCTTGATTTTTTACGTCAAACTAACCACCTCCCACCCTCGACCTGCTCATGTATCCCAAAAACATTACTTTCCAAGACTGGGTCATTTGTGTCATATTCCAAGAACATTTAAAAGTTTCCATACACTTTGACGTTCACTCTGTAAGTGCATTGCATGTATGCACAATGATCAAAGTGATCTAGTTCAAAATGGACTACTTAGAACTTTCTTGTTGGGCTAACAGCCTATTTTGTTGTTTTTCGATTATTGAATTTGATCATCTAATCGGTGATACTTTGGCATGAGCAGTTTGTTGTCACACCCACCTTTTTTGGTAAGGCTCAATATGAAGCCTACGATGGCTTATATGGAAGACTAGGAATGAGAGAGGGTGAAAAAGTTATCTATAAACTGGCCAAAGTGCGAGAATGATGTACTGGAGATCTTGACCGCATAAGATGCATTGAGGATGAAAACGAAAGGGTCTTAGTGAAAGATAAAGAAATAAAGAGTTAGTAGGAAATGTATTTTTTTGATCTTTTGAATTCGTAATTTGAAAGTGAGCTGTTATAGTGGAATGACAAATGAAGGGATGTTGGTGGCACAAGATCTAGGATTTTGGGTGTAAAAGGATTGGGGTGTGGTAATAGGACGGCTAAATAGGTTTGGGACAGCAAGAAAAGGTGGTAAAGGGATGTGGCCAACACTTAAATGGCAAGGGATAAGGGGCGGCAGTAGTTTGAGAGGATAAAAGGGAGGTGGCGGCACAAGAATGGGTGTATGGAGGGTTGCAACAGTAGTTTTGGGGCTGCAGTAAAGGGCGGCAACAATTGGATGGGTAGAATAGAGGGGCAATAACAAGAAGATGAGGTTCGACTAGGGTATGGCTAAGAGGAGGAGGAAAAAAAGAAGAAGAAAGAATAGAGAAGAGGATGAGGAAGAAGATAAAGTACCTCGAAAAGGGAGGGAAGGGTTCTCACCACCGTTCCTTGAATCCTCACCGAGGCCTTGGTTTCTCTCCAAGAGTTGCTAGAGGCAAAGGAGGCTCAAGCTTTTCTTCAATAATCTTTTCATTCATTAAGTGGCAATCCCGTATGGAGGGGTTAAATCATATATATAATGACTTAAAAACATGAAAAAGATCAAAATACCCTCAAATAAACAAAGACCAAACTACCCCCAATGACTAGAAAGCCCTAATTACATGTAGAATCACTAAAATTCTCCAAACAAATTAAAACTACCAACTAATTGACTAAACAAGTAAATGAAAGAAAAAATACAATCATGAAAAGGTAGAAATTCTAAATCTAAATATGAATACTCGTGTGGTGCTCAGCATCACTTATGATCTATATGATGAATCTCATGGAGGACTGGACCTAGATATAACTCTTTAAGGATATAATAGGAGATAACCACATTATGGATAGTTTTAAAAATAGCCTATATAGAAGATGAATTGAGAGAAACACACTTAAGATGGTTTGGACCATTGTCACATATACTGTTCTCAGGTTATACTGTTCTTTTACTTTGATTTTTTAGAGAGACAAAATTCTCTATTTTTTTGGGATCTAGCCTTAGTTTTTTCTCCAATTTTTTCAACAATGGGAGCCTTCGCCAAACTCCATTTGTATTGTAGCCGGAACTTTTCTTGTTTTTGGTTAGTTAGGTACATCACTAGGCTTTATTCAAGACATAACCCTAGGATTGGGTTGGGTCTGGGTTCAAGTCTTTGACCTATTTATTTTGAACCCTCAACTTGAACCACCTATTTTCTAAATGGTTCAGGTTGGGTTCACCTATTCATTTAATAGGTTAATGTACGCAATCCAAACCCTGATCGTCAATTTAGTTTTGCTTGATGTTGGGTGGCTTCATTTAGAAACAATTGTGTTAAGATGTTTTCATCTGGTTGGCTGACCTGTTTGTTTTAATACCTTTTTCTTTTACTGAAAGGGGTGATGTTTTTTAACCTCCTCGATTTAAACTTACCCATTTATTGAATGGGTTTGGGTTGGGCCAACCCATTTATCAAATGAGTCGATGCATTCAACCCGAACTCTTTTTTTTTTTTTTTCTCTTGTTTTGTTATTATTTTTTGACACTTACAGTAAGCCCAAGTGCTTGGTGATGTTACAAAGAAAGGTTGATTCAAATGATTTGAGGAAGCTGAACTGATGGTTTTTTGACAGTTCCATTGAGATTGCTATTGTTACATAAAAATGAACGAGAAAAGTGTGAAGATGTCCCAAACCTTGATCTGTTGGTTCAAACTGGTTTTCTTTTAGGTTTTGATAGGCTATAACAGCTTTCACTATTTTGAATAGTCTGTTGACTTCAAAGGAGGTCTGGTTTTGAAGTCCCTTTAGATGCAGCCATAACTGAATTGTTCAGTTTTGGTGGATGATGAAACAAGTTACCTATCCATTGCCCAGGTGTCATACTGAGTTGTAATGGTTTCAGACCCAAAGAGATTCTTGTTCTAAATTGAACGTCGCTGATGGATTGGTTTTTTGAATTTTTATTCTTGAATATTCTTAGAATACAATGTTCTCCAGTTAGGTCTTACAATTTCATTTCTATGCATTCATGTTTTTATTTTTATATTCTTTTGATATGTAGATGTTCTCCCTTTTTATCTACTTTTGCTAAGTTATGTGATTACTACCTCAACCTGATGCAGTCTTCTGTCTTATACAGATTGCAGTTATATGATTTAGTTGAACTTAAGGTCCAAGGAGACGGTAATTGCCAGGTTAGTGTTGCTTAAATGTGCACTTCTTTTTTTTTTTGCTCTAGTACAGTAAAATAAAAAGAAGAAATTAAGACTATCTGTGCTAGGATTTATTTTATGACCAGTAGCATAAGTACCATACAGCAGAAAATTGTCCTTAAAAAATAATTACTTGTTCTCTGTTTAGAAATCAGGTAACTCATCTGAGTCAACTTGACATGACTGAATATTGGAGTCGAGTGACTCAATAAGTTTTTCCGACTTCCGAGTTGAGTAAAAAGTATTGCTGATATTCGGCTCAATTGGATTTTGATTGAAGTTTTAATTTCAATCTTTGTTTGTTGTCTATTGTAGTTGTGAAGGTGTCTTGTAATGTTAATATCAATGTCATTAATAATCAAAGTGAAGATGAATGGCCATAGAACAATTGGTAGTAATAACCAAAATTAAGATGAATGCCCATAGAACAATTGGTAGTTGCTGACTGGTGATGATAACATGAACTACTATACACTATTTTAGTTTTCAGTTTCCGGATTAGTTTTATCGTACCTGAGCTACTACAGCTGCTGCTGAAATGAACCCTTTTTGGTTGCTTGTTTTGCTTTCAGTTTCGAGCATTATCAGATCAGTTTTATCGTACAACTGAGCACCACAAGTTTGTGAGGAGACAAATTGTCAATCAGGTCAGTAAGCATCCTATTGTTTCAAGATCTATCTTGTGGGATTTCAAATGGATTTCAATATATTATAAGGTCAACTCTGCAAATAATCTGCTTTAGAACTCATCTTTTTATGTTTCAGTAAAAAAGGAATTCATTGTTTGACTGAACTAATTAAGTTGCCTTCTATGGTGCACTACTTTGATTACAGCTCAAGTCTCATCCAGAGATTTATGAGGGATATGTTCCAATGGCTTATGGTGAATATTTGAAGAAAATTTCCAAGTAATACTCTAGTCGTTTCCTGTTTCTCAAGATGGAAAAAAAGACTACTTGTTTCTGATATATACTTGTGCTTAGTTACATTTTTGCACATTCTTATTTTCATGTATTTACTATTTATTGCTTGATCCTTTTGGTTTGAATTATTCTTGTTTCTGCCCTTTGCATTTGAAAAATAGGTGTGGAGAATGGGGTGATCATGTCACTTTGCAGGCTGCAGCAGATTCTGTATGAATTAGAAATTACTCATTTTTTAATTCTATTTTTTTGTTGTTCCATTTGATTGTGACTTCATTGTTGAAAGTTTATCTATTCAGCTGCTTCCTTTTCATAGTTTTTTATATATGAATTGACCTAGAACATAAAGCTCCCTGTCTTAATCTATCAACAATCTTCTCTGGATTGTTGTCGCACCCATTTGTTGGACCCAAGTGTGTTTGTCTTGTAGGAAATTACCATGGCTAGACTACAACCTTTCACTGGCCTTTTTTAGCCCATCAAAAAAAGAAATAAATGGTCTGCAAATTGTAACGTGTCACCTGCAAATTGTAAATGGGTGATTATCGGGTCATCCTCGAAACAGAAAAACCTCTGATAATTAAAAAAAATAAAATAAAATACCAAGTTCCTTGGATTTCTCCCCTAGCTTGTTTAGGCCCCTATTCGCCTCGATTGGATAAAAGGGGGAGGCATTAACCTTAATTGAATATGAAGATCTCTCCACTCGCACCCTCATCCAATTTGTTTTTTCCCAACAGACACCGAGATCAATCCCAACAAACAAGAATCCAAGAAAACCCAGTCCACAAAGTTGTAATCCTTTTCCATAGCTTTTTTAGATAAAATTCTGGGCTTTTAATTTCTTTATTTCTAAGATGGATCAGCTCATTTGCTATCAATGCCCCATCTAAGATCTGTATATCCTCCAGAACGCCCCCTTTGTATCCCCTATAATGTCTTCTCAAACTTCTTTCAAGCTTCTAGATAAAATCTATGGAACAAGGGTAATGGATGAGTTTTTCAACCTTCCATTAATAACTCCCCTTTTGTAGAACTCCTCAAGACACTCTCAGGAAATCAGAGCCTGCAGCGTCCCAACATTCCCCCCCAAATACCTAACATGATCTCTAACTAGGAGAGAGGCTTAACTAAACCTACCAAACTGCAATTGACAAAATTTTCCATCAGTTTCATGGGTTAACCCAGGCCTGGGTAAAGAATCATCTGGGACTAGGAAATGCAAGAAAAATGCTAAAGGGGAAATCAATAGAGAGGATAGATTTTACGATGGAGGTACATGACCATGGTCAGACACTTAGGAGGAATACATAGTCGAAACTTTTCACAACCAATGATGTAGAGAGTTGAGCATGTGATCCGATATCAAACAGCCAAAGCTGAGCCACCATATTTCAGAATGCAATCGGAACTTGAGTTGTAGACACAGTATCCATTCTAGCGCAATCCTAAAGTGCCTTCCAACAAACTATTGGGTGAGAATAGGTCTTCACACAAATCCAATGAGAAGTTTACCATAATAGACTTCTTATGTTGGAACAAAACTTGGCTAGAACAAAGAGAAGATGAACCACGCATCATTCAATACCATAAGTCAAAAAAATTACCGGAATGATGGTAGCAGACCAGGCAGAGAAGTAGAAAAAGGTTATGATGCAGGACAAGGGATAGGGTAATCCTAAATGCTTAAATGTGGTTCCCTAAAGATTAAAATGGATGAAAATAATGTACCCTAAATCTAAAATGGGGTGAAATTAAATTCCAAGGAATATCTGCAATTAATTAATATGAAAATTTACCACAAATAATCTCATAGATACTCAGAATCTAATGTAAAGAATGGAAATGGGGTTCAAAAAATATAATGTATTAAATGAATTAAAATGGACGTGGGTTAATAAGTAAGGAAACTTAGGCACTTGCGATACTAATGGGTTTCAATCGGAATTGAAAATAAAGGGGATACAGATGGAATTAAAGAAAAGGTCTGCTTAGGGCTTATATGATGATGATAAAGTGAGAAATCAAAAGAGAAAGTGAAATAATAGGGGCGGTGACAAAGGAGGAAGAGACTTACATGGAGTGGGTGAAAACAAGGGGAGGCACGGAAGGTCCTTAGATTGCTGTGTCAAGTTGGGAATGGGTTTATTAGGTATAAAACGAAGGCTTGCGGATGAATTCTAGTCTTCTGTGAGGGTAGAGAGGGGTTATAGGTGGCTGAAATATGGGAAGGCCAAGAAAGGGTTTGTAGAACAGATTTGGGCAGGTCTTGGTCTAAGGAAAAGTTCTGGCAGAAAGAGGGGAGGAGAAAGAGAGAGAAGAAGTGATAGAGGAAGGAGAAGATGATAAGGAATACCTGAAGAAGATGATAGGATGGCTTCATACCAGGCTTCATGCTAAAAGGGCCTCAAGCCAAAGGAATCGCTCCCAAATTATTTTCGTCGCACAAGCAGTGAAAGAAAATTTCAATTTCATTCATCATTTTCTAATGCCCTAATGGGCTTACGACATACTTATACTCAATTATAGATGAAAAGACCAAAATGCCCCTACATGATAAAAAGTTTTAAAATACTATCAAACGATTAAAAAAAAAAATACATCAAATAACCCATAAAAATACTAAAGAGATAAACTAAATAAAATAAAAAAAGATCAATTCAATGCTCCGCATCAGGCTAGGGGCACTTGCGGCTGGAGGGGTGACACTAGTAATGAATTGGTGGGCAAAACTTCAGATTGGAAGATGGAAGAAAAATGCCTTCTAACTTGCCCCCTGATCTCGTCCTTCCCCACTAATCTCCCTTCCACAATTATAGATTTGATACTATTTCTCTTCCTTCTAATATTGGCCACATCTGACGAAAGAAATTGCTTTTATCCCGTTTTTTAATTCATAATGATCTCAATTTTTGCGGTTGAGGAAGATGATAATTATTAATGCCTTCCCTTTGTGTTTAGCGGATGCTGAAACTGTAGACCATCTTCTACTTCATTGTCAGTTCTCCTATCAGATATGGGTGCATTTCTTCCAATTACTGGACATAGCTTATTGCATACCTTGTACTTGGTTTCATTTTTTTAATGAGGAGATGGTGACATCTGGAAGCTGTTTCCGGCGAAAGCTCTGGTCTACAACAATTCTAAGTGTTATTTGGTCTATTTGGTTGGAATGAAACAAAAGGCTTTTTCAAGGAAAGGAACGTTCAGTCACGCAAGTTTTAGATGTCATTAAATTTTAAGACTGCATTGTGGATGTGTGGGTCGTCTAGTTTCAAAGGAATGACAATTACGGACTTATGTAGGAATTGGGCATCAATGTACTTCATTTCACATCAACAAGTTTCTCGACCTCAAGTGTCTTGGTCTCCTCCGGCGAAAGGGCTACTCAAATTAAATTTTGATGGCAGTTGCATAAGGGAGATTGGTAAGGCAGGCTATGACAGAGTAATTCGTAATGTTGTTGGGTTTACAGTGCTATCTTTTGCTAGTTCCATTCCTAGTAGTTGTCGGGTGGGCATTGGGTTCTCAATCCCCGTGGGAATTTCTCGATAAAGTGGAGAAAATCCAGGAAGTTATTTCTCTTTTCGGTTTTAAGATTGCTTGGGCTCCTCGATCAGCCACCTCAGCTGCCGATGACATGGCTCGTCATGGGTTGGGTTTATCCAGGAAAATTGTAATAGAGTTCTAGAATTTTGGGGTGATGGTTGTATTTTTTCTTTCGTTGGCTGAGTCTGGCCTTTACTTGCTTCTTTTGTCTTTTTCTTCCACATTTTAAGTTAATAAAGTTACCATTCAAAAAAAAAAATTGTCTCCATTTTGACCTCAAACCTGAAACAGTCCTATAACCGAGGCCTGCACAACCTTTTAGATGTCATTTCCTCCAAATTACGAGCCTCTTCTAATCTTTCCAAACTTCAAATTCTCTTATAGCTGCCTCTTTTCTTTCAACAGTCTAATCCCCATTTGATGTGCCCAATTTTTAATTTTTCTGTTCAAAAGTTTGTGTGTAGTAGCTCAAGTAGAACCAATGCATCCTCCACTGAGAAGATTTCCGACCATTCTTTCACCTTTTCCTTAAGACTTGGCATCCTCTAGCCACATTGTTGAATTAAATGGCTTGGGACGCCAATCAGCCTCTTCGTATTTGGAGAATGGTCTGATATTGGACTAAGAACCTATCCAATTTACTTATAGCAGCCCTCTCTTAGTGATTGTTCTTCCTAACATATTTTGAAAAATCTTCCATACATCTAGAGTATCTTCTACCATGTCTTCTCTTTGAAGGTAATCTCACTACATTGAAATCGCCCTCGATACACCAAATACTTGCCCCTCAGTTTCTAATATCCTCCAACTCAGACCAGAAAGTCTCCCTTTCACTAGCTAAATTGGTCCCTTAGACATTGGAAATTCACCTGGTATCCAAACTTTCCGTCAATAATCTGCACCACCGATGGACTTCATAAAGTTACCAGACTTCCTAAATTAGCTTCTGATAGTTTATGAAACCAACCCATATCATGTCTACCCCAAATCTCCTTGATTAACACGTCTAACAACCCTTTTCTTCTTGAGCTCGAGTCCCCTAATATTCCATGTGAGAATTGTCGTGGGTTACAACTTTTATCCCCTTTTCTCCATGCAGGCCCATCTCCTCCTATTGTAATAGATTTTAGAAAATTATTTCTCCCTATAAGTAGAGAAGGACCAGACACTAGCTTTTCTCGATGCTCTAGAAGAAGAAAAGGAGAGTTTGTTCCTTTTCTCCACCCATCTGACTGTAGCTTCCACCTTCTTGTCATCACCGAAATTGGAGCTCACCTTCTTCCTATCATCAAAATCTCCTGTGTCCTTTAGATACATATTCTGCTCAGAGCAGCTAAACTGGGAGCATATCTGTTGTCTTTATCTTGATCATTGCTACTATCATCGGTGATGTTGTTGCTGTCACTAAAATATCATCTTCCTCAACCCCCACTTCACCCTTGGTCTCTAGCACTACCCCTTGGTTTTAACTCTTAGTGCTGAGGCCTTTGAGTGGAGATATAATGCTCTTAGACAGGATCGGTGGAGGAATGGCTTTGATTTGAAGAGCATATTAATTGATCCAAATGACTTGAGGAACACTGGGCCTCGTAAAAGGTTTTTCCGGGCCTGCTTTCATTGATCGACCCGACTAGGTTGTTCATGAGCCAGTCTATACAGCGCGCATGAAACCTTCTTCTGGTACTTGTCGAGCAAAGGAATCCTCCCTCAAATTGTCATTACAAGAAGCTACCTTCTTGATCCTTCCCTTTACTTCCTTCTCCTCATTTGAACCCACAAACCCACCTTTCCACTCATCCCCTGTCATGTCATCATCCTTCCTTGCTCTGGAGCAGGCCGCTGATTTTGCATGATTACCACTTTATTTTAGTTCCTGCGAGGGACCATCCGCCTTCTTCAAAGCAGGATGCCCCTTCTCCATCACCGGAAAACCATTTGTGGCCAACTGCATGGGGATTTCTGAGAGAATCACTTTCACCATTGTAAGGAGTGACTTCTTGATCTATACCCTAAATTTTGCATCACCAATGCTAACAAAAACCTCTGAGGGGATTGGATTGCAAACCTCAACCTCAATCAAGAGCTTGAGAATAGAGCAATTCACTCTTTTCAAATTTTGATCATCCGCCTCAATGACTTCCCCAGTCATCAAAATAGTCCTAATGAGATATTCACTCCGTCTCTCTAGAGGAAAACCATAGCAATGCACACACGCTTTCCTTGTGTGAAGAAAACGGTGGGGACCATTGCCGTAGTTTGGAGAGGTGTCCTCTTAGAGGGAGAGATAGGACTCCATGGAGGGCTTTTCCGGCATATTCTGGTCTATCTGGAAGGAGTATAACACCAGAATCTCTGGAAGGAAAGCTTTGACAGCTTTAGCGGGACTTGAGTTGTGCAAGTTCCATCTCATCAGTTTGTTGAAGAGGAGGGAGGAGTTTGCGTTTCTAGTGACATTATTGACAGACGTTGGAGGGTGTGTTAGATGATTGCAACAGAAAGAATGAGATATTGAAAGATGGAAGAAGCCTTTGGTACGTGTGATGAAGTTTGACATAGTCAAGGCTGTGAGGTGAAAACTATGACTAGCTGGAACTGGTGGGATGTTTCATGACTTGTTTAGGAGAGTGTTTGCTTTTTTCTCCAGTCTGGTGGGAAAAGGGAAGAGTTGAATGAAGAACAGTTTTTAGCAGTCAGGGAAGTCCTTTCACAGGAAACATATCATTTGAAGTGACCTCTTCGAGTACTGTAAAGTAAGGGGGATTGATGGGATTGAAGGTCCCTTGGAGTGTTAGTTGTCTCATTTGAGGAGATCGGCAATCCACTTAGTGGAATTCATAGTGAAGAATGGGATTGAGAGGAGAAACACTTCAGTCTACCTTTTGTTGGATTGGTATTTTTCATGGATTGTATATAGTGGTGATTGTGTTGATATGTTAGGCGTAAGATTTGTCTTGGATGTTACCTCCTCTTGTACACGGTCCCCTTTTAAAAAAAAAGAAATTTGATTGTTTCCTTTAAAAAAAAAAAACTCATTTTGTAGGAAAGTCAAATTTTCATTAGAAAATTTGTGCTTATGATGATTTATTTGATTAAATAAATGTGCCATATGGACATCAATATATATTTTTTTTCTTTGCTCCAAAAACATTATTCGTATGCAGCCTTTGTATTATGCAAGTAGGACTGCTCATGCCTTAGTACTTTGAAAGTGCTCATCCTTTCACAGGAAACATATCATCGAAGGTGACTCTTCGAGTACTGTTAAGGGGGATTGAAGAAGAGCCCTTGGCATATTTGGTCAATCTTCAGAGAGATTAGGGAGTTTAAGTGTGTTAAATTGTCTCATTTGAGGAGATCGGCAATCCACTTAGTGGAAATCGTAGTGAAGAATGGGATTGAGTGGAGAAACACTTCAGTCTACTTTTTATTGGATTGGTATTTTCTTATATTGTACATATTGGTGATTGTGTTGATATGTTAGGTGTAAGATTTGTCTTGGATGTTACCTCCTCTTACACTGTTTCTTTTCTTTTAAATAAAAAATGAATTCACTTGTTTCCTTTCATTTTTTTTCCCCTCATTTTGTATTCCTTTAAAAAAATCTCATTTTGTAGGAAAATCAAATCAAATTTCCATTGGAAAATTTGTGCTTATGATGATTTGATTAAACAAAAGTGCCCTATGGACATCAAAATATTTTTTTTCCTTTGCTCCAAAAACATTATTTATATGCGGCCTTTGGTACTTTGAAAGTGCTCATCCCTTTTTTGTTCATTTGGGTTTAATCTGGCCTTGAGTGATTATCATATGAGCATAACTATATTAAAAAAATTTAGCAGAGTGGGTCCTTTTTGTTGTAAAGTTTAATTAATGTATGTCGATCTGATCTCTTGCTGCAGTATGGAGTTAAAATATTTGTCATAACATCTTTCAAGGACACCTGCTATATTGAAATTCTTCCCAATGTACAGAAGTCAAAGCGAGGTATATGTCAATCATTGATTATATCTTCTGTTTTTCATTTCTCTTTTTATTGTATGTTGGTTCTTCAAATAATAACACAATTGTATTCTGAGGTGTGCAAACGTGTAAGGTTATCATGATATTTTTACCAGTCTTCAGAATAAAAAGGGCTATATAGATGAATTATGAACAAGGTAACTGATTTGAAGCTTATTGAACAAGGGTATTCATAACAAAATTTTAAGCAAGATAACAAAATGAATCCTCAAATGGAATTTTGCCGATTATGCATTTGTTGATGTCAGACTGTCAACATCATTGAAGCAACATGCCTAACACAAGCAGTTGTGTGCCATATTAAAACATGCCCACCTACTGAATGTTGTGGCAAAAAACCAGATGGGTCAGCTTATCATATGAGCCACCTATGGTAAAACTAATATGTACAACATTTATGTAACTTTTGCAGTTCAAAGTGGATCATATCTTTTAGCTGGTTCTACTAGGTGTTATAAATGTGTTATACATACCTCAAGTATGGCAAGTGTCGCATATCAACATGTGGTTGCATATGGATCTCTATATAGATAGCTGCATTATGGTCAATGGGTTTCTTCAATGATTTGGTATTGTGATATGATGATGATTTTGATAATTTTGTAATTTGTCAAAATTGTGAAAGCTTTAAACCTGTTTCTTTCTTTATTGATAGCTAGCTAATAAACTTTTTGCTTTTATGTGTTTACGGTCACAATTTTGATGGGAGGGTCTCACGTTTAATCTGACATGGGATCCTCATTGTATTTAAAGATCACATGGTCCTTTCATCATTAGATATGGAAAAGGTTTGCAGTCCACAGTTGGGAACAGTTCTAGTGGTTTTGTGAGAAAAGAGAGATCGATCGTCTAAAATGATACCATTCTCGAAACATGGAATTTGGTACATGTAACCCTTGTCTTGATGAAGATGAACCATCCTTAAATTGTCATAAACTCTTTGATTTTCATGCATGACCCTACATCTGAGTGCCATAAATGAAAAAGTTAGGGTGGTGGTTTTCAGGTTACAACAGCAATATCCAATGGTTTGGTGCAGGACATAATCCATTATTCTTTTCGTTTCTTTTCATTGATTCTGGGTTCTTTAGGAACTCCATGGATCATTTGTATTCCACATATTGTGGAAGTAACTTAATAAGTGCTTCATTCTCCTGCAGTTATTTTTTTGAGCTTTTGGGCAGAGGTGCATTACAACTCAATTTATCCAGAAGGAGGTAAAGAAGTCCTTTTTCTTGTCCCTACCCATTGCCATGGATACATAGTTCTTTAATCATATTTTAAATAAAAAAAGTATACAGTACTGGCCTGCACTGGCACTCTTTATTTCAGGTTCGCTATTTATTCTCTTAGGATCCCACCCTTAGTTATCCAGGCTATTCATCTGGTCAGCCTTTGTCAACATTCCGAAGGCAGTCGGTATAAATCCACCAGATGTATAAGGAGTTATGGAGATGACAGGGTTAAAGGCTTATATGTGGATATTCATTATATGCTATTTCTGGGGTCATCCCTATTAAAGAAGTTGCCCAACTTTTAGGTGCTTTTGACCTTAAAATGTTGATCTTGTGGTTAATCCTGAAGTCTTGATTTAGTGGATAACTGATGTGTTTGTGTTGTGATTGGATACAGATATGCCAATGTTGGAAACCAAGAAGAAGAGAAGGTGGTGGCACTTTGGAAATAAACATTAGGAGCTGTATGATGGATTGTGTGTGTGGTTTTTTTTTTTCTTTTTTCTAGAGGGTCTTCACCATTTTGTTTCTGTCATGTTTCTTTCAGGGTGGTGAATTTTGTGGAGAAGTTGCCTTCCGTTTGTATGGTAATGTGATGATATTGATGCTAAAGAAGGCACCAAGATTGTTTCTGTGCGCTGATTGCCATTGTAGATGTTTTCGCTTATCATTCTTTTATTGAACATCGGTTGATTGTTACTTCGTACCCTCTTGCATTCAAAAGACAATATATGAACCTATGAATCCAATGGCTGTTCTTTTGGGGTTGAAAGTTCCTTTAAATTTTGGTTTGGTACAACCAAAATGAAATTTAGGTTTAATTTCAGTTTTTGACAAAACCAAAAAGAAAAACAAAGTCGGGTTAACTGATTTTTGTTACTTCAAAATTTCAGCACTGAGCGCATAGCTGTGTCCTGCCATTTTTGTTTTCCGGTTATTATCTGATAAACTGAATCGGTAGTTTAAAATATTGGCCGATGTTTATTGTATTGGTCGATATATATCAAATTTTTAAGGGCCGATAAATACGATATTAATTAAAAAAGAAAAAAAAAGACAAAGAAGGCCGATATTTAAATAAAAATTTCTAATTTTTTATAAAGAATAAAAAAGTAAAAATGATTCATATTTTAAATTTGACTAATATTTTTTGCCCAAACATGATTGATATTTCATATTTAAAATTTTGAATAAATATATTTGTTTAATTTACTATAGTCATTTGAATATAATGATAGCGAAAGAAATCAGCGGAGAAAGATATTTTGTAATTCTTATGATGCAACATTATAAAATTTCCTGGGTATTTAGTTTATTTTGATTAACTACATTAATTTTAAAGATTCGTGAAATAAACATAATGAAACAAGTTGATTGATCGTTTTCTCATAGAAATTCTCTACTCCAATTGATTGATTTTGATTTTTTATATTTCCAAAGAAATTAAAAGATTTGGTCGAGCTTGATCCATTTCCAACTATGGTTTGCTGAGATTTGGGCAACTGGATTTGGGTTTCAAAAGAAGAAAAGATAGGCAATTGTTGCTATAAACAGCGCCAAAATTAGTGCTAATCTGTTGCTATTTCCTTGCTATTCATTGCCGTTTTTCAAGCCAAATCTTTCCTTTTAATTTGATGTAGATTTACATTCAATCCAATTCTATCTCAGCCTTCCTTTGTTGCAAAACTATAAAAAATCGGTTCCTTGCTATCAACCTATTTTTTCAATATATTAGTTAAATAGACTAAAAAGTTTGAACCAATTCCTGACATTTTTATGTAGACCCGACAATATTTATCCGGGAAGTGATTTTTGCACTGTGAAATTTACATAGGGGGCACAAGGAGTTAAATTTTATTATTTTGTTTCCTCTTCTACCCAACTATCTTTCTAGATGAAACTTTTCTTTTTCTGCCTTCTTTCTTTCTTTCTTCTGCCGTTCTTCATTCCTTCTTTTTCTTCTTCTGCCTTTCTTCTTTCGTTCCTCTTCTTCGTAGTTCTCTTTCTTCGTTCTTCTGTGGCGTGTCGCAGGGGAATGTTATTGTCATCACCCTTGGCAATCAGAATTTGGTTAGATGCAGAAGGTGTGTTTGCAAATCTTACATCATTCTGGACGTTGGTCTTGGGCAACAATAATATGACTAGTTCAATTCCAGATGCCTTGACGGGTTTGTCTAGCTGCAGACTGTAATGCCCCGCCCCTTTTCACTCGCTGAAAAATCAAAGTATCTTTTTTTGAATAAAAGAGTGACAAGAGAGCGGGACGTCACGACGCGAGCTAAGTACGAGCTTCCAAAGCCCGGCCCTTAACTGGCCAACCATACGTGTGCGTGGAACTAAGTCCACGAGAACGGTTCACACGTAATAAGTTAAGCTTGCGGAATGTAAACTTAATGCGGAATTATAATAGAGTCCTATCCTATCAATTATTAAATGGCAAGGAAGTACATCACTTAATGATAATTCCCTCAAATTAAAATGTCTAAAATAAAAGTCCAAACCATAGCAAGTATTCTAAATTATTACAATCCAACAAGCTAAGTACTCAAATTACATATCCATGAATAAAACTTAAATAAATCAATCTAGTTCCTCCAAGCTCCTAAGCTTGGCTCCGATCACGTCCTGCGCTTTGTCCATTTCCTATGTTATCATCTAAGGTAGAAGTAGGGCGTTAGATAATGCGCCCAGTAGGTATTCCGAGTAGAGTCAACACATGGATTAGTATAACAAAAACACATAGATATAAATAATATCAAAACCATGCAAGTAAATGCCATGCCATGGGTGTCATATGCCATGAGTCCCACCCATCATCCATATCACAATCACATAGTATCCTTCTTGATTGAAAATCCTCATCAAGGTATCACATTTACATAGTATCCCTCTTGATGGAAAACCCTTATCAAGGTATCACAATCATATAGTGTCCATCTTGATGGAAAATGCACATCAAGGTATCCCCATGAATGCCTTACGGACGCCCCCACGGAGCGTGAAACTCCGGTTACAAATCAATCATATATCCCTCTGGATAGATAATGCACATCAAGGTACCCCCACGAATGCCTTACAGACGTCCCGACGGAGCGTGGAACTCCGGTTACAAATCAATCATACATCCCTCTTGATGGATAATGCATATCAAGGTACCCCCACGAATGCCTTACGGACGTCCCATCAGAGCGTGGACTCCGATTACATTTGATCCTTCCCATGCCATGCATGAGATGCAAGTGCAAACATGCTATGTAATAATACAAATCATAGCATTAAAATCCCATCATTAAAACATATCATTTGATACCAAAATAATTCAAGTAAAACATTCACATATACATATTCCATGGTTTTCAATAAGGTAGGAATCCTACCAATGACCAAATAATGTGTCTTTGCGTTTTCGTCTGAAAACCGCTCACCGATCGCGTCAAGCCGATCGTACACAGCTTGTGAGATCCCGTTACCTTATTACATATAAATAAGTCAAGCCAATGATCCCTTTGATTTCCAACCATGTTTAAGTCCACCAACATGCCTTCGTGGGGTTCGGCCATACAACATGGCCGAACCTCACTCACTTGGTTTTGGGTCCCTCTTTTTAGTCCTTCATCTTTTAATTAAATGTGGGTCCAAGATCATCCCCTTTTTTGATTTATTAACCAATCACACATAAGTTAATCATTTAAAAAACCCTAAGCCCACAAAACATTCCCCATGGGGTTCGGCCATACACCATGGCCAAACCCATGGTCCTTCATTTCCACCATATTGACATCTTAGCCATTATTTCCTTCCATAGCTGATCACCTAATTCATTTACCCATAACTTAGGTCCAAAACATAGATCTATAGCTAAACATTACATGCATGGATCCACAAATGATCCATAAACATAGATCCATAAATCAGTCATTAATCATGACATAAATCCCTAACAAATCCCTCAATTCCTTAGCTTGATCATTCATTCATTTAAACATGCATAGATCCATAAATGACCCATTAAAATAGTTCATGGGGTTCGGCCATACAACATGGCCGAACCCATGGTGTCCCATTTTCATCATCCCTTTAAATCATTTACAACATTAGGTCCATACATCAAGTCCCTCCATGGGGGGTTTTAAGCATACACTTAGGTCATCGTTTCTCAACCCAAAATCCATCAACATGTCTTCCATCATTTTCATGGTCCAAATACATCTAAGTCCATCAATATCCCTCCATGGATTTCGGCCATACAATATAGCCGAACCCATGGTCCATGGTTCTTCACCATTTACAACATTTGAGACAATTTAAAATCATTAACATTCCTCCATTATTTCCCTCCTTTAAAACCCTTTAAAATCACTAACATACATCCATTTAAAACCTTTTAAAATCATTAACACCCTTCCATGGGGTTCGGCCATATTGGTTCATTATTTTCTCTTATCTATTAAATACCAATGGTTAGATCACTTGATGGGGTTCGGCCATATACCATGGCCGAACCTCATCTAATCCCTTTTTAGTCCTCAAGGGTCCATGCATAACAATCTTAGGGTTTGGCCATGCAAGGCCAACCCATGATCTTTGATCATAATCCATCCCTTACCTTAAACATGCATGGGGTCCTTTTGCATAACAATATTAGGGTTCGGCCATGTAATGCCCGAACCATGATCCTTAACCATTCTTCATGTTTAGCCATGCATGTTGATATAAACTATATATACATAGTGTCCTTAGTAATCCATCTTACCCATTAGGGTTTTGTCAATCTTTTCCATCTCATTTCTTGGATGAATTTTAAATCCATGGCCCATAATATTTTGGCAAACTCTCCAATCCAAAAATGGGATGTTCATTTAACCTCTTTTCTTATTTAATAAAATCTTATCAAGTACTTACCGATTCCGCGACTCCTCCGGTTTCTTTCGTTCCGACTTGCTCCTCCGCTCTTTTCTTTCCTTAGTCTTTCTTATTTCTTCCTCCTTGATCTTCGGCCAAGAGTGAGCTTGAGAGGGAGAGAATCTAAGTCTTCTTCCTTTGTCTTTGTGAGAGGGTTGGCCCTAGGGTTCTTGTGAGAGGGAGAGGAACTTGAGATGAAAAACTCTAAGTCGTTTCTCCATTGTCTTAGAGGGTGGGTCGGCCTTGAGTGAGAGGGAGAGAAACTTGAGATGAAAAATACTCTGAGTGTTTCTTGTCTTGAGAGGGGAATCGGCCAAGAGAGAGTGAGATGAGATGAATGAGATCAAAAGCATTCTTTCCATCTTGTCTACGGTTTGCTTGGGTTAGACTCCACCCTCATTAATGTGGAGTCTTCCCCATGAGTCCATTGACCAAACAAGGGAGTGCATGCCCTCCACATGGCACATACCACCCCCATCCAACGGTTTTGGCCTGTGGTTTTGTAACACCCCGGATTTTCAAGTTATTAATATATATGAAAATTACCTATTTAATTTGTGAATTTTTAGATGTGGAGCTTATATAGGTAAAGTGTTGGGTCTTTGCCCAATTAAGACCCAACGGATTGTGGAATTGGTTTCAATAAAATTAAATTTGGCC
This sequence comes from Chimonanthus praecox, assembly GCA_022113865.1. NCBI lineage: Eukaryota > Viridiplantae > Streptophyta > Magnoliopsida > Laurales > Calycanthaceae > Chimonanthus > Chimonanthus praecox. Next base: position 38,028,161 of record CM039094.1, read on the forward strand.
GAATTAAATTAGTAATGCATTATGTCTATAATTAATTATTATGCGCATGGAGAGAATTAGAGAAAGATTGCATGGCCGAATATGAGATTTCCATATCCAAGTTAATGAGCATAAGATCATTTAAAAAAAGGTCCTTTCCCTTGATTAAGAGTGATATTAGGGAATTGCTAAATATAGAAGATGTCTTAGCCGTGTGTGGGATTTTCATATCTATGTGATGCGCTCAATGGTGTCCTTTCCCTTGGATAAAAATGACATTAAGCGACTACTAAATTGAAGGGTCAGCAACTTCTAATTAAGACACAAAGAAGGGGCGCATGACACCTTCTAATTAGGACCTATTGGAAGTTTTATAAAAAAGAGGCAAGAAGGGCGCATGGCACCTTCTAAATTTAGGATTAAGATTGGCCGATTGAGAGTTTATAGAAGGGAGGCACATAAGGCAAAAAGGGGCGCATGACACCTTCTAAATTAGGACTGATTGCAAGTTGATAAAAGGCAAGCATAGGGGGCGCACGGCATTACACAAATCAGCAAGGATTGACGCTGGTTTGCACATTGGCAAGAAGGTGTTCTCAGCTTTGTGAAAGATCAAGAAGAAGTGGAAAGAGGCTAAGGAAGAAGAAGATTAGAAGAGCAAGAACAAGCGAAGGAAAATCGAAGGAGTCGCGTAACCGGTTAGTATTCGATATTTTTGTTTAAGATAAGGAACCATAGGGTTCGGCCATGGTGTATGGCCGAACCCCATGGAAGATGTTACTAATTTAGAAAGTGATGGGAACGGTTGGATTGTCTCTATGAGTGAGGTTCGGCCATGGTGTATGGCCGAACCCCACTAGGGTTTATTTTATGGAAGATGGTTATTAAATTAGAAAGTTCTAATTATGGATTTTTGGATAAAAAAGGAAGGAACCTTGATTTATGGATTCAAGGATGACAATTGTTACAAATGGAAAGTTAGACATCATAGGGTTCGGTCATGGTGTATGGCCGAACCCCATGAACCAAATTTTAATGGGTCACTCATTGGTGGATCATGTTTGGATTAAGGAATCGGTTATGGATCATTTTAAAGGGTTATTTGGAGCGTTATGCATGTTAAAATAAATTATGGATCTATATTATGGACCTAAAATTAAGGAGATGAAAGATCATGGGTTCGACCATGATGTATGGCCGAACCCCACGAGATGGGTTTGTGGATCAAAACATGGACTTAGGCATTTATTAATGAATGAAAGGATTGGTTATGGAATGTTAGCCATAAATGGCAATGTTGTAAATAGGTGAAAATGATGGACATAGGGTTCGGCCATGGTGTATGGCCGAACCCCATGAACTATTTTGTATGGATTATTTTGGAACATAAGCCTTATGAAAATAAGCAAGGTAAATGGCTATGGATATGTATAATGATATTGTTGTAAATATAAGTAAAAATGAAAGATCATGGGTTTGGCCATGGTGTATGGCCGAACCCCATGAGGAATGGTTTATGGACTTAAACATAATAAGAAATCAAATGGAACATGGTTTTAATTAATTGATGTATTATAAGGTAATGGGACCTCACAAGGTGTGTACGATCGTGAGCGGTTACCGGACGAAAGCGCAAGGACATGTAGTAGTCTTTGGTCGGATTCCACCTCTTTGAAACCATGGATTTATGTACAATGTTTCTTGTCTTATTTTTGATGAATTTTATGATGTAAAAGATGTGTTTCAAATTATGAGTTTTAATGCTATGTTTATTATATAAAAAACATGTGTTTCATTGGCATCTCATGCATGGCATGAGGTGAAGGATATGTAACCGGAGGGGCCACACTCCGTCGGGGCGTCCGAAAAACCTATGTGGGGTACCTTGATGTACTTTTCAATCAAGAAGAAACCGGAGGGGCCACACTCAGTCGGGGCCACACTCAGTCGGGGCGTCCGAAAGACCTATGTGGGGGTACTTATATGTACTTGTGATAGGTGAGACTCATTGCATTGGACATCATGGCATGGCATGGTTTATATAGTTTTTGGACTTTATGTTATTATATGCATGTTTTGTACTAACCATGTGTTTGCCTTAATTGGAATACCTATTGGGCGCATTGTTCTAACGCCCTACTTCTACCCTACTGCATAACACAGGAAACAAGGTGAACGGTGAACGCGAAAAGGGCCAAGAATAGGAGCTTGGATGCTTTTAATTTATATTTTGATTAAGTTACCTAACTAGACTTCAGACATTTAATAACTTACATGATTTGCTATGGTTGGATGTTTATTTGGATAATTATGTTATATTAATTATGGATGAGGACTTGACGTACTTTGTTATCTGAAATGGAATAGAATTAGGTTCTATTATAATTTTGCATGTTTTGATTTTAATTCCGCATGTTGATATTGTTATGTGTGAACCGTTTTCATGGACTTAGTCCATGCACACATAGGGTTGGCCAGTTAAGGGTCGGACTTTAGAAGTTCGGACTTAGCTCGCGTTGTGACGTCCCGCTCTCTATCACTCTTTGTTTATAAAAAAAAAATAGACTCTGATTTTTGGAAAAGAAAGCGAGTGAAAAAGGGCGGAGCGTTACAGTTGGTATCAGAGCGAATTAGAAAGATTGAATCTTTCGGAGTAAATTAATCCGGCCCTCGTGCATAAATTACTTCATTAGACTCAGATGAATGAAAGCAAAGGAAGTACAGCCAAAATAATTGGATTTATCAAACATAGTAAAATAGGATATATTTCCCCAAAAACAAAGAAAAATCAAGAGTACTTACTTGGAAATTTCCCCAAAAGTAGGAAAATACAAACTTTACGTTGAAAACTAGGTCATGATATTTTTCAATGGATTAGGGAAAAATGCCTCCAAGGGGAAGGCCAAGGAGAAATACTCGACAAAACCCAAATGGGGGTGAAGATGAGGTAGAACAACCTCGAAATGAGGAGGAACGACAATCTCATCATGAAGAGGAAGAACAACCATCCCACAAAGAGGAGGAAGAACAAAGCAACGTGAATATATCAGTGGTGCCTCCTGAACTACAAAACTTGGTTCAAGCGGTGGTCACTTCGGTGCTTCAACAACACTTGAACGGGAATGGAATCACCAACGAGCCGAATGACAGGAGCATGGTTAGGGACTTCCAGCAATAACGCCCTCCTTACTTTAAAGGGAGAGAAGGGGCTGTCGGAGCAGAAAATTGGCCAAAGAAGATCACTCAGATCCTGACCTTACTCAAGATTGCGAGTCATGCTGACAAGATTTTACTGGCCACGTCACAACTGGTTGATGATGTCGGTAAATGGTGGGAGGTGATACAGAAGCAGCAAACACTTCTTCCGGAAGGAGAGAGGACTGCAATGACTTGGGATCAATTCTCAGCTACCTTCTTGGACCGTTATTTTCCTGAGGAGGAGAAGGAGCGTCAAACTCAAGCTTTTCTATCTTTGGTACAAGGTACCATAATGGTGGTAGAGTACCACCAGGAGTTTCTCAGTTTGTCTGTATATGTATTTTATATGGTGGATACAGAGTATCGAAGGGCACGCAAGTTTGAGCGGGGCCTTCGGCCAAGCATTAGGGCCAAGGTAACCATAGTCAAGGCAGCTACATTGGCAGAGGTGGTCAGCAGGGCCACTATAGCAGAACAAGAGATGGTTGAGTTGGTTGCAGAGACTAGAGCGCAGATACAGTTGATACGGCAGCATCTATTAATTGCGCAAAGTCGTCAGAAGAGTTTTGCTGACAAGAGGAGGAGGTTCCTTGAATTTGAAGTGGGAGACATGGTGTTCTTGAAAGTCTCGCATGAAAGAGATACATGAGATTCGGAAAGAAAGGGAAATTGTCGCCAAGATATGTGGGACCGTTTTTAATCATAAGAAGGATGGGAGATATGGCTTATCAATTGGCACTCCCTTCACAGTTGATATCTTTGCACGATGTGTTCCATATATCGATGTTGAGGAAGTACAATCCTGATCCCTCTCATGTAATGAACATACAAGACATATGTAACGCCCCGCCCTTTTTCACTCGCTTCTTCCTGTAAATCAGAGTCTATTTTTTTTTATAACAGAGTAGAGTGATAGAGAGCGGGACGTCACGACGCGAGCTAATCTGAACTTCCAAAGTCCGAGCCTTAACTGGCCAACCCTATGTGTGCATGGACTAAGTCCATGAAAACGGTTCACACATAACAATATAAATATGCGGAATAAAGATCATAACATGTGGAATAATAATAGAACCTAGTTCTATTCCATTTAGAGAGCAAAGTACGTCAAGTCCTTAATCATCATTGAAAATATCATAATTATCCAAATAAACATCCAACCATCTAAGTTATTACATGCCCGGAAACTAGTTACTCAATACATGTCAGTAAGTAACTTTATTCAACATATAAAATAAATCATTCAAGCTCCTATGCTTGGCCCTCCTTGCGTTCATCGTTCTCCTGATTTCCTTTGTCATCCACTAGGGTAGAAGTAGGGCGTTAGAACAACGCGCCCAGTAGGTATTCTAATTAGGGCTAACACATGGTTAGTATATAATATATATAATATCGTTATGTCAAAAACCATATAAATCCATGCCATGCAATGATGACAAATGCAATGAGTCCTACCCATCACATGTACATAAAAGTACCCACCACATAGGTCTTTCGGACGCACCAACGGAGTGTGGACCCTCCGGTTTCTTCCTAATGGAAAAGCACATCAAGGTACCCCACATAGGTTTTTCGGACACCCCGACGGAGTGTGGCCCCGACGGTTACAAATCCTTCACCCCATGCCAATATATTTATTGTATTAAAAATCCGGGCTATTACTGTAACGTCCTGCCATTTCTCACTCGTTTCTTCCCATAAATTAGAGTTTATTTTTTATTTTTATAACAGGGTAGAGTGATAGAGCGTGAGACGTTATGACGTGAGCTAAGTTCGAACTTCTGAAGTCCGACCCTTAACTGGCCAACCCTATGTGTGCATGGACTTAGTCCATGAAAAACGGTTCACACATAGCAACATAAACATGCGGAATCATAATAGAACAAAGTTCTATTCCATTCAGATAGCAAAGTACATCAAGTCTTTAATCATCATTATCATCATATCATAATTATTCAGTAAAATATCCAAGCATAGCAAATTCATCTAAGTTATTACAATCCGAATTCTAGATACTCAAAATACAAGCCCATGAGTATCTTGAACAAAATATAAACTATCATCCTCCAAGCTCCTATGCCTGGCCCGTTACACGTTCATCGTTCCCCTTGTTTCCTGTATCATCAACTAGTAGAAGTAGGGCGTTAGTACAACGCGCCCAGTAGGTATTCCAATTAGGGTTAACATATGGGTTACTACAAAAAATCCAGATATAATAAATATATCAAATCCAGTATAATAAATCATACCATACTTATAAAACATTGTATCCAAAACAGTGTATGATAATAGAGATCCAATCATACCGATAAAAATAAAAAACCTTGCATGATAATAAAAGTCATAATCATGCCGATTCAATGCCATGCCATGCTATCATATGCAATGAATCCCACCCATCACAAACTCATAGTATCCTCTTGATGGAATTCTCATCATCAAGGTATCCTTCCACGAGTGTTTTACGGATGCCCCGACGGAGTGTGGATCTCCGGATATATAGTATCCTCTTGATGGGATTCTCATCATCATGGTATTCATACATAGTATCCTCTTGATGGGATTCTCATCATCAAGGTATCCCCCCATGAGTGTTTTACGGACGCTCCGACGGAGTGTGGGTCCCCGCTTACCTGTCATCCCTCCCATGCCATGCATGAGATGCAAATACCACACGCTATGCAATTATACAAAATCATAGCATTTAAAAGCTCATATTTAAAACACATGCTATTTAATCAAATAAAGATAGCATATAAAATCACCATTTGAAACATATCCTTTGCAATATAAATTCATTAAATCAAGATAAAAACAATGTACATAAACCCATGGTTTCAAAGAGGTGGAATCCTACCAAAGACCTCTACGTGTCTTTGCATCTTTCGTTCGGTAACCGCTCACGATCGTAAACACCTTGTGAGTTCCCGTTACCTTATAATGCAATAAACAATAAAAACCAAGTCCCACTTGATTCACAATATTTTTAAGTCCATAAACCAATCCCCATGGTTTATCATTTTCATACTTATTTACCAAATTGCCATTGGTCTAATCTTTATTTAATATTTCATTTTAGTCCCTATGTCTACCAAACAATTACCATGGGGTTCGGCCATGGTCCATTAATTCAATTAAATGCAATAATGCCATTATACTTATCCATAGCCATTTACCTTCCTTATTTTTCATATATTTACAAGATTGCCATCCATGGCTAATATAACCCATTTTAGCAAGTATTTACAACCTTGCCATTGCCTCCAACAACTTAGGCTTAGGTTCCAACAATAGATCCATTTATTTATTTTAAACATCCATAACACTCCCAATAACCCTTTTAAAATAATTCATAACCGATTCCATCACTTATGTTTGAGTTTCAAAACATAGTTCCATTAATTACCATATTGCCATCCAAAGCTATAATTCCATTATTCTCACCCTTCATCCCTTGGTTTGGTGAGCCATTTATTAAAATTATGCAATGACCCAAACATGGCCCATTAACAAGTTCATGGGGTTCGGCCATACACCATGGCCGAACCCTTGATGTTTCTTTTCAATGGTTCACCAACTTAGGTCCATAAACCATAACCTATATTTGCATCCTTCCTTTAAAATACACATAAACATAAACCCATAAAATTGATTCATGGGGTTCGGCCATGGTGCTTGGCCGAACCCTATGATGTCTAAGTTTCCTTTTTCCATCATCTAGCCAATCAATAATTGGAAGGTTTCTATAAATAACTTAGCTCGCGTCGTGACGACCCGTTCTTTGTCTCACTCTTTATATAAAAAAAAATAGATTCTGATTTTCGGAAAGCAAAGGGTGTGAAACAGGGCGGGGTGTTACAATTGGTATCAGACTGAACCAGAAATATGGAATCTTTTAGAGTAAATTAATCTGGCCCGTGTGCATTAATTTACTTCGTTAGACTCAGACGGAACAATGGATGATAGCAAAGGAAGTACAGTCAAAATAATTGGGTTTATCCAACATAGCAAAATAGGATATATTCCCCGAAAACAAAGAAAAATCAAAGAGTATTGATTTGGAAATTTCCCCAAGGATAAGAAACACAAGATGTTTATTTGGCAATTTCCCTAAGGATAAGAAACACAAGATGTTTATTTGGAAATTTCCCCAAACAAGAGATAGTATGTGATACATAGGGAAACTCTCCAAAACAAAGATTAGTTTGATTTGAATTGTGGTTGTCATTGACATACTTCGGTTGTTGTGATACAGATATGTCAGGCAACATAGAGTATACAGAGTTGTGGGACAAAGGGACTCCTAGCTGTCCGATAGATCTGGTTTCTTCTTCCGACGATTCTAGCGTGCCAAACTTCATCAATGAAGTTGGAATCAATCAAGACATGGAAGTAGAATCGCTCGAGTACAATGTTGGGGTTGCTCCATGTAACGCCCCGCCCTTTTTCACTCCAAATCAGAGTCTATTTTTTTTTTAAAATAAATAAACAAGTGATAAGAGTGGGATGTCATGACGCGAGTTAAGTCCGAACTTCTAAAGTCCGACCCTTAACTGGCCAAACCTATGTGTGCATGGACTTATATGAAAAACGATTCACACATAGTAAAGTATAATCTTTGCGGAATATTACTTAAACTAACTGCGGATCATAATGGAACATAAATCTACTCCATTTTATTAGATAGCAAAGTACATAGTCGATTATCCAAAATTACCTTAAACTAAACATTCACTCAAACCATACCAAACCATAGCAAATATTACTAAGTTATTACATGCCAACATCTAACTAACGAATTACATGTCCTTGTAAACTTAAACAAAATGTCCATAAATAAACCATTCAAATGCCCAAGCTCCTATGCATGGTTTCCTTCGCGATCCTTGACCTTTCCCTTTCCTGTGTCATCCACTAAGGATAGAAATAGGGCGTTAGATCAACGCGCCCAGTAGGTCTTCCGATTAGGGCTACCACAAAGTTAGTATAAAAACATGCATATAGCATAATAATACATGATCATCAAAATCTTACAAAAACAATGCTATGTATGTATGCAAATGTAATGAGTCCCACCCATCACAAGTATACGTAGCTTCCTCTTGATAGGATTCTCATCATCAAGGTACCACCACATAGGTTGTTAGGATGCCCCGACGGAGTGTGGACCCTCCGGTTTCTTCTTGATGGGATTCTCATCATCAAGGTACTACCACATATGTTTTTCGGTCTCTCCGACTGATTGTGGACTGTAACACCCCAATTTCTCAATAAAATGGATAATTACCAAAATGCCCCTGATGTGTTAAATTAATTATTTTGTGATATTAAGTAAGGAAATAGTGGGGCCCATTGCTCAAATTGAGATCGTATGAGCACATTATGAACGTTTAGTGTGATTGGTTGGGTAATTTATATCAATTGGGTCAAAAATGGCTAAATGGGTCAAAGGGCCCAAATGGGGCCCATCGTACTGGATTATTTGACCGTTTTGTGATTTTAAATTAAATGGGGTTAAGCCTATTTGATTGGAAATCAAGTGGATAAAAAATGGGTAGGCTTGATCCATATGTAAAAACCAATTTGAAATGACCAAAATACCATAATTGGGTCATGGAATAAAAAATGGGTCAAGGAGCCAAAGGTGGACCCAACGGGTTGTGTTAACTAAGATTGACCATGTGGACCCTCAAGGGAGCTAAAATATGAGTTAAATCAGTTTGAGTGGGACTGAAGTGAGTTGGAATTAAATCAAGTGGTGAGTCAACTCATGTGCATTAAATGAAATGCATTAAGTATGTGAGTTGGGTGAGTTGAGATGGAAATCTAAATGACCTTGAGTTCAAGTGAGTCAAAATGGAACTTAAAGAGGCTGTAAATCAGTGAGTTGAATAGGAATTTGAAAAGGTAGCTTGGTCTCAAACCAACCAAAATAAGTCCCACACGTTGGGGACTTGTTTTGTCGATTTCCATGCTAAGTTAAATGCAAATGGATGGGATTGAGATGAGATTCATGGAGAGCTGAATGGCTGCATTGGTAGGTGCTAAAGGGTGCCTTGGATAGCACCCAAGACTCATCGTTTTTAGGCAAGAATTGATGAGGGAGTGGAGGGGTTTTGGGGGCTGAAATATTAAAAGAAACAATCACCAAGGTTAGCCGATTTTTGTCATTGCAAACCCAAGTTTTTCCCATCTCTCTCTCCCTCTCTCCAATTCGTTTTCTTGGCTGGAACAGCAGGGGTTTTGGCACCAGTTATTCAAGCTTAAACCAGCCAGGAATTAAGGAAGAAAGGAAAAAATAAAAGGGAGGAAGCAAGGAGCAAAGGCAATAAGAAAAGCTTGGAATTTGGTAAGTATTTCCATGGACTTTTGATTAATAAAATGGGTGTGTATTGGGCCATGGTTATGGCCGAATACACCAAGGTTTTAACCCTGATTTATAGAAGTTTTAAAATGGTAAAGATGACCATTGGGTTCGGCCACCATGAAGGGCCGAACCCCATGTAAAAGATTGCTTGGTTTTCATGTTTTGAAACATGAAAACCATGGGTTTTAAGAACTGTTTTTGGGTTTGATTTAAGATTCAAATGCATGTTTTAGAAAGGTTTAAAACATGGATTCGGATGTCATGAATGACTGAATGTATCATGGGTCTAAGACCTTGGGTGTCAAATGATGAAAGGGTTCATTGGGTTTGGCCATCTTGGATGGCCGAACCCCATGAATTGATGTTGGAATTTTGATGGTTTTTGTAAGTTAAAACCATGCAAATGTCTTACTGTTTTGGATGATTAGATTAGACATAAGATGACATGTTTAACAGGTTCAAACCAAAGGCCATAGGGTTCAACCAATGAGCATGGCCGAACCCCATGAAATGGTGTGATAATTTTTATGGTTAATGGTGATGGTTTTGAGAGATAAAAACCATACATTACCATGGGGTTTTTATGTGATTTACATGAAGATTATTTACTGATTTTGGTTGGCCAATATATGGCTGAACCATGGTAATGTTATGGTTAAGTTACTGATTTAAAACAGTGGATTAAAACTGGAAAAAATGGACCATGGGGATCGGCCATTCTTGGATGGCTGAATCCCATGAGGTGTTATGGTTATTTGGACAAAGTAATGAATTTATTAGATGGTTTTGAGGGGTGAAAGTGCAGCAATGATGTGCTGATTTTTATATGAATAAGTGACACCAAAAATATGTTTGAAAGACCAAAACATGGACATAGGGTTCGGCCACCTTGGATGGCCGAACCCCATGTAAGTTTTTCATGTTTTTGGTGAGTTAAAAACCATATGAAGATATGGTGTTCTTATGGCAATAAATGGATTAACATGTTACTGTTGTGGTGGATTATTATGCGGCTGAACCATGTTTAATTCATGGTTGAGTTAGCATGATTAAACCATGAGTGATCATCATGGTGATGATTGGATCAAGTGAACCCTAGGGTTCGGCTATGAGTATGGCCGAACCCCATGGGGCTGTTTTGAAATAAATGGGCTGTTTTGGATGGGAGTTTGTGATTGTTTTAATTAAGGAAACATACATGATAAACTATGGACTATGCGTAAGAAAATAATCAACCATTGATGATTATGGAAAGTGGGATAAAAACCCATAGGATGTGGTTCGGCGAAGTAGTATGGCCGAACCCCATCAATGATTATTTGATAGGATTGGGTTAAGTAATAAATGGGATTAAAGGTGATGAATGAATAACCCCACTAAATTGGTTTAGATATGGTAAAATTAAAGGTTAGCCTAAATGGCATAAATATAATTATTGATAGAATGATCAATGATGGAAATTATCATAGGGTTGGATGTACGGACACGAACCCCACAAGATGGTATATGAGACCTAAACTTGATTAGGAATCAAGTAGATTAAGTATTGATTTGCTGTTACATAATAAGGTACTGGAAGTTGAACGACGAGCGAGTCGTGAGCAGGTGACGCTAAAGAAAGATCAAGTACTGAAGTGAATTTTCAGTAGGTTTCCTACCTACTTGTAACCACAGTTTTACCCCAGTGTTCTTATAAGACTCTTGTTTATTTTATGTGGTTTTAAATGTTATATTATGCATTAACAAATGGCATACAAGCATTGGCATCTCATGCATAGACATGGGATGATGAATGAGGTTCTACAGTGTTGCAATTTATGAGTTACGTCCTCCTTAGGCGATGAGAGTCCCGCCAGGAAGAGTAACATGATGATCATAGTCACAATGGTCTCCTTAGGCGATGAGAGTCCCGCCAGGAGGACTGATACGTGATATGAATCAAGTCAATGATGAGGAGATGGATGTGTATTGTAATTTACCTTGTCGGTGCGAGGCACGTCAAGTGATGACTATGAATGTACATGATGGGAGGGTCTCATTGCATGTGCATACTTCATAGCATTGTTTTACCTGTTTTTACTAATCATATACATTGATATATATATGCATGTTTTATATGCTAAACATGTGGTAGCCCTGATCGGGAACCTACTGGGCGCGTTGATCTAACGCCCTAATTCCATCCTTAGAGGAGAATGCAGGTACAAGTAAAGGAAAAGAAAAGGTCATTGACCGGGAGAGGAGCTAAGCCAAGCCTAAGCGCTTGAATGTTGGACTGGACATCTTTATATTACTGTCATTTGAACTATATTTTGTCGGACATGTAATAAGTCATTACTTGCTATGGTTTGCTTAGGATATTAGCAATGGATGGTTGATTTATGTTATTTATTAATTGAGACTGGTACTGGCTATCTTTTCATATTATTTCCGCAGTTAATCTAGGTTATTCCGCATGTTGATGTTAGTTCCATGTGTGATTCATTATCATGGTCTAGTCCATGTACACATGGGTGGCCAGTTAACGTTCAGACTTGGTTAGTCTGAACTCAACTCGCGTCGTGACGCCGCCCGCTCTCTTCCGATGTTTATTACTTAAAAAAAAAAAATTTAGACTCTGAATTTCACGTAAAGGGCAGGGCGTTATATGGACCCTCCGGTTATATAACCATCACCCCATGCCATGCATGAGATGTCAATGAATACATGCCATTTGTAAAGAAATATTAGCATTCAAATCCTCTTTGAAACATAATAATTTAGCACATATTTCATAAAAATCAACATAAAACAACAAGTATAAATTGTGGTTACAAAAAGGTAGAAAACCTACTCAAAAGTCACTTAGAAATATCCACTCTTCTTAAACCGTCACCCGTTCACGATTTGCGCACCGTTCAAGAAGTCCCGTTACCTTGTTTATATAACAACAAGTCAAGATACTATCCATTTGATTTCCAATTAAATCTAAGTCCCAAAAACCACCTTGTGGGGTTCAGCCATAGACCATGGCCGAACCTCACCTACTTGAATTTGATCACTCTTTTTATTTAACCAACACCATCCAATTAACTTAATTTAAACACCTCAAACTACAAACATCCCTTGGTAGGGTTCGGCCATACAATATGGCCGAACCTTACCACTTTGGTTTTGACCCCTCTTTCAAGTCCTTTGATCATTTCATTCCATATTTACAATATTACCACTAGCCTAAACCCTTGTTTAATATTGCTAACAACCAATATCCAAAACAAATCCACCTTAGTGGGGTTCGGCCATACAACATGGTCGAACCTCACCATCTTAAATTTGGTCCTTTAATCCTTCATACATAAGACTAATTACCAATCCATTCATCTAATTATCTAGCCCTTAATCATCCACCATTGTCACTCTATGGGGTTCGGCCATACACATGGCCGAACCCTATAGTTCCTTATTTCCATTAAAACCTTTATCCATCCATGAATGGTTCTCATAATTCTATCCATTTGAATATTTTTAGACCTTTTAAAACAAAACACCATACATAGCACTTGGTGGGGTTCGGCCATACACCATGGCCGAACCTCACCCCTTTTGTTTTGGTGCTCCTTTTTCCATTCTTTTTTTGGTAAACAAAATATATCCAAGTCCATCACTTTCCCACATATTTTAAACCCTTTAAAAAACATCAAAAACCCTTCAATGGGGTTCGGCCATACACATGGCCGAACCCTATGGTTCTTTACTTTCCTTCAAACTATAACATACAATTTTATCATTTGATCCTTTGATGTTTCCCATTCATACTTCCATTTAGTCCCTTTAGAAATACATAATAACCTTCCATTTAACATATCATTTATCCTTCATTTTCTTCCATGGGGTTCGGCCATGTGTGGCTCCTTATCTCTTCCTTTAAACTTCATAGCCATGATCATACCTTTTGATGGGTTCGGCCATTCATCATGGCCGAACCTAATCAACCTCTTTTTCATACTCAATGGTTTTTGTATATCCCTTTTAGGATTTGGATATAGAATAGCCTGACCATGTTTCCTTGGCTATCTTACTTAATAAAAGTTTATTGAGCACCTACCGTTTCCGCTATTCCTCCGATTTGATCTTTGCTTCGGCTTGTTTTTCCGTTTTTCTTTTGCTCCTCTTTAATCCTTAGCCTTCCTTCTTCTTTTTCTCTTTGATCTTCGGCCAATATATGAGCTTGATCAAGATAAGATCACAAAGGGTTGGTTCGGCCAAGATGGAGGCAGGTTTGAGAGAGAAGCTTAGCACAATGCTTCAACCCTTTTTGGTCTTTGAGAGGAGAACCGGCCTTGAGAGAGAGAGGGAGAGAATGAGATAGAATTCTCCAAATGTTTGATCTCCTTTTCCTTAGAATGCTGGTCGTCTAAGAGAGAGTGTGAGGGAGAGAGATAGCCAAGTGGGAGAGGGAGAGTTGAGCCTTGTTTGAATTTGAAAATTAAACCATAACCATCTCCATTATCTATCGCCTTTGAATTTGAAATAAACCAATACTCCTCCATTTGTTTGAATTTGAAAATTAAACCATAACCATCTCCATTATCTCTCCGACATGTGCCTTGCCTTTGTATTTGAAATAAACCAATACTCCTCCATTTGTTTGAATTTAAAAATTAACCCAACACTCCCCACCTTTCTAGCGTGTATCCGTGTTGAATTTGAAACAACAAACCACCTTCATTTCTTTGAATTTGAAATAAGCCAACACTCCTCCATCTCTCCAACGTATATATTTGTTTTGAATTTGAAATGTGTAACCAAAACTTCTCATCTCTCCAACGTGTATCATTGTTTTGAATTTGAATTAAACATAACTCCTCCATCTCATTTGTTTGAATTTCAAATATAAAACCGTCCACCCCATTTGCTTGAATTTCAAATGTACTCCATTTGCTTGAATTTCAAATGTAAAGCCGTCCACCCCATTTATTTTGAATTTGAATTTTAAACCACCTTCATCTCTCCAACGTATAACCAATGTTTGAATTTGAATTTGAAATGTAAACCGTCCACATTCAACTCATTCAACTCACCATTTTAATTTAAGCTTGAGCTCACCCAATGGTCAAACAAGTCAATCCACGACCCATTGGGTCCCCATTGGGTCTTTTGCCCCAAATAATCACCTTGACCCAAGTAGATGTACATTACCCATTTAATTTAATTTGATCCTTATAACATGTAAATTGGGTCTTAATTGAACAATGGGCCCCACAATTTTCTCATCTACAGTCATGACCTTTTTAATTCATAATTTCAATGGCAATTTTCGTAAATATTGCTATATTGAAAATCTGGGATATTACACTCCAGCCTTTGTACCCGAAGAGGACGAGGAAGATGTCCCAAATTTAGAACAATCCATAGGGGAGATAGGCTCGCCCGAGTATACTCCGGCTACTCCAACTTCGGATGAGTTGATAGATTATATGTGCGAATTATGCAATCAGGAGGGGCACAATGGTACCTATTGCCCCCATCCTATTGAGGTTATTTGCCCTGTTTGTGGACTTCAAGGGCACGGAAAGGAGAGGACTAACTGTCCTTACATTGGGGGACCATGAACAATACCATGTCTGACTTGTGGAGTGTTGGGGCACACGTCAACGACAGGCCTTGACAACTTTTTCGATTTTTATGATGATGCAGGGTCTTCTAAGGAAGGTTAGGTTAAGGAGTGGTAAGAGAATGTCGGGGAAAAAGGGAAATTTTGTAAGGGTTGTGGGTACGTTTTGAAGGGTTTTTCTAACCCTACCAACCCTTGTATTGTGATGGAAGTTTGAATAATTTTCAATAAAGTATGCAAATTTAAGAGTTTATGAGGATTTTGGCACTGAGATGTAAGTGACGAGGTCACTTGTTTTTTTTTGAGATGTGGCATGGGTGCGTTTCTCATGTAATATTGATGAGATAAGTATGTAGATTCTATGAGTATGGCTTAGAGTAGCTATGAGACCGTGGGAACCTCCACATGAAATACGGAGACTTGGTCTCATACGGTTACCGTTGAGGAGTGGGTCCCTCGCATGCTACGTTCTGGAGGGCACTCTTACGGCTATTTCGCACACTTGATGTGCTTGGATGAGCAGAGCTAGGTACTATTTTACCCCGTGGGGGTGGTACTAGCTTCATTAGACGCGGACCGACTGCCTTAAAGTTTGACTGAATCACCCTTGGGGTGAAGGGATGCAGGGCGGGGTAGACTTGATCACGTTGGACGTGGGTCTTCCGCTTAGTAAGTCATGGGCACTAAGTCTTGCTAGGGCTTGGGGTATGTTTATGTTTTGATATTATTGCTACAGTCATGCAGTGATGCGTTCGAGTGTTGTTCCTACGGATAGAATATCTCATGGTGGAAGATATGCCTGGATTAATTATGACCATGAATGGATTATACTCATATAAGGGTTATATTCATGGATAGTTATTAACCATGGATAGCTGATACTCACTGATAGAGTGGTACCAGGGATGGATGTATAACCGTGGATGATGATTCCCATGGTGGTTAGATTAATGTCAGGTATCGATACCATGGTAGACATGTTGGTAGTATGATGGACCTGTTGGTCTCATAGATGACATATAGATCTAAGGATTGGGACATGTTTCGATTTATATTCCACGGTATAAGAAAAAGGTGTTAGTCGTATTACGACTTGTATCATAAGAAAGTTAGTGTGGAGAGATACTCGGTATCATAGCAGTTTTGAAGAGAAGGTGTTAGTCACATAGTGACTTATGTGCAAATGAAGATATGCTTACTTTTAGGAGATGTACATAGTGGAAAGGTTAAGAGTCTAGTGAAACTCGAATGGGAAGCTATGGGCTGCTGTTGAGTTAGACTGGCCACCTGACTCTGTAGTTACCCGATAGAGTTCCAGGAGAGTGCAGCTAGAAAACTTAGTTAAAATGGAATCAGCGAAAGTCTTGAGCATAGGCTCGTATTGGCAGGCTACCTCACGCAGAGAGTAGACGAATGAAAGTATTGAGTGAGTACGTATGGAAAATATCTTGGTAGCAGGTAAAGTGAAATAGAATATGTTGATTTATATAAGATCGCAAATGGGTTCACAAGAAAAAGAGATAACATGAGACAGAGTAAATTCTGCGAGAATGAAAATCATAGGTTGATATGAGTGACTTTGATGTAATTAAGTGGTACTTGACAAGATTGAACAGGAACAACGGATAGATCCGGAAACGGAGGAGATATGGGCCAAGATGTTTACTGGTGAAGTCATACCAGAATGAGAGTTAGGACCAGGAGAGGGTCTTGTATTTCGAGGAAGGATATATGTGCCTAAGAGCTGCAAAAAAAGAGTTACTGATTGAGGCACATCAGATCAAACTCTCTATTCATCCGGATAGCACCAAGATGTATCACAACCTGAAGAGACATTACTGGTGGCCCAGAATAAAAAAAGATGTGGCAGAATTTGTGGCTCATTGCTTAACGTGTCAGCAGATTAAGACTGAACATCAGAAGCCACCAGGGTTACTCAAACCCTTACTAGTGCCTGAATGGAAATGAGAGCACATCTCCATGGATTTTGTGATAGGGTTGCCAAGGTCTTCAAAGGGTAACGATGCGATATGGGTCGTGGTAGACTGACTGACCAAGTCTGCACGTTTCATTCCTATTAAGATGACAGACTCATCCGAGACTTTAGGTCGGCGGTATATCCAGGATATCATTAGATTACATGGTATTCCTCGGACTATTGTGTCCGACAGAGATGGTCGATTCACCTGCAGAGTATGGCAGAGCATGCAGTCGGCCATAGGATCAGATCTACTGACTAGCACAACATTCCATCCACAGACTGATGGACAGTCTGAGAGGACAATACAGACATTGGAGGATATGCTGAGAGCATGTATGCTAGATTTCAAGGGTGGATGGGAGGATCACTTGCCGTTGGTAGAATTCTCATACAACAACAGTTACTAGGCAAACCTCCAGATGGCTCCATTTGAGGTTTTATATGGTAGACCATGTAGGTCATCAGTGTGCTGGACAGAGGCCAGTGTGTAACGCCCCGACCTTTTTCACTCGCTTCTTCCCGTAAATCAGAGTCTATTTTTTTTTTTTAAAAAACAGAGTAGAGTGATAGAGCGCGAGACGTCACAACGCGAGCTAAGTCCGAACTTCTAAAGTCCGACCCTTAACTGGTCAACCCTATGTGTGCATGGACTAAGTCCATGAAAACGGTTCACACATAACAATATCGACTTGCGGAATAAAACATAATATGCGGAATTATAATAGAACCAAGTTCTATTCCATTCAGATAGCAAAGTACGTCAAGTCCTTAATCATCATTCAAATATCATAATTATCCAAATAAACATCCAACCATCTAAGTTATTACATTCCGAAATCTAGATACTCAAAATACAAGTCCATGAGTAACTGTATTAAAAATTATAAAGTAAATCATCCAAGCTCCTATGCCTGGCCCGTCTTGCGTTCATCGTTCCCTTGATTTCCTGTGTCATCCACTAGGGTAGAAGTAGGGCGTTAGAACAACGCGCGCAGTAGGTATTCTAATTGGGGCTAACACATGGTTAGTACAAAACATATATAATAACGTAATGTCGAAAACCATATAAATCCATGCCATGCAATGATGACAAATGCAATGAGTCCTACCCATCACATGTACATAAAAGTACCCACCACATAGGTCTTTCGGACGCCCCGACGGAGTGACCCTCCAGTTTCTATTGATGGAAAAGCACATCAAGGTACCCCACATAGGTTTTTCGAACGCCCCGACGGAGTGTGGCCCCTCCGATTACAAATCCTTCACCCCATGCCATGCATGAGATGCCAATGAAACACATGCTATTTTATCATATAAACATAGCATTAAAATCACATTTTTAAACATAACCTTTGCAATATAAATTCATTAATTCAAGATAAAACATTGTACATAAAAATCCATGGTTTCAAAGAGGTGGAATCCTACCAAAGACCGCTAATGTGTCCTTACGTCTTTCGTTAGGTAACCGCTCACGATCGTAAACACCTTGTGAGGTCCCGTTACCTTATAATATAATAACCAATCAAAACCAAGTCCCACTTGATTTTCAACATTCTAAGTCCATAAACAAAACCCCTTGGGGTTCGGCCATACATCCTGGCCGAACCCATAGTCTTTCATTTTTTACCATATTTACAATAATGCCTTTATACATATGCAATGACATAAAAATCCCAAGTCCACCAAATAATTTTCCATGGGTTTTGGCCATGCCACATGGCCGAACCCATGGCCCATAGTTCTTTTTCATTTAAATTACAATATTGTCATTCATGGCTAACCTTCCATTTTAGCATGTATTTACAACCTTGCCATTACCTTAGGTTTATGTCCAAAACCCATCCATGACATTAACACATAAACCTAATGGATCCAAAATTGGTTCATGGGGTTCGACCAAGCACCATGGTTGAACCCTATGATATCTAAGTTTCCATTTTCATCAACTTCTATTATTAGCAAACCCATAATTAACAAGTCCATAATTAGAAGGTCACTATTTAGAAAGTTTCCAAATTTATCATCCATCCTTCCATAATTAGATAGTTCCCAAATTTAGTATGCATCCTTCCATAATTAGATAGTTTCCAAATTTAGCATGCATCTTTCCATAAATAAAATCTAATTTAGCATGCATCTTTCCATAAATAAAATCTAGTGGCGTTTGGCCATACACCATGGCCGAACCTCACCCATAGAGACAATCCAACCCTTTTCCATTCACTTTCTAAATTAATATAACTTCCATGGGGTTCGGCCATACACCATGGCCTAACCTTATGGTTCAAAATCTTCTTTTAAAAATTATTAATCCTTGATCCTCCATGATCTAATCACCTTATTAATTTCCTTTCCATTGGGTTCGACCATACCCATAGCGGCAGAACCCTATGGTTCATCTTATTCCAATCCAAGAACCCATAATTTAAACCATGACTTTCCATGGTTTTCATTCCTTAAAATATAACCAATAACCTTCCACTAAAAATCACCAAGAACATCCATTAAAACCATATGAATTTGTTAACCAACTCCCATGGTTTTTTCTCATTAAAAATCAATAGATTTACCATGTCTTCTTTCATGGGGTTCGGTCGTGCACTGTGGCCGAACCCTATGGTTCATGCTTCCATTAAAATTATCAAAACTCTTCCATCTACCAATTCTCTTCCATGGGGTTCAGCCAAATACTATGGCCGAACCCTATGGTTCTTTTATTTCAAACAAAATTTATAAAATACTAACCGGTTCCGCGACTGATTCTTGTTCTTTCGATCCTTCTCCTTTCTCCTTGATTTTTCCGAAGCCGAGAACACCTCTTGATTTTGTGTGTATTGTGCGCCCTTGCTGCCCTTCTCTTCCTTTAAATAAAATTCCAATTGGCCAATGCTAAGATATAATTGCCGTGTGCACTACCTATGTTTGCCTTTTTATCACATGCAATGGGTCCTAATTTAGAAGGTACCAAGACCCTTTAGTTTAGCCCTTTCCTATTGCCGTGCGCCCTTGTGTCTTTCTTATATAAACACACCCAATCGGTTCCATCTTTAGACAATGCCGTGAGCCCCTTGTTTCCTTTTAGCCATTGCCTTAATTAATCTTCCATTGGTTCCTAACTTAGAAGGTGCTAAGATAAATAATTCCCCTTTCTCTTGATAATGTCGTGTGCCCCTCTCTTTTATCTACCTTCCAATCTAACAATGTCATACACGGTCATACAATATTTATCATTCCTAAAATCTTTCCATGATCCCTTTATGCGCATAATCATAGATATGCTTACCCCATATTCGGCCATGCACAATCATTTATTTAATTTTGCATTACTAATTAAATTCAACCCCATTTCATTTTGTTGAAACCAATTCCAAAACCGTTGGGTCTTAATCGGGGTATGACCCAACACTTTACCCATATACAAATCCATATTTAATAATTCTTAAATTAAATGGCAAAATTCCTTAAATATTTATAACTTGAAAATCCAGGGTGTTACACGGTGAGCCTGCAATAATTGGACCGGAGTTAGTTGCAAAGACTACAACGCAGATACAGTTGATACGACAGCATCTGTTGACTGCGCAGAGTCGTCAGAAGAGTTATGCTGACAAGAGGAGGAGGTTCCTTGAATTTGAAGTGGGAGACATAGTGTTCTTGAAAGTCTCGCCATGAAAATGACACATGAGATTTGGAAAGAAGGGGAAATTATCACCAAGATATGTGGGACCGTTTTTAATCATAAGAAAGATGGGGGACGTGGCTTTCCAATTGGCACTCCCATCACAGTTGGCATCTTTGCATGATGTGTTCCATATATCGATGTTGAGGAAGTACAATCCTGATCCCTCTCATGTGCTGAACATACAAGACGTAAAGGTCCAAAGCGACGTGACATACGTCGAAAAGCCTGTCCGAGTGGTGGACACAGAACAAAGAGTATTACGGAACCGAGCGATCCATTTTGTCAAGGTGGTATGGGATCGACATGGCATTGAGGAAGCCACATGGGAACTCAAGCCAGAAATGAGAAAAGCTCATCGTATAACACCTCGGATTTTCAGATTATTATTTTATATGACATTGACTCTTTTAAATGGTGGATTTTAGAATTGGACCTTATATGGATAAGAATTGGGCCATGACCCAATTAAGACCTGATTAAATTGTGACATTAGTTTTATTGAAAATTAAATAGGATAGTGCATAGCCGAACTTTTTATGTGAAATGTATTAATTTATGCGCATGAGAGATATGTGGGATTTTTAAATCCACAATGATATGCTAGATATTTAAAAAGGGATGAAATATCTATGAATTAAATTAAAAGATTATTTGGCTTATGATTAGATTTATGCGCATAGTACTTGCGAATAAGAATTAAAGGAAGTCTTAATAAGGCAAGGGAAAGTCGGATAATGCTAATTAAAGAGGGAAAGTCGGCCATGGTTAAATAAGGAAGGTTTGACATATGTCCAGTGTTTTGGTTATAACTTTTCACTCTGATATTCAATTGCTTTGATTCTTTTTGTGTTGGAAAGAATATTTCAAGAGCTACAACTTTATAGTTTACCACTTTTTCTAATTCAGACGTTAACAAGATTAAAACTGTGCTACAATATAGTATACGTGTAAAAAAAAATGGGAAACACAAGAGGGCAAGATTCTATTAAGAACATTCTAATATGGGATTAAGGAGAACTTAATAAAAGGAGAGATCCATAGGGGTGCATGGTTTTTACAACTCCATTACCAAGTTATATTCCTCTCTCTCTCTCTCCCTCTCTCAAGTCCTCTCTTACATGGCAAGAGCAAGAGAAGAAAGGGCAGCAACTAGAAGAAGTTCTTGTTTGGAGAAAATCAAAGAGAAAGGAAGAGAAAGATTAGAAGAGCAAGGAAGAGGTTAGTATCTAAGTATTAATGTTATAATTTTATTTATGAAATCAAAAGAACCATAGGGTTCGGCCATGGTGGTTGGCCGAACCCCATGAAGAGAAAATTAGAGATGGGTAAATGGTTTTAAAAGAGAAGAAAGAACCATAGGGTTCGGCCATAGTGCATGACCGAACCCCATGGAAAGATTTGCTTAATTAATTGGTTTTAAAGATTGGAAACCATGGAGAGTGTTGATTTATTAATTGGGTTTATGTTCCTAGATCTTAAGTTATAGAAACCTTTGGTGATTGTATGTTTTAGATTCAAGAAAATCAATGAAAGAATATGAAATATGGGTCGGCCATGGCATGGCCGAACCATGGCGGTTTTATGGCTAATGGAGTGGATCTAAAATAATAAAAAAGAGGAGTGAGGTTCGGCCATGGTGTATGGCCGAACCCCACCAAACATTATATGGATTGATGATTAATTTTGGATTAGATCTAAACCAAGGGCCAAGATCATGAACCATAGGGTTCGGCGATGGTGCTTGGCCGAACCCCATGGGTTAAAATTGGAAAGTAAATGTAAAAGATGGACCTAGATCTAAAAGGGTGAGGTTCGGCCATAGTGCATGGCCGAACCCCACTAGAGTTATTTTTGGAAACCTTATTATGGAAAGTATTGCTAAATTTGGGAAGCAATCCATATATGGAAGGAGTGGTTAATTATGGAAAAACAATCTAATTTTGGAAGGTTTTTCCAAATATGGAAAGGAGGTTACTTATTAAGGAAAGTTTCCATTCTTGGAAGTGAATATTAAAATTAGAAAGTATCTACTTAAAGACCATAAAAGTTATTTATGGAAACCATACCAAGAATGGAAGGTAAGGCTTGATTATGAAACCTAATTTAAATGAAGGGATTGGTTGCCATGAGTGAGGTTCGGCCATAGTTATGGCCGAACCCCATTAGGATTAGTTTTTGGAAACCTTGTGAATTTTGGAATAAGATATTCAATCATAGAAGGTTGTTGTTTAATTAAGAAACCTTCTAAATGTGGACCTTAGGTTAAAAATGGAAGGTAGAGTTATTTTTAGAAAACTTTCCATTTATGGAAGGAGGTTTATATTTTTGGTAAGTTAAATAGGGAAACCTTCTAATGATAGTAGGAGAGATTAATAAAGGGAAGTTCTATTCTTGGAAGGTGAAATCTAAATTTGGAGATCTTCCAATTATAGAAAGGTGGAGATTAATTGGAAATTATACACCATAGGGTTCGGCCATGGTGTATGGCCGAACCCCATGTTCTAAATTAAGGGATTAAAGGTGTCTTTAAATTATGGTTTAAGGGCTGATTTATGAATCAGATTATGAACCTACATTATGAGTTAGGTTATGTTAGTTTTAAAATAAATAAAGGATACAATGTATGATATGAATTAATGGAGAAAGGAATGACAAAAAAATGTAATTAAAATACCAAAGTAGGAGAACCATGGGTTTGGCCATGATGTATGGCCGAACCCCATGTGTTATGTTTGATGAACTTATTTGATTAGGGAAGTTTTTTTTTTTTATGGTCTTTTTATGGAAGATTTAAAGGGAGAAGGAAACCAATGGCAATTTGGTAAATATGATCAAATCTTGGACGAAAACGCAAGGACTTGTGAACGGTTTTAGGTAGGATTCCACCTCTTTGAAACTATGGATTATGTACTTGTTTTTATCTTATATTTGATGAAAATGTGTTTCAAAGGATCTGATTTATTATTGAATTTCAAATGCTACGTTTACCTTGATTTAAATGGCATGGATTAATTATGTTCCAAAGGTGAATTTACATGCTAGGTTTTATTTGTATAAAGAGCATATATTGGATATGTTTTCAAATGATGATTTTCAATGTTATGTTTATGTTATAAAATAACATGTGTTTCATTGGCATCTCATGCATGGCATGGGGTGAAGGATTTATAACCGGAGGGGTCACACTCCATCGGGGCGTCCGAAAAACCTATGTGCAACACGTTGATGTGATTTCCATCAAAAAGATTTTCGGAGGGTCCACACTCCGTCGGGGCGACCAAGAGATCTATGTGGTAGGCACATTTACGTACAGGTGATGGGTGGGACTCATTGCATATTTGTCATCATTGCATGGCATGGATTTATATGATTTTGATATCACTATATTATATGATATGTTTTGTACTAACCATGTGTTAACCCTAATTGGAATACCTACTGGGCGCGTTGTACTAACGCCCTACTTCTACCCTGTAGTTGATGATACAGGTAATCAGGGGAACAATGAACTTAAGACGGACGAGACATAGGAGCTTGGAAGACTTACTTTACGTGTTTTTGAATAAAGATACTCATGAACTTGTATTTGAGTATTTGGATTTCGGAATGTAATAACTTAGATGGTTGAATGTTTGGTTTGATGATTATGACGTACTTTGGTATCTGAATGGATTAGAACGTGGTTCTAATATAATTCCGCATATTGATGATTATGATTCCGCAATTGTATGGTTTTATTCCGCAAGTCGGTATTGCTATGTGTGAACCATTTTATTGGACTAAGTCCATACACACATAGGGTATGCCAGTTAAGGGTCGGACTTTGGAAGTTCGGATTTAGCTCACGTCGTGACGTCCCGCGCTCTATCACTCTACTCTGTTACAAAAAAAAAAAAAAATATACACTGAATTTACACATCCTGAACTATTTATGTAAATGTTTGAAACCCTACTTCACTCGTTTTTTGGGACGAAAATTTTAAAAAGAGGGTTGTATTGTAACACCCCAAATTTTGAAGTTATTAATATATATGAAAATTACCCATTTAATGTGTGAATTTTAGATATGGATCTTAGATGGGTAAAGTGTTGGGTCATGGCCCAATTAAGACCCAATGGATTGTGGAATTGGTTTCAATAAAATTAAATGGGGCTTAAATAAATTATTAATGTATCATGTCTATAATTAATTATTATGTGCATAAAGGGATTTGGATTAATTACAATGGTCGTGTGTGACATATCCATATCCATGGGATATGCGCAATCCATGAGGATAAGTTGGAGTATCTCTAAAAAGGGTCCTTTCCCTTGATTAAGAGTGAAACTAGAAGATGTCTAAATTAGATAGGATACCTTTCCTTATTAGGAGTAATACAAGGGAAATTGCTAAATTAAAGGACTCTCCCAAAGTGGGAAGCAAAGGGCGCACGTCACTTGCTATCTTCTAAAGATATATGACGAGTGGAAGTATTATAGATAAGGGGCGCATGGCAATTGTATCTTAGCATCTTTCAAGTTGGGATCAAGAGGAAGTTGTTAAAAAGAAAGGCAGCAAAGGCGCACGGCACCCATAACATCAAAGAACAATCTCCGCTGTGTGAAAGACCAAGAAGAAGGAAGAGAAGGCAGCCAACAAGGGTGCAAGGAAGAGAGATTGGAAGAGCATGAACAAGCGAAGGAAAACGGGAGGAGTTACAGAACCAGTAAGTGATTTGATATTTTGTTTAAAAATAAGGAACCATAGGGTTCGGCTATGTTGTATGGCCGAACCCCATGGAAGAAAATTGGGAGATGATTATGATAAATTTAATGGAAAGAATGGACCATAGGGTTCGGCCATGGTGCATGGCCGAACCCCATGAAAAGACATGGTTATTTTTATGGGTTGGAAACCATGGAAGGACTTTGGTGATTTTTAATGGAAGTTTGGAGGATCAAAATCATAGAGTTATGGTTATAATTTTAAAAGGGTTTAAATGGATGATTTTTGTGAAGATCCTTAGACCATGGGTTCGGCCATGGAGTATGGCCGAACCCCATAAATATTATGGAATTATGTTCATATACTTAGAATATGGAAAATGATGGGAAAGTTTATTTATGATTGATTTCAAATGGATAGAAGGTTTGATGGTTTTAGATGCAATTGGATCATGAAAACCATGGAGGGTTATGATGTTTTGATTGCATTTGAAAGAGAACATTATAAACCATACCATGGCCGAACCCCATGAAGGTGTATTGATATTTTTAATGTATGTTAATTGATTAAAATGGAAGATGGAGATTAAATTAGAAAGTTTCTAATTATGGATTTTTGGATAAAAAAGGAAAGAACCTTGATTTATGGATCCAAGTATGGAAATTAATATAATTGGAAAGTTTATATCATAGGGTTCGGCTATGGTGTTT
The DNA here is from genome assembly GCA_022113865.1 of Chimonanthus praecox. Lineage (NCBI taxonomy): Eukaryota > Viridiplantae > Streptophyta > Magnoliopsida > Laurales > Calycanthaceae > Chimonanthus > Chimonanthus praecox. Next base: position 38,054,382 of record CM039094.1, read on the forward strand.
GGCCGAACCCCATGAATCAAGTCTTTGGTTCAATTATGGATTTATTATTATTAAATAAATTTAGAAGGAGGATGGAACCATGATATCATGGGTTCGGCCATGGGGTATAGCCGAACCCCATGAACCAATTTTTATGGGTCTTGAATGGACCTAATATGATTAAAGGAATGGAATGTTTTATTTATGGTTCTATGGTTGTGGATCATTGGAGGATCCATGTATATAATGTATAAATGAATGGACCTATGTTTTGGAACCTAAACCTAAGATTATAAGTCATATAAATGGTGAATGAATTATGTATGGATCATTCTTGGACTTAGGGTCTATGTATGGCAGATTAAAATGAATGAAATATTAACTAAGGATTAGACCAATGACAATGTGGTAAATAAGTGTGAAAATGAAAGATCATGGGTGCTGCCATGGTGTATGGCCGAACCCCATGATGAATGTTTACGGACTTGGACTTTATGAGAAGAAATCAATTGGAACATGGGTTTAATTAATTATTGTGTAATAAGGTAACGGGACCTCACAAGGTGTGTACAATCGTGAGCGGTTACCAGACGGAAGCGCAAGGACACGTTAATGGTCTTTGGTAGGATTCCACCTCTTTGAAACCATGGGTTTATGTACATTGTTTTTATCTTATTTTTGATGAATATATGTTGCAAATGTTATGTTTCAAATTGTGATTTTAAATGCTATGTTTATTATATAAAATAACATGTGTTTCATTGGCATCTCATGCATGGCATGGGGTGAAGGATATGTAACCGAAGGGGCCACACTCCGTCGGGGCGTCTGAAAAACCTATGTGGGGTACCTTGATGTGCTTTTCCATCAGGAAGAAACCGGAGGGTCTACACTCCGTCGGGGCGTCCGAAAAACCTATGTGGGGTACCTTGATGTGCTTTTCCATCAAGAAGAAACCGGAGGGTCCACACTCCGTCGGGGTGTCCGAAAGACCTATGTAGTGGGTACTTTTATGTACATGTGATGGGTGGGACTCATTGCATTTGTCATCATTGCATGGCATGGTTTATATGGTTTTTGACACTATGATATTATTGCATATGTTTTGTACTAACCATGTGTTAGCCCTAATTGGAATACCTAATGGGCGCGTTGTTCTAACGCCCTACTTCTACCCTAGTGGATGATACAGGAAACAAGGAGAACGATGAACCCGAAACGGGCCAGGCATAGGAGCTTGGATGATTTAGTTCATATTTTAATTAAGTTACTTATGGACATATATTTGAGTAACTAGACTTCGGACGTGTAATAATTTAGATGGATTGCTATGGTTGGATGTTCATTTGAATAATTATGATATTTTAATTATGGATAAAGATTGGACGTACTTTGCTATCTGAAATGGAATGAAACTAGGTTCTATTATAATTCCGTATGTTTATATGATTTTAATTCCGCATGTTGATATTGTTATGTGTGAACCGTTTTCATGGACTTAGTCCATGCACACATAGGGTTAGCCAGTTAAGGGTCGGACTTTAGAAGTTCGGACTTAGCTCGCCTCTTGACGTCCCGCTCTTTGTCTCACTCTTTATCTATAAAAAAAAAATAGACTCTGATTTTCGGAAAGGAAAACGAGTGAAAAAGGGCGGGGCGTTACACAATGAGTTTGTATTCGACGTGGTCCATTGGTTCAATGGGTCCAATATGTTTTATACCGGTGTATGTTTGTAAAAACTCAATTCATAGTGGATCTTTTTACCTAGATTGGCACGTGGAGGCTTCCCCATTCAGTGGGTTTACCACATTAAAAAAAAGAAAACATTGTCTCAGTCCTTATTCCATTTTGTGTTTGTGTGTTGCCGGAAGATGATCCTAAATTCGAGTCTCGCTCCTCCATCCAAATGGGAGCGAGCAGAGGCGTCGAACATATTATTGATCAACTCTTGAAAACAACAACCTTAGATTGAAGAAGGAACTCTAATTACTCTAAATATTTCAGTGCACGTAGTTTGAAAAACCATGAATTACACCCAACAAGGTTTTTATCAAAAGAATTAAAACAAAATCAAATACTCATAACACATGAATTAAATAATTGGAAAATCATAGACTAATATTTCATCACACCTTTACTTTATTCAAAATATGCAATTAAAATTACTATTTAATGGAATTTTGAATAAACAAAATTAAAGTCAAATTCAAAATCCACCAACCATTGGAACCCTTTTGTATACATCAAAATTCCTTCTCTCTTCCTGAATTTCTCTTCTTCTATTCCTCTCCAAGCACTCCTTAAAATCTCCAAAGACAAGTTCCTAATGTTATAATTAGCAGAGGAATTAAAATATTTGAAACCTAATTCAGAATTTTAAATTAATTCAAGGCCATCAATAAATTTCTAAAATTAAATTCCACCAAATTAATGAAAAATTGAAGTTCAAGCTCAAGATGAATCCATTCGAATTCAATTTTATTTCAATGATCTTAATTGATTTTTTTAGAATTAGAAACCATATTCAGAATTCTTTGGGTCTCAACCTGTAACGCCCCGCCCTTTTTCACTCGCTTCTTCCTGTAAATTCAGAGTCTATTTTTTTTTTATAACAGAGTAGAGTGATAGAGTGCGGGACGTCACGACGCGAGCTAAGTCCGAACTTCCAAAGTCCGACCATTAACTGGCCAACCCTATGTGTGCATGGACTAAGTCCATGAAAAATGGTTCACACATAGCAATATAAACTTGCGGAATGTTAACATCAAAATTGCGGAATCATAATAGAACCAAGTTCTATTCCATTCAGATAGCAAAGTACGTCAAGTCCTTAATCATCATTCAATTACCATAATTATCAATATTAACATCCATCCATCTAAGTTATTACATTCCGAAATCTAGATACTCAAATACAAATCCATGAGTAACTTTTATTAAAATAATAAACTAAATCATCCAAGCTCCTATGCCTGGCCTGTCTTGCGTTCACCGTTCCCCTGATTTCCTGTATCATCAACTAGGGTACAAGTAGGGCGTTAGAACAACGCGCCCAATTGGTATTCCAGTTACGGCTAACACATGGTTAGTACAAAACATATATTATAATATCGTAATGTCAAAAACCATATAAATCCATGCCATGCAATGATGACAACTGTAATGAGTCCCACCCATCACATGTATATAAAAGTACCCACCGCATAGGTCTTTCGGACGCTCCGACGGAGTGTGGACCCTCCGGATTCTTCCTGATGGAAAATCACATCAAGGTACCGTACATAGGTTTTTCGGACGCCCCGACTGAGTGTGACCCCTCCGGTTACAAATCCTTCACCCCATGCCATGCATGAGATGCCAATGAAACACATGCTATTTTATATCATAAACATAGCCATTAAAAAATCAACTTTTGAAACATAATCAACACATGCTATTTATACAATTAAACATAGCATTTGAAATTCAATATAATGCATATCCTTTGAAACATAATTTCATCAAACATAAATAAACATATGTACATAAACGCATGGTTTCAAACACGTGGAATCCTACCAAAGACCGCTAACATGTGTTTGCGTCTTTCATCCGGTAACCGCTCACGATCGTAAACGCCTTGTGAGATCCCGTTACCTTATAATACAATAATAAATCAAAACCAAGTCCCACTTGATTTACAACTTTTAAAGTCCATTAACCAATCCCCATATTTACAAGATTGCCATTCATGGCTAACCTTCCATCTTAGCATGTATTCACAACTTTGCCCTTGGTTTAATCATTTCAACCCTTCCACTCCGTAACACATAAACACAATAGACCCATAACTGATTCATAGACATCTAAGTTCACCAAACAATTCCCATGGGGTTCGGCCATACACCATGGCCGAACCCATGGTCCCTTATTTTCCTTTAATTACGAAAATGTCATTCTTATCCCTTATTCTCATTCATAATATACATAGACTAATAATTAACCCAATAATCCGAGTTCATAAAATAAACCTCATGGGGTTCGGCCATACACCTTGGCCGAACCCATGATCCTCCACTTTATTTAAAATACATAAAACACAATCCACAAATTTGATTCATGGGGTTCGGCCATACACATGGCTGAACTCATGATGTCTTTGTTTCCAATTTTCACTAATGATCCACAATTAGGAAGTTTCCAAATTAATCTGTAACACCTCGGATTTTTAGACTATTATTTTATATGACAATTATTCTTTTAAATGGTGGATTTTAGAATTGGACCTTATTTGGATCAAGAATTGGGCCATGACCCAATTAGGACCCAACCAATGTTCGAATTGGTTTTATTAAATACAAATGGGTTGAATTAATTTAGTGATGAATTATATCTAATTTTAAACAAAAGATTTTTATGGCCGAATTTTGAATGTGAAACCTATAGATTTTGCGCATGAGAAATATGTGGGATTTTAAATCCACAATGATATACTAGATATTTAAAAAGGAATGAAATATCTATGAAATAAATAAAAGATTAAGCATGGCCGAAATTTGGATAATAATATAGGATATTCTAAAAGGGAAGGTAGATTGTCTTAAATTAAATTAAAAGATTATTTGGATTATGATTAAGGTTATGCGCATAGTACTTACTAATTAGAGTTAAAGGGAAGGTTTTAAATTAAGAAGGAGAGGTCGGCCATGGCTAAACAAGACAAGGGAAAGTCGGCTATGACTAATTATAGAGGGAAAGTCGGCCATGGTTAAATAAGGAAGGTTTGACATATGTCCAGTGTTTTGGTTATAACTTTTCACTCCAATATCTGATTGCTTTGATTCATTTTGCGTTGGAAAGAAGACTTCAAGGGCTAGAACGTTGTCGTTTACCACTTTTTCTTATTCGGAATTTAACAAGGTCGAAACTGAGCTAAAATATAGTATACGTGTAAAAAAAAATGGGAAACACAAGGGGCGCATGGCTAAGAGTTGCTTATCTTAAGAACATTCTAATATTGGATTAAGAAAGGCTATAAAAGGAGAGATCAAGAGGGATACATGGTTTTGGATATCTTTTATTGTTGAGTTTATTCCTCTCTCTCCCTCTCTCAATTCATCATTCTCTTCCACGCCAAGAGCAAGAGAAGAAAGGGCAGCAATAAGAAGGAGTTCTTGTTTGGAGAAAAGCAAAGGGAAAAGAAAGAAAATTGGAAGAACAAGAAAGCAAAGGAGAAAAGGTTAGTATCTTGCTTAATAATTTTATGTTTTGAAACAAAAAGAACCATAGGGTTCGGCCATAGTGCATGGCCGAACCCCATGGGGAAAGATTGGTGATGAGTATTAATGGATTAAATGGAGAAAAAGAACCATAGGGTTCGGCCTTATGGCATGGCCGAACCACATGGAAAGATATGATTAGTTATTGGGTTTTAAAGATTGAAAACCATGGAGAGTGTTGATTTATTAATTGGGTTTATGTTCCTAGATCTTAAATCATAGAAACCTTTGGTGATTGTATGTTTTAGATTCAAGAAAAATCAATGAAAGAGTATGGAATATGGGTCGGCCATGGCATGGCCGAACCATGGCTGTTTTATGGCTAATTGAGTGGATCTAAAATAATAAAAAGGAGGGGTGAGGTTCGGCCATAGTGCATGACCGAACCCCACCAAACATTTTATGGATAATAATCGATTAATGTTATGAGTAAAGGTTTTATTGAATCTAAGCTAATGACTAAGATCATGAACCATAGGGTTCGGCCATGGTGCTTGGCCGAACCCATGGGTTAAGTTTGGAATTTTAGATGGAAATGGTTGCTAAATTTGGAGAGCAATCCAAATATGGAAAGGTTCCAAATATGGTTACTATTGCTAAAACTAGAAAACATCTAAGTATGGTAAGGATTGATAAATTTGGAAAGCAATCTAAAAATGGAAGGAAGGTGGTTATTTTTGGAAACAATCTATTTTTAGAAAGTGTTTCCAATTATGGAAAGGAGGATTGAATATTAAAAAAGTTTCTATTCTTGGAAGTTGTTATTAAAATTAGAAAATATCTAATTATTAACCATGAAGATTATTTATGGAAACTATCCAAGAATGGAAAGTGGGGTTTAATTATGGAGCATGATGTCTAAGTATGGAATCTATGTTTGGAAAACATATAAGTATGGAAAGGTAGAGTTAATTTGGAAACTATACACCATAGGGTTCGGCCAAGGTGTATGGCCGAACCCCATGGTCCAAATTAAGGGATTAATGACATCTTTAATTCATGGTTTAAAGGCTGATTTATGAATCAGATTATGAACCTATATTATGAGTTAGGTTATGTGTAGTTTTAAAATAAAATAAAGGATACAATGTATGATATGAATTGATGGAGAAGACAATGACAAAAATATAATTAAACACCAAAGTGGAGAACCATGGGTTCAGCCATGATGTATGGCCGAACCCCATGAGTTGTGTTTGATGGACTTATTTGGTTAGGGAAATTTATAAGGTCTAATTATAGAAGATTTAAAAGAAAGAGGAAACCAATGACATTTTCGTAAATATGAGAGAATATTGGACATTGGGTTCGGCCATAGTGTATGGTCGAATCCCATGAATTATTTTATAAGATTATGTGATTTGGAAGCATGAATGTATGACTTGGAACCTAAGCAAAGAAAAGGGGCTAGGCTTATCAACAATGGCATTTTTGTAATTATGTATAAAAAATGGTAAGCCATGGGTTCGGCCATGGTGTATGGCCGAACCCCATGGGGTCTTGTTATGGACTTAGAACCTTGTAATTAAGAGGGACTAGATGTTGATTTATCATTATATTATAAGGTAACGGGATCTCGCAAGCGGTGCGCGATCGGTAATCGAATCTTGGACGGAAACGCAAGGACTTGAGAACGGTCTTAGGTAGGATTCCACCTCTTTGAAACCATGGGTTTATGTAAATTGTTTTTATCTTGATTTAATGATTTTATATTGCAAAGGTTATGTTTTAAATGGTGATTTTATATGCTATGTTTATTTGATAAAATAGCATGTGTTTTAAATATGAGCTTTTAAATGCTATGATTTTGTATAATTGCATAGCATGTGGTATTTGCATCTCATGCATGGCATGGGAGGGATGACAGATAACCGGGGACCCACACTCCGTCGGGGCGTCCGTAAAACACTCGTGGGGGGATACCTTGATGTGATTTCCATTAAGAGGATACTATGTATAATACCTTGATGATGAGAATCCCATCAAGAGGAATACTATGTATGAAAATCCTGGTGATGAGCATTCCATCAGGGTATACCTTGATGATGAGAATCCCATCAAGAGTATACTATATAGCCGGAGATCCACCACTCCATCGGGGCAACCGTAAAATAATCGTGGGGGATACCATGATGTGATTGCCATCAAGTAGATTCCGGAGATCCACCACTCCGTCGGAGCGTCCGTAAAATAATTGTGGGGGATACCTTGATGAGAAACTTTCCATCAAGAGGATATTTTATGATGGGTGGGACTCATTGCATATGATAGTATAGCATGGCATTGAATCGGCATGATTATGATCTTTAATTATTAATTATCGTGCAAGTTTTCTGGTTTTATCGGTATGATTGAATCTCTATTATCATACACTGTTTTGGATACAATGTTTTATAAGTATGGTATGATTTATTATATTGGATTTGATATATTTATTATATCTGGATTTTTGGTACTAACCCATGTGTTAACCCTAATTGGAATACCTAATGGGCACGTTGTACTAACGCCCTACTTCTACCCTTTAGTGGATGATGCAGGAAACGAGGAAAACGCTAAACGCAAAAAGGGACAAGCATAGGAGCTTGGAACGCTTTTAGTTTACATTTTGTTTAAGATACTCATGGGCTTGTATTTGAATATCTAGAATTTGGATTGTAATAACTTAGATGGATTTGCTATGGTTGGATGTCTTATTGGATAATTGCATTATGATAATGATGATGAATGACTTGACGTATTTTGCTATCTGAATGGAATAGAACTTGGTTCTATTATGATTCCGCAAATTGATGTTATGATTCCGCAGGTTATGATTCTTATTTCGCATCTTGATATTGCTATGTGTGAACCATTTTATTGGACTGGGTCCATATACACATAGGGTTGGCCAGTTAAGGGTCGGACTTTGAAAGTTCGGATTTAGCTCGCGTCGTGGCGCCCCGCGCTCTATCACTCTACTCTGTTATAAAAAAAAATATATACTCTGAATTTACGGGAAAAAGTGAGTGAAAAAGCGCGGGGCGTTACATAATCATCCATCCTTCCATAATAAGAAGGTTTCCAAATTTATCTCCACCTTCCATATTAAGAAGGTTTCCCAAAATAACATTTCATAATTAGAAGGTTCCTAAATTAAAATTTTCTAATTTAGTCTTCACCTTCCACAAATAGAAACTTTCCAAATAAATCAACTTACATAAATAAATGCTTCCTAATTTGGCAACCTCCTTCCATAATTAGAAGGTTTCTAAATTTAACACACCATTTCCATAATTAAAAACCTTGTGGGGTTTGGCCATATACCATGGCCGAACCTCACCCATGGAAACAAATCTAACCTTTTCCATTATTTTCCAAATTAATAACATCCTTCCCTTTTAATCAATCATACATTAAAAAAATATACCAATCCAACTTCATGGGGTTCGGCCATACACCATGGCCGACCCCTATGGTTCATACTCCTTAGAGATCACACATAATTATTCGATTTTAATAAATTAAAATCCTCAAATATAGTTGGTGGGGTTCGGCCATACACCATGGCTGAACCTCAGCCTTTCTTTTCCATTCTTTTGATCCAACATCTTAGCCATAATACAATCATGGCTCGGCCATGCAATGGCCGACCCACATCCCTAACCATATCTCCATTTAAAATCCTCTTTAAAACATAAGTATAAATTCATTATCTTCATGCTTGAAACCCCATAAATTTATTAACAAACATCATTAAATAAACCTTTTCCGATTCCTTGCTCTTCCAATCCTTCTCCTTTCTTCTTAATTTTTCCCAAGCCAAGAACACCTCTTGCTGGCTGCCTTCTCTTCTCCTTGTTCTTTCACAAAACCGAACTGATCTTGAAATTGAATGTATTGGTGGGAATTAGACTTGCAAGAGAGAAAGTAATTTCGGCTATGGTGTGTAAACCATGCGCCCCTTGCTACCTCTCCTTTTTAACATATTCCAATTGGTCAATCTTAGAAGGTGCTAAGATTGTAATGTGAGTGCCGTGTGCCCCTCTTCCTTAAATTAGTAATGCCGTGTGCCCTATTGAGATAGCCATTGCCGAGTTTAGAATTCCCACTTTGGAATGTCACACACGGCCATGCAATGTCTATTTAATTAGACACCTTCCTTATTTAATTTTTAGACCATATGCATACCCTTTTAAATTATCTTATGCGCCTAACATAAATATGGAATATCTGTATACACGGCCTAAGTATCATTCTTGGATATGCACCTCTAAAATTCGGCCATGCAATATTTATTTAATATTGCATTATTAACTAAATTTAACCTCATTTAATTTGTATTGAAACCAATTTACACAATTCATTGGGTCCCAATTGGGCCAATGACCCAACTCTTTGTCCAATTAAAATCCATAACTAATGTTCACAAATTAAATGGATTATTTTCATACAAAATAATAAATTGAAAATCTGGGGTGTTACACATCCCAACACTAGTAATTCTCAATATCCCATACTCACCTCCTAGATAACCTCCTAGGCACACATTAGTGAGTAATGCAAAATGGATCATATTCACAATTACATGGGCAGCATATATGGCATAATCACATCGTGACCATAATTTCACAAGGATAACAACATAGCACATTCCATTACATTTCATACATTCAACATATTCATCACATTGGGTTATTTTAGGACACGAACTACACACCAACCCTGAGATACACACATCGGGTTTATTTAACATATTCTTAGTCCTTGCAATATATTCAACCCGTCTCATATTGGTTTAGCATCCTAAATTCAATCACTCCTTTCTTCACAACATTAACCCAATTAAATTTAACAATAATTCATCTTAACCCTTCCCAAGGGTTTCCAACAATTAACACAATTTATCCATCATCCTTAATATAAATGGATGAGACACAATGCATCTTTTGATCCAGCTGAGGCACAGTGCTCTTAGTTGCCTATGTACCACATAGTGGATCAGATCAACCGTAGTTCGTTATTTTCACGTTGGGTTGACATTGGAGAGTGATCATACTTTTACTTTGGGGAAATCAAACAAGGATTTCTTCGTATTTACATTGCATTCTATGCATTCTCAATCATGCTAGCCCATCCCCATTGTAGCACAAGTTAACTCCTTAAGGTTATAAGATTCTTGACCTGAACTCATCCACGTCACTTAGTCTAACCATTCTTCAAGTTCCTCTTCAAATCATGGAAATTCATTCTACACATAGTTAGGTTGATCCACCACAACCATTATCAACATAGGTATTCACCAATGATGTACACATCATCACAAAATCCAACAATGGCATTAAAACACATTCATCATGCTTATTATATGAGTTACCCATCTAAGAATTCCAATCACAATCATAGAATTCATTTGATGCATATATTACTCATAACTATAGACAAGTATGTGAAGTTATCAAGGCCCTACATTTCACATCAATCACACATAAGCATAGGAAGGTTAAACCATAACTTTACCTAACTATGCATTGGAACATGCACAAAGCAACATTCACTCAAACATATTATCAAACATCTTGTGAGCATGGAATTTTACAAATATTCCCAATGCTCAAAGTGTATGGCATTCTCCTATTTTACCTAAAGTTATCAAACTCGAATCGTATCGAAATTGGTCTAGAGGTGTGAATCTTGAATCGAAAATCGTAAAATCGTACGATTCATTTATCATCTTTTTTCTCATAACCATTTTGTTGACCTGAGCTACTACATTCCACCCCCGTTAAAAGAATTTGGCCCCTGAAATTCATTTCTTCTAGGGCTCCAGGCAGGGTCTCAACACTCACAAGTCTCGTAGAGCTTTGCCCAAAGGGTCCTCCAAATATAGTCACTGATCACAAGTCATTCTGGACTCGACTACTAAGCCATCAACAAGCACACATCACACGTGGACTATGCAATAATGCCTACATAATGGCTCTCGTATTGCAGCTCAACACGTGGCAAACAAATATTCATAACTCGTTTGACGATACTGAATAAATATACATCAAACGTGGATAATACATGGTGGCTCATCACTCAAATAAATGGCCTTCTCACGTAGCTCACAAGTGAAGTAGTGCCACATCACATTGAGATTGACATCTCGAACCAAAACTGATATCCACAAGTGGCTTCATGATCCCACCATCTAACACAGGGTATATCTCATCAAGGTACTTTACCAAACTAGGAGTCTCAAAGACCTCCAAACAACAACATCGAAAAGTTTGAGATACCCATAATCTAATCCCAAGCATGAGAGATCACTAACTCTTGGCGCTCTACGATCGATAATCTGGAGACTAATACTTCTCCAACAAATCACGTCTCGACCATACACAAAATCGTGCTTCCTAACAACGGTGGTCATAAAACTCCAAAAGTGTGCCATGAGAAATCAAAACTTTAATCTTAGAAATATAACTTAATCTAAAAACTTTCTAAAAAAAGAAAACAAATTTTAAAAATAGAAACAACATATAAAATTAGAAATAGGCAGTTTTGAAATCAAAATTTCAGGGAAAATCCAAATAATCAAAATTTTATCATTAAGTTCCACAAATTTCATGAAATTATCTTATTCATATAAAATTTAATTAAGATGGTGGAATTAATCAAGGAATTATAAAGAACCCTCAATTAAATTTAAAATTATAAAATTAAGATGTAAATAAAATATTTCCAAACCAGTTCCACAATTTATTCAATTTTGAATTTATAGACAAAAATAACATATTTACAGTGGAATTGGTGAAGAGAATTAAGGAGGCACTATTTTCCATATTTTGAAAATAAAATAAAGGCCTAGACTAGAGAGCTCACGTAAATAGTAAACCACGTATTCAAATCTTTCATCCAATAAAATTCTACATATAAAATACATGAATAATTTCTCAAATTAAATCTTAGACTAAACACAATTGAATTTTTTCCTCCAAATCTAAATATTTCAATGCACTCTTGAAAATAACAGCCTTAGATCAAAGAAGGAACTCTAATTACTTTAAATATTTCAGTGCACGTAATTTCAAAAACCATGAATTAAACCCAACAAGGTCTTTATCAAAAGAATCCAAACAAAATCAAATACAAATAACACATGATTTAAATAATTGGAAAACCATAGACTAATATATCATCACACCTTTGCTTTATTCAAAATATGGAATTAAAATTACAATTTAATAGAATTTTGAAAAAGAAAATAAAAGTCAAAGTCGAAATCCACCAATCTTTGGAACACTTTTGTATACATCAAAATTTCTTCTCTCTTCCTGAATTTCTCTTCTATTCCTCTCCAAGCACTCCTTAAAATCTCCATAGCCAGGTTCCTAATGTTATAACTAGTAAAGGAATTAAAATATTTGAAACCTAATTAAGAATTTTAAATTAATTCAAAGGCCATAAATAAATTTCTAAAATTAAATTCCACCAAATTAGTAAAAAATTGAAGTTCAAGCTCAAGATTAATCCATTCGAATTCAATTTTTTTTCAAGGACCTTAAATGATTTATTTATTTATTTAGAATTAGACACCATATTCAAAATCCTTCCAAGTATAGATAAATTTCTGAAATTAGAAACCTTCTAATATTAGAAATTATCCAGAGTTGGACACCTCCAAAATTAGACAACTTTCTAAAAATAGATTTGTTATAAAATTCGATAATTGTAAAACTATCCATTGACAGAAGTTTTAAAACCTTCCAAATTTAATTCGCTTTCGAAAAATAGAATATTCTAAAAAAAAATATCTTTCCAAGATGAGAAAAATCCTAAAAGAAGAAACTCACTGAGAAAATAGATTTTTCTAAACTCAACAAGTTTCTAAATTTAGTAAGACTTTCAAATGTAGATAAATTCCAGAATTTCTACTATTTAAAAAATCTTATAAACTTTGGTAGCCTTCTAAAATTATAACTTCTAAAAATAGAGACTACGAATTTTAAATAGTTGCCGAAGATAAAGAATTTCAAAAATAGCAGTATTTCTAAAAACACAACATTTCAAAACATATATTTGATTGTTCCCCGTCAACGGAGCCAAAAACTTGTTGTGCCACAAAAGATATAGTGTTTTAAATTTATACTCATAATCACACGAACCATTAATAGTATAGCTTCAGAAGTGCGTGGCTGAACCCAGAGGGAAAATGCAAAATATATGCAAAAATATATGCAATTGAAATATTATGGTATAAGACATTACAAGATCCGGAAATAAATCTAAATAAACAAATAAAAACTCTAATCTTAGAAACTTTTTAAAAGTAGAAAAAAATTCTAAAAATAGAAACAACATCTAAAATTAGAAATAGACAATTTTCAAATCAAAATTTCATGGAAAAACCAAATAATCAAAATTTTATGATTAAGTTCCAGAAATTTGTTGAAATTATCTTACTTATTTAAAATTTATTTAAGATGGTGGAATTAATCTATGAATTATAAACAACCTCAATTCAATTTCAAATTACAAAATTAAGATGCAAATTAAATATTTCCAAACTAGTTCAACAATTTCTTAAATTTTGAATTTATAGACAAAAAAATTAAAGATAAGACAAAAATAACATATTTACAGTGGAATTGGTTTAGAGAATTGAGGAGACACTATTTTCCATATTTTGAAAATAAAATGAAGGCCTAAACTATAGAGTTCACGTAAATAATAAACCACGCATTCAAATCTTTCATCCAATAAAATTCTACATATAAAATTCACGAATTCAATAATCAAGAATTTCTCAAATTAAATCTTAGACTAAACACAATTGAATTTTTTTCTCCAAATCTAAATATTCCAGTGCACTCTTGAAAACAACAGCCTTAGATTGAAGAAGGAACTCTAATTACTCTAAATATTTCAATGCACGCAATTTGTAAAATCATGAATTAAACCCAACAAGGCCTTTATCAAAAGAAAAAAAAAAAATCAAATACTTATAACACATGAATTAAATAATTGGAAAACCATAGACTAATATATCATCACACCTTTACTTTATTCAAAATAAGAATTTAAAATTAGAATTTAATAGAATTTTGAATAAAGAAAATAAAAGTCAAAATCGAAATCCACCAACATTTGGAACCCTTTTATATACATCAAAATTCCTTATCTCTTCCTGAATTTCTCTTATTTTATTCCTCTCCAAGCACTCCTTAAAGTCTCCAAAGACAAGTTCCTAATGTTATAATTAGTAGAGGAATTAAAATATTTGAAACCTAATTAAGAATTTTTAATTAATTCAAGGCCATAAATAAATTTCTAAAATTAAATTCTACCAAATTAATGAAAAATTGAAGTTCAAGATCAAGATGAATCCATTCGAATTCAATTAACTTAATTGATTTATTTAGAATTAGAAACCATATTCAGAATCCTTCCAAGTTTATATAAATTTCAAAAATTAGAAACCTTCTAAGATTAGAAATTATCCAGAATTGGACACCTCCAAAATTAGACAACTTTCTAAAAATAGATTTATTATAAAATTAGATAATTGTAAAACTTTCAATTGACGAAAGTTTTAAAACTTTCCAAATTTAAATCACTTTCGAAAAATAGAATATTCTAAAAAAAATACCTTTCCAAGATTAGAAAAATCCTAAAAGAAGAAACTCGTTGATAAAATAGATTTTTCTAAACTCAACAAGTCTCTAAATTTAGTAAGACTTCCAAATCTAGATAAATTCCAAAATTTCTACTCTTTAAAAAAATCTTATAAACTTAGGTAGGCTTCTAAAATTAGAATTTCTAAAAATAGAAACTGCGAATTTTAAATAATTGCTTAAGATAACAAATTTCAAAAAATAACAGTATTTCTAAAAACACAACATTTTAAAACATATATTTGATTGTTCCTCGACAACGGCACCAAAAACTTCTTGTGCCACAAAACATATGGTACGCACGAACCATTAATAGTATAGCTTTAGTAGTGCATGTAACGCCCTGCCCTTTTTCACTCACTTTTTCCCGTAAATTCAGTGTATATTTTTTTTTTTTGTAACAGAGTAGAGTGATAAAGCGCAGAACGTCATGACGCGACCTAAGTCCGAACTTCCAAAGTCCGACCCTTAACTGGCCAACCCTATGTGTGTATGGACTCAGTCCAATAAAATGGTTCACACATAGCAATACCGACTTGCGGAATAAAATCATACAACTGCAGAATCATAAACATCAAAATACGGAATCATATTAGAACCAAGTTCTAATCCATTCCGATAGCAAAGTACGTCATAATCATCAAACCAAAACATTCAACCATCTAAGTTATTACATTCCGGAATCCAAATACTCAAATACAAGTTCATGAGTAATTTATTTCAAAACATATAAACTATATCTTCCAAGCTCCTATGCCTGGTCCGCTTTAGGTTCATTGTTTCCCTGATTACCTGTATCATCAACTACAGGGTAGAAGTAGGGCGTTAGTACAACGCGCCCAATAGGTATTCTAATTAGGGTTAACACATGGGTTAGTACCAAAAATCCAGATATAATAAATATATCAAATCCAGTATAATAATCATACCATACATATAAAGCATCATAACCAAAACAGTGTATGATAATAGAGATCCAATCATACCGATAAAAACCAAAACCTTGCATGATAATAAAAGTCATAATCATGCCGATTCAATGCCATGCCATGCTATCATATGCAATGAGTCCCACCCATCATAAAATATCCTCTTGATGGAAAACTCCTCATCAAGGTATCCCCCACGATTATTTTACGGACGTCCCGACGGAGTGGTGGATCTCCGGTATCTACTTGATGGAAATCACATCAAGGTATCCCCCCACGAGTGTTTTACGGACGCCTCGACGGAGTGTGGGTCCCCGGTTACCTGTCATCCCTCCCATGCCATGCATGAGATGCAAATACCACATGCTATGCAATTATACAAAATCATAGCATTTAAAAGCTCATATTTAAAACACATGCTATTTTATCAAATAAACATAGCATATAAAATCACCATTTGAAACATAACTTTTGCAATATAAAATCATTAAATCAAGATAAAAACAATGTACATAAACCCATGGTTTCAAAGAGGTGGAATCCTACCTAAGACCGTTCACAAGTCCTTGCATTTCCGTCTGAGATTCGATCACCGATGGCGCACCACTTGCGAGATCCCGTTACCTTATAATATAATGATAAGTCAACACCCAGTCTCACCTAATTACAAGGTTCTAAGTCCATAACAAAACCCCATGGGGTTCGGCCATACACCATGGCCGAACCCATGGTTTACCATTTTTCATACATATTTACAAAAATGCCATGTTGGTAACCATAGTCCCGTTTCTTTGCTTCGGTTCCAAGTTATCCATTCATGCTTCCAAAGTACATAATACCATAAAATAACTCATGGGGTTCGGCCATACTCCATAGCCGAACCTTATGTCCAACATTATCTCATATTTACCAAATTGCCATTGGTTTCATTCTCCCTTTAAATCTTCCATAATTAGACCTTAAAAAAACTTCCCTAATCAAATAAGTTCATCAAACATAACACATGGGGTTCGGCCATACATCATGGCCGAACCCATGGTTCTCCTACTTTGGTATTTTAATTACATTTTTTTGCCATTCCTTTCCCCATTAATACATATCATACATTGTATCTTTTATTTATTTTAAAACTAACATAACCTAACTCATAATGTAGGTTCAGAATCTGATTCATAAATCAGCCCTTAAACCATAATTTAAAGACACATTTAATCCCTTAATTTAGAACATGGGGTTCGGCCATACACCATGGCCGAACCCTATGGTGTATAATTTCCAATTAATCTCCACCTTTCTATAATTGGAAGGTCTCCAAATTTAGATTTCACCTTCCAAGAATAGAACTTCCCTTTAATAATCTCTCCTACTATCATTAGAAGGTTTCCCTATTTAACTTACCAAAAATAAAAACCTCCTTCCATAAATGGAAAGTTTTCTAAATATAACTCTACCTTCCATTTTTAACCGAAGGTCCACATTTAGAAGGTTTCTTAATTAAACAACAACCCTTCTATGATTGAATATCTTATTCCAAAATTCACAAGGTTTCCAAAAACTAATCCTAGTGGGGTTCGGCCATAACTATGGCCGAACCTCACTCATGGCAACCAATCCCTTCATTTAAATTAGGTTCCATAATCAAGCCTTACCTTCCATTCTTGGTATGGTTTTCATAAATAACTTTTATGGTCTTTAAGTAGATACTTTCTAATTTTAATATCCACTTCCAAGAATGGAAACTTTCCTTAATAAGTAACCTCCTTTCCATATTTGGAAACACCTTCCAAATTAGATTGTTTTTCCATAATTAACCACTCCTTCCATATGTGGATTGCTTCCCAAATTTAGCAATGCTTTCCGTAATAAGGTTTCCAAAAATAACTCTAGTGGGGTTCAGCCATGCACTATGGCCGAACCTCACCCTTTTAGATCTAGGTCCATCTTTTACATTTACTTTCCAATTTTAACCCATGGGGTTCGGCCAAGCACCATGGCCGAACCCTATGGTTCATGATCTTGGCCCTTGGTTTAGATCTAATCCAAAATTAATCATCAATCCATATAATGTTTGGTGGGGTTCAGCCATACACCATGGCCGAACCTCACTCTTCCTTTTTATTATTTTAGATCCACTCCATTAGCCATAAAACCGCCATGGTTCGGCCATGCCATGGTCGACCCATATTCCATATTCTTTCATTGATTTTCTTGAATCTAAAACATACAATCACCAAAGGTTTCTATGACTTAAGATCTAGGAACATAAACCCAATTAATAAATCAACACTCTCCATGGTTTCCAATCTTTAAAATCAATTAATTAAGCAAATCTTTCCATGGGGTTCTGCCATCCACTATGGCCGAACCCTATGGTTCTTTCTTCTCTTTTAAAACCATTTACCCATTTCTAATTTTCTCTTCATGGGGTTCGGCCAACCACCATGGCCGAACCCTATGGTTCTTTTGATTTCATAAATAAAATTATAACATTAATACTTAGATACTAACCTCTTCCTTGCTCTTCTAATCTTTCTCTTCCTTTCTCTTTGATTTTCTCCAAACAAGAACTCCTTCTAGTTGCTGCCCTTTCTTCCCTTGCTCTTGCCGTGTAAGAGAGGACTTGAGAGAGGGAGAGAGAGAGAGGAATATAACTTGGTAATGGGGTTGTAAAAACCGTGCACCCTTATGGATCTCTCCTTTTATTAAGCTCTCCTTAATCCCATATTAGAATGTTCTTAATAGAATCTTGCCCTCTTGTGTTTCCCATTTTTTTTTTACACGTGTACTATATTGTAGCTCAGTTTTACCCTTGTTAACGTCCGAATCAGGAAAAATGGTAAACTAAAAAGTTATAGCTTTTGAAATCTTCTTTCCAACACAAAAAGAATCAAATCAATTTCATATCAGATTGAAAAGTTATAACCAAAATACTGGATATATGTCAAACCTTCCTTATTTAACCATGGCCGACTTTCCCTCTTTAATTAGCCATATCCGACTTTCCCTTGCCTTATTAAGATTTCCTTGAATTCTTATTAGCAAGTACTATGCACATAACACTAATCGTAATCCAAATAATCTTTTAATTTAATTCATAGATATTTCATCCCTTTTTAAATACCTAGCATATCATTGTGGATTTAAAAATCCCACATCTCTCATGTGCATAATATGTAAATCATTATCTAAAATTCGGCCAAGATAATCTTTATTTGATTTTTTTTTAACATCTACTTGGATATTTCAAATCCACTACTTCGCCATAATATCTTTTGTTTAAAATTAAATATAATTCATCACTAAATTAATTCAATCCATTTGCATTTAATAAAGCCAATTCCAACATTGGTTGGGTCCTGATTGGGTCATGGCCTAATTCTTGATCCAAATAAGGTTTAATTCTAAAATTCACAATTTTAAAAGAGTAATTAATAAACTGAAAAACTCGAGGTGTTACAGTGCGTCGTCTAACCCAAAGGGAAAATGCAAAACATATGCAATTGAAATATGATGGTATAATACATTACAAGATCACAAAAATTGTAATACCCCAGATTTTCAAGTTATTAATATATATAAAAATTACCCATTTAAATTGTAAATTATTAGATATGGATATTATATGGGTAAAGTGTTGGTTCATTGCCCAATTAAGATCCAACAGTTTTGGAAATGGTTTCAATAAAAATTAAATGGGGTTGAATGAAAAAGGGTATACATTATGTCTATAATTAATTATTATGCGCATAAAGGGAACTTGGAGGATTATTATGGTCGTGTATGAAGGTTTGCATAATCTATGATTATGCGCATAAAGAGACTAAGAATGGAATATAGATTAAGGATATGCTCATGAGATATTTGTGGGATTTTCATATCCACATTGATATGCTAGAATATCTTAAGAAGATATCTAAGATTAAATTGAAAGGTTGCATGAGGTGTATGAGATATGCGCATACAACATAAGATTTTCTATCTCAAAAATCAAGGAGTTATATGCGACCAAGGATTGTCCTAAATTGGGCAAAAACGTGTAGATGGATTGGGTTTAGGCAATGGCTAATTTAAAGAGTCTTGGTACCTTCTAAGTTGGGACCAAGGGGAGGTATAATAAAAGAAAGGAAGAAGGGGCTCATGGCACCTTCTAAATTAGGACTAATTGAGAGTTTATAGAAGGGAGACGCATAAGGCAATAAGGGGCGCATGCTACCTTCTAAATTGGGACAAATTAGTAGTAATAAAAGGAGAGAAGGAGAGGCACACGACATTACACAAATCAGCAAGGGTCTTGATGCTGGTATGCTTGGCAAGAAGGTGTTCTCAGCTTTGTGAAAGATCAAGGAGGAGAAGAGGCCAAGGAAATAAGAAGATTGGAAGAGCAAGAACAATCGAGGGAAAACCGGAGGAGTCGCGAAACCGGTTAGTATATTTGATAATTTTGTTTAAAAGATAAGGAACCATAGGGTTCGACCATGGTGTATGGCCGAACCCCATGGAAGGGAATTGGGAGATGAATATAGTGTTTTTAATGGAAAGACATGGTTTAATATATGGATTATTAATGATGAAAAGTATGGGAGTTTGTTAATAAATTTACATGAGTTTAAATGGTTTAAGAGGAATTGATAAACCATAGGGTTCGGCCATGATGAAGGGCCGAACCCCATGGAAGGTTGTTGGTTATTTTATGGGATGAAAACCATGGAATAATTATATGGTTTTAAAAGGGTTTAATTGATGTCCAAGAGGAAGTAAGTAACCATAGGGGTCGGCCACGTGGTATGGCCGAACCCCATGGAAAGGATATTAATAATTTTAATGGTATTTAAATAATGGAACGGCCATGTTGTATGGCCGAACCCCATGAATGAAGATTGGTTATATTTTAATGGAATTGAATGATGAAAACCATGGGAAATTATATATATTTTTAAAGGAGTTTAAATGGAAGTTTGGAGAATAAAAATCATGGACCATGGGTTCGGCCATGGTGTATGGCCAAACCCCATGGAAAAATATAGATCGATTTAATTTGGTGATGATCGAATGGAGATCATGGAGATGATGGCAAGGTTTTAAATACATGCTAAATGGAGGGTGGTTATTAATTTAGAAAGGATCTAAGGATGGTGATTAAATTAGAAACTTTCTAATTATGCACTCTTGGATTGTTTTTGGAAGGAACCTTGATTTAAGGATTCAAGGATGGCAATTGCTATATTTGGAAAGTTAGACATCATAGGGTTCCGCCATGGTATTTGGCCGAACCCCATGAATCAATTTTATGGATCATGTATGGACTTAATATGGTGATTGGATTAATGGAGAGACATCAACCTAAGGTAATGACAAAGTTGTAAATACATGATAAAATGGAAGGTTAGCCATGAATGGCAATATTGTATTTTAAATGGAAATAAGGGACCATGGGGTCGGCCATGGTGTATGGCCGAACCCCATGAACTATGTGTTGGATTATGTGGTTGAATTAAAGAACTATGTATGGATTATTTTGGAACATAAGCAAGGTAAATGGCTATGGATATGTATAATGGCAAAATGGTAATTAAGTGAAATCAATGGACCATGGGTTCGGCCATGGTGTATGGCCGAACCCCATGGGGAATGTTTGCTGAACTTAAGGTTTGATGTATATTAGATGATTAATTGGTTTATCATTAGATTAATGAATAAAAGTGGTATGAAGGCATAAATGTAAATATGGTAAAAAATGAAAGACCATGGGTTCGGCCATACAGAACCCCATGGGGATTGTTTTGATGGACTTAGAGTTTAGGTATATGGGATTAAATAAAAGGGAAGTGATTAAATGTTTAACTTAAGGGTTATTGATTAATAAACCAAAGAAAGAAATTAAAAACAAAAGGGGTGAGGTTCGGCTATGGTGTATGGCCGAACCCCACAAGTTTGGTTTATGGACTTGGACATTGTGGTAAATCAAGTGGGACTTGGTTTTGATTGATTGCTATATTATAAGGTAACGGGACCTCACAAGGTGTGTACGATCGTGAGGGTTACCGATCAAAGACGCAAGGACACGTTAGCGGTCTTTGGTAGGATTCCACCTCTTTGAAACCATGAGTTTATGTACGTTGTTTTTATCTTATTTATGATGGTTTATGTTGTAAAAATTATATGTTTCAAATATGAGATTGTAATGCTATGATTCGTATAATTGCATAGCATATGGACATTTGCATCTCATGCATGGCATGGGAGGGATGATATATAACCGGAGATCCACACTCCATCGGGGAGTCCGTAATACAATCGTGGAAGATACCTTGATGAGGAGCTTTCCATCAAGAGGTAACCGGAGATCCACACTCCGTCGGGGCGTCCATAATACAATCGTGGGGGATACCTTGATGAGGAGCTTTACATCAAGAGGTTACTATGCGTTTGTGATGGGTGAGACTCATTGCATATGATAGCATGGCATGGCATTGAATCGGCATGATTATGATATTTATTATCATGCAATGGTTCTGGTTTTTTATCGGTATGATTTGTAACGCCCCGCCCTTTTTCACTCGATTCTTCCCGTAAATTCAGAGTCTATTTTTTTTTTTTTTATAACATAGTAAAGTGATAGATTGCGGGACGTCACGACGCGAGCTAAGTCCGAACTTCCAAAGTCCGACCCTTAACTGGCCAACCCTATGTGTGTATGGACCAAGTCCACGAAAATGGTTCACACATAGCAATACCAACTTGCGGAATAAAAATAATAACCTGCGGAATCATAACATCAGAATTGCGGAATCATAATAGAACCAAGTTCTATTCCATTTAGATAGCAAAGTACGTCAAGTCCTTAATTATAATTAAAACGTCATAATCATCCAAATAAACATCCGACCATCTAAGTTATTACATTCCGAAATCTAGATACTCAAATATAAGTACATGAGTAACTTTATTAAAAATCATAAAACTAATTCATCCAAGCTCTTATGCTTGGCCCTCCTTGTGTTCCTCGTTCACCTGTTTTCCTGTGTCATCAACTAGGGTAGAAGTAGGGCGTTAGAACAACGCGTCCAGTAGGTATTCCAGTTACGGCTAACACATGGTTAGTACAAAGCATATATTATAACATAATATATAAAACCGTGTAAAAACCATGCCATGCAATGATGACAAATGCAATGAGTGTAACACCTCGGGTTTTCAGTTTATTATTTATTTAATTTTAATTATGAATTTTAGAATTAAATCTTATATGGATAAGGAATTGGGCCATGACCCAATTAGGACCCAACCAATGTTGGACTTGCTTTTATTTTAATGGGTAAGATTAAATTAGTGGTGAATCATATCCAATTTTGAATAAAGGATCTTATGGCCGAATTTTGAATGTGAAATCCCTACATTATGCGCATGAAAGATATGTGGGATTTTAAATCCACAAATGATATACTAGAATATTCTCAAAAGGGATGAAATATTTAACAAATAATTAAAAGATTGAGCATGGTCGAAATTAAGATAGTTGATACTCATAATATGCGCATGGGATATTTTTAAAGGGAATGTACATTGTCTTTAATTAAATGAAAAGATCACTTAGATTATAATTGATATATGCACATGGTACATGCTAAATAAGAGTTAAAGGAAGGTCTTAATAAGGCAAGGGAAGTCGGCCATGGCTAGGTAAATCAAGGGGCACACGGCCAAGGAGGGGGGTTACTTATCTTAAAACAATTTCTAATATTGGATTAAGGAGAGCTTAATAAAAGGAGAGATTCCATAGGGGTGCACGATTTTTTCAACCCCATTACCAAGTTATATTTCTCTTTGCCTCTCTCAAGTCCTCTCTTACACGGCAAGAGCAAGACAAGAAAGGGCAGCAACAAAAGGTGTTCTTGTTTGGAGAAAAGCAAAGGAAAAAAGATTAGAAGAGCAAGGAAGAGGTTAGTATGTTGATTCATAATTTTATGTTTTGAAAATCAAAAGAACCATAGGGTTCGGCCATGGTGGTTGGCCGAACCCCATGAAGAGAAATTAGAGATGGGTAAATGGTTTTAAAAGAGAAGAAAAAATCACAGGGTTCGGCCATAGTGCATGGCCGAACCCCATGGAAAGATTTGCTTAATTAATTGGTTTTAAGGATTGAAAACCATGGTGTGTTCTTGATTCATTGATTGGGTTTATATTTTTAGATCTTGGATCATGGAAAATCATGGTTATTTCATGATGGTTTGAATAATGAAAACCATGGGGATTTATGGTTTAGATTAACAAATTTAAATGATGAAAATCCATGGAGGAGTTTGATAATATTTAAAGGAAAAATTGGATGGACATTGGGTCGGCCTTGGTATGGCCGAACCATGATGTTTTGTGATTAAGCTTTGGGATCCAAAATAATAAAAGGAAGAGGTGAGGTTCGGCCATGGTGTATGGCCGAACCCCACCAAACTTTTTATGGAAGTTATGATCGATTTTGATGGGATCTAAACTAATGGCTAAGATCATGAACCATAGGGTTCGGCCATGGTGCTTGGCCGAACCCCATGGGGTAATTTGGAATGGAGATTAAATAAGAAACTATCTAATTAAGGGAAGGGGCAACTAAGTATAGAAAGCTTCCATGTATGGAAGGGGTGGCTAAATTGGAAAGCACTCCAATTTTGGAAAGGAGTTTCTAATCTTAGAAAGTTTCCATTTATGGAAAGTTAGAATCTATATATAGAAACCTTCCATTTATGGAAGAAGTTGTTAAATATGGAAAAGTCATCTAATTTTGGAAGGTGTTTCCAAATATGGAAAGGAGGTTACTTATTAAGGAAAGTTTCCCTTCTTGGAAGTGGATATTAAAATTAGAAAGTATCTACTTAATGACCATAAAAGTTATTTATGGAACCTAATTTAAATGAAGGGATAGGTTGCCATGAGTGAGGTTCGGCCATAGTTATGGCCGAACCCCACTAGGGTTAGTTTTTGGGAACCTTGTGAATTTTGGAATATGATATTCAATCATAGAAGGGTTGGTGTTTAATTAAGAAACCTTCTAAATGTGGACCTTAGGTTAAAAATGGAAGGAGGAGTTATTTTTAGAAAACTTTCCATTTATGGAAGGAGGTTGTTGTTTTGGTAAGTTAAATAGGGAAACCTTCTAATGATAGAAGGGGAAATTAATAAAGGGAAGTTCTATTCTTGGAAGGTGAAATCTAAATTTGGGGACCTTCCAATTATGGAAAGGTAGAGATTAATTGGAAACTAATTATGAACCTAAGTCATGAGTTAGGTTATGTGTAGTTTTAAATAAAATAAAGGGTACAATGTATGATATGAATTGATGGAGAAAGTAATGGCAAAAATGTAATTAAAATTCCAAAGTAGGAGAACCATGGGTTCAGCCATGATGTATGGCCGAACCCCATGAGATGTGATTGATGAACTTATTTGATTAGAGAAATTTTAAAGGTTTAATTATGAAAGATTTAGAGGAAAGAGGAAGTCAATGGCATTTTGGTAAATATGAGAGAATGTTGGACATTGGGTTCAACCATGGTGTATGGCCGAACCCCATGAATTATTTTATGGAATTATGTACTTTGGAAGCATGAATGGATGACTTGGAAACCTATGCAAAGAAACGGGACTGTGGTTACCAACAGTGGCATTTTTGTAGATATGTATGAAAAAGGGTAAACCATGGGTTCGGCCATGGTGTATGGCCGAACCCCATGGGGTTTTGTTTATGGACTTAGAACCTTGTAATTAGGTGAGACTTGGTGTTGATTTATTATTATATTATAAGGTAACAGGATCTCGCAAGCGGTGCACGATCGGTGATCGAATCTTGGACGGAAACGCAAGGACTTGTGAACGGTCTTAGGTAGGATTCCACCTCTTTGAAACCATGGCTTATGTACCTTGTTTTTATATTATGTTTGATGAAAATATGTTTTCAAGAATATATTTTATATATTGAATATCGAATGCTATGTTTAATTGTTTAAAATAGCATGGGCCAATTATGTTTCAAAGGATGATTTTACACGCTAAGTTTATTTATATAAAGAGCATGTGTTGGAAGTGATTTCAAATGATGATTTTCAATGCTATGTTATGTTATAAAATAGCATGTGTTTCATTGGCATCTCATGCATGGCATGGGGTGGAGGATTTATAACCGGACGGGTCACACTCCGTCGGGGCGTTCGAAAAACCTATGTGCAACACCTTGATGTGATTTCCATCAAGAAGATTTCCGGAGGGTCCACACTCCGTCGGGGCGACCGCAAGACTTATGTGGTAGGCACACTTTATGTACAGGTGATGGGTGGGACTTATTGCATATTTGTCATCATTGCATGGCATGGATTTATACGGTTTTGATATCACTATGTTATATAATACGTTTGTACTAACCATGTGTTAGCCGTAATTGGAATACCTACTGGGCGCGTTGTACTAACGCCCTACTTCTACCTTCTAGCTGGTGATATAGGTAATCCAGGGAACAATGAACCTAAGACGGACCAGGCATAGGAGCTTGGAAGATTTACTTTATATGTTTTGAATAAAATTACTCACGAACTTGTATTTGAGTATTTGGAATTCGGAATGTAATAACTAAGATAGTTGAATGGTTTGATTTGATGATTATGACGTACTTTGCTATTTGATTGGATTAGAACGTGGTTCTAATATATTTCTGCATTTTTGATGGTTATGATTCCGCAATTGTATGATTTTATTCCGCAAGTCGATATTGCTATGTGTGAACCATTTTATTGGACTGAGTCCATACACACATAGGGTTGGCCAGTTAAGGGTCGGACTTTGGAAGTTCGGACTTAGCTCGGGTCGTGACGTCCCACGCTTTATCACTCTACTCTGTTACAAAAAAAAAAAAATACACTGAATTTATGAGAAAAAGCAAGTGAAAAAGGGCGGGGCATTACAATGAGTCCCACCCATCACATGTACATAAAAGTACCCACCACATAAGTCTTCCAAACGCACCGGCGGAGTGTGGACCCTCCGGAATCTTCTTGATGGAAAATCACATCAAGGTACCGCACATAGGTTTTTCGGACGCCCCGAAAGAGTGTGACCCCTCCGGTTACAAATCCTCCACCCCATGCCATGCATGAGATGCCAATGAAACACATGCTATTTTATAACATAAACATAGCATTGAAAATCATCTTTTGTAAAATATCCAACACATGCTATTTAAACAAATAAACATAGCACTTAAAATACATATAAAGCATATCCTTTGAAACATAAATTTCATCAAACATAAGATAAAACAAGTGTACATAAACCCATGGTTTCAAAGAGGTAGAATCCTACCAAAGACCGCTAACGTGTGCTTGCATCTTTCGTCCAAAAATCGATCACCGATCGCGCACCGCTTGCGAGATCCCGTTACCTTATAATGTAATAATAAATCAACACCAAGTCCCACTTGATTTACAAGGTTCTAAGTCCATAAATAAAACCCCATGGGGTTCGGCCATACACCATGGCCGAACCCATGGTTCATTAATTCAATTAATTACCATAATGCCATTGTACATAGCCATAGTCACTTTCCTTGCTTAGGTTCCAAATAATCCATTCACACTTCTTTTATTCCAACACATAGTCCTATAAATAAATCATGGGGTTCGGCCATACACCATGGCCGAACCCTATGTCCAATATTTCCATACATTTACAAAATCGCCATTTTTTCCCTCCCTCATTTAAATCTAACATAACTAGACCCTATAAAATTTCCTTAACCAAATCAAGTCCATCAAATACACCTCATGGGGTTCGGCCATACATCATGGCCGAACCCATGATTCCCCACTTTGGCATGTAATTACATTTTTGCCATTACCTTCATCATTAATCCATTCACTTTATTTACAATACATAAAACATAACCCATAGTTTTGATTCATGGAGTTTGGCCATACACATGGCCGAATCCATGATATCTTTGTTTCCAATTTTATCTCCACCTTCTATATTTAGAAAGTTTCAAAATTAAAATTCCTAATTAGAAAGTTTCCTAAATTAGCACTTTCTAATTTAGTCTTTACTTTCCAAAAATAGAAACTTTCCAAATTAACCAACTTCCATAAGTACTACTTCCTAATTTCAATGTCCATCTTCCAAGAATAGAAACTTTCCAATATTAGACAAACTTCCATAAATAGATAGTTTCCTAAATTAGAAACCATCTTTCCATTATTGGATGCTTTCCAAGTTTAGCAACCTTCTTTCCATACTTGGAAGCTTTCCATATTGAGCAACCAAAGTGCACTTACCAATCCAAAACTATCCCATGGGGTTCGGCCATATACCATGGCCGAACCCTATGGTTCATGATCATGACCATTAATTTAGATCCATTAAAATCAATCACCAATCCATAAAATATTTGGTGGGGTTCGGCCATACACCATGGCCGAACCTCACCCCTTCTTTTCATTACTTTTGATCAATATCCTTGCCATAACAAAATCATGGTTCGGCCATGCAATGGCCGACCCATATCCTTTCATTAAAATTCATTAATCTAATCATTCTTTCATGGTCTTCTTGAATCTAAAACCAACAACCATACATCCATTAAAATTAATTCATGAACAACCTTTCACATGGGCATGGCCGAACCCTATGATTCATCTTTTCCTCCACACTTTCCTTTAAAAATCAATGTTCGTTCCAAGGGGTTCGGCCCTTCATTATGGCCGAACCCTATGGTCTATCCTTCCATTCAAAATTATCACATCATCACCCAATCTTCTTCCATTTCAATTAAATAAATTCACTAACATCCTTCATGGTTTTTAATCCTCAAACTCATAAATTAAAACATGTCTAAGAACCTCAAATCTGTAATAATATCTTGGTGGTGTTCGGCCATACACCCTGGCCGAACCTCACCCCTTATTTCTAGTAAAACCAAACATCAAACTACTAACCGTTTCTGCAATTGATACTTGTTCTTCCCTCGCTTGATCTTTCTCCTCCAATATTTTTCCTTCCCTTTGCTGGCCGAAACACCTCTTGCTGATTGACTTTTCTTCTCCTTTGTGTATGCCGTGAGCAAGACTTGAAAGAGAGAGAGAGAGAGAGATAATTCAGCCTTATGTAGCCATGCGCTCCTCCCTCTTTCTTTTATTAGAAACCTTCCCTTTATTCTAATTAGAAAGTACTATGCGCATAACATTATACATAGCCTAAGCAATCTTTAAATTTAAACCATTCCCTAATGCTTTGCGCCTCTTTCTTGGATTGTATCTCTCCCACACGGCCATGCACAATCTTATTTGATTTTTGGACATTTTCTTAAGATATGCAAATCCAATTTAATTAAGAAAGTCCCTCTTTAAATATTCTAGCATATCATTGTGGATTTAAAAATCCCACATATCTCTCATGCGTATAATCTATGGATTTCACATTCAAAATTCGGCCATGAAATCTTTTATTTAAATTTAGATATAATGCATCACTAAATTAATTCAACTCCATTTAATTTTAATAAAATCAATTCCACAATCAATTGGGTCCTAATTGAGTCATGGCCCAATTCTTTATCCATATAAGATCCAATCTAAAATTTAAAATTAAAATAGATAATTTCATACAAAATAATAAATTGAAAATCCGAGGTGTTACATGATTGGATCTCTATTATCATACACTGTTTTGGATACGATGCTTTATAAGTATGGTATGATTTATTATAACTGGATTTGATATATATTATATTTGGATTTTTGGTACTAACCCATGTGTTAGCCTTACTTGGAATACCTACTAGGCGCGTTGTTCTAACGCCCTACTTCTACCCTAGTGGATGATACAGGAAACAAGGGAAACGAGGAACGCGAAACGGGCTAGGCATAGGAGCTTGGATGCTTTAATTTATATTTTTATTAAAGTTACTTATGGACATGTATTTGAGTAACTAGTTTCCGGGCATGTAATAACTTAGATGAATTTACTATGGTTGGATGTTGATTGGATAATTATGTTACGTTAATTAATGATTAAGGACTTGACGTACTTTGCTATCTGAAATGGAATAGAACTGGGTTTTATTATGATTCCGCATGTTATGATTATAATTCCGCAGTTATGATGTCATTTCGCATGTTGATATTGTTATGTGTGAACCATTTTCATGGACTTAGTCCATGCACACATAGGGTTGGCCAGTTAAGGGTCAGACTTTAAAAGTTCGGATTTAGCTCGCGTCGTGATGTCCCGCTCTCTATCACTCTTTGTTTATATAAAAAAAAAAAAATAGACTCTGATTTTCGGAAAGGGAAAACGAGTGAAAAAGACGGGGCGTTACAAAAATAAATTTAAATAAAGGAATCAAAACTCTAATATTAGAAATATAACTTAATATAAAAACTTTCTAAAAAAGGAAAAAAAATTGTAAAAATAGAAACAACATCTAAAATTATAAATAGACAATTTTGAAATCAAAATTTATTGGAAAATCCAAATAATCGAAATTTTATCACTAAGTTCCACAAATTTCATGAAATTATCTTATTCATATAAAATTTAATTAAGATGGTGGAATTAATCTAGGAATTATAAAGAACCTCAACTAAATTTGAAATTATAAAATTAAGATTTAAATAAAATATTACCAAACTAGTTCCACAATTTATTCAATTTTGAATTTGTAGGCAAAAATAACATATTTACAGTGGAATTGGTTAAGAGAATTAAGGAGGAACTATTTTCCATATTTTAAAAATAAAATAAAGGCCCAGACTAGAGAGCTCACATAAATAATTAACCACGTATTCAAATATTTCATCCAATAAAATTCTACATAAAAATTCCATGAATTCAATAATCAAGAATTTCTCAAATTAAATCTTAGACTAAATCGAATTGAATTTTTTTCTCCAAATCTAAATATTTCAGTGCACTCTTGAAAACAACAGCCTTAGATCAAGAAAGAACTCTAATTACTCTAAATAATTCAGTGCACGTAATTTGAAAAACCATGAATTAAACCCAACAAGGTCTTTATCAAAAGAATCAAAACAAAATCAAATACTCATAACACATGAATTAAATAATTGGAAAACTATAGACTAATATATCATCACGCCTTACTTTACTCAAAATATGAAATTAAAATTACAATTTAATGGAATTTTGAATAAAGATAATAAAAGTCAAAATCGAAATCCACCACCCTTTAGAACCCTTTTGTATACATCAAAATTTCTTCTCTCTTCTTGAATTCTCTTCTTCTATTCCTCTCCAAGCACTCCTTAAAATCTCCAAAGACAGGTTCCTAATGTTATAACTATTAGAGGAATTAAAATATTTGAAACTTAATTAAGAATTTTAAATTAATTCAAGGCCATAAATAAATTTCTAATATTAAATTCCACCCAATTAATGAAAAGTTGAAGTTCAAGGCTAAGATAAATCCACTCGAATTCAATTTTTTTTTCATTGATCTTAAATGATTTTTTTATTTATTTAGAATTAGACGCCATATTTTGAATCTTTCGAAATTTAGATAAATTTCTAAAATTAGAAACCTTCTAGGTTAGAAACTATCAAGAATTAGACATCTCTAAAATTAGAGAACTTTTTAAAAATAGATTTTTTCTAAAATTAGATAATAGTAAAACTTTCCATTGACAGAAGTTTTAAAACTTTCCAAATTTAGTTCGCTTTGAAAAAATAGAATATTCTAAAATAAACTATCTTTCCAAGATTAGGAAAATCATAAAAGAAGAAACTCGCTGAGAAAATAGATTTTCTAAACTCAACAAGTTTCTAAATTTGTTAAGACTTCCAATTCTAAATAAATTCCAAAATTTCTACTATTTAAAAAAAAACTTATAAACTTAGGTAGCCATCTAAAAATTAGAATTTCTAAAATTAGAAATTGTGAATTTTAAATAGTTACCTAAGATAGAAATTGTAAAAAAATAGCAGTATTTCTAATAACACAACATTTCGAAACATATATTTGATTGTTCTCCGACAACGGCGCCAAAAACTTGTTGTGCCACAAAAGATATGATGTTTTAAATTTATATTCATAATCGCACGAACCATTAATAGTATAGCTTCAGTAGTGCGTTTTCGAACCCATAAGGAACATGTAAAATATATGCAATTGAAATATTATGGTATAAGACATTAAAAGATCATGGAAATCAATCTAAATAAATAAATCAAAACTTTAATCTTAGAAATATAATTTAATATAAAAACTTTCTAAGAATAGAAAACACCATGCATACATATATACATATATGTATACATATATGTATCTATATACATACATATAAGTGGGATTCCTTGACATGGTTGAGTGGGATACCCTGGACTTGTACAGTTGATGATAACTGGGATTCCTCGACAAGGTTGAGTGATACATTGGACCTGTACAGTTGATGATGAGTGGAATTCCTCGACAGGGTTGAGTGGGATACCCTGGATCTATATTGTAACGCCTCGCATTTTTTCACTCGCTTTTTCCTGAAAATTCAGAGTCTATTTTTTTATTTATAACAGAGTAGAGTGATAAAACGAGGGACGTCACGACGCGAGCTAAGTCCGAACTTCCAAAGTCCGACCTTTAACTGGCCAACCCTATGTGTGCATGGACCAAGTCCACGAAAATGGTTCACACATAGCAATATCAACATGTGGAATAAAATCATAACTTGCGGAATCATAATAGAACCAAGTTCTATTCCAATCAGATAGCAAAGTAGGTCAAGTCCTTATCCATAATTAAAACATCATAATTATCCAATAAATCATTCAACCATCTAAGTTATTATATTCCATAATCTAGATACTCAAATACAAGTTCATGAGTAATTTTATTCAAAACATATAAATTAAGTCTTCCAAGCTCCTATGCCTGGCCCGTCTTGCGTTCATCGTTCCCCTGATTTCCTGTATCATCAACTAGGGTAGAAGTAGGGTGTTAGAACAACGCGCCCAGTAGGTATTCCAGTTACGGCTAACACATGGTTAGTACAAAACATATATTATAATATAATATCCAAAACCATGTAAAATCCATGCCATGCAATGATGACAAATGCAATGAGTCCCACCCATCACATGTACATAAAAGTACCCACCTCATAGGTCTTCCGGACGCCCCAGTGGAGTGTGGACCCTCCTGATTCTTCTTGATGGAAAATCACATCAAGGTACCGCACATAGGTTTTTCGGACACCCCGATGGAGTGTGACCCCTCCGGTTATAAATCCTCCACCCCATGCCATGCATGCGATGCCAATGAAACACATGCTATTTTATAACATAAACATAGCATTTAAAACCATCTTTTGAAACATAATCAATACATGTTATTTATACAATTAAACATAGCATTTGAAATTCAATAATAAAACATATCCTTTGAAACATATTTTCATCAAACATAAGATAAAACAAGTGTACATAAACCCATGGTTTCAAAGAGGTGGAATCCTACCAAAGACCTCTAACGTGTGCTTGCGTCTTTCGTCCGGTAACCGCTCACGATCGTAAACACCTGGTGAGGTCCCGTTACCTTATAATATAAAATCAATTAAAACCA
The DNA here is from genome assembly GCA_022113865.1 of Chimonanthus praecox. NCBI lineage: Eukaryota > Viridiplantae > Streptophyta > Magnoliopsida > Laurales > Calycanthaceae > Chimonanthus > Chimonanthus praecox. Next base: position 38,087,795 of record CM039094.1, read on the forward strand.
AGTCCCACTTTCCATAAACCAATCCCATGGTTTATCATTTTCAACCGTTATTACCAAAATGCCATTATACATATCCATAGCCATTTACCTTCCCTATTTTCATATATTTATAAGATTGCCATCCATGGCTAATATAACCCAATATTCTTATTCACAATATACTTAGGCTAATAATTAACCCATTAATCCAAATTCATGGGGTTTGGCCATACCCATGGCCGAACCCATGATCTTTCATTTTTGGTGATAATTACAAAATTACCTTTTAAAGCTAACCTTCCTTTTTAGCAAGTATTTACAACCTTGCCATTGCCTCCAACAACTTAGGCTTAGGTTCCAACACATAGGTCCATTTATTTACTTTAAACATGCTAGGTCCATACATGAACCCTAAAGAAATATCGTAACCACTTAAGTCCCTAATGAACCTCACGGGGTTCGGCCATACACCATGGCCGAACCCATGATGCTCCATTGTGGCCTTTAATTACTCTTTTGCCATTCATAACATTTCATGACCAATAACATACTCAAATCCATTGTTTACTTGCTCAAACATCCAATTATTTATTCATGGTTCACATTACCAATAGCCCATAAGAATGGTCCATCATCTTAGGTCCATAATTAGAAAGTCTATAAATAGAAACTTCTAAATTGAATATACAACTTCCATAAATAAAAGCTTTCTAATTAGTATCCAACTTCCATATTTGAATCCGTAATTCAAGTTTCCTTCCTTTTCAATCAACAAGTCCATATTTAGAAGGTTTCCAATTTAGCACCCATTCTTCCATAATTGGAAGGTTTTCCAATTTTAATCTCTACTTTCCATAAATAGAAACTTTCCCATCCTTCTATTTAATCATTCAAAGTCCATGATTAGATACTTTCTAATTTAAACTCCTCCTTCCAAAATTAGAAACTTACTAATTTAAACTAACTTCCATAAATAAATGCTTTCTAATTTGGCAGCCTCTTTCCATCTACCATTCCAAAACAACCCATGGGTTTCGGCCATACACCATGGCCAGACCCTATGGTTCACAACACTTTTTATTAAATGATTTAAACCCCTATTAATCTCCTCTTTCTATTTTTAGAAACTTTCTTAATAACGACCTTCCAAAAATAAAAAGGTTTCCAAAAATAAACCCTAGTGGGGTTCGGCCATACACCATGGCCGAACCTCACTCATGGCAACCAATCCATTCATTCCCCTTTTTAAATCCAATCTTCCTTAATTAGAAACTTTCAAAATTAATTAACCATCAATAACCTTCCATGTTAAGATATTTTCCAAATTTAGCATGCAAACTTCCATGTTAAGATAGTTTCCAAATTTAGCATGCAACCTTCCATATTAGGTAGTTTCATATTTAGCATGCATTCCTTCCATAATTAAATCAAAATATGATATCATGAATAACCATTCACCTTCCATGGGGTTTGGCCATACTCTTGGCCGAACCCTATGGTTCATGATTCCATTTAATCAATCACCATTCGTCTATGGTCTTCCATCATTTAAATCCAATAGAATTATTAATACATCTCCATTTCAAAATTAAAACATTATTAACCTTTCCCATCACTTTAAATCCTTTAAAATTTATTAATAACCTTTCCATGGGGTTCGACCATGCCAGGTTCGGCCATGCCACATGGCTGACCCTATGGTTCATCTTATTCCATGATTTTTCTCCCATAAAATAACCAACCATCTTTCATGGGGTTCGGCCCTTCACCATGGCCGAACCCTATGGTTTATCAACCTCTTCTTAAACCACTTTAAATCTCTTTTAAAACATGCATAATCAGTCCATGGTTTTCAACCCAAAAATTCATAATTTAAACCATGTCTTTCCATGGTTTTTGTCATTGAAATTCATTAACCAACTCCCATATTTTTCCTCATTAAAACTCCATAAATTATAAGCAACAACCTTCTATGGGGTTCGGCCCTTCATCATGGCCGAACCCTATGGTTTACCCAATTCTCTTAAACCGTCTAAACCATAAATCAAAACATCAAACTGTAACGCCCGCCCCTTTTCACCGAAATCAAAGTCTATTTTTTTTTTGAAATGAAGAGTGACAAAGGGCGCGGGACGTCAGGACGCGAGTTAAGTCTGAGCTTCTAAAGCCCGGCCCTTAACTGGCCAATCCTACGTGCGTGGAACGAAGTTCACGGAGAACGGTTCACACGTAGAAGCAAGCTCGAGGAATATTAAATTAAATGCGGAATGATAATAGAGACTATCCTACCAGTTTTAGATAGCAGGGAAGTGACATTCATTTAATTACTAAAACACTTCAAAATCATAATTATATCTCAAAATGATAATGTCCAAAGTAAAGACCCAACCATAGTAAGAAATCTACATTATTACAGTCCGACAAGCTACATTACACAAATTACATTTCCAAGATAAATCTTAATAAACTAAGTAGCTCGCTTTCCCAAGCTCCTAAGCTTGCCCTCCGTCTCGTCCTTCGTGTCTGCCATCTCCTGCGTCATCAGCTAGGGTAGAAGTAGGGCGTTAGACAACGCGCTCAGTAGGACTCCGAGTAGGGCTAACACATGGATTAGTGATAACAGGCACAATAGTAATAATATAATCAAAACCATAATAATGAATGCCATGCCATGGGTGTCCTATGTCATGAGTTCCACCCATCATCCATACCATCATGCTACCATATCCCCCTTGACGGAAAAACCTCGTCAAGATATAAACAGTCACATATCATCCCCCTTGACGGCAAAACCTCGTCAAGATATAAACAATCACAAATCATCCCCCTTGACGGCAAAACCTCGTCAAGATATAAACAATCACAAAACATCCCTCTTGACAACAAAACCTCGTCAAGATATAAACAATCACAAATCATCCCCCTTGACGGCAAAACCTCATCAAGATATGAACAATCACAAATCATCCCCCTTGACGGCAAACCTCGTCAAGATATAAACAATCACAAATCATCCCCCTTGATGGCAAGGCCTCGTCAAGGTGTCCCCATGTTTGCTTCTTGGTCGCCTCGACGGAGCATGGACTCCGGTTTCTTTATTTTCATCCTTCCCATGCTATATCCCTCCCATGTCATGCATGAGATGTAGATGCCATATGCCATTTAATATATATGATAGCACAAACCATGGCATTTAAAATCCCATCAATAAAACATATAATTTGATTATAAAAAATAGATCAAGTAAAGCATCAATATACACGTCATAGCCTTAAAACCCATCTTAAAACAATCATATGCTTACCAAAATAAATCAAGGAAAAACCCATACATAACACATAATCCATGGCTTACAAAAAGGTAGGAATCCTACCGAATACCGACTAACGTTCCTTTGCATTTCTCCGTCCACAAACCCGGTCGCCGATCGCGCACCGCTTGCGATGTCCAGTACCTTATTATACATTATCAATTAGACTCACGTTTTAATCATTTAAGTCCATTAATCATACCTTCGCGGGGTTCGGTCATACACCATGGCCGAATCTCACTAAGAGGTTTGTGGGTCCCATTTAACCCATTAAATCTTTTAATCCCATGAGTCTAAAAAAGTCAGCCACCCTAGGCTTTATTAATCACACATAAGGTTATTACTTAGAGTCCCTAAATCCATGATCATCTCCCATGGGGTTCGGCCATACACCATGGCCGAACCCATGGTTCTTGAATTTGGCCATTATTTACAATTTTGCCATTACTCCTTCCATGGATAAATCATTCACTTTTCCATGTACATTATGGTCCATAATTGATCCATAACTTAGACCCATTAATGATCCATAACTTAGGTCCGTTAATGACCCATCAACCATGTCATAAGATCTTTAAAATCAACCATTTAATTAGCCTAATCCTTATTAATTTAAACACATACCAAAGTCCCACTTAACCCATCAAATGGTTTGCGAAATGGGTCATGGAATCATTAACATCAACCCCTTTAATTTAACCTAATTTTCCATCCATCTAACCACATACATAATCCCAAATTTACTCTCCATCAATTTCCATAATTTTACACCCATCATCATTACACATACATCACCATAGGGTTCAAAAGCATTCCCTCCATAAAATCACACACATTTCATTCATTTAAAACCCTTAAATCATTAACCACCCTCCATGCCTTCCATTCTTTTAAAACCCATATTAAATCCTTAACCACCTACCATCACTCCCCAATATTTTTCCATGATTCCAAAACACCTAGGTTCACCAAAATTTCTCCATGGTTTTACATTTTAAAACATTATTTCCACTCCTTTAAAATCAATAACAATTAATCATTAGAATCTTAAAAATCATAAATCATATTCCATGGTTTCCATTCATTAAGAACCCCATTAAATTCCTACTACATCACCATAGGGTTCGGCCATACACCATGGCCGAACCCATGGTTCATGGGTCATTCTTTTCTACCACTCTTGAGGCCATTAAAAAAAATCATTAATACCCTCCATAATTTTCCTCATTAAAACTCTTTAACTTCACTAACATTTATTCATTAACACCTTAAAATCATAAATCCCCCTTCCATGGTTTTGATCTAAAAAAAACCCCATTTAAGCTTACTTAATTACTCATCATGATTCCTTCCAAAAATCACACACATTTCATGCTTAAATAAATTTTATTATATAATGTCCTTAGTACCTCCTTTATTCTTCTTAACGTAATTTACCCATTTAGGGTTTGCCCATTCTTCCTCCTTTCATTGGATGGATTTGAGATCCAAGGCCCATAATAATTTGGCCACCAACCAATCCAAGAAATGGGTTCCATAATTACCTTTAACCCTTAAAACGTAAAATTCTTGTTTAAGAATTACTTACAATCCGACGACTCCTCCGGCTTTTCTTTCTCCTCTTGATTTCCTTAGCCCTTTCTCTTCTTCTTCTCTTTGATTGGTTGGCCAAGATGAGCTTGATCAAATGAAAAACATCAAAGCTTGGTCGGCTAAGATGGAGTGTGTTTTGAGAGCGTGAGAGAGAATGGTGAGAAATAATGCCCTAGATCTTGGTCTTGAAGTGGTGGCTTTTGCTTGCACTTCTCTTCTCTAAGTCTTCTTCTTCTTTTCTCCTTTGTTTTTTCTTCTTCTTTCCTCCTTGGTGTGGGACGGTGGTGCAGAGCAAGAGAGGGAGAGAGTGAAAGAGTTAGATGGAAAAAAGATGAGGAAAAGGAATAAAGTTCATCTCAGTTGGTGGAGTGACTTACACTCCACCATTTAATTTCTCCACCAACCAACATGAGATATTTTTTATGCTTTATGGTGGTGGTTGGGAAAAACCACCACCAAGCCCAACGTTTTTGGTGTTTGAAATGAGGTGGTTTGGTCTTCCAATTTTGACCCCTTTGACCACCTTTTGGATAGTTTAATCATTTAATTAACTAGATAATTAACTTAGGTTAATTATTTCCCACTTAACCTAATTCCATTATTCCACCCATGGTTGATCAAGTCAACCATGGTGGCCGGCCCCACCAATCCTTGGTCTACACGCCACCTCACTTGGTGAGGTGGAGGTGGGTCCCAATCGGCCATGTCACCTTGGTCAATTCATCACCAACTTAGGTGATTTAATTTTAATTAAATCCATTCCAACTGATTGGATCACCATTGGGCCCATGGCCCAATTACATTCACCCTTACCCATTTACCTTAGAGGTTAAATCATTCTGACCCATTGGGTCCCAGATGGGTATTGGGCCCAATTTGACCATCATTGACCCTTTAAATGAATTTAAATCCAATCCATAGTCCATTGGGCCATACTTGGGCCTTTGTCCATATTTTGATCCATTCACCATTTATTCCATCAAATTTCCAATTTCCACCATTAAAAATAAATAATAGCCACATATTTATTGATTTAAAAATTTCGGGCCATTACACAAACTACTAACCGTTTTCCGCGATTGATTCTTTCTCCTCCAATTCTTCTCCTTTCTTCTTGATTTTTCCCTCTTGCTGGCTGATCTTTCTTTCTCTTGTTCTTGCCTTGAATGTGGATTGAGATAGAGAGAAAATTCAGCTAAAGTGGTAATGCCGTGCGCCCCTCTCCATGTATCCCTTTATAAGTTCTCCTTAGTCCCATATTTAGAAGGTACTTAAAATAAACAATGCCCCCTTAGGCCGTGCGCCCCTTGTGTTTTTTCTTATTTAATAAAACTCCAATCAGCCAATGCTTAGAATATAATTGTTATGAGCCCTTATGGTTGCCTCTCTTGTATCTACTTTCCAATTAGTCCAATCTATACTTAGATAGTACCATGCGCCCCTCTCCCTTTAATTTAGTCATTGCCTTAATGCCATTTTAATCTTGGAAAGACCCTCTTTAAAAATAAATCTAGCACATGCGCATATCTTGGATATGCCATGCATACGACCATGAAATCTCTATACACGGCCATGCATCTATCTTATTCCTAAAAATCTTTATGCGCATAAACATAGCTTGTATATCTCCCACACGGCTAAGACATCATCTATATTTATTTGGACATCTTCTTTAGATATTCTAGCATATCAATGTGGATATGAAAATCCCACATATATCTCATGCGCATAAAATTAATTCAAATCCCTTATTGCATTACTAATTGAGTCTAACCCCATTTAATTTATTTGAAACCATTTACCAAAACCGTTGGATCTTATTTGGGCCAATGACCCAACTCTTTGCCCAATTTAAGATCCATAACTAATATTCATAAATTAAATGGATTATTTTCATACAAAATAACTAACTGAAAATCCGAGGTGTTACATACATAGTTGAGGTTGAGTGGAATTCCTCGACATGGTTGAGTGGGATACCCTGGATCTGTATAGTTGAGGTTCAGTGGGATACCTCAGTGATATATATATATACATATATATATATATATACACATACATGTATAGATACACGTGTCAAGGTCTTTCTCATTCTTTGACATACTGAGGTATCCCACTCAACCTCAACTATATAGATCCAGGATATCCCACTCAACCCTGTCGAGGAATCCCACTCATCATCAATTGTACAGGTCCAATGTATCACTCAACCTTGTCGAGGAATCTCACTCATCATCAACTGTACAAGTCCAGGGTATCCCACTCAACCCTGTCGAGGAATCCCACTCATCCTGCAATGCATTATAATGACGGCATACAACCGATGCATATGAATGTGACCTAACGATCCATGACAACACACCTGTCAATGCATTAGAAGGCATCTACTGAAAACAAAAACCATAAACATGATTTACTTACATTTTACTCCATGTACCCTTCCACTGGGATTCATACTGGAGTACACTTACCATCCACTGGTTAGTAGTTCTAGTTTACTAACACAAAACATTCAGTCACCTGCAAAACTGGTTAGTACAAGATAACCCACATGCAGATATAAATAACCAAAGCATTCACTTATATACATATATTCAAGACATGAATTATATACATTTACCACTTATCACAAATTTTCTCCATATATTCCTTTCCACAAGGCTATACAAAGGAGATACACATACCATCCACTGGTATTGATCTAAATTAACCAACCTGGAGAAAACACATCATCAGGTTACCGAGATTTTGGGTCCTGGTTTGAGACCTCGTCCTTCAAAACCTCGGAATACACTTTTGAGACCTTGTAAAACAGAGTAATCTAATGTACTCAGCTTCCTTTATCACTCACAGTTCACTGGGATCTTGGCTTTGTGCCGAGACCTCATGTTCTGTACCGAGACCTCGAATTGAGTGCCGAGATCTCGGACAACATAGAACAGTCCGAGTTTGAGATTTCTATCTCTCCTCAGTTTGCATTCATAACCACTATGCAAATAAATCACAGTTAAGTCTTCTCACCTTCTCCAACCGGTCTTCTTCACCAGTGGTTTTGAACATTGAAATCTGCTGAGAATCGACTCCACTTGTAAATCCATGAAAACTTCCATAACCGTTTCTACTAGTTGATGGAAACAGAGGAGACAAGAGAGAAGAAAGGAAGAACAAATGAGAAAGAGAGAATAGCCCCTTTCCTTTCTCTTTTTTTTCCTCCTCGACTTCAACTCGTCCTCTTTTCTCCCTCCTCAACTTCAACTCCAAACCTCTATTTATAGAAAATGAAGACTTGGGTCCAAGTCTCACATCACATCAGGTCACATTGGTCACATCACATCACATCACTTCACTTTATGTCACATTACATCAACTCAATCACATCACATCACATCAACTCACATCAATCACATCACATCAACTCACATCATATCACATCACATCATTCACATCATATCAAATCACATCAAGGCAATCCAAACTTGGAGATCAAGTAACATAGATAACTTTTAGAGTCTCTGTTGGAGAAAGTTCAGAGAATTACCTCTTTGCCACTGCACTCAACGAATCGGATCCACCGGCTTCCAGACTCGAATCGAGTCAAGCTTGGACTCTGCACAAATCCTACCCCGTAATCTTTCAGATTAACGGACCACAACACCAGTAACGACCATAAATCACATTATTAGTCATTAAACTAGGTCAGGGTATCACAATCCACTCCCCTTAAGGAAATTTCATCCCGAAATTTCAAAAGTAAGCGTAAGATTAAGGTACAACTTGTACCTTTCCTAATCCATAATCATGGGAAAAAAAATCCAAATTTACTCAATCAATCCACTTCCACCCATACGCACAGTCCGAGAGTTGAACCATGCTCTAATACCTCTTTATCATGCCCCGACCCGTGAAGAGGGCCTGGAACGTGACTTTTTTTTTTTAGTTCAAATTTCACTCTACATTCACACACCTTACAAATTGAGTTCATTTAACACACCAAAAACATAAATCTACAAAGCAAGGGTGAGACACAAGGAGTCTCTTGATCGAGCTGAGGTGCAGTGCTCTCAGTTGCCTACGTACCATATAGTGGATCAGATCAGCCTTAGTTTAGTAATTCTTTGACATACCGAGGTATCCACCAATTTTCAAAATAGAGAATATATAGAATTTTAACATGAATACTTACAATATAATGGCATACCTTACCACTTGTTTCTTCCACACACACACACACCCATGTGTACTCTCACAACCACATACATTTTACACATGTATATATATAACTCATACATGCATATGTAAACTCACACATATGTACTGCCTTCTTCTCATGCACCATGCTTTCCTTCCATGCATACATACATATATAGATATATATACACGTGTCAAGGTTTTTCACGACCTTATACACTGAGGTATCTCACTCAACCTCAACTGTATAGATCCAGGGTTTCCCACTCAACCTTGTCGAGGAATCCCACTCATCCTCAACTATATAGGTCTAGGGTATCCCACTCAACCCTGTCGAGGAATCCCACTCATCCTCGAATGCATTATAATGATGGCATACAACCGATGCATATGAATGTGACCTAACGATCCATGACAACACAACTGTCACTGCATAAGAAGGCATTTACTGAAAACACAAACCATAAACTTGATTTATCTACACTTGACTCCATGTACCCTTCCACTAGGTTTTCATACTGGAGTACACTTACCATCCACTGGTTAGTAGTTCTGGTTTATTAATACAGAACATTCAGTCACTTGCATAACTGGTTAGTACAAGATAACCCACATGCAGATATAAATAACCCAAGCATTCACTTATAAACATATATTCAAGACATGAATTATTTACATTTACCACTTATTACAAATTTTCTCCATATACGCCTTTCCACAAGGCTACGCAAAGGAGATACACGTAGCATCTTCTAGTATTGATCTAAGTTAACCAACCTGGAGAAAACACATCATCAGGTTACCAAGATCTTGGGTCTTGGTTTGAGACCTCGTCATTCGAGACCTCGGAATGCACTTTCGAAACCTCGTAGAAAAAAGAACTGTGTACTCAGCTTCCTTTATGACAAAGTTTTAAAACATTCCAAATTTATTTTACTTTAGAAAAATAGAATATCTTAAACTAAAGTATCTTTCCAAGATTAGAAAAGTCCTAAAAGAAAAAACTGGTTGAGAAAATAGATATTTCTAAAACTTCCAAATCTAGATAAATTCAAAAAATTCTACTATTTAAAAAAAAAAAAAACTTATACATTAGGTAATCTTCTAAAATTAGAATTTCTAGAAATTAAAATTGCGAATTTTGAAAAGTTACCTAAGATAGAAATTTAGAAAAATAACAGTATTTCTAAATACACAACATTTCAAAACATATATTTGATTGTTCCCCGACAACGGTGCTAAAAACTTGTTGTGCCACAAAAGATATGGTGTTTTAAATTTTTACTTGTAATCGCACGAATCTTTAATAGTATAACTTCAGGTGTGGGCGATCGAACCACAAGGAACATGCAAAATATATGCAAAAAAATTTGAAATTGAAATAGTATGGTATAAGATATTACAAAATCAGGGAAATAAATCTAAATAAATAAATCAAAACTTTAATCTTAGAAATATAACTTAATCTAAAAAATTTCAAAAAATAGAAAACAAGTTCTAAAAATAAAAACAACATCTAAAATTAGAAATTGTAACGCCCCGCCCTTTTTCACTTGTTTTTTCCCATAAATTCAGAGTCTATTTTTTTTAGAACAGAGTAGAGTGATAGAGCGCTGGACGTCACGACGCGAGCTAAGTCCGAACTTCCAAAGTCCGACCCTTAACTGCCAACCCTATGTGTGTATGGACTCAGTCCAAGAAAATGGTTCACACATAGTAATATAAACATGCAGAATAAAAATAACATGCGGAATCATAATAGAACACAGTTCTATTCCATTCAGAAAGCAAAGTACGTCAAGTTTGTAATCATCATTATCATAACGTAATTATCAATTAAAACATCCAACCATCTAAGTTATTACATTCCAAAATCTGGATACTCTAAATACAAATCCCTGAGTATCTTAAACAAAATATAAAACTAAAAGCGTTCCAAGCTCCTATGCTTGTCCTTTTCTGCGTTCAGCGTTTCCCTCGTTTCCTGCATCATCCACTGAAGGGTAGAAGTAGGGCGTTAGTACAACGGGCCCAGTAGATATTCCAATTAGGGTTAACACATGGGTTAGTACCAACAATCCAGATATAATATATATCAAAACCAATTATAATAAATCATTCCATACTTTCAAAACATTGTATCCAAAACAGTGTATGATAATAGAGATCCAATCATACCGATAAAACCAGAAACCTTGCATGATAATAAAGATCATAATCATGCCGATGAAATGCCATGCCATGCTATCATATGCAATGAGTCCCGCCCATCACAAAATATCCTTTTGATGGAATTCTCATCATCAAGGTATCCTTCCACAAGTGTTTTACGGACGCCCCGTCGGAGTGTGGATCTCCAAATATATAGTATCCTCTTGATGGGATTCTCATCATCAAGGTATCCCCTGATGGAATGCTCATCACCAGGGACTTCATACATAGTATTCCTCTTGATGGGATTCTCATCATCAAGGTATTCATACATAGTATCCTCTTGATGGAATTCTCATCATCAAGGTATCCCCCGACGAGTATTTTACGGACGTCCCGACGGATGTGGGGTCCCCGGTTACTTGTCATCCCTCCCATGCCATGTATGAGATGCAAATACCACATGCTATGCAATTATACAAAATCATAGCATTTAAAAGCTCATATTTAAAACACATGCTATTTTATCAAATAAACATAGCATATAAAATCACCATTTGAAACATAACCTTTGCAATATAAAATCATTAAATCAAGATAAAAACAATGTACATAAACCCATGGTTTCAAAGAGGTGGAATCCTACCAAAGACCGCTAACGTGCGCTTGCGTCTTTCGTCCGGTGACCACTCACGATCGTAAACACCTTGTGAGGTCCCGTCACCTTATAATGTAATAAACAATCAAAACCAAGTCCCACTTGTTACAATTATTTTAAGTCCCTAAACCAATCCCTACGGTTTATCATTTTCACACTTATTTACCAAATTGCCATTGGTCTACTCTTTATTTAATATTTCATTTTAATATGCCAAACATAATCCCTATGTCCACTAAACAATTATCATGGGGTTCGGCCATACACCATGGCCGAACCCATGGTCCATTAATTCAATTAATTAAAATAATGTCATTATACTTATCCATTGCCATTTACCTTCCTTATTTTTCATATATTTACAAGATTGCCATCCATGGCTAATCTAACCCATTTTAGCAAGTATTTACAACTTTGCCATTGCCTCCAACAACTTAGGCTTAGGTTCCAACACATAGGTCCACTTATTTATTTTAAACAAGTTAGGTCCATACATGGACCCTAAAAAAATACCCTAACCATTTAAGTCCCTAAAGAACCTCATGGGGTTCGGCCATACATCATGGCCGAACCCATGATCCTCCATTTTGGCCTTTAATTACATTTTTGCCATTCTTAGGTTTATGTCCAAACCGATCCACAAAGTTGCACCATAAAAATCCCTATGACCCATTAAATGGTTCACCATCATAGGTCCATAAAGGACCCGTAAAATTCCTTAATTGGTTCATAATAAAAACCCAAGTCCACCAATAATTTTCTATAGGGTTCGGCCATGTGGGGTCCATAGTTCTATAATTGGTTCATGGGGTTCGGCCAAGCACCATGGCCGAACCCTATGATGTCTAACTCCCATTTATCCACATTGCATCCAATATTAGATAGTTTCCAAATTTAATATGCATACTTCCATATTTAGCAACTTACTAATTTTATAACAACGTCTTTCTATTCTTGGAGACTTACCATTTTAATCTCCACCTTCTATCTTTAATCACCATGCTTAGAACCTTTCTAAATTAATATCCAACTTCCATATTTATAAAGTTTACAAGATAATCATTAATCCTTCCATTCTTAGAAGGTTTCCAAATTTAAACTCCACCTTCCAAAATTAGAGACTTTCTAATTTAATCTCTCATTTCCATAATTAGATACTTAATAATTCAAACTCCATCTTCCAAACTTAGAAACTTACTAATTAATAACCATTCTCCATATTTAGAAGGTTTCCAAACTGAGCATGCATCCTTCCATGCTTGAATAGTTTCCAAATTTAGATTCCATAATTAGAAAGTTTCCATCAAACCAATCAAGATCCATTAACCTTAACCAAACAACTCCATGGGGTTCGGCCATACACCATGGCTGAACCCTATGGTTCACAATCCTTTTTATTAAATGATTTAAACCCCTATTTAATCAATTCGAATCTCATGTACCATTATCATCTCACTCCCATTTAAAATTATTACAACATCACCCAATCTTCTTCCATTTTAATCAAATAATTTCACTAACATCCTTCATGGTTTTTAATCCTCAAAACCATGAATTAACCTAAGTTCCTTCATGGGGTTCGGCCCTTCATCATGGCCGAACCCTATGGTTCAACAACTTCTCATTAAACCATTCAAAATCCTTGTTTTAAAACATGTCGAATTAGTCCATGGTTTTCATCCTTAAAATTCCATACATTAACCATAATAATATGACCCATGTTTCTTCTATATACTCACCAAAACCCTTCCATGGGGTTCGGCCATGGTATGGTTCATCCATGATCATCTCTTAATTCTCCTTCCATGGGGTTCAGCCATACACCTTGGCCGAACCCTATGTTTCTTTTCTTTTAAAACATAAACATCAAAACACTTATCGGTTCCGCGACTCCTCCGATTTTCCGTCGGTTGATTTTGTTCTTCCAATCTTTCTTCTCCTTCTTGATCTTTCCCTTTGCCGTGACCACCTTGTTGTTGATTTCCTTCTTCTTGTTTTGGCGTGGATGGACATTGAGAGAGAGAGAGAGAGAGAGAGAGAGAGAGAGAGATTGGCCTATGGGGTGTCTTTCTTATATAAGCTCCCTTTTAAATCTAAATGGGGAAGGTGCCATGCGCCCCTCCCTTTCTTTAAAGGATAGTGCCGTGAGCCCTTGTTCTTTATCTTATAACACTCCACACGGCCAATGCTAAGATAGCAATTGCCGTGTTCCTTTTTGTGTTGCCTCTTTTAAAACCTTTCCTTAATCAAGTATAGAAAGTGCTCTGCGCCCCATGCTTCTTTTTCCTTTATTGAACCTTCCCTTTAATCCCATCTTAGATTAGAAGGTGCCAATTTGATTCCATATTTAGAAGGTACTAAGACTCTTTACTTAGCCATTGTTTAATACCGTGTATCCCTTGATAAAAATAACCATTGCCGTGCACTCCTCTTCTAATAATAACTCCCTCTTTAGACCATGCTAAAACACAATTGTCGTGTGCCCTTTATTGTGGTTCCTTTCTTTTATAAACACCTCCATTTAATCCCATATTTAGACAATGCTATGCGCTCATTGTGTTGCCTCTTTTATTCTCCCATTGATCCATACTTAGAAAATGCCATGAGCCCCTTTTTAAAAATATTCTAACATGATATGCGCATATCCCATGGATATGCATATCTCCCATTTGGCCCAACCAATATCCCATACACGGCTAAATAATATTTACCATTCCTAAAATCTTTCCATGATCTCTTTCATTATTTAGAAAATCCATAATATTGATTCATAAAGACAAACCATTAACCATGACCTAAAACCCCATTTAAATTTATTTGAAACCATTTATCAAATTCGTTGGGTCTTAATTGGGCAAAGACCCAACATTTTACCCGTCTTAGATCCATATCTAAAATTCACAATTTAAATCGTTAATTTCTGTAAATATTTATAACTTGAAAATCTGGGGTATTGCAGAAATAAACAATTTTGAAATCAAAATTTCATGGAAAATCCAAATAATTGAAATTTTATCATTAAGTTCCACAAATTTCATGAAATTATCTTATTCATATAAAATTTAATTAAGATGGTGGAATTAATCTAGGAATTATAAACAACCTCAATTCAATTTCAAATTACAAAATTAAGATACAAATAAAATATTTCCAAATAGTTCAACAATTTCTTAAATTTTGAATTTATAGACAAAAAAAATTAAAGATAAGACAAAAATAACATATTTACTGTGGAATTGGTTTAAAAAATTAAGGAGGTACTATTTTCCTTATTTTGAAAATAAAATAAAGGCCTAGACTACAGAGCTCACGTAAATAATAAGCCACATTTTCAAATCTTTCATCTAATAAAATTCTACATATAAAATCTATGAATTCAATAATCAAGAATTTCTAAAATTAAATCTTAGACTCAACAGAATTGAATTTTGTCTCTAAATCTAGGTATTTCTGTGCACTATTGAAAACAAGAGCCTTAGATCGAAGAAGAAACTCTAATTAGTCCAAATATTTCAGTGCATGTAATTTGAAAACCTTGAATTAAACCCAACAATGTCTTTATCAAAAGAATTTAAACAAAATCAAATACTCATAACACATTAATTAAATAATTGGAAAACCATAGACTAATATTTCATCACACCTTCACTTTATTCAAAATTTGAAATTAAAATTACAATTAAATGGAATTTTTAATAAAGAAAATTAAAGTCAAAATCGAAATCCACCAACCTTTGGAACCCTTTGTAAACATCAAATTTCCTCTCTTTTCTTGAATTCCTCTCCAAGCACTCCTTAAAATTCCAAAGCCAAGTTGTTAATGTTATAACTAGTATCGGAAATAAAATATTTTAAGCCTAATTATGAATTTTACATTAATTCGAGGCCATAAATACATTCCTAAAATTAAATTCCACCAAATTAATCAAAATTGAAATTCAAGCCCAAGATCAATCCACTTGAATTCAATTGTTTTTCAATGATCTTAATTGATTTATTTATTTATTTAGAATTAGACACCATATTTAGAATCATTCCAAATTTAAATAAATTTCTAAAATTAGAGACCTTCTAAAAATAGAAATTATCTAGAATTAGACACCTCCAAAATCAGATAACTTTCTAAAAATTGAGTTATTCCAAAATTAGATAATTGTAAAACTTTCCATTGACAAAAGTTTTAAAATTTTCCAAATTTAGTTATCTTTCAAAAAATAGAATATTTTAAAATAAAGTATCCTTCCAAGATTAGAAAAATCCTAAAAGAAGAAACTCGCTGTGAAAATAGATTTTTCTAAACTCAAGAAGTTTCTAAATTTAGTAAGTCTTCCAAATCTAGATAAATTCCAAAATTTCTTCTATTTAAAAAAAGAAAAAAAACTCTTAAACTTAGGTAACATTCAAAAATTAGAATTTCTAAAAGTATAAACTGCTACTTTTAAATATTTGCTTAAGATAATTTTTTTTCAAAAATAGCAGTACTTCTAAGAACACAACATTTCATCACATATATTTGATTGTTCCCCGACAATGGCACCAAAAACTCGTTGTGCCACAAAAGATATGGTGTTTTAAATTTATACTCGTAATTGCACGAACCATTAATAGTATAGCTCCAGGAGTGCCAAGTTGAACCCACATGGAATATGCAAAATATATGAAAAAATATATGAAATTGAAATATTATGGTATAAGACATTATAAGATCATGGAAATAAATCTATAAAAAGAAATCAAAACTCTAATCTTAGAAATATAACTTAATCTATAAACTTTCTAAAAATAGAAAACAAATTCTAAAATAGAAACAACATCTAAAATTAGAAATAAACAATTTTAAAATCAAAATTTCATGGAAAATCCAAATAATCGAAATTTTATCATTAAGTTCCACAAATTTCATGAAATTATCTTATTCATATAAAATTTAATTAAGATGGTGGAATTAATCTAAAAATTATAAAGATCTCAATTTAATTTAAGCTTACAAAATTAAGATGGAAATAAAATATTTCCAAAGTTCAACAATTTCTTAAATTTCTAATTTATAGACAAAAAAAATTAAAGATAAGACGAAAATAACATATTTACAGTGGAATTTTAATAGAATTGGCTGAAGAAAACAAGTCTCGGAACCTAATTCGGATGTTCCGAGGTGACTGTAGCAGTGCTGAAGCTCTCAGAACCTGACTTTGAGGTTCCGAAGTCACTGTAGCAGGTTCTGAGGTTGGGAAGTTTCGAAGGCATGTTCCGAAACAGATGTAAGACATTCTGAGATTGTAGCTTCAGAAGTTCTGAAGCCACAACATCAAGTTCCGAAGCTAGGTTCAGAAGCATGTTCCGAATGAGCAAATTCAAGTTCCGAATGTCCTGATATAACTCAGAATTTATGCAGTGGCTCGGAAGTTTTGAGGCCAAAGTACCTGGTTCTAAGGTATGTTCCAAGGAACCCCTAACTTGTATTGAAATTTAGCCTAAGTTAATGATTTCATATTAGGTTTAGACCTTAGATTCTGATGCGATGTTTTTATGCCAAATTCTTAATTAAAAGTGATACTAATCCTTTTGTTTGTATTATTATACGTATACATATATATTATGTACTCACTTCCGGGCCGATACTCTTTATCTGTGGCGCAGCGGAAACGCAGCCCGATAGCTATCAGTAGCTGAGCAATTAACTTCGCCACTCGGTAGAAAAGAAGGGTTCGGGCACTGAGTGATCTCTAAGCCTAACTCAATATACGAGTAGTGGTCTGAGCATCTTATATATCTAGGCCTAACTAAATATGTCTCCATGGTTATGTCCAGAAGACAATATGTGTAGTGGCCTGAGCACCTTTATTATACTGATGGATTATTGTAACTAAAAATGAATAGTAACCCATTAAGGAGACTCATATCCATTTTCCTTAGAGTTTTTCTGGAAAATGGGACAGAAGGATTTGAAATACTATGAATGTATTATGTATTGTATATAATTGTGTATTTTGTTTGATTATATGATTCATGATATTTCTATTTGTGTATTTGACAGATATCCACGATAACTCTACGTTTTACGGTGAGGAGATTTAATAACTCAAGATCGGTAAATCAGGTTTTGTAAACCTAGATCTAGTGCAATGAGTGGTTTCATGGATTTTATATGATATGGAAAAAGACCGAATAGGCCAGAATACGAGACTTGATACTGCTTCCATGTGAGGGATGAAAATTGGTTCTAACTGTTAGAACAGGAGCATAATACAGTGTTAAGGAGTCGAGGTCTGCTAGTCTATAAACGAAGAATGAACCCACTTATATGCATAGACTGTAATAGCCCGGACTTTTTAAATCAATATATATGTGGCTATTATTTATTTTAATGATGGAAATTGGAAATTTTTTTGATGGGATAAGTGTTGAGTGGATAAAAAATTTGGGCAAAGGCCCAAGTATGGTCCAATGGACCATGGATTGGATTAAATTCATTTAAATGGTCAAGGATGGTCAAATTGGGCCCAATACCCGTTTGGGACCCAATGGATCAGGATGATTTAAGCTCTAAGGTAAATGGGTAGGAGGTGAATGTAATTGGTCCATGGGCCCAATGGTGATCCAAGTGGTTGAAACGTAACACCCTGGAATTTCAAATATAACAATTTACATGAATTTATTCATATTTACGGAATTGCCATTGTGATATATTTGGTTTGAATTTAAATGGGTCAATGGTTCAATCAAGACCCAAAGGATGGTAGTTTTGTTTACAAGACAAATAAATGGATAAGATGTACTTAAACGGGTCAAGAATCATAATTGGGTCAAATTTCGTTAAATGGGTCAAAGTGGCCAAATGGACCCAATGGGTCGAGATGGGCATGATTAATCATGGAGTGAGCTCAAACCTTAATTGGTCTAAGTTTCATTAATTGTTTGAGTTTGGTTTGAGTTGAAATGAATGGTGGAGTTTAGTTAAGCTAAATTTATGAGTTGAATTTATTAGTTGAGTTACATTAAATGAATGAGTTGAGTTGGGTGGGCTAAATAAATGAGTTGGATGGAATATTTATTTTTAAGTGAGTGAGGTGTGGAGATAAAAGGTTTGTGAGATTGTTCCAAATTCAAAACCATGAGAACGTTGGCTGCATGGAAGGCATTTCATGCATGTAACTCCCATTTTAAAAATGAATGGGTAACGGTTTTGGGAGTTACAATTGTGGGGAGTTATATTTCAAAGTTTAAAAGTATTATACACGTTGGGCTTGCATGGAGATGTTAGGTTATGCATGAGAGATTAATATATGCATGAAGATTAAAAGGGAATTGAATAATCCAAGGGCTAAGGTACAAAAACTGTTGGCATGTAGGAGTTACATCTCATAGATGTAAACTCCCACATGAGTATCTAATGAAAGATGGCTGTTATACAAGTCAAAACAATGAGACAGCCGTTGGACACCTTGGGAATTTCACCTCAAGGATTAAACCCCAAGGGAAGTAGTAAACAAATGAGGGTTACATTTGGAGTTGCATAAGATGGTTATGTCATGCATGTAACTCCCAAAGATGGAGCATGAATGGGCATGCTGTTTGGTGGAGATACACTTAAGCTACACGTTGGAGGGGGGTTACACAAATCCATGACCATCTATGGGAGACGTTGGTTGCTTGGGGAGGTTTCATTTCATAGATGAAACCCCCAAGTAACATAAAGGATTTTGAGTAATTAAGGTGAGTTACACAAGGTTAATCTTGGGCTGGTTTTGGTTAAACAAAGAGTGCCCATTTTACTCTCTATCCCTCTCTCTCTTTGCCGTTTTCTCCATTCTCACAACCAAGAACATCAGCTGGTTGATTAGCTTCAATCAGTCCTAGGCTGATCTCCTTTCATCAAGACAAAAAAAATCAGCCAAAGGGTTCTGGCATCAAGGCTTAGTACATTCATCCAAGGCCAAAGTTCTTTTTCTTTCTCTCTCATTTTCTATCTCAAATTCATATCACCTGGTTGAAGTATTCCAAGGAGGTTGCAGTAAGGTCAGTCTCAGCCCAAAGAACAGTAAGAGAGAAGGAGAGGTCAAGGAAATAAAGGGTCAAGGAAGGAGTGAAAAGACCGAAGGAGTCGCGGTAGTGGTAAGTGCACTTTGAACCTTTATTAAATAAAGTGGGTTAAGGGAATGAGATCTGGCCATCGTATGGCCAGATCCATCAATGGTTTAGATATAGGATTATGATGTTTAAAAATAACAAAATATGGACCATAGGGTTCGGCCCTTTGGATGGCCGAACCCCATGAGAAAATTTGGTGAATTCTATGGTGTTTGAAAGACCAAAAATCCATATTATGAAGTGGGGGTTTTAAAGGATTTTTATATGGAATTAAGGTTAGTGTTTTGGATCAATTATGAGATAGCCGAATCAGGTAGTTTCCATGGTTAAGATGTAGAGCCTAATATGTACATAATTAATGGAAGCATTGTGTTAAGAGAACCATAATGGCCGAACCCCATGGACTGTTTTGTTGAATAATTGGGTTAAGTTTATGATGGACATTAGGTAATAATTATATGCTTTGATTTAAGAATAATATATGTTTGTTTATGGACTTAAATTAGGTAAATAATCAGCCAACATGAATGATGGAAAGTGGGGATAAAAATCAGATTGGTGAGGTTCAGCCATGTGTATGGCCGAACCCCACTAATGATAATTGTTGGACATAGTGGTTAGTTTATATGGAGATATGAAGGGTTTAAGAAGGATCAAATTAAGTGGTGAGGTTCGACCATGTGTATGGCCGAACCCCACTAAGATGGTCTTATGTTAGGCAATGGAAGTTAGCTAATTTAAAGCAAAGGTTGGTCTCAATGGCATAATCGTAATTATGGGTGAAATGATAAAAAAAAATGATCATATGATTGGATAAATAGGCTAAAACCAAAGTGGTAAGGTTCAGCCATAATGTATGGCCGAACCCTACCAAGGTTCATTTGGAAGTTTGGGTCAATTAGATGGTTTTAATTAAATAAAAAAGTGACCAAAGTTTTAATGGGTGAGGTTTGACCATGGCTTTGGCCGAACCCCACTAAGTGGTTCTTGGAACATTAAGCTTTGCTGGAAATTAGGTGGATAAATGATTAACTTGCTGCTATGTACATAAGGTATTTGGATTTCTAGAACGGTGTACAAGCCGTGATCGGAAGATGGTTCAAAGGAAGGGTCAAACAAAGTAATCTAGTGTAGGTTTCCTACCTTGTTGTAACCACATATCTTATTTGTTGTTTTATGTTTATTTGAATAAGTTATTTGAATGAAATGTTATATTTATAAATGACATGTTTGCATAGACATCTCATGCATGGCATGGGATGATGGTGTTGTAACCGGAGGCCACACTCTGTCGGGGCGTCTGAAAAACCACTGTGGGGTACCTTGATGATGAGAATCCCATCAAGAGGAATCCGGAGGCCACACTCCGTCGGGGCGTCCGAAAGACCACTGTGGGGTACCTTGACGATGAGAATCCCATCAAGAGGAGGCTATGTAGAATGGTGATGGGTGGGACTTATTACATGTTCATTTCATACATAGCATGTTTTATGGAATTTGACACACATGTATTATTATATTATTTGCATGTTTTTATACTAACCTTGTGGTAGCCCTATTCAGAAACACTACTGGGCGCGTTGATCTAACGCCCTATCTCTACCCTTAGTGGATGACGCAGAAAAGTCAAAGAATGAGGATCGAGAAGGGGACCAAGCAAAGAAGCTTGGGCGGTTTGAATGATTTAAATGGACTTTGAATGGACTATTTATGGACTTGTTATTTGATTTATTTGGACGATGTAATTTGGCAATTAGATGTGTTGGCATGTAATAAGTAGTTAAGTAGATGCTATGGTTTGGTTTATTTTGGATGGTTTGGAATGAATGGTAGACTAAGGTTATTTAGTAATATTGGAGAATAAATCTTGTACTTTGCTATCTTAAGTTATAAATTGAGTAGATATAGGTTCTATTATAACCTCAGTTAGATTAAGACTAAGTTAATTCTTCAAGTTGTATTTGTACCGTGTGTGGATCAGTTTTATGGACTTAGTTCATACGCACATGGGCTTGGCCAGTTAAGGGTTGGATTTAGAGATCCGAACTTAACTCGCGTCGTGACACTTCGCCCCGATCACTTGGTTGATTATAATATTTTTTTTTAAAAAATAAACTCTGATTATTAGAGTGAAAAGGGAGGGGTGTTACATGAAATTGATTTAATTAAAATCACCTAAGTTAGAGGTGAATAGACCAAGGTGACATGGCCGAATGGGACCCACCTCCACCTCACCAAGTGAGGTGGCGTGTGGACCAAGGATTGGTGGGGCCGGCCACCATGGTTGACTTAGTCAACCATGGGTGGATTCGTGGAGGGAATTTAAGGAAATGGAATTAGATTAAATGGGAATTAATTAACCTAAGTTGAGGATTCAAATTAATTAATTACTTAGGTGAGTCAAATTGGGTCAAATGGGGAGTCAAAAAGGATAAGTCAATAGGTGGTTTCATCTCATTGAAACCACCCAAAGAAACACAAACTAAACCATGGGCTTAAGGTGGTGGTTTTATCCCAACCACCGCCACTAAGGCACATTAACCCATGTTTGGTTGGTGGGAGGAATTAATGGTGGAGTGTAGGTTACTCAACCAAATGAGATGGATCTTATCTCATTTCTCCATCTCTTTTCCATCTAACTCCCTCACTCTCTCTCCATCTCTCACTCTCCAAAACCGTCCCTCATCAAGGAGAAAAGAAGAAGAAAAACTAAGAAGAGAAGAAGAGAAGAAAAGAGAGGAAAAGTGCAAGCATAAAGCACCACTTCAAGATCAAGACTTAGGGTATTCTTTCTCCCCATCTCCTCCTCTCCCTCTCTTAAACACACCCCATGTTGGCCAAACCCAAACCTTGATGTTTTCATTTGATCAAGCACATCTTGGCCGACCAACAAAGGAGAAGAAGAAGAAAGAAGGCTAAGGAAATCAAGAGGAGAAAGAAAAGCCGGAGGAGCCGTCGGATTTGTAAGTATTCCTAAACAAGAGTTTACATTTTTTAAAGGTTTAAGAAGAGACCATGGAATCTGTTTTTCTTGGATGTAATGGTGGCCAAAAGATCATGGGCCTTGGATTTAAAATCCATCCAAAGATGAAGTGAGAAATAGACAAAATGGGTAAGATAAATTAGGTTAAGAAAAATAAAGGATGTATTAAGGACATTGTGTAATAAGGTTCATTTAAGCATGGAAGTATGATTTTTTTTGAAAGAATCATAGGCCATAGGGTTCGGCCATGTAGTATGGCCAAACCCCATGGTAGGTGATTAAGGAAATTTTAATGGGTTTAATGGATAAAAATCATAGAAGGTGGTTAATGATTTTAATGGTTTTAAAGGAATAAATGTTAGTGATTTTTGAAGAGGTTTTAAATGAGGGAATCCATGGATGAAGGTTAATGTTTTTATGGTCTTAAATATCACCAATGAATGATGACCCATGAACCATGGGTTCGGCCATGGTGTATGGCCGAACCCTATCGTGATGTAATAGTGGTTTTAATGGGCGAAGAAATGGAAAAATGATTAAGAATGTTGATAGTTTAAATGGATTTTCAAGTATAGTATATAATGTTTTAAAGGGGGCTGATTTTAATGATTCTAAGACATTAGTGGTAAGTCATTGAGGGATCTAAGTTGTGGATAAAAAATGTGGTAAATGAGCCACTTGATGGGCTAAGTATGGGGTTATGTATGTGTTTAAATGAATGGAGATTAGGTTAATTAAATGGCTGATTTCTAATGTTGTTATGTCATGGTTAATGAGACATCAATGGACCCATTTTGTGAACCAATTGATGGGCTAAGATTAAGATCTATGTATATGCATTAATTAATGGGAATTAGGTTGAGTTAGTGGCTGATTTTTAATGGTTGTATCTCATGATTGGTGAGTCATTAATGGATCCAAGATTATGGATCAATTATGGGTCTAAGAATGGAGAAATAAAATGAGAACTTAACCATGAAAGAAGTAGTGGCAAAATCATAAATATGGGCCAAAATGAAGAATCCCATGGGGGATGATCATGGACCTAAATGTGTTTAAAGATGACCTTATGAATGGTTAAATGAAGCCTAGGGTGGCTGGTTTTTAGACTTATGTAATTAAAATATTTGATGGATTAAGATGGGACCCACAAACCTAATTAGTAGGGTTCGGCCATGGTGTATGGCCGAACCCCACTAAGGCATATGTTAGGGACATGGACATGATTAAAACATGGGTTTAATTGTTAATATGTAATAAGGTATCGGACATCGCAAGCGGTGCTCTATCGGTGACCGGATTTGCGGATGGAAAACGTAAAGGAACGTTAGTCAGTATTCGGTAGGATTCTTACCTTTTTGTAAGCCATGGATTATGTGTTATGTAATGGTTCCTTTGATTTATTTTGGTAATTAGAGGGTTTATTTTAAGATGGATTTTTATGGCTATGATTTAAATACTATATGGCATATTACATTTACAATGATTTAAATACTATATAGCATATTGCAATTACATCTCATGCATGGCATGGGCGGGAAAATAAAGGAACCGGAGTCCATGCTCCTTCGGGGCGACCGAGAAGCAAACATGGGGATAGCCTGATGTTCTATAACCGGAGTCTATGCTCCGTCGGGGCGACTGAGAAGCAAACATGGGGATACCTTGATGAGGCTTTGCCATCAAGGGGGATACTTGTATTAATTAATCTTGATGAGATTTTTCCATCAAGGGGGACTTTATGAATGATTGAAAAAGGGCAATGGTACAATGGTAATGGATGATGGGTGGGACTCATGACATAGGCACCCATGACATGACATTGATTTCATGTTTTGTTTGATATTATTCCCTATATGCATTATTATCACTAATCCATGTGTTAGCCCTACTCGGAGTCCTACTGGGCGCGTTGTCTAACGCCCAACTTCTACCCTAGCTGATGACGCAGGAGACGGGAAACGGTGGACGCGACGGGAGCCAAGCTTAGGAGCTTGGGAAAGCGAGCTACTTAGTTTATTTAAGATTTATTTTGAAAATGTAATTTGAGAAGCTTAGCTCGTCGGCCTGTAATAATTTATATTACTTGCTATGGTTTGGATTTTATTTTGGACATTATGGCTTGAGGTAATTTAGTAATTTAATGATGTAATCTTCCCTGCTATCTAAAATTGGTAGAACAGTCTCTATTATAATTCCGCACTTAGTTTAATATTCCCCGAGCTTACTCTTACGTGTGAACCGTTCTTCGTGGACTTAGTTCCACGCACACGTAGGGTTGGCCAGTTAAGGGCCGGGCTTTAGAAACTCGAACTTAACTCGCGTCGTGACGTCCCGCGCCCTTTATCACTATTTAATTCGAAAAAAAAAAATAGACTCTGATTTTCGAATAATTAAAATTAAGCGAGTGAAAAGGGGCGGGCGTTACATATACTTGATATATATTGCTAAGATATGTTCATATTATTACTAATGATGTTTACCATGCATTTTCCGATATGAGAACTTGAGCATCATATTATGATGAGAGATTGAAGTATAAAGTTGATTTTGATAATGATATTATCCCATGTGAGAACTTGAGCATCATGTTATGATGAGAGATTGAAGTATGAAGTTGATATTGATAATGATATTCTCCAGTGTGAGAACTTGATTATCATGTTATGATGAAGACTGAAGTATAAAGTAGATACTATTGATAAGATGCTCCAATGTGAGAACTTGAACATTTATGATATTAATACTGCTTCCATGTACCTTCAACTGTTGAACTATTATTGGTCCAAGTGTGTCGATTTCCGGCCCAGGTGTGTCGGTTTGCATCTACTAGCCCAGGTGTGTCAGTTGCTGGCCGAGATGTGTTAGTACCGCCCCAGGTGTATCGGAGATGTTCTTGCAAGATTGTGCATTTTGACCGTGTTGGGACTTGACGCATTTATAGTCAGTGTAGTGCTTTGGTGTTACGGTGGCATGGCAGTATCACAGATGATTTAAAATATTGGTACAGTAGACCAATTATGATTTCAAGTATGATAAATGATATGAGAAACCATTGGGCAGTGATATGGTAGTAGTATGTCCGTGATATGGCAGTGGTATCACATGTAACACCCCGGATTTTCAAGTTATTAATATATATGAAAATTACTCATTTAATTTGTGAATTATTAGATATGGATCTTATATGGGTAAAGTGTTGGGTCATTGCCCAATTGGGACCCAACGGATTGTGTAAATGGTTTCAATAAATTAAATGGGACTGAATTTAATTAGTAATGCAATATTATATAAATAAGTCATGGGATAATTGTGCATGGCCGAATATTAAATTTGCATATCCATGTTTATGCGCATAAAGATTTTAGGAATGAGATAGATTGTTTATGGCCGTGTGAATGGGATTTGCACATCTGATGAGATATGTGCATGAGGTGTTAGAATATATCTGAAAAGGGTTATTTCCCCTGATTAAAATCGGCACTAGGGGAATTACTAATTGAAGGGTCGGCAATTACTAATTATAGACACAAGGGTTATGTGCATGACGACACCTTCTAAGTTAGGCAACAAGAGGGGCGCACGACACTAAGCAATTTCCATACCTTCTAAATAAATGACCAATTGGAGATTAAAGGCAACAAGAGGCTCACGGTAATTGCTATTGTAATTGTGGAATTTTTATTAAAAAAGAAAGAGGTAAGGGCACACGGCAACACACACACACACCATAGCCGAATTCTCTCTCTCTCAATTCTCATTCTCGGCATTAACAAGAGGAAGAGAGGGCAGCCAACAAGTGTGCAAGAAAGAGAAGGATCGAAAGAGCAAGAATAAGCGAAGAGAACCGAAGGAGTCACGGAACCGGTAAGTAATTTGTTATTTTTGTTTAAAGATAAGGAACCATAGGGTTCAGCCATGGTGTATGGCCGAACCCCATGGAACAAGATTAAAGGGATGAATGTTAATATTTTTTATTGGATTTAAAAGAGGAAGTATGGAACCATAGGGTTTGGCCATGATGTATGGCCGAACCCCATCGAAGAAAGGGAATGGACAATTATGTTGTATTTTAAGGAACCGTTTGATGGAAAAATATGGAAGGACTATGGTAATTTAATGAAAGTTTGAAAGATGGAAACCATGAAGAGACATGGTTTAATTATGGATTTTTAATAATGAAAACTATGGGAGTTGGTTAATGAATTCATATGGGTTTAAATGGTTTAATAAAAAGGGATGAACCATAGGGTTCGGCCAAGTTGTATGGCCGAACCCCATGGAGTTGTGTTGGTAATAATTATGGGATTTTGAAAGGTTGAATCCCATGGAAAGGACAATAATATTTTTAAAGGATTTAAATGGTTTTAGAGAAGTTGATGAACCATAGGGTTCGGCCATGGTGTATGGCCGAACCCCATGGAGGATGTTACTAATTTAGGAAGTATCTAATGATGGATTGTTTTTGGAAGGTGGATGCTAAATTTGGAAAGTTTCTAATTATGGAAGGAACCTTGAATTATGATTCAAATATGGAAAGTGATATATTTGGAACTTAGACATCATGGGTTCGGCCATACATGAACCAATTTTATGGGTTTTTATGTCATGGTTAATGGATTGTTTTATGAACCAATGTTATGGATCGGTTTTGGACATAAACCTAAGGTAATGCAAAGTTGTAAATACATGCAAAAATGAAGGATCATAGGTTCGGCCATTAGGTATGGCCGAATCCCATGAGATTGGTTTGCAGATAAAAACATGGACTTACGCATTTATTAATGAATGAAAGGATTAGTAATGGAATGATAGCCATGGATGGCATTTTGGTAATTAAGTGAAAATAAGGGACCATGGGTTCAGCCATGGTGTATGGCCGAACCCCATGGGGATGCATGTTGAACTTAATGTTTGATGTATCTTAGATGATTAATTGGGTTATCATCAGATTAATGCATAAAAATGGTAAGAATGACATTATTGTAAATATAAGTAAAAATGAAAGATCATGGGTTCGGCCATGGTGTATGGCCGATCCCCCTGAGGATTGTGTTTATGGACTTGGACTTTATTATAAATCAAGTGGGACTTGGTTTTGATTGATTGTTATATTATAAGATAACAGGACCTCATAAGGTGTGTACGATTCGTGAGTGGTTACCGCACGAAAGCGCAAGGATACGTAGTGGTCTTTAGTAGGATTCCACCTCTTTGAAACCATGGGTTGAATGTACAATGTTTTATCTTATTTTGATAAATTTATATTGCAAAGGATAGGTTTCAAAATGTGATTTTAAATGCTATGTTTATATAATAAAATAACATGTGTTGGATATTGTTTCAAAATGTGATTTTAAATGCTATGTTTATGTTATAAAATAACATGTGTTTCACTGGCATCTCATGTATGGCATGGGGTGAAGGATATGTAACCGGAGGGGCCACACTCCGTCGGGGCGTCCGAAAAACCTATGTGGGATACCTTGATGGTGAGAATCCCATCAAGAAGAAACCGGAGGGGCCACACTCCGTCGGGGCGTCCGAAAGACCTATGTGGGGGTACCTTGATGATGAGAATTCCATCAAGAGGATACATGTGTTTATGATGGGTGGGACTCATTGCATACTACACATGTCATGGCATTGTTTTTATACGGATTTATTATTATGTTATATGCATGTTTTGTACTAACCATGTGTTAGCCCTAATTGGAATACCTACTGGCGCGTTGTTCTAACGCCCTACTTCTACCCTAGTGGATGACACAGGAAACCAGGGAAACGATGAACGCGAAAAGGGTCAAGCATAGGAGCTTGGATGTTTTTAAATTTATATTTTGATTAAGTTACTTATGGACTAAAAATTGAGTAAGTAGACTTTGGAAATGTAATAATTTAGAGGGGTTGCTATGGTTGGATGTTTATTCGGATAATTATGATATTTTAATTATGGATAAAGATTTGTCATACTTTGCTATCTGAAATGGAATAGAACTGGGTTCTATTATAATTCCGCATGTTATGATTTTTATTCCGCATGTTATCACTGTAATTCCGCATGGTTATATTATTATGTGTGAACCATTTCCATGGACTTAGTCTATGCACACATAGGGTTGGTCAGTTAAGGGTCGAACTTTAGAAGTTCGGACTTACCTCGCGTCGTGACGTCCCGCTCTCTTGCTCACTCTTGTTTATAAAAGAAAAATAGACTATGATTTTCGGAAAGGAAAGCGAGTGAAAAAGGGCGGGGCGTTACAGTTGGTATCAAAGCGAACCAAAAACATTGAATCTTTCGGAGTAAATTAATCCGGCCCCCGTGCATTAATTTACTTCGTTAGACTTAGACGGATGATAGCAAAGGAAGTACATTCAAAATAATTGGATTATCAAACATAGCAACATAGGATATATTTCCCCAGAAACAAAGCAAAAATTAAGAGTGCTTATTTGGAAATTTTCCCCAAAAAAATAGGAAATACAAATTTTTATGATGGAAACTAAGTCATGATATTTTTTTAATGGCTTAGGGAAAAATGGCTGCAAGGGGAAGACCAAGGAGAAATACCCGACAAAACCCAAATGGGAGTGAAGATGAGGTAGAACAACCTCGAAATGAGGAGGAACGATAATCTCAACACGAAGAGGAAGAACAACCATCCCACCAAGAAGAGGAGGAACAAAGCAGCGTGAACACACCGGTGGTGCCTCCTGAACTACAAAACTTGGTTCAAGCGGTGGACTTCGGTGCTTCAACAACACTTGAACGAGAATGGAACCATCAAAGAGACAAATGACAGGAGTATGGTCAGGGACTTCCAACAACAGCGCCCTCCTTACTTCAAAGGGAAAGAAGGGGCTATCGGAGCAGAAAATTGGCTAAAAAAGATCACTCAGATCCTGACCTTACTCAAGATCACGAGTCATGCTGATAAGATTTTACTGGCCACGTTACAACTGATCGACGATGCCGGTAAATGGTGGGATGTGGTAGAGAAACAATGAGCACTCTTTCCGGAAGGAGAGAGGACTGCAATGACTTGGGAGCAGTTCTCAGCTACCTTCCTGGAACATTATTTCCCTGAGGAGGAGAAGGAGCGGCAGACCCAGGCTTTTCTATCTTTGATACAAGGTACCATGACGGTGGCAAAGTACCACCAGGAGTTTCTCAGTTTGTCTGTATATGCATTTTATATGGTGGATACAAAGTATCGAAGGGCCCACAAGTTTGAGCGGGGCCTTCGGCCAAGCATTAGGGCCAAGGTAACCATATTTAAAGCACCTACATTGGCAGAGGTGGTCAACATGGCCACTATCGCAGAGCAAGAGATGGCTTAGTTAGTGCGTTTTGACAATCGCCGAGCTCAGAGTGGGTGGGGTACATTTCAGCCCAACAAGAGGTTCCGACCGAACTCTAGCAGAACCTCACCATCCACCGGGTCAACAGGGGGCTTTCGTTCCAATCATCCCTCCCCATTTGCATCAGTCACTCAGGCTCCTAGAGGGGTGAATAACTGCTTTCATTGTGATCAGCCGGTCCATTTTAAGAAGGAATGCCCACAACTCAACAAACCCTCTAATACCAGAGGTTCATTTCGCCCACCAGCTAGGCTAGCTAATACACGAGGAGGCAGAACATTTAATCAGGCGGGACGGGCGCCTACATGATCTGGACGGTTATTCACCTTACCACCTCCAGCAGCAGAGAATCACTCTGTGATTCAAGGTATGGCAGTAGTCAGTAGTTCCTACGCCTTTGTATTATTTGATTTGGGAGCATCCCACTCTTTCATATCTGCTGCATTCATATCTGCAATTGGAACTTTAATACAAAAAATATCCGCATCACTCACCATTGTATCCCCCGTCGGAGACACATCATTGGGGCTTATATGCACAGCAGTGAATACTGAACTCGCTGGACTCAGATTTGAGTTCAACTATTTCGTACTGGATATGACAGAGTACAACATTATTTTTGGCATGAACTGGTTGGCTAGCTTTCAGGCCAACATTGATTGCTATCGCCGGAGGATGACATTTTGGTCACTCGAGGGAAAACGATATATGGTGCGTGCTGACAAACAAAGTAGACTGCATGAAGGGTTGAGTTACCTGGTATTGAACAGTATCAGAATCTATAAGGAACCGGTGGCTGAACTTCCAACAATAGTAAAGGACTATGAAGACGTATTTCCAAAGGAACTCCCTAGCTTGCCTCCCATGAGGGAGATTAATTTTGAAATCAAGTTGTACCCTGGCACTGCATAGTGTCATTACCACACTACCGGATGACACCAGCAGAGATGTTCGAGATAAAGAAGCAGATTGACGAACTGCTCAGACTGGGTTGCATCTGGAACAGTACATCGGCTTGGGGAACTCCGGTTTTATTTTATGGAGAAGAAGGATGGTTCACTCCGTATGTGTGTGGATTATCGAAAACTGAACCAGCTGACAGTCAGAAACAAGTACCCTCTACCCAGGATCGATGATTTATTTGATCAACTTAGAGGTTCCAGTCATTTCTCTAAGATTAACCTGATGTCCGGATACCATCAAATACGGGTTAGGGAGGAGGACATAGAAAAGACAGCCTTCAGAACGCGGTATGGATTATTTGAGTTTGTAGTCATGCCGTTTGGACTTACCAATGCACCAGCTGTGTTCATAGATTTAATGAACAGGATCTTCCGTCCTTACTTGGACCAATTTGTCATTGTATTTATTGATGACATTTTGATTTATTCCAAAACTCAGGAAGAACATGCTGAGCACTTGAGGATAGTTTTGGACACGTTGAGGAAGAACAAATTATATGCCAAAGCCAGCAAGTGTGAATTCTAGCTACCCAAGATTAACTTCTTGGGACATGTCATATCAGCAGAAGGTATAGCCATGGATCCGACTAAAGTAGGAGAATGGAAAGCACCAAAGAATGTAACCGAGATCCGTAGCTTCTTGGGATTGGCTGGCTATTACAGAAAGTTTATTATGGATTTCTCCAAGATTGCATCTCCACTGACTTGATTCACTCAGAAATGAGTCAAATTTGAGTGGTCAAATTTGTGTAACCAGAGATTTGAAGAGCTAAAAAAATAGACTTACAATGGCTCCTATCTTAATTTTGCCGGAAAGAGGCAAGGGTTATGAGGTAGAATGTGTAACACCTCGGGTTTTCAGTTTATTATTTATTTAATTTTAATTATGAATTTTAGAATTAAATCTTATATGGATAAGGAATTATTGGGCCATGACCCAATTAGGACCCAACCAATGTTGGAATTGGTTTTATTAAATGCAAATGGGTTGAATTAATTTAGTGATGAATTATATCTAATTTTAAACAAAAGATATTATGGCCGAGTAGTGGATTTGAAATATCCAAGTAGATGTTAAAAAAATCAAATAAAGATTATCTTGGCCGAATTTTAGATAGTGATTTACATACTATGCACATGAGAGATATGTGGGATTTTTAAATCCACAATGATATGCTAGATATTTAAAAAGGGATGAAATATCTATGAATTAAATTAAAAGATTATTTGGATTAAGATTAGGGTTATACGCATAGTACTTGCTAATAAGAATTAAAGGAAGTCTTAATAAGGCAAGGGAAAGTCGGATATTGCTAATTAAAGAGGGAAAGTCGGCCATGGTTAAATAAGGAAGGTTTGACATATATCCAGTATTTTGGTTATAACTTTTCATTCTGATATCTGATTGCTTTGATTCTTTTTGCATTAGAAATAAGATTTCAAGAGCTACAACTTTATAGTTTACCACTTTTTCTGATTCGAAATTTAACAAGGTCAAAATGGAGCTAAAATATGGTATATGTGTAAAAAACGGGGAACAAAACGGCTCACGGTATTACTATATTTATTTTTAGCATTGGCCGATTGGGAGGTTACTAGATTAAACAAGGAAGGTCGGAAATTGCTAATCTAAGTAAGGGAGGTTGGTATTGCCATCTAAGGCAAGGGAAGGGTGCATGGCATCTTCCCCATTTGGATTAATTGGAGCTTATATTAAGGAGATAACCCTTGGGCTGATTTCTCTCTTTCTCTCTCTCTCCCAATTGTTATTCACGCCAAAACAAGAAGAAGAAACCAGCAAGGGGTTGTCCGACCAACAAGAAGAAAAGATTAAGAGCAAAGAAAAGGATCGAAAGAAATAACTGAAGGAGTTGGGGGAACCGGTTAGTTGTTTGATTTATATTTTGTTTAAAAGATATGCTTATTTTTAATGGAAATACATGGGTTAGATATGGATTATTTTATTGGGTTATTAATAATGGAAAACCAAGGAAGCATGAACCATAGGGTTCGGCCACAAGGCATGGCCGAACCCCATGTAAGAAGATTGGTTTAATGTATGATTTTTGTAAGCCAATGTATGATCGGTTTTGGATTTACTTGGTGATGGATTAAATGAAAGGATTTTGGAGATGCTTAATGGAAGGTCTTCGGCTATATTTATGGGTTCAAAACCGTGAAAGGATACTGATTTAATGTATGGATTTAAATGATGGAAAGTTATACACCATAGGGTTCGGCCAAGGTGTATGGCCGAACCCCATGGACCAAGTTAACTTAGAGATTGGTATAAATGGCAATAATGTAAATTGGTTTCAAACATGAAGATTATGGATCTATGTCTAGGGATTTTAAATGGGATAAAATGGATAATTCTATGAGTAAGGTTCGGCCATGGTACATGGCCGAACCCCACTAGAATTTATTTTAGGAAGGAGGTGATTAAAGTAGAAACTATCCAATTATGGGGTAAGTTTGGAAGGTAGATGGATTAGAATGGCTAAATTAGAAAGCTTCTAATTAAGGAAAGGGGTTTGCTAAATTGGAAAGCACTCCAATTTTGGAAAGGAGGTTTAAAATCTAAGAAGCTTCCAAATATAGAAAGAGTTGCTAAATTGGAAAGCACTCCAATTTTAGAAAGAGGATTTCTAATCTAGGAAACCTTCCAATTATGGAAAGGTGTTGGTTATTTATGGAAACAATCTAAGTATGGAAGAATTATGGTAAATATACTATGGCCGAACCCCATGGATTTGGTTTGGTATTTTTAGTGTAAATAAATATATGGTTATTAATTTGGAAAGTGGAGATTAAATTGGTAAGTCTCCAATTATAGAAAGTGGAGATTAAATTGGGAAACTATCTAAATATGGAAGGTTATTGATGGTTAATTAATTATGGAAACATGAATGCTAACTTAGGAAACTTTCTAATTAAGAAAGTTTGGATTTAAAAAGGGGAATGAATGAAATGGTTAGACCAATGACAAAATTGTAAATATGAGGAAATATTAGACATAGGGTTCAGCTAAGGAGTATGGCCGAACCCCATGAACTGTTTTGATGGAATTATGGATATTGATTTTAGGTAGTGATAAAATTAGAAACTATCTAATAATGTACCTTAGATTAAAATGGAAAGTAGAGGATCATGGGGTTCGGCCAAGGTGTATGGCCGAACCCCATGAGGTTTATTTTATGAATCATGTTTAGGGTTCAATGATGGAAAAGGTCTATGATTTTAAAGGGGTTAAAATGGAGGAGCATTGGTTATATTTTAAAGGATGGTAATTTTGTAATTATCACCTAAAAGGAAAGATCATGGGTTCGGCCATGGGTATGGCCAAACCCCATGAATTTGGATTAATGGGTTGATTATTAGCCCAAGTATATTACAAATAAGAATATTCGGTTATATTAGCCATGGATGGCAATCTTGTAAGTATATGAAAATAGGGAAGGTAAATAGCTATGGATATGTATAATGGCATTATGGTAATTAAGTGAAAATAAGGGACCATGGGTTTTGGCCATGATGTGTGGCCAAACCCCATGGTGATTGTTTGGTGAATATAGGGACTATGTTTGGCATATTAAAATGAAATATTAAATAAAGAGTAGACCAATGCCAATTTGGTAAATAAGTGTGAAAATGATAAACCATGGGGATTGGTTTAGGGACTTAAAATATTGTAAATCAAGTGAGACTTGATTTTGATTGTTTATTATATTTTAAGGTAACGGAACCTCATAAGGTGTTTACGATCATGAGCGGTTATCGGACGAAAGACGCAAGGACACGTAGCGGTCTTAGGTAGGGTTCCACCTCTTTGAAACCATGGCTTATGTACTTAGTTTTTTTATTATGTTTGATGAAAAATATGTTTCAAAGGATATGATTTATTATTGAATTTCAAATGCTACGTTTACCTTGATTTAAATGGTATGGATTAATTATGTTCCAAAGGTGAATTTACATGCTACGTTTTATTGTATAAAGAGCATGTATTGGATATGTTTTCAAATGATGATTTTCAATGCTATGTTTATGTTATAAAATAACATGTGTTTCATTGGCATCTCATGCATGGCGGTGAAGGATTTATAACCGAAGGGGTCACACTCCGTCGGGGCGTCCGAAAAATCTATGTGCAACACCTTGATGTGATTTCCATCAAGAAGATTTACGGAGGGTCCACACTCCGTCGGGGCGACCGAAAGACCTATGTGGTAGGCACTTTATGTACAGGTGATGGGTGGGACTCATTGCATATTTGTCATCATTGCATGGCATGGATTTATATGGTTTTGATATCCCTATGTTATATGATATGTTTTGTACTAACCATGTGTTAACCCTAATTGGAATACCTACTGGGCGCGTTGTACTAACGCCCTACTTCTACCCTGTAGTTGATGATACAGGTAATCAAGGGAACAATGAACCTAAGACGGACCAGGCATAGGAGCTTGGAAGACTTACTTTACGTGTTTTTGAATAAAGATACTCATGAACTTGTATTTGAGTATTTGGATTTCGGAATGTAATAACTTAGATGGTTGAATGTTTGGTTTGATGATTATGACGTACTTTGCTATCTGAATGGATTAGAACATGGTTCTAATATAATTCCGTATATTGATGATTATGATTTCGCAGTTGTATGGTTTTAATCCGCAAGTCGGTATTGCTATGTGTGAACCATTTTATTAGACTGAGTCCATACACATATAGGGTTGGCCAATTAAGGGTCGGACTTTGGAAGTTCGGACTTAGGTCGCGTCGTGACGTCCCCCGCTCTATCACTCTACTCTGTTACAAAAAAAAATATACACTGAATTTACGGGAAAAAGCGAGTGAAAAAGGGCGGGGCGTTAAAGAGGGAACAGACCTACTGACTAGTACAACATTCCATCCACAGACTGATGGGCAGTCTGAGAGGACAATACAGACATTGGAGGATATGCTGAGAGCTTGCATGCTAGATTTTAAGGGTGGATGGGAGGATCATTTGCCGTTGGTAGAATTCTCATACAACAACAGTTACCAGGCAAGCCTCCAGATGGCTCCATTTGAGGCATTATATGGTAGACCATGTAGATCACCAGTGTGCTGGACAAAGGCCGGTGTGCCTGTACTGATTGGACCTGAGTTGGTTGCAGAAACTACATTGCAGATACAGTTGATACGGCAGCATCTACTGACTGTGCAGAGTCGTCAGAAGAGCTATGATGACAAGAGGAGGAGGTTCCTTGAATTTGAAGTTGGAGACATGGTATTCTTGAAAGTCTCGCCACGAAAGGGACACATGAGATTTGGAAAGAAATGGAAATTGTCGCCAAGATATGTGGGACCATTTTCAATCATAAGAAGGATGGGGGACGTGGCTTATCGATTGGCACTCCCATCATAGCTGGCATCTTTACACGATGTGTTCCATATATCGATGTTGAGGAAGTACAATCCTGATCCCTCCATGTACTGAACATACAAGATATAGAGGTCCAGAGCGACGTGACATACGTCGAAAAACATGTCCGAGTGGTGGACACAGAACAAAGGGTATTGCGGAACCGAGTGATCCAGTTTGTCAAGGTGGTATGGGATCGACACGGCATTGAGGAAGCCACATGGGAACTTGAATCAGAAATGAGAAAAGCTCATTCTGAGTTATTTATGTAAATGTTTGAAACCCTACTTCACTCGATTTTTGGGACGAAAATTTTAAAAAGAGGATTGTATTGTAACACCCCGAATTTTGAAGCTATTAATATATATATATATATATATATATATATATATATATATATATGAAAATTACTCATTTAATCTCTGAATTATTATATATGGATCTTATATGGGTAAAGTGTTGGGTCATGGCCCAATTGGGACCCAACGGATTGTGTAAATGGTTTCAATAAATTAAATGGGGCTGAATTTAATTAGTAATGCAATATTATATAAATAAGCAATGGGATAATTGTGCATGGCCGAATATTAAATTTGCATATCCATGTTTATGCGCATAAAGATTTTAGGACTAAGATAGATTGTTTATGGCCGTGTGAATGGGATTTGCACATCTAATGAGATATGCGCATGAGATGTTAGAATATATCTAAAAAGGGTTCTTTCCCTTGATTAAAATCGGCACAGGGGGAATTACTAATTGAAGGGTCGGCAACTACTAATTATAGACACAAGAGTTATGCGCATGGCACCTTCTAAGTTAGGCAACAAGTGGGGCGCACGACACTAAACAATTGCCATCTTGGTCCCTTCTAAATAGAGGACCAATTGGAGATTAAAGGCAGCAAGAGGCTAACGGCAATTGCTATTGTAATTGTGGAACTTTTATTAAAAAGAAAGAGGCAAGGGCACACGGCAATACACACACACACAATAGCCGAATTCTCTCTCTCTCTCTCAATTCTCATTCTTGGCATTAACAAGAGGAAGAGAGGGAAGCCAGCAAGTGTGCAAGAAAGAAAAGGATCGGAAGAGCAAGAACAAGCGAAGAGAACCGAAGGAGTCGCGGAACCGGTAAGTAGTTTGTTATTTTTGTTTAAAGATAAGGAACCACCATGGCCGAACCCCATGGAACAAGATTAAAGGGATGAATGTTAATATTTTTTATTGGATTTAAAAGAGGAAGTATGGAACCATAGGGTTCGGCCATGATGTATGGCCGAACCCCATGGAAGAAAGGGAATGGACAATTATGTTGTTTTTTAAGGAACCGTTTGATGGAAAAATATGGAAGGACTATGGTAATTTAACGAAAGTTAGAAAGATGGAAACCATGGAGAGACATGGTTTAATTATGGATTTTTAATGATGAAAACTATGGGAGTTGGTTAATGAATTCATATGGGTTTAAATGGTTTAATAAAAAAGGATGAATAATAAGGTTCAGCCATGTTGTATGGCCGAAACCCATGGAGTTGTGCTGGCACTAATTATGGGATTTTGAAGGATGAATCCCATGGAATGGACAATAATATTTTTAAAGGATTTAAATGGTTTTAGAGAAGTTGATGAACCATAGGGTTCAGCCATGGTGTATGGCCGAACCCCATGGAGGATGTTACTAATTTAGGAAGTATCTAATGATTGATTGTTTTTGGAAGGTGGATGTTAAATTTGGAAAGTTTCTAATTATGGAAGGAAACTTGAATTATGATTCAAATATGGAAAGTGATATATTTGGAACTTAGACATCATGTGGCCGAACCTCATGAACCAATTTTATGGGTTTTTATGTCACGGTTAATGGATTGTTTTATGAACCAATGTTATGGACTGGTTTTGGACATAAACCTAAGTAATAGCAAAGTTGTAAATACATGCAAAAATGAAGGATCATGGGTTCGGCCATGATGTATGGCTGAACCCCATGCATCATGGCCGAACCCCATGAGATTGGTTTGTGGATAAAAACATGGACTTAGGCATTTATTAATGAATGAAAGGATTAATAATGGAATGATAGCCATGGATGACATTTTGGTAATTAAGTGAAAATAAGGGACCATGGGTTCGGCCATGGTGTATGGCCGAACCCCATGGGGAATGTTTGCTGAACTTAATGTTTGATGTATCTTAGATGATTAATTGGGTTATCATCAGATTAATGCATAAAAATGGTAAGAATGACATTATTGTAAATATAAGTAAAAATGAAAGATCATGGGTTCGGCCATGGTGTATGGCCGAACCCCATGAGGATTGTGTTTATGGACTTGGACTTTATTGTAAAACAAGTGGGACTTGGTTTTGATTGATTGTTATATTATAAGGTAACGGGACCTTATAAGGTGTGTACGATCGTGAGCGGTTACCAGACGAAAGCGCAAGGACACGGAGTGGTCTTTGGTAGGATTCCACCTCTTTGAAACCATGGGTTGAATGTACAATGTTTTATCTTATCTTGATAAATTTATATTGCAAAGGATATATTTCAAAATGTGATTTTAAATGCTATGTTTATATGATAAAATAACATGTGTTGGATATTGTTTCAAAATGTGATTTTAAATGCTATGTTTATGTTATAAAATAGCATGTGTTTCATTGGCATCTCATGCATAGCATGGGGTGAAGGATATGTAACTGGAGGGGCCACATTCTGTAACGCCCCGCCCTCTCTGAGAAATCAGAGTCTAATTATTTTTTTTTATAATAATAAAATGACACCGGAAGAAAGCAAGCGGTGCCACGACGCGAGCTAAGTTCGGACTTCCCAAGTCCGACCCTTAACTGGCCACCCATGTGTGCATGGACTAAATCCATGAAAGACAAACCACACATGGAACACATGGAACTAAGTAAAACTTGCGGAATAGACATAACTAATTGCGGAATAAGTCAAATATGTGAAATTATAATCAACACTCAGACTGCTCCATTATCAGATAACAAAGTACAAGTCAAGTTTGCTTTAACATAATAACCTCATTAGACTATTCTCAAACTTAGCATTTATCCACAATAACTTAATTCATATATCCAACATCAAGACTATAATTCAAACCATAACAAAGATACTAGCTATTACATGTCCATAAAGATGTATTCAATATAACAGTAATATAGAAATCCCAATCATCATTCAAGCGCTTAAGCTTGGCTCCCCTCCTGGTCATCGACATTCTCTTTCCCCTTCCTTGTTCCTGCATTATCCTCTAAGGATAGAATTAGGGCATTAGACTAACGCGCCCAGTAGGTTCTCGATCAGGGCTACCACATGGTTAGCTTATAAAACATCCATATATGTCATAGTACATGATTATCAATAAAATATCTGAAAACAATGCTATGTATGTAAGTGCATATGTAATGAGTCCCACCCATTACTAGTATACATAGCCATCAAGTTCTTTCACAGTGTTCTTTCATTGGGACTCACACGATAAAGTAATCCACAGTAATCCTCATTTCCTGTGGAAAGACTCTCATCATTGAGTTTTTTCACAGTGTTCTTTCTTTGGGACTCACACGATAAAGTAATCTACAATAATCCTCATTTCCTGTGGAAAGACTCTCATCATTGAGTTGTTTCACAGTGTTCTTTCATTGAGACTCTCATGTCAAAGTAATCCATAATCATCACCCCATGTCATGCATGAGATGTCAATGTATATGTATGTCATTTGTAAATACATATCTCATCATTCAAAACCAATTTGAAACATAATATCAATAACAACATATCTCATAAAAAATGATAAAACCAAATCATAATTGTGGTTACAAGTAGGTAGGAAACCTACCGAAGATTAGTTTCGGTGTTTGTTCTTTTCTCAAGCGTCGCCCGTTCACGACTAGCGCGCCGTTAAAGAGATTCGTTACCTTGTTCACATAAACCATGAATCAACTTTAATCCCATGTATTTATTTTGATGGGGTTCGGCCATAAAACATGGCTGAACCACATCATCTAAGTTTGGTCCCTCATTTCATCTCTTGATTGTTACCCTTATTTACAAAACTGTCATTGCTACCAATACTTAGTTATATCATGCTTTTAACTTAAAAGACCACCGATTATTTCCATGAAATGGATTCATAAAACCCATAGTCATAGTCCATGGGGTTCAGCCATAAATGGTTTCCACATTTGAACCTTCATGTTACAACTTAGCCATAGTACCCTCATGGTTCGACCATGAAATGGCCAACCCATATCTTGTCCAATTGTTCACTTAGAACCCTTTTTAAAACCCTCCATATTGTTCCATGATCTTCAAGTTTGAAACCCTTGAATTCAACAAAATAGTCCATATGAAGTGGTCCATGGGGTTCGGCCATACACATGGCCGAACCCAATGGCTCCCTTGATCCAATAATTTTAACCTATGTATTTAACTTAGGCTACACCCTTTTACCAAGGTAATTACATGGTTCAGCCATCCAAATCAGTAACCATAACCCCAAGTAAATCAAATAAAAACCCATAAGGCAACCCATGGGGTTCGGCCATTCACATGGCCGAACCTTATGGTTCTTTGGATGCAACTTTTCCAATAATTCCACATAGTTTATCTTCTGTATCTTGGCCATAAAAACAGCAAGGTTTAACCATCCATTGCCGATCCCATACAGTTAATTAATTCCATTTTACAATCCTTTTAAAAATCTATAAACATAGTATGGTTTTTATCCCCAAAAACCATACCATTCACCAATGATTTCCATGGGGTTCAGCCATCCTAAATTTCCATCTTTTAAACCTCATCCTCTTACTTTACATCATTACTTAATTCTTCCACAAGGTGACCTAATTAACATATGTAAAAATCACCATAGTTGACATGGTTCTTAACTTTCCAAAACATCAAACTAAACCACTCTTTTCATGGGGTTCGGCCAACCAAGATGGCCGAACCCAATGATATTTTTTTTTATCCTTTTAAGCCATCTAATCCAAGGTTTAATCCTTTGATATATTCGGCCAATCCATGGCCCAAAACAGCAAACTTATATTCATTTAATTCCCATAAAAACACCATAATCTTGTATGGTTTTTATCTCTCAAAACCATCAAAATCACCATACAATAATCATATGATTTCATGGGGTTCGGCCATACTCATTGGCCGAACCCTATGGCCTTTGATTTGAACCTCTTAAACCTTTATCTTATATCTAATTTAATCATCCAAAACAGTCCATCATTTGCATGGTTTTAACTTACAAAAACCATCAAAATAAACATATTATTTCATGGGAAAGTGGCCGAACCCTATGGCCCATATCTTCTATCTTTAAACCTCATCATACAATTTTAAACCATTGATTAATTTGGCCACAACATATATTTTGAGTCTCCTTAG
Organism: Chimonanthus praecox; assembly: GCA_022113865.1. Classification (NCBI taxonomy): domain Eukaryota; kingdom Viridiplantae; phylum Streptophyta; class Magnoliopsida; order Laurales; family Calycanthaceae; genus Chimonanthus; species Chimonanthus praecox. Next base: position 38,129,906 of record CM039094.1, read on the forward strand.
ATCATGTACAAATCTCCATGGTTTTTGTATGGTTTTTAGCCTTTAAAACCATCAAACCAACCAAATAATCTCATGGGGTTCGGCCATCCAAAGTGGCCGAACCCTATGGTCCATTTCCAACCCTTTTAGACACCATCTTCCATGGTTTAGACCTTTGACAAATTCGGCCATACATGGCCAAATTATGTCATTCAGATCCATAACTTAAAACCCTTTACTTAAACAAAGTTTTATGGAATGCTTACCAATCCTTTTAGCTCTCTTCTTGCCTTTTGCTCCTTGCCTTCTTCCCTCGTGCTTCCTTCCTTCTTTTTTCCTTAGTCTCAGCTGATTAGAAGTATGAACCAATGGTGAAATCACCAAGGTAAAACTCAGCCAAGGAGGTGTGTTCTTGAGAGAGGGAGAGAGATGGATTCTATGGTTTTGCAATGACCAATTCGGCCAAGTATGGTGGTGTAATCCTTTTGTTCAACAGCCCTTTGGATCCTTCATTACCCTCATTAATCTTCCTCAAACAAATAGGATATTTGGTGCCAACCAAGGCACCCCTTGGCATCAGCCAATGCAACCTTTCAGCTCCCCATGTAATCTTATCTCATTCCCATCAATTCCATTTAAAAACTTAGCATGGAAGCCCACACCACAAGTCCCCAACGTGTGGGACTTGTCTTGTGTGGCTTGAGACCCAAGTAACTCTTCATCTTCCCCTTTAACTCACTGAATTTACTGCCCCTTTGATTTCCATTTTGACTCAACTAACTCAATGGCTGAACTCACCACTTTAAATAACATACATTTATTACACTTGAGTCAACCCAACCATTTAATTTAAATGCAACTCATTCCAATCCAACTCAACCTGATTTGACTCACCATTGAGCTCATTTGAGGGCCCACACGGTCAACCATGGTCAACAAGGTCAACCCGACCCATTGGGTCCCCATTTAGCTTGATGACCCGTTTTGACTCCATGACCCATTTATGGGTTGTTTTAGCCATTTGCATTTGGTTTTCACATGTGCATCAAGCCTACCCATTTATGCTCCACAAAATTTCCAATCTATTCAGCTTAACCCCATTAAATTTGGACTCACCCAATGGTCTAATAAGTCCATTATGACCCATTGGGTCCCAATTGGATCCTTTGATCCAATAAACCATATTGATCCAAGTTGATGTTCATTACCCATTCATGATAAATTGGCCCTTAAAATATATTCATAGGGTCCTAATTTGCACAATGGGCCCCACCATTTTTCTCATTTAGCATCATAATTATTAATTCTACCAATCCAAGGGCATTTTCGTAATTATCCATTTCATTGAGAAATTGGGATGTTACACACTCCGTCGGGGCGTCCGAAAAACCTATGTGGGATACCTTGATGGTGAGAATCCCATCAAGAAGAAATCGGAGGGGCCACACTCCGTCGGGGAGTCCGAAAGACCTATGTGGGGGTATCTTGATGATGAGAATTCCATCAAGAGGATACATGTGTTTATGATGGGTGGGACTCATTGCATACCACACATGTCATGGCATTGTTTTTATATGGATTTATTATTATGTTATATGCATGTTTTGTACTAACCATGTGTTAGCCCTAATTGGAATACCTACTGGGCACGTTGTTCTAACGCCCTACTTCTACCCTAGTGGATGACACAGGAAACCAGGGAAACGATGAACGCAAAAAGGGTCAAGCATAGGAGCTTGGATGCTTTTAAATTTATATTTTGATTAAGTTACTTATGGACTTGTAATTGAGTAACTAGACTTCGGAAATATAATAATTTAGATGGGTTGCTATGGTTGGATGTTTATTCTGATAATTATGATATTTTAATTATGGATAAAGACTTGACGTACTTTGCTATCTGAAATGGAATAGAACTGGGTTCTATTATAATTCCGCATGTTACGATTTTTATTCCGCATGGTTATATTATTATGTGTGAACCGTTTCCATGGACTTAGTCCATGAACACAAAGGGTTGGCCAGATAAGGGTCAGACTTTAGAAATTCAGACTTAGCTCGCGTCGTGACGTCCTGCTCTCTTGCTCACTCTTGTTTATAAAAAAAAAAAAAAAATAGACTCTAATTTTCAGAAAGGAAAGAGAGTGAAAAAAGGCGGGGCGTTACATGACAGAGGTACGTCAGTGGCATGACAGTAGTATGAATGTGGTATGGCAGTGGTATGACAGTAGAATGGTAGTGAGATGACAGTGATGGTAACTTGATAAATTGGTATAGTAGACCAATTATGAATTCAGGTAAGATAAATATTACATGAGACCATTTATGGTAAATTGGACCATTCATGAGTAGATAACTGTGATTTTAAAATGGTAAGAGTAGACCATTATTGTTATTATGATTAGACTGCATTGTTTAACCTTTACATGTTGGTGAATGTGTTATTTTAAGATCTCTTCACTATGCTTGGAGCTCACATCTCTTACATTGCAGGGTTGGCACCAGAGGAGGAGGAAGCTCCACCACTGACTTAGGATGAGGGAGCCTTTGTAGTCAATTGTATTTCCCGATGATGGGAAATATGTTTATTATATTTATTTTCATGCAAATGATGTTATGTTGATTTTAGTACCGTCTGTGGTACTATAAATCTAAGCATGTGTAAATTGCTATGTTTTCATTCGTAACTCTGATCGAATAAATGGAGATATTCGTTTGTGAAATATGTATTTGTATATGAGAATATATGGTACATGTTTAAGTCCACGTGAGAAGAACACGTATGACATTTTCTATGATGGGCTTTTTAGCAAATTTGAATATCTAGCCCTGATGTTAGTTAATGGGAGATTATATATATATATATATATAAAGTAAGTAGCGCTCCGGGCCCACCATCGAGTCGAGGCGTTACAAGATACCATATTTTGAATCATTTCAAGTTAGATAAATTTCTAATATTAAAAACCTTTTAAGATTAGAAATTATCCAGAATTAGACAACTTTCTAAAATTAGATAATTGTAAAACTATCCATTGACAGAAGTTTTAAAACTTTCCAAATTTAATTTGCTTTACAAAAATACAAGATTCTAAAATAAAGTATCTTTCTAAGATTAGAAAAATCCTAAAAGAAGAAACTGGCTGAGAAAAAATAGATATTTCTAAAGTCAACAAGTTTTTAAATTTAGTAAGACTTCCAAATCTAGATAAATTCCAAACTTTCTACTATTTAAAAAAATTAACTTAAGTAACCTTCTAAAATTATAATTTTTAAAAATAGAAACTGCGAATTTTAAATAGTTGCTTAAGATAGAAATTTCCAAAAATAGTGGTATTTCTAAAAACACAACATTTCAAAACATATATTTGATTGTTCCTCGACAACGGCTCCAAAAACTCGTTGTGCCACAAAAGATATGGTGTTTTAAATTTATACTCATAATCGCACGATCCATAGGGAGTGCGAGGTCGAATCCACAGGGAACATGCAAAATATATGCAATTGAAATATTATGGTATAAGACATTACAAGATCATGGAAATAAATCTAAATAAAGAAATCAAAACTCTAATCTTAGAAATATAACTTAAGCTAGAAACTTTCTAAAAATATAAAACAAATTCTAAAATAAAAGCAACATCTAAAGTTAGAAATAGACAATTTTGATGTAACGCCCCTCCCTCTCCCACCCTTAATTAGAGTAGTTTATATGAACATTTGGCGGAGAGAGGGACTAAGCGTCACGACGCGAGTCAAGTTCGAATCCAAAGAACCGACCCTCGACTAGCCTAACTAGTGTGTGCGTGATAATTTTGTACACACTAATTAATAACCTATGAAAATTTTCAACATGTGACATTGCATGAATAACAAACCACAATTCAAAGCTAAATAAAGAAATTTCCAATATTACAAGAATCAAATACAAAATTGAAATATCAATAATCAAGATCTTAAATATTACATTCCCCAAATTACAACATCCTTACAAATATTACATTGTTCTCATAACTCTAAAATACAAAAAATGAATTAAGCTATCTAAGCTGTATTCTCGCATTCACATTCGATCGCCACTTGGTCCAGTCTGATCTGCTTCTCTTAAAGCTACATACAAATCTAAAGGGGGCATTTATGGGCTTAGTCAACGCGCCTAGTAGGAATTCCGATCATAGGTATGCACTAGGTATCATTATAGCAAAATACATGTATTTTTACGTTAACACTATACTTTTCCCATGACTCATTCATATCATAATACAATACATTTATCAAAACTCAAGGTATTTCGCAACTCATCTATATCAAAGTATTAAGTTATATTCTCAAATCATCTCTCTTTTCATAAAAGAGGACTCATACTTGAAACCATATCATAAAATTCCTCATATAAGTTTTACATAATACTTTTCTTCAAATGCCATCATTCTAGGAGATCTTATACATTTCTCGTATCTCATATACTATAAAAGACTCTTCTATACCTTACCCTTCATATCTCATATTTTCTCATTTTGTATCCTATTACAAAATACACAATCAATTCATAATTTCTTTTTTATTAAAGGTTTCATATTCAAAATTAGTTACAAACATTTCACACTCTTTCTCAAATCATAACTATCTCCACATAGAACTATCATGTTCTAAAATACTTATCAATATCTTTGTTCATTCAATCCCATCTCATATTATGAATTTACCATTTCATTTTGGGTCATTTCTATGTTCGTCACATGTGTTCCAACATATTTGTAACGCCCCACCCTTTTTCACTCGCTTTTTCCCATAAATAGTGTATATTTTTTTTTTTTGGTAACAGAGTAAAGTGATAAAGCGTGGGACGTCATGACGCGAGCTAAGTCCGAACTTCCAAAGTCCGACCCTTAACTGGCCAACCCTATGTATACATGGACGCAGTCCATTAAAATGGTTCACACATAGCAAAACCGACTTGCGGAATTAAAATCATAAACTGCGGAATCATATTAGAACCAAGTTCTAATCTATTAAGATAGCAAAGTATGTCATAATCATCAAACCAAATCATTCAACCATCTAAGTTATTACATTCTGAAATCCAAATACTCAAATACATGTTCATGAGTATCTTTATTCAAAAACATGTAAAATAAGTCTTCCAAGCTCCTATGCCTGATCCGTCTTAGGATCATTGTTTTCCTGAATACCTGTATCATCAACTACGGTAGAAGTAGGGCATTAGAATAACGCGCCCAGTAGGTATTCCAGTTAGGGTTAACACATGGGTTAGTACCAAAAATCTAAATATAATAGATATCAAAACCAGTTATAATAAATCATGCCATACTTATAAAGAATCGTATCCAAAACAGTGTATGATAATAAAGATCCAATCATACCAATAACAACCAAAACCTTGCATGATAATAAAAGTCATAATCATGCCGATTCAATGCCATGCCATGCTATCATATGCAATGAGTCCCACCCATCACATGTACACAAAAGTACCCCTCCATATAGGTCTTTCGGACGCACCGACGGAGTGTGGACCCTCCGGCTACATTTCATACATAGTATTCTCTTGATGGAATTCTCCTCATCAAGGAATCCCCCACGATTGTTTTACAGACTCCCCGACGGAGTGGTGGATCTCTGGCTACATAGTATCCTCTTGATGGAATTCTCATCATCAAGGTATCCCCCACTAGTGCTTTACGGACGCCCCGTCGGAGTGTGGGTCGTCATCCCTCCCATGCCATGCATGAGATGCAAATGTCCATATGCTATGCAATTATGCAAATCATAGCATTTAAAAGCTCATACTTGAAACATATAAAACACATGCTACTTTATCACATAAACATAGCATTTAAAATCAGTTTGAAATATATCCTTTGCAATATAAATTCATCAAATCAAGATAAAACAATGTACATAAACCCATGGTTTCAAAGAGGTGGAATCCTACCAAAGACCGTTCACAAGTCCTTGCGTTCCTGTCCAAGATTCGATCACCGAGCGCACCGCTTGCGAGATCCCGTTACCTTATAATATAATGATAAATCAACACCAAGTCTCACCTAATTACAAGGTTCTAAGTCTATAAACAAAACCCCATGGGGTTCGGCCATACACCATGGCCGAAACCCATGGTCTACCATTTTTTGTCCATAATTACAATAATGTCATTGAGCCTAACCATAGACTTCTTTATTGCTTAGATCTCGAATAATCATTCATACTTCCAAAGCATATAATCCCATAAAATAATTCATGGGGTTCGGACATACACCATGGCCGGACCCAATGTCCAATATTCTCTCATATTTACAAAAATGCCATTGGTTTCCTCTTTCCTTTAAATCTTCCATAATTAGACCTTATAAATTTCCATGGGGTTCGGCCATGACCATAAGGCTGAACCCTATGGTTCTTTTTCTCCATTTAATCCATTAGTACTCATCACCAATCTTTCTCCATGGGGTTCGGCCATGCACTATGGCCAAACCCTATGATTTTTTTTGTTTCAAAACATAAAATTATTAAACAAGATACTAACCTTTTCCCCTTTGGTTTCTTGCTCTTCCAATTTTTTCTTTCTTTTCCCTTTGCTTTTCTCCAAACAAGAACGCCTTCTTGTTGCTGCCCTTTTCCTTGTGTATTGCCGTATATGAGCCTTGAGAGATTGAGAGAGAGATGGGGTTGTAAAAACCGTGCACTCCCTGGGGTCTCTCCTTTTATTAAGCTCTCGTAATCCAATATTAGAATGTTCTTAAGATAAGCAACCCTTAGCCGTGCGCCCCTTGTGTTTCCCATTTTTTTTACATGTATACTATATTGTAGTTAAACCTTGTTAACTTTCGAATCAGAAAATGTTGTAAACTACAAAGTTGTATCCCTTGAAGTCTTCTTTCCAACTCAAAAAGAATCAAAGCAATCAGGTATCGGAGTGAAAGGTTATAACCAAAAAACTGGACATATGTCAAACCTTCCTTATTTAACCATGGCCGACTTTCCCTCTTTAATTAGCCATAGCCGACTTTCCCTTGTCTTATTTAGCCATGGCCGACCTCTCCTTCTTAATTTAAAACCTTCCTTTTAACTCTAATTAGTAAGTACTATACGCATAACCTTAATCATAATCCAAATAATCTTTTAATTTAATTTAAGACAATCTACCTTCCCTTTTCGAATATCCTATGCGCATAATATGGATATTATTATCCAAATTTCGGCCATGCTTAATCTTTTATTTATTTCATAGATATTTCATCCCTTTTTAAATATCTAGCATATCATTGTGGATTTAAAATCCCACATATCTCTCATGCGCAAAATCTATAGGTTTCACATTCAAAATTCGGCCATAAAAATCTTTTGTTTTAAATTGGATATAATTCATCACTAAATTAATTCAACCCATTTGTATTTAATAAAACCAATTCTAACATTGGTTGGGTCCTAATTGGGTCATGGCCCAATTCTTGATCCAAATAAGGTCCAATTCTAAAATCCACCATTTAAAAGAATAATCGTCATATAAAATAATAGTCTGAAAATCCGAGGTGTTACAATATTAACCGAAATTTCCAGAGGAGTGTGGCCCCCTATGCATTCCAAAATATTAACCGGTATTACGGGAGGAGTGTGCCCCCCTATCCATTCCAACATATTAACCAATATTACCGGAGGAGTGTGGCCCCTATACGACTCACACCATACTTTTCTCGTTCTGTGTCATATACACATTGCATATGGTTGTACATTGTTACCAACCTCAATTTCTTACAACATAAACCTATGTTCTCATCATACTTAATTCACATGTCCAAGATATTTTAGTTATCACACAATTCATATGAATTCTCCTTACATTCTTTTCATAATACATATTCCCATAATGTCTCAAGATTTCATATGATACTAACACCATCTCATTGAATGTAACATAATTCAAATATCATGTAATTCATATAATTTCTATGCATTCCTTTTCACAACACATATTCTCAAAATATCACAAAACTTTGTTGAATATAACACAATTCAAAAATACATTTTCACATATTCATTTTCACATAAAATTCCATTCATATCACATATATCGTACATTGAAATATACCATCACACTTCATATTTCAAAATACCCCTTCTTCATTCATAATCATATCAATACGAAAATATCATAATTATAAAATCAACCTTATTGACTAATAAGAAAATATTATGGTAAATGTAAGATTCCACATAAGTGCTTCAATAATGCAGGAAAACCTACTTGATCGAAGAGGGATGAATCACGGAATAGCCCAAACGGTGTTGGAGTTACTCTCGATTCTAGAAGTTTTGTGAAGTGTGAATAAGAAGCCCACGTGTCTTTCAAATGACGGTTAGCCTTGGAGTTACTTGTCACCAACTATAAGGTAGAAGTAGGGCGTTAGTACAACGCGCCCAGTAGGTATTCCAATTAAGGTTAACACATGGGTTAGTACCAAAAATCCAGATATAATAAATATATCAAATCTAGTATAATAAATCATTCCATACATATAAAGCATCACATCCAAAACAGTGTATGATAATAGAGATCCAATCATGCCGATAAAATCCAAAACCTTGCATGATAATAAAAGTCATAATCATGCCGATTCAATGTCATACCATGCTATCATATGCAATGAGTCCCACCCATCATAAAATATCCTCTTGATGGAAAGCTCCTCATCAAGGTATCCCCCACGACTATTTTACAAACGTCCCAAAGGAGTGGTGGATCTCCGGAATCTACTTGATGGAAATCACATCAAGGTATCCCCCCACGAGTGTTTTACGGACGTCCCGACGGAGTGTGGGTCCCCGGTTTACCACTTTTTCTGATTCGGAAGTTAACAAGGTCAAAACTGAGCTACAATATAGTATACGTGTAAAAAAAAAACGGGAAACACAAGGGGGCAAGATTCTATTAAGAACATTCTAATATTGGATTAAATGGAAGCTTAAAAGGAGAGGCAAGGAGAGGGTGCACGGTTTTTACAACTCCATTACCAAGTTTTTATTCCTCCCTCTCCCTCTCTCAATTCATCTTTCTCTTCCACGCCAAAGCAAGAGAAGAAAGGGCAACAACAAGAAGGAGTTCTTGTTTGGAGAAAAGCAAAGGGAAAAGAAAGAAAATTGGAAGAGCAAGTAACCAAAGGGGAAAAGGTTAGTATCTCGTTTAATAATTTTATGTTTTGGAACAAAAAGAACCATAGGGTTCGGCCTTATGGCATGGCCGAACCCCATGCAAAGATGCGAATTAATTCTTGGGTTTTAAGATAGAAAAACCATGGAGAGATTGGATTTACTTCATTGGGTTATGTTCTTAAATCTTGGAACATGGAAAGACATGGTGATTTCATGATAAAACCATGGGGAATTATGGTTTAGAATTATAAATTTCAATGATGAAAATCCATGGAGGAGTTTAATAATTGTTAAAGAAAAATTGGATGGACATGTGTGTCGGCCTTGGTGTGGCCGAACCATGATTTCTAGATGGCCAAATTATTGGATCCAAAATAATAAAAGGAAGAGGTAAGTTTCGGCCATGGTGTATGGCCGAACCCCACCAAGCTTTTTATGGAATTGATGATCGGTTATGATTGGATCTAAACCAATGACTAAGATCATGAACCATAGGTTTCGGCCAAGGTGTATGGCCGAACCCCATTGGGTAGATTTTGAATGGAGATTAAAAATAGAAAACTTCTAATTAAGGAAAGGGTTTACTAAATTGGAAAGCACCCGATTTTGGAAGGTGTTCTACTAAGTTTGGAAACCTTCCATTTATGGAAGAAGTTGTTTAATTATGTCTAATTAAGGAAAGTACCCAAATATGGAAATATTGCTAAATTTGGAAAGCAATCTAAATATGGAAAGGGTTGGTTAAATTAGGGAAACTTTCTATTTTTGGAAGGTGTTTCTAATGATAGAAAGGGTTGGTTAATTAAGGAAGCAATCCATTTAAGGAAAGGAGGTTGCTTATTAGGAAAGTTTCTATTCTTGGAATTGGATATTAAAATTAGAAAATATCTAATTAAGACCATGAAGATTATTTATGGAAACTATTCAAGAATGGAAGGTGGGGTTTGATCATGGAACTTGGATTAAATGGATTAGATGCGGTGGGTGAGGTTCGGCCATGGTGTATGGCCGAACCCCACTAAGGTTTAGTTTTGAAAACCTAATTAGTTATGGAAATTAAATATATGGTTTAGGCTCAAGTATAATTGAATCAAATGAGAGGTATGGTATGAATTTAACGGCATCGTTGGAAATTATACACCATAGGGTTTGGCCATGGTGTATGGCCGAACCCCATGGTCTAAATTAAGGGATTAAAGGTATCTTTAATTCATGGTTTAAGGGTTGATTTATGAATCAGATTATGAACCTACATTATGACTTAGGTTATGTGTAGTTTTAAAATAAAATATAGGATACAATGTATGATATGAATTGATGGAGAAAGGAATGGCAAAAATGTAATAAAAAACCAAAGTGGAGAACCATGGGTTCGACCATGATGTATGGCCGAACCCCATGAGTTGTGTTTGATGGACTTATTTGGTTAGGGAAATTTTTAAGGTCTAATTATGGAAGATTTAAAGGAAGAAGGAAACCAATGGCATTTTGGTAAATATGAGAGAATGTTGGACATTGGGTTCGGCCATGGTGTATGGCCGAACCCCATGGGGTTTTGTTTATGGACATAGAACCTTGTAATTAGGTGAGACTTGGTGTTGATTTATCATTATATTATAAGGTAACGGGATCTCGCAAGCGGTGCGAGCTTGGTGATCGAATCTTGGACGGAAACGCAAGGACTTGTGAACGGTCTTAGGTAGGATTCCACCTCTTTGAAACCATGGGTTTATGTGCATGGTTTTTATCTTGATTTAATGATTTTATATTGCAAAAGTTATGTTTCAAATGGTGACTTTATAAGCTATGTTTATTTGATAAAATAACATGTGTTTTAAATATGAGCTTTTAAATGCTATGATTTTGTATAATTGCATAGCATGTGGTATTTACATCTCATGCATAGCATGGGAGGGATGACAGGTAACCGGGGAACCACAATCCGTCGGGGCATCCGTAAAACTCTCGTGGGGGGATACCTTGATGTGATTTCCATCAAGTAGATTCTGGAGATCCACCACTCCGTCGGGGCGTCCGTAAAATAATCGTGGGGGATACCTTGATGAGGAGCTTTCCATCAAGAGGATATTTTATGATGGGTGGGACTCATTGCATATGATAGCATGGCATGGCATTGAATCGGCATGATTATGACTTTCATTATGATGCAAGGTTTTGGATTTTATCGGTATGATTGGATCTCTATTATCATACACTGTTTTGGATATGATGCTTTATATGTATGGTATGATTTATTATACTGGATTTGATATATTTATTATATCTGGATTTTTGGTACTAACCCATGTGTTAACCCTAATTGGAATACCTATTGGGCGCGTTGTACTAACGCCCTACTTCTACCCTCTAGTTGATGATACAGGTAATCAGGGAAACAATGAACCTAAGGCGGACCAGGCATAGGAGCTTGGAAGATTTAGTTTATATGTTTTGAAATAAATTACTCATGAACTTGTATTTGAGTATTTGGATTCCGGAATGTAATAACTTAGATGGTTGAATGTTTTGGTTTGATGATTATGACATACTTTGCTATCGGAATGGATTAGAACTTGGTTCTAATATGATTCCGTATTTTGATGATTATGATTCCGCAGTTGTATGATTTTATTCCGCAAGTCGGTATTGCTATGTGTGTACCATTTTATTAGACTGAGTCCATACACACATAGGGTTGGCCAGTTAAGGGTCGGATTTTGGAAGTTGGGACTTAGCTCGCGTCGTGACGTCCCGCATTCTATCACTCTACTCTGTTACCAAAAGAAAAAAATATACACTGAATTTACCGGAAAAAGCAAGTGAAAAAGGACGGGGCGTTACAAAACCCATGGTTCTCCACTTTGGTGTTTAATTACATTTTTGCCATTGTTTTCTCCATCAATTCATATCATACATTTTATCCTTTATTTTATTTTAAAAGTACACATAACCTAACTCATAATATAGGTTCATAATCTGATTCATAAATCAACCCTTAAACCATGAATTAAAGATGCCATTAATCCCTTAATTTGGACCATGGGGTTTGGCCATACACCTTGGCCGAACCCTATGGTGTATAGTTTCCAAATTCATTCCTCCTTTCCAAAATTAGATGTTTTCCAAACATAGATTCCATACTTAGACATCATACTCCATAATTAAAAAGATTTCCCAAAATTAAACCCTAGTGGGTTTCGGCCATACACCATGGCCGAACCTTACTCATGGTATCCAATCCATTCATTTAATCCAATTTCCATGATCAAACCCCACCTTCCATTCTTGGATAGTTTCCATAAATAATCTTCATGATCAATAAGTAGATATTTTCTAATTTTAATATCAACTTCCAAGAATAGAAACTTTCTTAATATTCAACTTCCTTTCCATAAATGGATTGTTTCCTTAATTAACCAACCCTTTCCATAATTGGAAACACCTTCCAAAATTAGATTGCTTTTCCAAATTTAGCAACTCTTTCCATATTTGGATTGCTTTCCAAATTTAGCAAACACTTTCCATATTTGGATACTTTCCTTAATTAGACTTACTAAATTAGACAACCTCCTTCCATAAATGGAAGGTTTCCAAATTTAGTAGAACACCTTCCAAAATCGAGTGCTTTCCAATTTAGTAAACCCTTTCCTTAATTAGAAGTTTTCTATTTTAATCTCCATTCCAAAATCTACCCCATGGGGTTCGGTCATACACCTTGGCCGAACCCTATGGTTCATGATCTTGGCCATTGGTTTTAGATCCAAAAAAAATCCATCACCAATCCACAAAAATGTTTAGTGGGGTTCGGCCATACACCATGGCCGAACCTCATTTCTTCTTTTTATTACTTTAGATCCCATAACTTAACCCTAAAAACATCATGGTTCGGCCATGCCATGGCTGACCCAATGTCCATCCAATTTTTCCTTTAAAAAATTAACTCTTCCATGGATTTTCATCATTCAAATTTTGTTAATCTAAACCATAAATCCCCATGGTTTTTATTATTCAAACCATCATGAAATAACCATGACTTTCCATGATCCAAAATCTAATAACATAAACCCAATGAATGAATCAAAAGCACACCATGGTTTTCAATCTTTAAAACTAATAATTAATCGAATCTTTCCATGGGGTTCGGCCATAGTGTTTTTTCTTCTCTTTTTAATCCATTAATACTCATCACCAATCTTTCTCCATGGGGTTCGGCCATGCACTATGGCCGAACCCTATGGTTCTTTTTGTTTCAAAACATAAAATTGTTAAACAAGATACTAACCTTTTCCCCTTTGGTTTCTTGCTCTTCCAATTTTTCTTTCTTTTCCCTTTGCTTTTCTCCAAACAAGAACTCTTTTTTGTTGCTGCCCTTTTCCTTGTGTATTGCCGTGTATGAGCCTTGAGAGATAGAGAGAGAGATGGGGTTGTAAAAACCGTGCACCCCCTTGGGTCTCTCCTTTTATTAAGCTCCCTTAATCCAATATTAGAATGTTCTTAAGATAAGCAACCCTTAGCCGTGTGCCCCTTGTGTTTCCCATTTTTTTTTACACGTATATTATATTATAGCTCAGTTTTTGACCTTGTTAGCTTCCGAATCAGAAAAAATAGTAACTAAAAAGTTATAGCTCTTGAAATCTTCTTTCCAAAGCAAAAAGAATCAAAGCAATCGGATATCAGAGTGAAAAGTTATAACCAAAACACTGGACATATGTCAAACCTTCCTTATTTAACCAAGGCTGACTTTCCCTCTTTAATTAGCCATATCCGACTTTCCCTTGCCTTATTAAGACTTCCTTTAATTCTTATTAGCAAGTACTATGCGCATAACCCTAATCATAATCCAAATAATCTTTTAATTTAATTCATAGATATTTCATCCCTTTTTAAATATCTAGCATATCATTGCGGATTTAAAAATCCCACATATCTCTTATATGCATAATATGTAAATCATTATCTAAAATTTGGCCAAGATAATCTTTATTTGATTTTTTTAACATCTACTTGGATATTTCAAATCCACTACTCGGCCATAATATCTTTTGTTTAAAATTAGATATAATTCATCACTAATTAATTCAACCCATTTGCATTTAATAAAACCAATTCTAACATTGGTTGGGTCCTAATTGGGTCATGGCCCAATTCTTGATCCAAATAAGGTTTAATTCTAAAATTCACAATTTAAAATAGTAAGTATCATATAAAATAATGATCTGAAAATCCGAGGTGTTACAGGTCGAACCCACATGGAACATGAATAATATTTGCAATTGAAATATTATGGCATAAGACATCACATGATCAAGGAAATAAATCTAAACAAAGAAATCAAAACTCCAATCTTAGAAATATAACTTAATCTAGAAACAACATCTAAAATTAGAAATAGACAATTTTGAAATCAAAATTTCATGGAAAATCCAATAATCGAAATTTTATCATTAAGTTCAACAAATTTCATGAAATTATCTTATTCATATAAAATTTAATTAAGATGGTGGAATTAATCTACGAATTATAAAGAACCTTAACTCAATTTAAAACTACAAAATTCATATGCAAATAAAATATTTCCAAACTAGTTCAACAATTTCTTAAATTTTGAATTTATAGACCAAAAAAATCAACGATAAGACAAAAATAACATATTTCCAATACAAGTAGTTTAGATAATCAAGGAGGCATTCTTTTCAATATTTTGAAAATAAAATAAACGCCTAGAGTACATAGCTCACGTAAATAATAAACCATGCATTCAAATGTTTAATCCAATAAAATTATACATATAAAAGACATGAATTCAATAATCAAGAATTTCTCAAATTAAATCTTAGACTAAACATAATTGAATTTTTTTCTCGAAATCTAAATATTTCAGCGCACTTTAGAAAACGAGAGCCTTAGATCGAAGAAAGAACTCTAGTTAGTCTAAATATTTCAGTGCATGTAATTTGAAAAATCTTGAATTAAACCCAACAAGGTCTTTACTTAAAAAATTAAGACAAAATCAAATACTCATAACACATGAATTAAATAATTTGAAAACCATATACTAATATTTCATCACACCTTCACTTTATTCAAAATATGAAATTCAAATAATAATTTAATGTAATTTTGACTAAAGAAAATAAAAGAAAATAAAACTCAAAATCGAAATAGAAATCCACTAACCTTTGGAAGCCTTTGTAGAAATCAAAATTCCTTCTCTCTTCTTGAATTCCTCTTCTTGTATTCCTCAGCAAGCACACTTTAAAATTTCCAAAGCTAGGTTCCTAATGTTATAAGTAGTAGAGGAATTAAAATATTTGAGACCTAATTAAGAATTTTAAATTAATTCAAGTCCATAAATAAATTTCAAAAAGTAAATTCCACCAAAGTAATGAAAAGTTGAAGTTCAAGCGCAAAATTAATCTGTTCGAATTCAATTTTTTTTCAATGATCTTAATTGAATTTTTTATTTATTTAGAATTAGACATCATATTTAGAATTCTCCCAATTTTTTATAAACTTCTAAAATTAGAAATCTTCTAAGATTAGAAATTATCCAGAACTAGACACCTCCAAAATTAAACATCTTTCTAAAATTAGATATCTGTAAAACTTTCCATTGACAGAAGTTTGGAAACTTTCAAATTTAGTTCACTTTAGAAAAATAGAATATTTTAAAATAAAGTATATTTTCAAGATTCGAAAAAATCTTAAAAGAAGAAACTTGCTAAGAAAATAGATATTTCTAAACTCAACAAGTTTCAAAATTTAGTAAGACTTCCAAATCAGGATGAATTCCAAAATTTCTACAATTTAAAAAAAAAATCTAAACTTAGGTAACCTTCTAAAATTAGAATTCCTAAAAATATTAACTTCGAATTTTAAATAGTTGCATAAGATACAAATTTCTAAAAATAGCAGTACTTCTAAAAACACAACATTTCGAAACATACATTTGCTTGTTACCCCGACAACGGCGCCAAAAACTTTTTGTGCCATAAAAGATATGTTGCTTCAAGAGTACGAGGTCGAACCCACAGGGAACATGAATAATATTTGCAATTGAAATATTATGATATAAGACATTACAAGATCAAGGAAATAAATCTAAACAAAGAAATCAAAACTCCAATCTTAGAAATATAACTTAATCTAGAAACTTTTTAAAATAGGAACAACATCTGAAATTAGAAATAGACAATTTTGAAATCAAAATTTCATGGAAAATCCAAATAATCGAAATTTTATCTTTAAGTTCCACAAATTTCATGAAATTATCTTATTCATATAAAATTAACTAAGATGGTGGAATTCATCTACGAATTATAAAGAACCTCAATTCAATTTAAAAGTACAAAATTCATATGCAAATAAAATATTTCCAAATTAGTTCAACAATTTCTTAAATTTTGAATTTATAGGCAGAAAAAATCAATGATAAGACAAAAATAACATATTTACAATGCAAGTAGTTTAGATAATTAAGGAGGCACTATTTTCAATATTTTGAAAATAAAATAACGGTCTAGACTAAAGAGCTCACGTAAATAATAAACCACGCATTCAAATGTTTAATCAAATAAAATTACACATATAAAAGACATGAATTCAATAATCAAGAATTTCTCAAATTAAATCTTAGACTAAACATAATTGAATTTTTTTTCTCTAAATCTAAATATTTCAGCGCACTTTTGAAAACAAGAGCCTTAGATCGAAGAAAGAACTCTAATTTCTCTAAATATTTCAGTGCATGTAATTTGAAAAATCTTGAATTAAACCCAACAAGGTCTTTATTTAAAAAATTAAGACAAAATCAAATACTCATAACACATGAATTAAATAATTTGAAAACCATAGACTAATATTTCATCACACCTTCACTATATTCAAAATATGAAATTAAAATAATAATTTAATGTAATTTTGAGTAAAGAAAATAAAAGAAAATAAAACTCAAAATCGAAATAGAAATCCACTTACCTTTGGAACCCTTTGTAGAAATCAAAATTCCTTCTCTTTTGAATTCCTCTTCTTTTATTCCTCACCAAGCGCTCTTTAAAATTTCCAAAGCCAGGTTCCTAATATTAAAACTAGTAGAGGAATTAAAATATTTGAAACCTAATTAAGAATTTTAAATTAATTCAAGTCCATAAATAAATTTTTAAAATTAAATTCCACTAAATTAATGAAAAGTTGAAGTTCAAGCGCAAGATTAAGCCGTTCGAATTCAATTTTCTTTCAATGATCTTAATTGAATTTTTTATATATTTAGAACTAGACATCATATTTAGAATCCTCCCAATTTTTTATAAACTTCTAAAATTAGAAACCTTCTAATATTAGAAACTATCCAGAACTAGATACCTCTAAAATTAAACAACTTTCTAAAAATAGAATTCTTCTAAAATTAGATAATTGTAAAACTTTCGAAGTTTTGAAACTTTCAAAATTTAGTTCGCTCTCGAAAATAGAATATTTTAAAATAAAGTATATTTCCAAGATTCCAAAAAATCTTAAAAGAAGAAACTCGCTGAGAAAATAGATATTTTTAAACTCAACAAGTTTCAAAATTTAGTAAGACTTTTAAATCAAGATGAATTCCAAAATTTCTACTATTTTAAAAAAAAAAACATCTAAACTTAGGTAACCTTCTAAAATTAGAATTCCTAAATAGTTGCATAAGATAGAAATTTCCAAAAATAGCAGTATTTCTAAAAACACCACATTTCGAAACATACATTTGCTTGTTACCCGACAACGGCGCCAAAAACTTGTTGTACCATAAAAGATATGGTGTTTTAAATTAATACTCGCAATCACATGATACATTAACAATATAGTTTCAGGAGTACGAGGTCGAACCCACAGGGAACATGAATAATATTTGCAATTGAAATATTATGGTATAAGACAATACAATATCAAGGAAATAAATCTAAACAAAGAAATCAAAACTCCAATCTTAGAAATATAACTTAATCTAGAAACTTTCTAAAATAAGTAACAAGATTTAAAATTAGAAATAGACAATTTTGAAATCAAAATTTCATGGAAAATCCAAATAATTGGAATTTTATCATTAAGTTCCACAAATTTCATGAAATTATCTTATTCATATAAAATTTAACTAAGATGGTGGAATTCATCTACAAATCATAAAGAACCTCAATTCAATTTGAAACTACAAAATTCATATACAAATAAAATATTTTTAAACTAGTTCAACAATTTCTTAAATTTTGAATTTATAGACCAAAAAAATCTACGATAAGACAAAAATAACATATTTACAATGCAACTGGTTTAGATAATTAAGGAGGCACTATTTTCAATACTTTGAAAATAAAATAAAGGCCTAGACTACAGAACTCCCATAAATAATAAACCACGCATTCAAATCTTTCGGCCAATAAAATTCTACATATAAAAGACATGAATTCAATAATCAAGAATTTCTCAAATTAAATCTTACGATAAACAAAATTGAAATTTTTCTTTAAATCTAAATATTTCAGTGCACTTTTGAAAACAAGAGCCTTAGATCGAAGTATGAACTCTAATTAATCTAAATATTTCAGTACATGTAATTTGAAAAATCTTGAATTAAACTCAACAAGGTCTTTATCTAAAAAAGTAAAACAAAATCAAATACTCATAACACATGAATTAAATAATTTGAAAACCATAGACAAATATTTCATCACACCTTCACTTTATTAAAAAAATGAAATTAAAACAATAATTTAATGGAATTTCGAGTAAAGAAAATAAAATAAAATAAAACTCAAAATCGAAATCCACCAACCGTTGGAACCCTTTGTAGAAATCAAAATTTGTTTCTCTTTTCTTGAATTCCTCTTCTTCTATTCCTCACCAAGAACTCCTTAAAATTTCCAAAGCAAGGTTCCTAATGTTATAACTAGTAGAGGAATTAATCCATTCGAATTCAATTTTATGTCAATGATCTTAATTGAATTTTTTATTTATTTAGAATTAGACATCATATTTAGAATCCTCCCAATTTTAGATAAACTTCTAAAATTAGAAATCTTCTAAGATTAGAAATTATTCAGAACTAGACACCTCCAAAATTAGATGATAAGTGCAAAATTATTACATATTTTACTCCTAAATTTATATTTGTTAGTATCTCATATTAATTAATTTTATTTAATTAATGTGTTTTTGGTTGGGGCACTTTCTAAACCCAAAGTTGGCTTAATTAGGTGGAGTTGACGAGTTGTCTCAGCTTCAATTGGTGTTCGGGTTGGTGGAGAGAAGATAAGCTTTGCAAACTTCAATAAAAAACCCGACCAACAAGCAAAAGGAAGTTGTCGAGCATACAAGACATCATACAACAACAGTTTTTGTGCAATGGTGATTGGAAAAAGAAAAAGACAACAGTATGCAGTGATAGAGAGATAGAAATAAAGAGAAGAAGATGCAAGAGGGCACAAACCAAGCAACCAAAGCATTACAAGTTTCTCTTTTATTTATTCTTTAAAAGACTGCACAACATAGAAGCATTAAGAACCCATGCAGCGTGTAACCAGTTAGAGGAAAGAATAAAGGAGGAAGAATAGAAATGTAACGCTTCGCCCTTTTTCACTCGCTTCTTCCCGTAAATTCAGAGTCTATTTTTATTTTTTTATAATAGAGTAGAGTGATAGAGCGCGGACGTCACGACGCAAGCTAAGTTCGAACTTCCAAAGTCCGACCCTTAACTGGCCAACCCTATGTGTGCATGGACCAAGTCCACGAAAATGGTTCACACATAGCAATATAAACATGCAGAATATTAACATCAAAATTGCGGAAACATAATAGAACCAAGTTCTATTCCATTCAAATAGCAAAGTACGTCAAGTCCTTAATCATCATTCAAATACCATAATTATCAAAAAAAACATCCGACCATCTAAGCTATTACATCCCGAAATCTAGATACTCAAATACAAGTCCATGAGTAACTTTTATTAAAAATAATAAACTAAATCATCCAAGCTCCTATGTCTGGCCCGTCTTGCGTTCCTCGCCCCTGGTTACCTGTATCATCAACTAGGGTAGAAGTACGGCGTTAGAACAACGCACCCAGTAGGTATTCCAGTTACGGCTAACACATGGTTAGTACAAAACATATATTATAACATATATCCAAAACCATGTAAAACCATGCCATGCAATGATGACGAATGCAATGAGTCCCACCCATCACATGTACATAAAAATACCCACCACATAGGTCTTTCGGACGCCCCGACAGAGTGTGGACCCTCCGGATTCTTCCTGATGGAAAAGCACATCAAGGTACCGCACATAGGCTTTTTGGACGCCCCGACGGAGTGTGAACCCTCCGGTTACAAATCCTCCACCTCATACCATGCATGAGATGCCAATGAAACACATGCTATTTTATAACATAAACATAGCATTTAAAATCACCTTTTGAAACATAATCAACACATGTTATTTATACAATCAAACATAGCATTTGAAATTCAATATAATGCATATCCTTGAAACATAATTTCATCAAACATAAAATAAACATATGTACATAAACCCATGGTTTCAAAGATGTGGAATCCTAACAAAGACCGTTACGCGTCATCGCGTCTTTCGTTCGGTAACCACTCACGATCGTAAACACCTTGTGAGGTCCCGTTACCTTATAATATAAAATCAATCAAAACAAGTCCCACTTGATTTAAAATATTTAAAGTTCATAACCAATCTCCATGGGGTTCGGCCATATACCATGGCCGAACCCATGGCTTACCATTTTCACACTTATTTACGAAAATGCCATCCATGGCTATCATTCCATAATCCCATCCTTTCAATCATTAAAGATTGTCTAAGTTCATGTTTGATCCACAAACCATCTCATGGGATTCGGCCATACATCATGGCCGAACCCATGATCTTTCAATTTAGGCGATATTTACAATTTTGCCACTAGCTTAGGTTTATGTCTCCCCATTAATCCAATCATCATATTAAATCCATACAATCCATTCAACTTGATTCATGGGGTTCGGCCACACACCATGGCCGAACTCTATGACATCTTAATTCCATCTTAGGTCCATAAATAAAACCTCTTGGGGTTCGGCCATACACCATGACCAAACCCATGATCCTCCATTTTGGCCTTTATTACCAAATTGCCATTATCTAATTATTTCCATCCTTCCATTCATTAACACATAAACCTAACCCATAGAATTAATTCATGGGGTTCGGCCAAGCACCATGGCCGAACCCTATGATGTCTAAGTTTCCTTTTTCCATCATCTTCCATTATTAGCCAATCCATAATTGGATAGTTTCCAAATTAATCATCCACCCTTCCATTATTAGAAGGTTTCCAACTTAATTATCGACCCTTCTATAATTGGAAGGTTTTCAACTTAATTATCCACCCTTATATAATTAGAAGGTTTCCATAAATAAAAACTTTCTAATTTAGCAAACTCCTTCCATAAATAGAAACTTTCCCATTTTTAATCTCCTCCTTCTATTTTTAGAAGGTTTCTTAATAAACAACCTTCCATAATTAGAAATCATCTTCCATAATTAAAAAGGTTTCCATAAATAAACCCTAGTGGGGTTCGGCCATACACCATGGCTGAACCTCACTCATAGAAGTAATCCATTAACCAAATCAATTCACCTCCATGGGGTTTAGCCATACACCATGGCCGAACCCTATGGTTATTTAATTTCTTTTCTTGAACATAACTCCATAATTTTCTTCCATTAATTCCATAATCTAATTGCATTAAAATTATCCCAAAATTCTCTATGGGGTCTGGCCATACACCATGGCCGAACCCTAAGGTCCTTGGTTCTCCATCTAAACATTCATTTAAATCATTAACCTTAGGTCCATATAATTCAATGCCTAAGAAAACCCCAAATTCATAAATTTATTTGGTGGCGTTCGGCCATACACCATGGCCGAACCTCACCCCTCCAAACATCATATTACATTATCAACAAACTCCCATAAAATTCATGAACATATTTGGTGGGGTTCGGCCATACACCATGGCCGAACCTCACCCCTTTTCTTCCATTCTTTTGATCTTATATCTTAGCCATAATCAAATCATGGTTCGGCCATGCAATGGCCGACCCATATCCTTAACCATATCTCCATTTAAAATTATCATGATTATCTCTCAATCTTCTTCCATGGGGTTCTTTTCTTTTAAACAAAAATTATAAATTCTCTTACCGGTTCCGCGACTCCTTCAGTTTTCCTTCGCTCCGGTTGGTTCTTGCTTTTCCAATCCTTTTCTTCCTTGGCATTCTCTTCTTGCTGGCTGCCCTCTCTTCTCCTTGCTCTTGCCGTAAATGAGATCTTGAGAGAGAGAGAGAGATAAAATTGTAACATCCCGCCCTTTTTCACTCACTTTTTCCTGTAAATTCAGTGTATATATATATATATATATATATATATATATTTGTAACAGAGTAGAGTGATAGAGCGCGGGACGTCACAAAGTGAGCTAAGTCCGAACTTCCAAAGTCCGACCCTTAACTGGCCAACCCTATGTGTGTATGGACTCAGTCCAATAAAATGGTTCACACATAGCAACACCGACTTGCGGAATAAAATCATACAACTGCGGAATCATAATCATCAATATGCGGAATTATATTAGAACCATGTTCTAATCCATTCAGATAGCAAAGTATATCATAATCATCAAACCAAAACATTCAACCATCTAAGTTATTACATTCCGAAATCCAAATACTCAAATACAAGTTCATGAGTATCTTTATTCAAAAACACGTAAAGTAAGTCTTCCAAGCTCCTATGCCTAGTCCGTCTTAGGTTCATTGTTCCCCTGATTACCTGTATCATCAACTACAGGGTAGAAGTAGGGCTTTAGTACAACATGCCCAATAGGTATTCCAATTAGGGTTAACACATGGTTAGTACAAAACATATCATATAACATAGTGATATCAAAACCATATAAATCCATGCCATGCAATGATGACAAATATGCAATGAGTCCCACCCATCACCTGTACATAAATGTACCTACCACATAGGTATTTCGGACGCCCTGACGGAGTGTGGACCCTCCGAAAATCTTCTTGATCGAAATCACATCAAGGTGTTGCACATAGGTTTTTCGGACGCCCTGACGGAGTGTGACCCCTCCGGTTATAAATCCTCCACCCCATGCCATGCATGAGATGCCAATGAAACACATGTTATTTTATAGCATAACATAGCATTGAAAATGATCATTTGAAAACACATCCAACACATGCTCTATATATAAATAAACTTAGCATGTAAAATCATCCTTTGAAACATAATTGGCCCATGCTATTTTAAACAATTAAACATAGCATTCAAAATTCAATATAATAAAACATATCCTTGAAAACGTATTTTCATCAAACATAATATAAAAACAAAGTACATAAGCCATGGTTTCAAAGAGGTGGAATCCTACCTAAAACCGTTCTCAAGTCCTTGAGTTTCCGTCCAAGATTCGGTCACTGATCACGCACCCCTTGCGAGATCCCGTTACCTTATAATATAATGATAAATCAACATCTAGTCCCTCTTAATTACAAGGTTCTAAGTCCATAACAAGACCCCATGGGGTTTGGCCATACACCATGGCCGAACCCATGGCTTACCATTTTTTATACATTATTACAATATGCCATTGTTGATAAGCCTAGCCCCTTTTCTTTGCTTAGGTTCCAAGTCATCCATTCATGCTTCTAAAGCACATAATCTTATAAAATAATTCATGGGATTCGGTCATACACTATGGCCGAACCCAGTGTCCAATATTCTCTCATATTTACGAAAATGTCATTGGTTTCCTCTTTCTTTTAAATCTTCCATAATTAGACCTTATAAATTTCCCTAACCAAATGAGTCCATCAAACACAACTCATGGGGTTCGGCCATACATCATGGCCGACCCCATGGTTCTCCACTTTGGTGTTTAATTACATTTTTGCCATTGTTTTCTCTATCAATTCATATCATACATTGTATCATTTATTTTATTTTAAAACTACACCTAACCTAACTCTTAATATAGGTTCATAATCTGATTCATAAATCAACCCTTAAACAATGAATTAAAGATGCCATTAATCCCTTATTTTGGACCATGGGGTTCGGCCATACACCTTGGCCGAACCCTATGGTGTATAGTTTCCAAATTAACTCTATCTTTCCATACTTATATGTTTTCCAAACATAGATTCCATACTTAGACATCATGCTCCATAATTAAACCCCACTTTCCATTCTTGGATAGTTTCCATAAATAATCTTCATGGTCAATAATTAGATATTTTCTAATTTTAATAACAACTTCCAAGAATAGAAACTTTCTTAATATTCAATCCTCCTTTCCATAATTAAAAACACTTTCTAAAAATAGATTGTTTCCAAAAACAACCACCTTCCTTCCATTTTTAGATTCCTTTCCAAATTTAGCAATCCTTACCATACTTAGATGTTTTCTAGTTTTAGATACTAACCATATTTGGAACCTTTCCATATTTGGATTGCTCTCCAAATTTAGCAACCATTTCCATCTAACATTCCAAACTTAACCCATGGGGTTCGGCCAAGTACCATGGCCGAACCCTATGGTTCATGATCTTAGCCATTAGCTTAGATTCAATAAAACCTTTACTCATAACATTAATCGATTATTATCCATAAAATGTTTGGTGGGGTTTAGCCATGCACTATGGTCGAACCTCACCCCTCCTTTTTATTATTTTAGATCCACTCAATTAGCCATAAAACAACCATGGTTCAGCCATGCCATGGCCGACCCATATTCCATATTCTTTCATTGATTTTCTTGAATCTAAAACATACAATCACCAACGGTTTCTATGATTTAAGATCTAGGAACATAACCCAATTAATAAATCAACACTCTCCATGGTTTTCAATCTTTAAAACCCAATAATTAATCATATCTTTCCATGGGGTTCGGCCATGCCATAAGGCCGAACCCTATGGTTTTTTTTCTCCATTTAATCCATTAATACTCATCACCAATCTTTCTCCATGGGGTTCAGCCATGCACTATGGCCGAACCCTATGGTTCTTTTTGTTTCAAAACATAAAATTATTAAGCAAGATACTAACCTTTTCCCCTTTGGTTTCTTGTTCTTCAAATTTTCTTTCTTTTCCCTTTGCTTTTCTGCAAACAAGAACTCCTTCTTGTTGCTGCCCTTTCTTCTCTTGCTCTTGGCGTGGAAGAGAATGATGAATTGAGAGAGGGAGAGAAAGGAATAAACTCAACAATAAAAGATATCCAAAACCGTGTATCCCTCTTGATCTCTCATTTTATAGCCTTTCTTAATCCAATATTAGAATGTTCTTAAGATAAGCAACTTTTAGCCGTGCGCCCCTTGTGTTTCCCCTTTTTTTTTTTTACACGTATACTATATTGTAGCTAAGTTTCAACCTTGTTAACTTCTGAATCAGAAAACATGGTAAACTACAAAGTTATAGCCCTTGAAGTCTTCTTTCCAAGCAAAAGGAATCAAAGCAATAGGATATCGGAGTTAAAAGTTATAACCAAAACACTAGACATATGTCAAACCTTCCTTATTTAACCATGGCCGACTTTCCCTCTTTAATTAGCCATAGCCGACTTTCCCTTATCTTATTTAGCCATGGCCGACCTCTCCTTCTTAATTTAAAACCTTCCCTTTAACTCTAATTAGTAAGTACTATGCGCATAACCTTAATCATAATCCAAATAATCTTTTAATTTAATTTAAGACAATCTACCTTATCTTTTAGAATATCCTATGCGCATAATATGGATATTATTATCCAAATTTCGGCCATGCTTAATCGTTTATTTATTTCATAGATATTTCATCCCTTTTTAAATATCTAGTATATCATTGTGGATTTAAAATCCCACATATTTTTCATGCGCAAAATCTATAGGTTTCACATTCAAAATTCGGCCATAAAAATCTTTTGTTTAAAATTAGATATAATTCATCACTAAATTAATTCAACCCATTTGTATTTAAAAAACCAATTCCAACATTGGTTGGGTACTAATTGGGCCATGGCCCAATTCTTGATCCAATTAAGGTCCAATTCTAAAATCCACCATTTAAAAGAATAATTGTCATATAAAATAATAGTCTGAAAATCCGAGGTGTTACAAAAATTCGGCTATGGTGTGTAAACCATGCGCCCCTTGCTACCTTTCCTCTTTAATACTTTCCAATCAGCCAATATTGCTGCAATAGCAATTGTCGTGCCCCTTGTGTCTTTAATTAGCACTTGTCGAGTCCCATTCACTTAGCAATTCCTAATATCACTCCAAAACTTCATGCTCATATCTCACTTTGGTAATGTCACGCACGGCCATGCAATGTCTATTTAATTAGACATCTTCTTTATTTAATTTTTTAGACCATATGCATACCCTTTTTAAATTGTCTTATGCGCCTAACATAGGTATGGAATATCTTTATACACGGCCTAAGTATCTTTCTTGGATATGCACATCTAAAATTTGGCCATGCAATATTTATTTAATATTGCATTGTTAACTAAATTCAACTCCATTTAATTTTTATTGAAACCAATTCCAAAACCGTTGGGTCCTAATTGGGCCAATGACCCAACTCTTTGCCCAATTTAAAGTCCATAACTAATATTCACAAATTAAATGGATTATTTTCATACAAAATAATTAATTGAAAATCCGAGGTGTTACAATACAACCCTCTTTTTAAAATTTTCGTCCCGAAAATCGAGTGAAGTAGGGTTTCAAACATTTGCATAAAAAGCTCAGGATGAGCTTTCCTCATTTCCGACTCGAGTTCCCATGTGGCTTCCTCAATGCCATGTTGATCCCATACTACCTTGACAAACTGGATCGCTCGGTTCCGTAACACCCTTTGTTCTGTATCCACCACTCGGACAGGCTTCTCGACGTATGTCACGTCGCTCTGAACCTCTATATCTTGTATGTTCAGCACATGAGAAGGATCAGGATATACTTTCTCAACATCGATATATGGAACACATCGTGTAAAGATACCAACTGTGATGGGAGTGCCATTTGATAAGCCACGTCCCCCATCCTTCTTATGACTGAAAACGGTCCCACAAATCTTGGCAACAATTTCCCTTTTTTTCCAAATCTCATGTGTCCCTTCCGTGGCGAGACTTTCAAGAACGCCATGTCTCCCACTTCAAATTCAAGGAACCTCCTTCTCTTGTCAGCATAACTCTTCTGACGACTCTGCGCAGTCAATAAATGTTGTCGTATCAACTGTATCTGCACTGTAGTCTCTGTAACCAACTCAGGTCCAATCAGTGCAGGCTCACCGGCCTCTGTCCAGCACACTGGTGACCTACATGGTCTACCATATAATGCCTCAAATGGTGCCATCTGGAGGCTTGCCTGGTAACTGTTGTTGTATGAGAATTCTACCAACGGCAAATGATCTTCCCATCCACCCTTGAAATCTAGCATACATGCTCTCAGCATATCCTCCAGTGTCTGTATCGTCCTCTCAGACTGTCCATCAGTCTGTGGATGGAATGCTGTACTAATCAATAAATATGTTCCCATGGCTGCATGCATGCTCTACCATACTCTGCCTGTGAATCGACCATCTCTGTCAGACACAATAGTCTGAGGAATACCATTTAATCTGATGATATCCTTGATATACCGCTGACCCAAAGTCTCAGATGAGTCTGTCATCTTAATAGGAATGAAATGTGCAGACTTGGTCAGTTGGTCTACCACGACCCATATCACATCGTTGCCCTTTGATGACCTTGGCAACCCTGTTACAAAATCCATGGAGATGTGCTCCCATTTCCATTCCGGCACTGGTAAGGGTTTGAGTAACCCTGGTGGCTTCTGATGTTCCGTCTTAACCTGCTGACAAGTTAAGCAATGTGCCACAAATTCTGTCACATCTCTTTTGAGTCTGTGCCACCAGTAATGTCTCTTCAGGTCATGATACATCTTGGTACTGCCCGGATGAATAGAGAGTTTGGTCTGATATGCCTCAACCAATAACTTTTTTCTGCAGTTCTTAGGTACATAAATCCTTCCTCGGAATAGAAGACCCTGTCCTGGTCGTAACTCCCATTTCGGTATGACTTCACCAGTAGACATCTTGGCCCAAATCTCCTCCACCTCCGGGTCTGTCCGCTGTTCCTGTTCAATCTTGGTAACCATGTTGGACCGTATGATCAAATTATATATAGTCCCATGGTTATTAAGGTAAAGTTTAAACTCTCGAATGGTATTCAGCATCTCCCATTCTATCCTGATCAAACATGCCACTGATGCATGTGATAAACGGTTGAGGGCATCTGCCACATTGTTCGCCTTGCGAGGGTGATAACGAAGTGCGAACTCATAATCTGCCAGATATTCCATCCATCTGCGCTGCCTCAAGTTGAGCTCTTTTTTATCAACAAATACTTCAAGCTCTTATGATTTGAAAACACTTCAAATTTATCGCCATAAAGTTTATGTCTCCAGTTTTTTAAAGCGAAGACCACTGCGGCTAGTTCCAAATCGTGCGTAGGATAGAGACGTTCAAGTATTTTTAATTGTCTTGATCCATATGCCACCACACGATTACTTTGACTGAGTGTACACGCCAGTCCCTCTTTTGAAGCATCGTATTGTACCTCATAACACTTGCCTCTTTTCAGCAAAACTAGGATAGGAGCAGTTGTAAGCCTCTTCTTCAGCTCTTCAAATCTCTGATTGCACAAATCTGACCATTCATATTTGACTCCTTTCTGAGTGAGTCGAGTAAGTGGAGATGCAATTTTGAGAAGTCCATGATAAATTTCCTGTAATTACCAGCCAATCCCAAAAAGCTATGGATCTCGGTTACATTCTTTGGCGCTTTCCAATCTCTTACTGCCACTATCTTAGCCGGGTCCACGTAAGGACGGAAGATCCTGTTCATTAAATCCATGAACACCGCCGGTGCATTGGTGAGTCCAAACGGCATAACTACAAACTCATATAGTCCATATCGCATTTTGAAGGCTTTCTTTTCTATATCCTCCTCCCTAACCCGGATTTGATGATATCCAGACATCAAGTCAATCTTAGAAAAATGACTGGAACCTTTAAGTTGATCAAATAAATCATCGATCCTGGGTAGAGGGTACTTGTTTCTAACCGTCAGCTGGTTCAGTTTTCGATAATCCACACACATACGAGTGAACCATCCTTCTTCTTCACAAATAAAACCGGAGCTCCCCAAGCCGATGTACTGTTCTGAATGCACCCTAGTCTGAGCAGTTCATCAATCTACTTTTTTAACTCAGACATCTCTGCTGGTGCCATCCGATAATGTGGTAATGACACTGGTGCAGTACCAAGATACAACTTGATTTCAAAATTGATCTCCCTCATGGGAGGCAAACCAGGGAGTTCCTTTGGAAAAACGTCCGCACAGTCCCTTACTATTTCTGGAAGTTCAACCACCTGTGCCTTATTGATTCTGATAATGTTCAATACCAGATGATTCAACCCTTCATGCAGTCTGCTTTGTTTATCAGCACGCACCACATGTTGTTTTCCCTCAGGCGACCAAAATGTCACCCTGCGACGATAACAATCAATGTTGGCCTTAAAGCTAGCCAACCAATCCATGCTGATAATAATATCATATTCTGACATATCAAGTACCAAATAATTGAACTCAAATCTGAGTCCAGCAAGTTCAGTATTCACTATTGTGCATATAAGTCCCAATGATGTGTCTTCGACGGGGGATACAATGGTGAGTGATGTGGACAGTTTTTGTATCAATGTACCAGTAGCAGTTATAAATGCAGCAGATATGAAAGAGTGGGATGCTTCCGAATCAAATAATGCAAAGGCATAGGAACTACTGACTACTGTCATACCTTGAATCACAGAGTGATCCTATGCTGCTGGAGGTGCTAAGGTGAATACCCGTCCAGATCCTATAGGTGGCCGTCCCGCCTGATTAAATGTCCTGCCTCCACGTGAATTAGCTGGCCTAACTGGTGGACGAGATGAACCCCTGGTATTAGAGGGTTTGTTGAGTTGTGGACATTCTCTCTTAAAATGGCCAGGCTGATCACAATGAAAACAGTTGCTCACACCTTCTGGGAGCCTGAGTGACTGATGCAGATGGGGACGAAAGCCCCCTGTTGACCTAGTAGATGGTGAGGGTCTGCTAGAGTTCGGTCGGAACCTCTTATTGGGCTGGAATGTACCTCTCCCACTCTGAGCTCGACGATTGTCAATACGAGTCAACTCAGCCATCTCCTGCTCTGCTATAGTGGCCCTGCTGACCACTTCTACCAATGTGGCTGCCTTGAATATAGTTACCTTGGCCCTTATGCTTGGCCGAAGGTCCGTTCAAACTTGTATGCCCTCTGATACTCTGTATCCACCATATAGAATGCATAAACAGACAAACTGAGAAACTCCTGGCGGTACTCTGCCACCGTCATGGTACCCTGTACCAAAGATAGAAAAGCCTGAGTCTGGTGCTCCTTCTCCTATTCAGGAAAATAATGTTCCAGGAAGGTAGCTGAGAACTGCTCCCAAGTCATGGCAGTCCTCTCTCCTTCTGGAAGAAGTGCTCGCTGCTTCTCTACCACCTCCCACCATTTACCAGCATCATCAATTAGCTGTGATGTGGCCAGTAAAATCTTGTGAGCATGACTCGTGACATTTAACAATGTCAAAATCAGTGAAATCTTCTCCAGCCAGTTTTCCGCTCCGACTGCCCCTTCTCTCCCCTTGAAGTAAGGAGGGCGCTGTTGCTAGAAGTCCCTGACCATGCTCCTGTCATTGTTTTCCTTGGTGGTTCCATTCTCATTCAGGTGTTGTTGAAGCACCGAAGTGACCACCACTTGAACCAAATTTTGCAATTCAGGAGGCACCACCGGTATGTTCATGCTACTTGCTTCCTCCTTGTGGAGGGATGGTTGTTCTTCCTCACAGTGAGATTGTCGTTCCTCCTCATGATGAGATGGTTGCTCCTCCTCATTTCGAGGATGTTCTACCTCATCTTCACCCCCACTTGGGTTTTGTCGGTTGTTTCTCCTTAGCCTTCCCCTTGGAGCCATTTTTCCCTAAGCCATTGAAAAATATCAAGACTTAGTTTCCATAATAAAAATTTGTATTTCCTTCTTGCTGGGGAAAATTTCCAAATAAGCACTCTTGATTTTTTATTTGTTTTCTGGGGAAATACATCCTATGTTGCTATGTTTCATAATCCGATTATTTTGACTGTACTTCCTTTGCTATCATCCGTCTGAGTCTAATGAAGTAAATTAATGCACGGAAACCGGATTAATTTACCCGAGAGATTCAATGTTTCGAGTATGCTTTGATACCAACTGTAACGCCCCACCCTTTTTCACTTGCTTCTTCCCTTAAATTTAGATTCTATTTTTTTTTTTATAACAGAATAGAGTGATAGAGTGCGGGACGTCACGACGCGAGCTAAGTCCGAACTTCCAAAGTCCAACACTTAACTGGCCAACCCTATGTGTGCATGGACCAAGTCCACGAAAATGGTTCACACATAGCAATATAAAATGCGGAATATTAACATCAAAATTGCGGAAACATAATAGAACTAAGTTCTATTCCATTCAGATAGCAAAGTATGTCAAGTCCTTAATCATCATTAAAATACCATAATTATCAAAATAAACATCCGACCTTCTAAGTTATTACATCCCGAAATCTAGATACTCAAATACATGTCCATGAGTAACTTTTATTAAAAATAATAAACTAAATCATCCAAGCTCCTATGCCTGGCCCGTCTTGCATTCCTCGTTCCCCTTGTTACCTGTATCATCAACTAGGGTAGAAGTAGGGCGTTAGAACAACGCGCCCAGTAGATATTCCAGTTATGGCTAACACATGGTTAGTACAAAACATATATTATAACATATATCCAAAACCATGTAAGACCATGCCATGCAATGATGACGAATGCAATGAGTCCCACCCATCACATGTACATAAAAATACCCACCACATAGGTCTTTCGGACGCCCCAATGGAGTATGGACCCTCTGGATTCTTCCTGATGAAAAAGCACATCAAGGAATCGCACATACGTTTTTTGGACGCCCCGACGGAGTGTGACCCCTCCAGTTGCAAATCCTCCACCCCATGTTATTCATGAGATGCCAATGAAACACATGTTATTTTATAACATAAACATAGCATTTAAAATCACCTTTTGAAACATAATCAACACATACTATTTATACAATCAAACATAGCATTTGAAATTCAATATAATGCATATCCTTTGAAACATAATTTCATCAAACATAAAATAAACATATGTACATAAACCCATGGTTTCAAAGAGGTGGAATCCTACCAAAGACTGTTACGCGTCCTTGCGTCTTTCGTCCTGTAACCACTCAAGATCGTAAACACCTTGTGAAGTCCCGTTACCTTATAATATAAAATCAATCAAAACCAAGTCTCACTTGATTTAAAATATTTAAAGTCCATAACCAATCTCCATGGGGTTCGGCCATACACCATGGCCGAACCCATGGCTTACCATTTTCACACTTATTTACGAAAATGTCATCCATGGCTATCATTCCATAATCTCATCCTTTCAATCATTAAAAATTGTCTAAGTTCATGTTTGATTCAGAAACCATCTCATGGAATTTGGCCATACATCATGGCCGAACCCATGATCTTTCAATTTAGGCGATATTTACAATTTTGCCACTAGCTTAGGTTAATGTCTCCCCATTCATCCAATCATCATATTAAATCCATACAATCCATTCAACTTGATTCATGGGGTTCGGCCACACACCATGGCCGAACCCTATAACATCTTAATTCCATCTTAGGTCCATAAAATAAACCTCTTGGGGTTCGGCCATACACCATGGTCGAACCCATGATCCTCCATTTTGTCCTTTATTACCAAATTGCCATTATCTAATTATTTCCATCCTTCCATTCATTAACACATAAACCTAACCCATAGAATTAATTCATGGGGTTCGGCCAAGCACCATGGTCGAACCCTATGATGTCTAAGTTTCCTTTTTCCATCATCTTCCATTATTAGCCAATCCATAATTGGATAGTTTCCAAATTAATCATCCACCCTTCCATTATTAGAAGGTTTCCAACTTAATTATCGACCCTTCTATAATTGGAAGATTTTCAACTTAATTATCCACCCTTATATAATTGGAAGGTTTCCGTAAATAGAAACTTTCCCATTTTTAATCTCCTCCTTCTATTTTTAAAAGGTTTCTTAATAAACAAACTTCCATAATTAGAAATCATCTTCCATAATTAAAAAGGTTTCCATAAATAAACCCTAGTGGGGTTCAGCCATAGACCATGGCCGAACCTCACTCATGAAGTAATCCATTAACCAAATCAATTAACCTTCATGGGGTTCGGCCATACACCATGGCCGAACCCTATGGTTCTTTAATTTCTTTCCTTGAACATAAGTACATAATTTTCTTCCATTAATTCCATAATCTAATTGCATTAACATTATCCCAAAATTCTTTATGGGGTCCGGCCATACACCAAGGCCGAACCCTAAGGTCCTTGGTTCTCCATCAAAACGTTCATTTAAATCATTAACCTTAGGTCCATATAATTCAATGCCTAAGAAAATCCCAAATTCATAAATTTATTTGGTGGGGTTCGGCCATACACCATGGCCGAACCTCACCCATCCAAACATCATATTACATTATCAACAAACTCCCATAAAATTCATGAACATATTTGGTGGGGTTTGGCCATACACCATGGCCGAACCTCACCCCTTTTCTATCATTCTTTTGATCTTATATCTTGCCATGATCAAATCATGGTTCGGCCATGCATGTAACGCCCCGCTCTTTTTCACTCGTTTCTTTCCGAAAAATCAGAATCTATTTTTTTTTATAACAGAGTAGAGCGATAGAGAGCGGGACGTCACGACGCGAGCTAAGTCCGAACTTCTAAAATCCGACCCTTAACTGGCCAACCCTATGTGTGCATGGACTTAGTCCACGAAAATGGTTCACACATAGCAATATAAACATGCGGTACAATAATCATAACATGCGAAAACATAATAGAACACAGTTCTATTCCATTCAGTTAGCAAAGTAGGTCAAGTCTTTAATCATCATTATCATATCATAATTATCAGCAAAATATCCAACCATAGCAAATTCATCTAAGTTATTACAATCCGAATTCTAGATACTCAAAATAGAAGGCCATGAGTATCTTAAAAAAATTATAAACTTTAATCCTCCAAGCTCCTATGCCTGGCCCGTTTCGCGCTCATCGTTCCCCTCGTTTCCTGTATCATCAACTAGGGTAGAAGTAGGGCGTTAGTACAACGCGCCCAGTAGGTATTCCAATTAGGGATAACACATGGGTTAGTACCAAAAAATCCAGATATAACATATATATCAAATCCAGTTATAATAAATCATACCATACTTATAAAACATCGTATCTAAAACTGTGTATGATAATAGAGATCCAATCATACAGATAAAAACCAGAACCTTGCATGATAATAAAAGTTATAATCATGCCGATTCAATGCCATGCCATGCTATCATATGCAATGAGTCCCACTCATCACATGTACATAAAAGTACCCACCACATAGGTTTTTCGGACGCCCCGACGGAGTGTGGACCCTCCGGTTACATTTCATACATAGTATCCTCTTAATGGAAATCACATCAAGGTACCCCATGTAACACCTCGGATTTTCAGATCATTATTTTATATGACACTTACTCTTTTAAAATTGTGAATTTTAGAATTAAACCTTATTTGGATCAAGAATTGGACCATGACCCAATTAGGACCCAACCAATATTGGAATTGGTTTTATTCAATGCAAATGGGTTGAATTAATTTAGTGATGAATTATATCTAATTTTAAACAAAAGATATTATGGCCGAGTAGTGGATTTGAAATATCCAAGTAGACGTTAAAAAAATCAAATAAAGATTATCTTGGCCGAATTTTAGATAATGATTTACATATTATGCACATGAGAGATATGTGGGATTTTTAAATCCATAATGATATGCTAGATATTTAAAAAGGGATGAAATATCTATGAATTAAATTAAAAGATTATTTGGATTATGATTAGGGTTATACGCATAGTACTTGCTAATAAGAATTAAAGGAAGTCTTAATAAGGCAAGGGAAAGTCGGATATGGCTAATTAAAGAGGGAAAGTCGGCCATGGTTAAATAAGAAAGGTTTGACATATGTCCAGTGTTTTGGTTATAACTTTTCATTCTGATATTTGATTGCTTTGATTCTTTTTGCATTCGAAAGAAGATTTCAAGATCTACAACTTTGTAGTTTACTACTTTTTCTGAGTCGGAAGTTAACAAGGTTAAAACTGAGTTACAATATAGTATACGTGTAAAACAAAAACGGGAAACACAAGAGGGCAAGATTTTATTAAGAACATTCTAATATGGGATTAAGGAGAGCTTAATAAAAGGAGAGATCCATAGGGGTGCACGATTTTTACAACCCCATTACCAAGTTATATTCCTCTCTCTCTCTCCCTCTCTCAAGTCTTCTCTTACACGGCAAGAGCAAGAGAAGAAAGGGCAGCAACTAGAAGGAGTTCTTGTTTGGAGAAAATCAAAAAGAAAGGAAGAGAAAGATTAGAAGAGCAAGGAAGTGGTTAGTATCTAAGTATTAATGTTATAATTTTATTTATGAAATCAAAAGAACCATAGGGTTCGGCCATGGTGGTTGGCCGAACCCCATGAAGAGAAAATTAGAGATGGGTTAATGGTTTAAAAGGAGAAGAAAGAACCATAGGGTTCGGCCATAGTGCACGGCCGAACCCCATGGAAAGAGATGATTAGTTATTGGGTTTTAAAGATTGGAAACCATGGATAGTGTTGATTTATTAATTGGGTTTATGTTCCTAGATATTAAATCATAGAAACCTTTGGTGATTGTATGTTTTAGATTCAAGAAAATCAATGAAAGAATATGGAATATGGGTCGGCCATGGTATGACCGAACCATGGCGGTTTTATGGCTAAAGGAGTGGATCTAAAATAATAAAAAAGAGGAGTCAGGTTCGGCCATGGTGTATGGCCGAACCCCACCAATCATTATATGGATTGATGATTAATTTTGGATTAGAAACCAAGGGCCAAGATCATGAACCATAGGGTTCGGCCATGGTGCTTGGCCGAAGCCCATGGATTAAAATTGGAAAGTAAATGTAAAAGATGGAACTAGATCTAAAAGGGTGAGGTTCGGCCATAGTACATGGCCGAACCCCACTAGAGTTATTTTTGGAAACCTTATTATGGAAAGTATTGCTAAATTTGGGAAGCAATCCACATATGGAAGAAGTGGTTAATTATGGAAAAACAATCTAATTTTGGAAGGTGTTTCCAAATATGGAAAGGAGGTTACTTATTAAGGAAAGTTTCCATTCTTAGAAGTGGATATTAAAATTAGAAAGTATCTACTTAAAGACCATAAAAGTTATTATGGAAACCATACCAAGAGTGGAAGGTAGAGTTATTTTTAGAAAACTTTCCATTTATGGAAGGAGGTTTATATTTTTGGTAAGTTAAATAAAGAAACCTTCTAATGATAGTAGGAGAGATTAATAAAGGGAAGTTCTATTCTTGGAAGGTGAAATCTAAATTTGGAGACCTTCCAATTATAGAAAGGTGGAGATTAAATGGAAATTATACACCATAGGGTTCAGCCATGGTGTATCGCCGAACCCCATGTTCTAAATTAAGGGATTAAAGGTGTCTTTAAATTATGGTTTAAGGGCTGATTATGAATCAGATTATGAACCTACATTATGAGTTAGGTTATGTTAGTTTTAAAATAAATAAAGGATACAATGTATGATATGAATTAATGGAGAAAGGAATGGCAAAAAAATGTAATTAAAATACCAAAGTAGGAGAACCATGGGTTCGGCCATGATGTATGGCTGAATCTCATGTGTTATGTTTGATGAACTTATTTGATTAGGGAAGTTTTTTTAAGGTCTAATTATGGAAGATTTAAAGGGAGAAGGAAACCAATGGCAATTTGGTAAATATGAGAGAATGTTGAACATAGGGTTCGGCCATGGTGTATGGCCGAATCCCATGAGTTATTTTATGGTATTATGTACTTTGGAAGCATGAATGGATAACTTGGAACCTTAGCAAAGAAACGGGACTATGGTTACCAATAGTGGCATTTTTGTAAATATGCATGAAAAATGGTAAACCATGGGTTCGGCCATGGTGTATGGCCGAACCCCATGGGGTTTTGTTATGGACTTAGAACCTTGTAATTAGGTGAGACTGGGTGTTGACTTATCATTATATTATAAGGTAACGGGATCTCGCAAGTGGTGCGCGATCAGTGATCGAATCTCAGACGGAAACGCAAGGACTTGTGAACGGTCTTAGGTAGGATGCCACCTCTTTGAAACCATGGCTTATGTACTTATTTTTATCTTATGTTTGATGAAAATGTGTTCCAAAGGATAGGATTTATTATTGAATTTCAAAGGCTACGTTTACCTTGATTTAAATAGCATGGATTGATTATGTTTCAAAGGTGATTTTACATGCTAGGTTTTATTTGTATAAATAACATGTATGGGATATGTTTTCAAATGATGATTTTCAATGCTATGTTTATGTTATAAAATAGCATGTGTTTCATTGGCATCTCATGCATCGCATGGGGTGAAGGATTTATAACCGGAGGGGTCACACTCCGTCGGGGAGTCCGAAAAACCTATGTGCAACACCTTCATGTGATTTCCATCATAAAGATTTCCAGATGGTCCACACTCCGTCGGGGCGACCGAAAGACCTATGTTGTAGGCACATTTATGTACAGGTGATGGGTGGGACTCATTGCATAATTGTCATCATTACATGGCATGGATTTATATGGTTTTGATATCACTATGTTATATGATATGTTTGGTACTAACCATGTGTTAGCCATAATTGGAATACCTACTGGGCGCGTTGTACTAACGCCCTACTTCTACCCTGTAGTTGGTGATACAGGTAATCAAGGAAACAATGAACCTAAGGCGGACCAGGCATAGGAGCTTGGAAGATATAGTTTATATGTTTTGAAATAAATTACTCATGTAACGCCCCACCCTTTTCACCCTTCCAAAAATTAGAGTCAGAAAATTTCTTTTGAAAGAAACATAGAGTGAATGAGAGCGGGAGCGCCACAACGCGAGTTAAGTTCAGACTACTCAAGTCTGAACCTTAACTGGCCACCCATGTGTACATGGACTAGACCATGATAATAAATCACACATGGAACTAACAACAACATGCGGAATAAACTAGACTAACTGCGGAAATAATATGAATAGATAGCAAGTAACAGTCTCAATTGATAATTAAGATAAACAACCATCCATAGTTAATAGCCTAATCAGACCATAGCAAAGTATTAACTTATTACATGTCCATCAAAATGTAATTCAAATGACAGTAATAAAGAAATCATGTTCATCATTCAAGCATTTAGACTTGGCTCCCCTCCCGGTCATCTACTTTCTCTTTCCCTTTCCTTGTTCCTGTATTATCCTCTAAGGATAGAATTAGGGCATTAGATCAACGCGCCCAGTAGGTTTCCGATCAGGGCTACCACATGTTAGCATATAAAACATGCATATATATATCATAGTACATGATTAGTAAAAACATATAAAACCATACTATGTATGTATGCAATTGTAATGAGCCCCACCCCATCACACATACATAGTCATCACTTGACGGGACTCTCACTGTCAAGGTAAATCACAATACACTTCCATCTGGGTCTCACATGATAAGGTAATCCACAATAATCCTCGTTACCTGTGGAAAGACGCTTCATCATTGAGTTGTTTCATATCACATATTAGTCCTCCTGGCGGGACTCTCATCGCCTAAGGAGACCAATGTGACTCTGATCATCATGTTACTCTTCCTGGCGGGACTCTCATCGCCTAAGGAGGATGGTAACTCATAATTGCAACATTGTATAACCTTAGTCATCATCCCATGTCCATGCATGAGATATCAATGTATATGTATGTCATTTGTAAATATATATCTCAACATTCAAAATCATATTTGAAACATAATATCAAATACTACCTATCTCATAAAAACATGATAAAGACAAATTATTATAATTGTGGTTACAAGTAGGTAGGAAACCAACTGAAGATTCACTTCAGTACTTGATCTTTCTTAATCGTCAGCCGTTCACGACTCGTATGCCGTATACGCAAGTCTGGATACCTTATTTAAATAGCAGCAAACCAAACATTTATCATGTAATTCCAACTTAGTCAATGTCCCAAAAATGTACTATGTGGAGTTCGGCCATGACCATGGCCGAACCTCACCTATTTATCCTTTTGGTCTCTTATTCATTTAATCCCTATTAAGCATCACTTTCTACAAAATACCTTGGTAGGGTTCACACAACCATACATATGATCATTTCACCTTTGATCAATAAATCATTCTTTCCCACTTTTGATCTTATTTATGATTAATCAGCTTGATTTTAAATCCATACCTAAACCTAGGTAATTCTTAAATCAATACATAAACACACCATAGTTACCAATGGAATTCAATCCATTCTTTTCACCCAAAAAATAGCCCATGGGGTTCGGCTTACCAATGGAATTCAGTCCATTCTTTTCACCCAAAAAATAGCCCATGGGGTTCGGCCATGCACATGGCCGAACCCTATGGTTCTCTTGATTTAATTGGTCCATCATCTATCCATGATTTGAATTAGTAACTTAATCCTAACCTTGACATGGTTCAGCCCTTTATTGACCAACCAATAACAACAAATTAATCTTCATCAAATCACATAGAACACCATAATTTATATGGTTTTTAACTCACCAAAATCATCAAATACTTTCATGGGGTTCGGCCATCCAAGGTGGCCGAACCCTATGTCCATATCTTGGTCCTTATGAACATGTTTTAGGTCTCATTTAAATAAGTAATAATCAGTAAAACATTACTGCATTTTTTCCTCTCGAAACCATCCAAATAAGCTCATCACTTTGTCCAAATGACCATAACACTTCATGAGATTCGGCCATCCAAGATGGCCAATCCAAATGGTCCATTGCATCAATTATTTCCATGGTGTTAACTCCATGCTCTAAATTTCCATCCTTTAGACCTTATAAACACACATTAAAACCTTACTTAATTCGGCCACAAAATGACCAAATTAATATGTGTATAACACACCATGGTTTGACATGGTTTTTGACTTTTAAGATCATCAAATCAAATCCACATTTTTCATGGGGTTCGGCCAACCAAGCTGGCCGAACCCAATGGCATATTTTCTTATCCTTTTAAGCCATCTAATCCCAGGTTTAGACCTATGACAAATTCGGCCATACATGACCAAATTATGTCATCCAAATTTATAACTTCAAGCTCTTTATTAAACCAAACACTTAAGTAAAAACTTACCAAACTTCCTTGCTTTTAATCTTTACTTCCAATCCTTCTTTGCCTTATTTCCTTTGCTGTTTTATGCTTGACCAGTTGTGCAAAACACCTCTGTTGTTTCAAGGAAACGAATTTGGAGAGAGGGAGAGAGAGATGGGAATTCTTGGATTTCCAAAGTGAAAATCGGCCAAGAATGGTAACATTTTCCTTCTGTAGTTTCAACCCCATCTCCCATTCATCCTCCCTTATTTAATTTTAGTAAACACGATGGGATGTTGGGTGTCATCCAAGACACCCCTTGGTGTCAAACGTTGCATCTCTTCATATTTGACACATGCATCTCATGAGATGCATGGTGCAGCCCAAGCTTGGTGTCCCTTGGCTTTGCCAAGGCACCTCTTCACTCTCAATGGCTGAGATGGATTTGATTAAGAGTTGAGTGATATTTAGACACCTTTCCATGTCCTCTTGACTCACTTGATTCATGGTATTTTTATTCTAACTCAACTCATCCAACTCATCACATTTAATGCTCCATATTTGAGTCAACTCTTTTCTTAAATCAAACTCACTCCAAATCAGTCCAACTCAAGCTGAACTAACTCATTCTTGATTTCAATTGAGGGCCCACATGGTCATCGTGGTCAACATAGTCAACCTGACCCATTGGGTCCCCAATCAGCCCTTTGACCCGTTTTGACAATATGACCCATCAATGGGCTGATTTTGCCACTTTCAAATGGTTTTTACTTGAGCATCAAGCCTACCCATTTTTGCTATACTTAATTTCCAATCAATTCAGCTTGACCCCATTTAATTTGAGCTTACACAATGATCAAATTATCCATTATGACCCATTGGGTCCAATTGGGCCCTTTGACCCATTTAGCCATTTTCGACCCAATTGATGTACATAACCCCGTCCAATCAAACTTGACATTTATAATGTTCTCATATGATCTTAATTTGAGTAATGGACCCCACCATTTCCTTATTTGACATCACAAAATAATTAATTTACCAAACCAGGGGCATTTTCGTAATTATCCACTTCATTGAGAAATTGGGGTGTTACAACTCATGAACTTGTATTTGAGTATTTGGATTCCGGAATGTAATAACTTAGATGGTTGAATGTTTTGGTTTGATGATTATGACGTACTTTGCTATCGGAATGGATTAGAACTTGGTTCTAATATGATTCCGTATTTTTATGATTATGATTCCGCAGTTTTATGATTTTATTCCGCAAACCTGTATTGCTATGTGTGAACCATTTTATTGGACTGAGTCCATACACACATAGGGTTGGCCAGTTAAGGGTCAGACTCTGGAAGTTCGGACTTAGCTCGCGTCGTGACGTCCCTCGCTCTATCACTCTACTATGTTACAAAAAAAAAAATATACACTGAATTTACGAGAAAAAACGAGTGAAAAAGGGTGGGGCGTTACACCCCACATAGATTCTTCGGACGCCCCGACGGAGTGTGGACCCTCCGGTTACCTTTCATCCCTCCCATGCCATGCATGAGATGCAATTGCCAACATGCTATGTAGA
Source organism: Chimonanthus praecox (assembly GCA_022113865.1). Taxonomy (NCBI): domain Eukaryota; kingdom Viridiplantae; phylum Streptophyta; class Magnoliopsida; order Laurales; family Calycanthaceae; genus Chimonanthus; species Chimonanthus praecox. Next base: position 38,172,194 of record CM039094.1, read on the forward strand.
AATACAAATCATAGCATTTAAAACTCACATTTAAACCATATGCTATTTTATCGTATAAACATAGCATTTAAAATCACGATTTGAAACATATCCTTTGCAACATATATTCATAAAAAATAAGATAAAACAATGCACAAAAACCCATGGTTTCAAAGAGGTGGAATCCTACCAAAGACCGCTAACGTGTCCTTGCTTCTTTCGTCCGGTAACCGCTCACGATCGTAAACACCTTGTGAGATCCCGTTACTTTATAATATAACAATCAATCAAAACCAAGTCCCACTTGATTTACAATCTTTTAAGTCCATAAACACAATCCTTATGGGGTTCGGTCATACACCATGGCCGAACCCATGGTCTTTCATTTTTTTACCATATTTACCATAATGCCATTCTTACCATTTTTTATGCATTAATCTGATGATAACCCAATTAATCATCTAAAATACATGAAACATTAAATTCAGCAATCATTCCCCATGGGGTTCGGCCATACACCATGGCCGAACCCATGGTCCCTTATTTTCATTTAATTACAATATTTCCATTCATGGCTAACCTTCCATTTTAGCAAGTATTTACAACCTTGCCATTGGTCTAATCACACCCAAAGCATTCCTCTTGTTTAGGTTAGAAACATAGATTCATAAACATCTAAGTTCACCAAATAATTCCCATGGGATTCGGCCATACACCATGGCCAAACCCATGGTCTAGCACTTTCACTCTTATTTACCACTTTGCCATTGCCTCCAACAACTTAGGCTTAGGTTCCAACACATAGGTCCATTTATTTATTTTAGACATTCATAACACTCCCAATCACCCTTTAAAAATAATTCATAACCGATTCCATCAACTTATGTTTGAGTTTCAAAACATAGTTCCATTAATTCTACATAATTACCATATTGCCATCCAAGGCTATAATTCCATTATTCTCACCCTTCATCCCTTGGTTTGGTGAACCATTCATTAAAAATTATGCAAAGACCCAAACATGGCCCATTAACAAGTTCATGGGGTTCGGCCATACACCATGACCGAACCGAACCCTTGATGTTTCTTTTCCAACTTTTCTTTTCAATGGTTCACCAACTTAGGTCCATAAACCATATATACTTGCATCCTCCCTTTAAAATACATATAAACATAAACCCATAAAATTGGTTCATGGGGTTCGGCCAAGCACCATGGCCGAACCCTATGATGTCTAAATTTCCAATTTTCATCAATAATCCATAATTAGAAAGTTTTCTAATTTAATCTCCACCTTCCAAAAACAATCCATTCCTTCCATTCTTGGATCCTTTCTAAATTAATATCCAACTCCATAATTAGAAAGTCCTTAAATAGAAACGTTCTAAATTAATATCCAACTCCATAATTAGAAAGTTTTCTAATTTAATCTCCACCTTCCAAAAACAATCCATTCCTTCCATTCTTGGATCCTTTCTAAATTAATATCCAACCCCATAATTAGAAAGTCCTTAAATAGACTTTCTAAATTAATATCTAACTCCATAATTAGAAGGTTTCCAATTTAGCACCCATCCTTCCATAATTGGAAGCTTTCCAAATTTATCTCCACCTTCTATATTTAGAAGGTTTCCAAGTTTATCTCCACCTCTATATTTTGAAGGTTTCCAAGTTTAGTATCCAACCTTCCATTAAATCAATTAAAATCCAACAACCATACTAAAACAACTCCATGGGGTTCGGCCATGCACCATGGCCGAACCTATGGCTCACAATCCTCCTTCTACAAATTATTAAACATTGATCTTACATTTAATCCATTAAAATCCAATAAGACCCATTCAATTTATTCATGATTCTTATCCATTTAATCCTTTCAAAAATCATATAACATTAACATCAACTCTTATTTAAAATTAACCAATGACCTTCCATGGGGTTCGGCCATACACCATGGCCGAACCCTATGGTTCATCCATGATCATCTCCATATAAACCTTTTAAGATATGAATAATCTTCCATGGAGTTCATCCTCCAAAAACCCATAAATCATATAAATTTATTAACCAACTCCCATGGTTTTCCATAAATTGTATCTATTCTTCAATCATGGGGTTCGGCTAAGCACCATGGCCGAACCCTATGGTTCCTTATTTTTAAACAAAATAACAATCACTTACCGGTTCCGCGACTCCTTCGGTTTTCCTTCGCTCCGGTTGATTCTTGCTCTTCCAATCTTCTTCTTTCCTTAGCCTCTTTTGTGTATGCCGTGGGCCACTTTGTTTTGCTGCTACCTCTCTTTGAACATGAATGCCGTGTGCCCCTCTTTCTTGTCTTATAAACCTCCACAAGGTCTAAACTTAGACAACGCCGTGAACCCCTTGTGCTTGCTTCTCCTTTATTGATCTCCAATCGGCCAATCTTAGAAGGTGCTAAGATTGCAATGCCGTGAGCCCTTTGTCTTATGCGCCTCTCTCCCTTGTTGAAATAGCCATTGCCGTGTGCACTACCCTTGTCTTATAGAAACTCCACTTGGTTCCATATTTAGACCATGACTTGAGCCCCTCTTCCTTTCTTTTATTAAACCTCCAATTAGCCAATCTTAGAAGGTGCTATGATCCTTCATTTAGCAATTCCCTTTAGGGTCGTTTCTAATCAAGGAAGACCCTCTTTAAAGAGATCTTATGCGCATAACACATGGATTAAATATCTCATAATCGGCCAAGTAATATCCCATACATAGCAATGCAACTCCTAAAATCTTTCCATCATATCTTCCATTAATCCAAAATAAAAAGTGACATGCGCCCCTCTCCCTTGTCTTAATTAATCTCCCATTGAGTCCTAACTTAGAAGATGCCATGTGCATATCTTCTATTCATGGCCTAAACAATCCTCTTAATTTAATTAGACATATTCTTTATTGATTATGTTGGGCTAAAACAATAACCCATCTTATCCATGCATGTAGCCCATCTTAGGACCATCCCAAAATCTTTCATGCGCATGCAATTAATCCAAATCCTTTAATTATATAAATTGCATTAGTAATTTAATTCAGCCTCATTTAATTAGGCTTGAACCCACTTGGTGGTCAACCAAGTTAACCATAACCCATTGGGTCCCAATTTAGTATTTTGACCCAATTAACAACCTTGACCCAAATTAAACACATCTTACCCATTTATTTTAAATTGAATATTAACAATAACTGTTGGGTCTTAATTGGCTAATGACCCAATACTTTACCCACATAAGATCCATATCTAAAATTTCACAAATTAAATGGATAATTTCCGTAAATATTTATAACTTGAAAATCCGGGGTGTTACAATGCAATGGCCGACCCATATCCTTAACCATATCTCCATTTAAAATTATCATGATTATCTCCCAATCTTCTTCCATGGGGTTCTTTTCTTTTAAACAAAAATTATAAATTCATTTACCGGTTCCGCGACTCCTTCGGTTTTCCTTCGCTTCGGTTGGTTCTTGCTTTTCCAATCCTTTTCTTCATTGGCCTTCTCTTCTTGCTGGCTGCCCTCTCTTCTCCTTGCTCTTGCCGTGAATGAGATCTTGAGAGAGAGAGAGATAAAATTCAGCTATGGTGTGTAAACCATGCGCCCCTTGCTACCTCTCCTTTTTAATACTAATATTACTGCAATAGCAATTGACGTGAGACCCTTATATCTTTTATAAGAAGTTGCTGATCCCTTCTATTATTCCACTTGATCCAATCTTGCTTAGATAGCAATTACCGTGCCCCTTGTGTCTTTAATTAGCAATTGTCGAGTCCCATTCACTTAGCAATTCCTAATATCACTCCAACACTTCATGCGCATATCTCACTTTGGTAATGTCACACACGGCCATGCAATGTCTATTTAATTAGACATCTTCTTTATTTAATATTTTAGACCATATGCATACCCTTTTTAAATTATCTTATGTGCCTAACATAGGTATGGAATATCTTTATACACGACCTAAGTATCGTTCTTGGATATGTACATCTAACATTCGGCCATGCAATATTTATTTAATATTGCATTATTAACTAAATTCAACCCTATTTAGTTTTTATTGAAACCAATTCCAAAACCGTTGGGTCCTAATTGGGCCAATGACCCAACTCTTTGCCCAATTTAAAGTCCATAACTAATATTCACAAATTAAATGGATTATTTTCATACAAAATAATTAATTGGAAATCCGAGGTGTTACAAGAAAAGGATGAGAGAGGACGAGTTAAGACAGATTCAGGATGAGAGAGGACGAGTTAGGACGGATTTAGGATGAGTCTGGGACGGTAAAATTGGAACTGTTTACAGTTCTGTATTGCAGAATAAGAATTTGGACGGCAAGAGCATGGTTTTGGAATAGGTTTTCTGCAGAAACAACATTTGATGTCTCTTGTATCCAGTGTATTTTCCAAGTTTTTTTCTTTTCTTTTCTTTGGTTGTGTCACCATGCAGCTGTCAAGTGAACATGAGCTGTATACAGATTTGATTTGTGCTATGAATCAGTGAGGCAACAACATTAGAATCAATGATTTGCAAGCAAACAAGGTAACATAATCGTTAGCAACCTTTTGAGAAACTAGTGTTCCAAGAAGATGACAACAACAAGCAACAACTCTTTTGTTTATACAATAGATTTCTTGAAGCACCAAAATACAAAAGCAGTCAAGGCACGAGAAGAGGAGTAGGATCGGTGGTTTGAGAATAGAACAAGCATAGGAGAAGAAATCCCATTCGTATAAGCTATCAAAAACAAGTTACCTGCTGACTCAGCAACACTTGGCCGACCCTCCATAAGCCTTCCTTTCCTCTTTTGTTTTGTTTCATTCTTAGACAGTGCTTTATCGACCTTACATGTGTCATTTCCATCTATAACTCATGCAATCTGAGCCTTTCATTTTGCTTCCTTTCCACAATGAGCCATGCGATCTCAACCTTCCACATATTCTTGCCTTTTACATGAAATCGATCATGGCCATTGGTTCTTACCTCTCTCCAATAATAAATACCAGCCCAACCCCATTAAAAAGGATTCGAACTTGGGCTTTGCAACACAGCAGAATCGGATAGACAGTGGAGAAGGCCGTGGCTCGGGATCTCCGACGATGGCTCGAGTTTTATTTTTCTCTCTCTTTTATTTTAATTTCATAATGTCCAGCTAATTTCTTGTACTGAGGTTGACGAGGAAGCCCCATTAATAAAATAATTTTTCAGTTATTTATTTATTGATTCTCGTATATGTGTGTTTAGTATTTAATGATTTTGACTTCATTAGATTAATTAAATAATCATTATTTTCACCATTAATATCATGTATTTTTCGTAGTTAATAATATTATTTAATTAATCAAGGGCTTGGCATTTTAATTAAAAATGAAGATTTCTTTGATTTAATGTTTTTCAATCTAATTAGATACATTGGATGCTTAGATTATTTTCTATGATCTATTGTCTATTAAATTTAAATTGGATACATTAAATGCTTGGGAATTATATCTTTATATGCAAAGGACAGTCTAAATTTTGAACACCATATTAATGCGCTTCAATGTTTAAATCTCTTAAAATTGGGAATTGATAAATAAATAATTGGAATATTATGGTGGCGGAATCTGATACCTTAGTAATTTCTCTCATTTGATTCAATCTCTATTTTAGTTATTTTAATTAAATTTTGCATATTTAATTCAACCATCCTTCATAAAAAAGTGTTAACTAGGTTAAGGTTAAATTTTTAGGCTTTTTAATTTGTTTTCCCGTTCATTCTAAATCAAGTCCCTGTGGGTTCGACCTCGCACTTGCATAACTCTATACTCCATTTCGATTCGTGAGTTTGTGAGTAATTATAAATTTAAAATTTGCACAACAAGTTTTTGGCGCCGTTGCCGGGGACTTGGGCTTTGAAACAGAAAAATAAAATTAAAAAAATCTATTAGTTTAATCTTTCCACTAGTTGTAGATTTAGGAATTTTGCATCTTGATCTAGGTTTCATGCATATTTTTATGTGATTTGGGGTCTTCACTTAGGTTTTGTTTGCTGATTTTTGCACGATTTTGAATTGCACGCTTAAAAAAAATAAAATTGCAAAAGCGACTACATGCCAAGGTAAGTGCCTAAACCACTTTCTTTAAATTTTTTATTTTTCATGCATTCATATAGATTTTATTAGGATGTTTTGCATTTATTTTGCATAAAAAAAACAAAAAAATTGCATATTTAATTCGTTCATGCATTTAGGTTGTTAGTTTATGCATTAGGTTAACTTGTTTGCTTATTATTTTCATATTTGCTTGAATCTTGCAGTGGTAATTCAGGTCCGCAATCACAAAAAAGAAATACAAAAAAATTATTAAAATTGGTTCATTCATTGCATGTTAAAATCAATATAGAACCATCGTTTAGGGTTGTTCATGCTCAATAAGACCGTCTTTAATTCAGTTATTTTAAGTTCAGCGGTTAATAGTTTTGATTTCAGCATGGTGTCTAGGCTAGTTTTGTCACCAAGGTGTAAAGAGCTGAAAGGATAAGTGGTGTAACACCCCGCCCTTTTCACCATAATAATCAGAGTTTATTTATTTTTAAATAATAATAAAAAAGTGATCGGGGCAGAGTGTCACGACGCGAGTTAAGTTCAAATTTCTAAAGTCTGACCTTAACTGGCGAAGCCCATGTGTGTATGAACTAAGTCCATAAGAACTGATCCACACATGGTACAATGAACTTGCGGAATTTTCTTAGTCTAACTGATGGTTATAATAGATCCTAAGACTGCTCCATTCTCCATTTCTAGATAACAAATCATATAAACATTATCTCCAAAATTACTAGCATAGCCTTAAACTAAACAATCCTACCAAACCTTCCAAACCATAGTTAACTACATTATTACATGCCAATAACATCTATTTATCAAATTACAATGTCCAAATAATTTAAATAAAAAGTCCAAAGTCCATTCAAAGCCCAAGCGCCTATGCTTGGTTTCCATCACGATCCTCGTTCTTCCCCTTTCCTGCGTCCACTAAGGATAGAGATAGGGAGTTAGATCAACGCGCCCAGTAGTGTTTCCGATTAAGGCTACCACAAGGTTAGTAAAACAACATGCAAATAATATAATAATACATGTTCATCAAAACCTCATTAAAACAATGCTATGTATGTTATGTTCATGTAATGACTCACACCCATCACAATTATACATAGCCTCCTCTTGACGGGATTCTCACCATCAAGGTACCCCACAGTGGTCTTTCGGACGCCCCGACGGAGTGTGGCCTCCGGATTCCTCTTGATGGGATTCTCATCATCAAGGTACCCCACAGTGGTCTTTCGGAAGCCCCGACGGAGTGTGGCCTCCGGTTTCCATAATCACCACCCCATGCCATGCATGAGATGTCCATGATGTCATGCCATTTGTAAATACATATTACCATACAAAACTACTTTGAAACATGATAACTTAGCACATAACTCATCAAAATTAAGATAAAACATCACATATAGGTGTGGTTATAAAAAGGTAGGAAACCTACACAATGTTCACGTAGGTTGACCGTTCTTTTAAACCGTCACCCGTTCACAACTCGTACACCGTTCAAGCAAGTCCCGTGGCCCTATTTATATAACAGCAAATCAAACATTTAACCATATGATTCCAACTTAGTCTAAGTCCCAAAAACCACTTTGTGGGGTTCGGCCATACCCCATGGCCGAACCTCACCCATTTAAACTTTGGTCTCTCTTTTATTTATCCAAATAACCTAATCCTCCAAATGTACCTTGGTAGGGTTCGGCCATACAACATGGCCGAACCTTACTACTTTGGTTTTGGCCCATATTTCAAATCCTTTGGTCATTTCATCTTTGATCATTTCATCCATATTTACCATAATGCTACTATACTAACCCTTGTTCAATTTTTACTTCAAAACCAATAACCATAATTAATCCACCTTGGTGGGGTTCGGCCATACAACATGGCCGAACCTCACCACTTGATTTGGTCCTTTAAATCATTCTTACATACATCTTCAATCACATTATTAACTACACACTAAGGCCACCAATGACCATTAGTGGGGTTCGGCCATACTTCATGGCCGAACCTCACCAAACTGGTTTTTGTTCCTCTTTCCATCATCCATGATGGCTGATTATTTACCTATACTAAGTCCATAGATAAAAATATATAATTCTTAAATCAAAGCATATAATTATTACATAATTTCCGTCATAAACTTAATCCGATTATCAATCAAAACAATCCATGGGGTTCGGCCATATTACTGACCAAACTCTATGGTTCTTTTAACTCAATGATTCCATCAATTATATACAAATTAGGCTCTACACTTTAGCCAAGATAATTACATGGTTCAGCCATCCAATTGCCAACCCAAAACAGTAACCTTATTTCTTTTTTAAAACCCTTTAAAACCTTCATTACATAATATGGATTTTATCTCTCAAACAGCCTAAAAAAACACCAAGTCTTTTCATGGGTTCGGCCATCCCAAGTGGCCGAACCCTATGATCCATTTCTTATTCTTTTTGCATATCATTATCCATTCATTTTCTTCCATGGGTTTCGGCCATACTCATGGCCGAACCCTATGGTTCCTTTACTTATTCCTTTAAACTTCATAACCATGACCATACCCTTTTGATGGGTTTGGCCATACCTAATCACCTCCTTTTCATACTCAACACCTTTTTGTACATCCCTCTTTAAGATTTGGACATACCATGTATTGATGATGTTTCTTTGGTTATCTTACTTAACAAAAATTATAGAACACCTACTGTTTCCGTGACTCCACCGATTTGATCTTTGCTTGTTCTTCCGTTCCTTTTGCTCCTCTTAGATCCTTAGCCTTTCTCCTTCCTTCTTGTTCTCTTAGCTGAGACTAACCTTGCTGCAACCTCCTTGGAATAATTCGGCCAAGATATAGATTTGAGAGAGAGAGAGAGAACTTTGGTCTTGGATGAGAGTGATAAGCCTTGGTGCCAAACTCCTTTGCTGAATTTTGTCTTGGTGAAAGGATCAACGAAGGACTGATTGGTATGAGATAAAATCAGCCAATAATCTTTGTCTTGTGAGATGAAAATCGTCCAAGGGAGAGAGAGAGAGAGACAGAGAGAGAGAGAGAGAGAGCTCCTTTGGCTAATGAAATTCAGCCTAAGGCACCACTTGTAACTCCCCTCCCATTTACTTCCATAACTTATTTCATTTGGGGGGTTTCATCCTTGAGATGAAACCCTCCAACGGTTTTGGCTTTTAGCTGCCCTAGATGCAACCCTTCTCCATCACCCTCCAAATGTGAACACACTTTGTAACTCCCATTTGTTTAATATCTTCCTTGGGGTTTCACTTTTGAGATGAAACTCTCCATGTTCCAACGACTCCATGCATGTCTTTGTTGTATACATCTTCCCCTCATTCATCTCTCATTACCATTGCATGTGAGAGTTTCATTTTGAAATGAAACTCTCATAGGCTCCAACGGCTAGCCCTTGGTTAACCTTGTATAACCACCACTCATCATCAATTGCCCAAATGGGAGTTTCATCCATGAGATGCAACTCCTTGAACCCAACGATTTTGATCTTTAATCTTTGGACCACCCAACCATCCATTGGCTGTCCCTTTGAAGACCCAAGCATGGAATAACCCTCATGCCATTCCAACGTGCAAAAATGTTTGAATTTAAAACATAACTCCTCCCATTTGTAACTCCCAAACCGCCACCCCATTCATCTCTTTTGTAGGAGTTACATGCATGGTAAAGCCTCTCCATGTAGCCAACGTTTTCTTGGTTTAGAATTGGAATTTAAAACACTCCACTCTCATTCACACACTTCACTTATTTATAATAATTTAACTCTCTCAACTCAACCCATTTAACTCATCAATTTAATGTAACTCAACTCATAAATTCAACTCAACTAAACTTCATCATTTACTTCAATTCAACTCAAACTCAAACATTTAATTAAACTTAACCCAATTTAGCTTTGAGCTCACTCAATGATTAATCATGTCACCCACGACCTATTGGGTCCCATTTGGGTCCTTTGACCCAATTAACCTGTTTGACCCGAATAAATGTACATTACCCATTTAACTTAATTTAAAACTTATACAAGTACATTGAGTCTTACTTGAGCAATGGGTCCCACCATTTTTCTCATCTATGATCATAACCCTTCAATTTATAAATCCAATGGCATTTTCGTAAATATTGATATATTGAAAAATCTAGGGTATTACAAGTGGAAGTTTAAGTAGGTTGCCATTGTGCTTCTCCATTTACTTGGAAACTTACTTGGTTGTGCTTGTGGTTAAACTCTCATCGAAGGCTTAAATGTTCTGGAAAGGAGATTAGGAGCAGTCTAGAGTCTAGGATCTGTGTGTCAGTATAGTTTTAGGCATATTTTGTGTGGATTTGTTTGAGCATGTTTGTTCGTGTTTGTGTATACATCATTGGTCTTGTGACTCTACCAATCGCTTGGTTCGAGTTACATTGTCCGTCATACCATCGATTGTTGTGTCCAGGGTTCAGTCAAGCCCAGTCATAGATATAGACAGTCCACTGTCATCACCACCATCATCACCACCGTCATCACCACCACCATTACCCAAAATGGCCGAAGAACAAGAGAAAACTCTTCGAGATTATTTTTCATCGGTCGTAGCCAACACACCCTCCAGTATCCCAGCCACCAATGCCACCTATGAGCTAAAACCAGGCCTTTTACATCTCTCCCACGTCCCATGGCCTTGATCGTGAGGATGCCTACTTATATGTTAAGGAATTTTTAGAGATTTACGCCACTATCAAACTTCAAAATGTCACTGATGAATCTATTAAAATTCTCCGCTTTCCTTTTTCTCTCAAAGAAAAAGGGAAATCATGGCTGAACTCCCTCCTCGCAAATTCCATCAACACGTGGGATCAGTTGGTAAATAAATTCTTGAATAAATTTTTCCCGATATCTAAAACAAATGCCTTCAAAACAGAAATTTCAAATTTTATTTAGAAAGAGGGTGAACAATTCTCGTTGTCATGGGAAAGATTCAAGGATCTATTGAGTAAATGTCCCCATCATAGTTTGAAACTTGGAGACTCATTCAATTTTTCTATGATGGCGTAACTACATCTAACCGTACTTTAGTCGAGTCTATGAAAAGTGGGGCATTTTTTGAACAAAGTCAACTTGAAGGATGGAATTTCTTAGAAAATTTGGCGGAGAATTTCAGCAATGGGATTTCTCCAAAAAGGAGAGTTCAGGACAAACCTCCAAAAAAAGAGGTTTGTACGAAGTCAATAATGATTTTGAGGTTAATTTCACAATTGCAAATCTGACTAAAAAAGTAGAGGCCTTAGCAATGACTCAGAGGGTGAGTGCGTTAATGGGCGTGCAGGCTGAGGTGTGTGCCTTGTGTACTAACCCAGGACACGCAGCACAAACCTGTCCTTCCCTAAACGCAAATCCGGAGTGCCTAGCCGAACAGGCTAACACACTAAATAATTTTGGGAAGCAACAGGAGAGTCCATTCTCTGCTACCTATAACTCCAATTGGCAGAAGCACCCTAATTTTTCGTAGAGTCAGAACCAGCCTATGAATCAGGGACCTCATCAGTTTCAAACACCCGGTCATCCATTCCACTCACCCTGTCAGCCATTCCATCCATGGCCGAACCCCATGAAATAATGTTGGTAATGAATGAATGTTGGTTTAGAAGTATGGAAAGACATGGGTTAAGTTATGGTTTATTTTAATGGAAAAATATAGATGATTAATTAAATGAAAGAAGATTGGGAAATGATCATGATAATTTGGAAACGTTGATATGTTTGACCAAAAGAATAGAAAAGAAGGGGTGAGGTTCAACCATGATGTATAGCCGAACCCCACCAAATATTTTTATGGATCTAAGTTTTCTTAGAGGGTAAATCATGTGGACTGATTTATTAAATTTAAAGAATGATGGAGAACCAAGGACCTTAGGGTTCGGCCATGGTGTATGGCCGAACCCCATAGAGAATTTTGGGATGATGTTAATGCAATTAGAGTTTAAATTATGTAAGTATTATTATTGAATGTTTTAATGGATCTAAACCATTGATGAAGGTCATGAACCATAGGGTTCGGCCAAGCACGGGTTGTTTTTGGAATGGAGATGGATTTGGTTGCTTAATATGGAAAGCTTCCAAGCATGGAAGGAGTTGCTAAACTTGGAAGGCATCCAATAATGGAAAGATAGTTTCTAATTTAGGAAACTATCTATCTATAGAAGTTTGTCTATTATAGGAAAGATCTTATTCTTAGAAAGTGGATATTGAAATTAGAAAATATCTAATTATAGACCATGAAGATTATTTTAGAAAACTTCCATGTATGGAAGGTGGAAGATGATTACTATTCTTGATAAGCTTCTAATAAAGACATGGGACGGCCATTGCATGGCCGAACCATAATGGCTAAGATGCTAGATTATGTTTAATTATGGAATATGACATCTAATTATGGAATCTATATTTGGAAAGCATTCAATTAGGGAAAGTTAGAGTTTAATTTAGAAAGTTTTCAATTATAGAAGAAAGAGATTAATTTGGAAAATTCTAACTATGGAAGGTTTTATTTGTGGTTCCATGGGTGTGGGTCATTGGTGGATCCATGTATGTAATATAATGGAACCTAAACATGAATTGTCAAAGGCAATGGCAAAGTTGTAAATACTTGCTAAAAATGGAAGGTTAGCCATGGATGGCATTTTAGTAATTATATGAGAATTAATAGACCTATGTTTTGGGACCTAAAACTTAGGTGACGAGATCAATGGCAATTTGGTAAATAAAGGGTAAAAAATGAAGAATGGTTTATGGACTTAAACTATTGTAAATCAAGTGGGACTTGGTTTTGATTCTTTATTATATTTTAAGGTAACGGAACCTCATAAGGTGTTTACGATCGTGAGCGGTTACCGAGCGAAAGACGTAAGAACACGAAGCGGGCTTTGGTAGGATTCCACTTCTTGAAACCATGGGTTTATGTACATTGTTTTATCTTGATTTGATGAATTTATATTGCAAAGGATATGTTTTAAACTGATTTTAAATGCTATGTTTATGTGATAAAGTAGCATATGTTTTATATGTTTCAAGTATGAGCTTTTAAATGCTATGATTTGTATAATTGCATAGCATATGGACATTTGCATCTCATGCATGGCATGGGAGGGATGACAGGTAACCGGGGACCCACACTCCGTCGGGGCATCCGTAAAGCACTAGTGGGGAATACCTTGATGAGGAGCATTCCATCAAGAGGACATTATGTATGAATTATAACCGGAGATCCACACTCCGTCGGGGCGTCCGAAAGACCTATGTGGTGGGTACATTTATGTACATGTGATGGGTGAGACTCATTGCATATTTGTCATCATTTCATGGCATGGATTTTACCTGGTTTTATATATTATGTTATAATATATGTTTTGTACTAACCATGTGTTAGCCGTAATTGGAATACCTACTGGGAGCATTGTTCTAACGCCCTACTTGTACCCTTTAGTGGATGATGCAGGAAACGAGGAAAACGCTAAACGCAAAAAGGGACAAGCATAAGAGCTCGAAACGCTTTTAGTTTATATTTTGTTTAAGATACTCATGGGCTTGTATTTGAGTATCTAGAATTCGGATTGTAATAACTTAGATGAATTTGCTATGGTTGGATGTCTTATTGAATAATTATGATATGATAATGATGATTTAAGACTCGATGTACTATGTTATCTGAATATAATAGAATTTGGTTCTATTATGATTCCGCATTTTGATGTTATGATTCCGTAGGATATGATTTTATTCCGCATATTGATATTGCCATGTGTGAACCATACACACATAGTGTTGTTATTATATCTTAATGGAATAGAACTATGTTCTATTATGTTTCCGCATGTTATGATTTTTATTCCGCATGTTTATATTGCTATGTGTGAACCGTTTTCATGGACTGAATCCATACACACATAGGGTTGGCCAGTTAAGGGTCGGACTTTGGAAGTTTGGACTTAGCTCGCGTCGTGACCTCCCGCGCTCTATCACTCTACTCTATTATAAAAAAAAAAATATATACTCTGAATTTACGGGAAAAAGCGAGTGAAAAAGGGCGGGGCGTTACAATAGGCTCGGCTGACAGAGGGCTTGAGGCAAGAGGCTCAGGATCTACGACGATGGCTTGGGTTTTATTTTCCTATCTCTTTTGTTTTAATTTTATGATGTCCGGCTAATTTCTTGTACTAAGGTTAAGGATGAAACCCCATTAATGAAATAATATTCTTTTATTTGTTTATTTAATTTCTGAATATGTGTGTTTAATTATTTATGATTTGTGCTTCATTAGATTAATTAGATGTTAATTATTTTCACCACTAATATCATGTATTTGTGGTAGTTAATATTAATATTTGATTCATCATTGTTTGGCGTTTAAATTAATTTTAAAGTAAAACCCTTTGATTCATTGTTTTATTTTATTTTAATTTAAATACATTGGATGCCTAGATTAATCCCTTTGATCCATTGTCTTTTAAGTTAAGATTAGATACATTGAATACTTAGAATTTACATTTTTAAGCAAAGGAAAATCAATCTTTGAACACCATATTAATGAATTTAAATGTTTAAATCTCTAAAAATTGGAAATAAATAAATAAATAATTAGAAGATTATGGATTTAATGGTGGTGCAATCCGATACTTTAGTAATTTCTCTCACTTGATTCAATCTTTATTTTTAGTTATTTTAATTTTGCATGTTTAATTCAACCATCCTCCATAAAAAAGAAAAGTATTAACTAGGTTAAGATTATTTTTTTAGGCTTTTTAATTTGTTTTCCCATTCATTCTAAACCAAGTCCTTGTGGGTTCGACCTCGTACTCAATCGCTATACTGTCTAATGGTTTATGCGCTTACGAGTTATAAATTTAAAATTTGTACAATAATTATTACGCCTGAAATTTTTCTGAATTTATTTGAAACAATAAAATATTCATATGAAGCTTAGGAAATGATATAGATGTAATGCTCCGCCCTTTTTCACTCGCTTCTTCCCGTAAAATCAGAGTCTACTTTTTTAAAAAAAAAAAACGAAGAGTGATAGAAAGCGGAACGTCACGACGCGAGCTAAGTCCGAACTTCCAAAATTCGACCCTTAACTGGCCAACCCTATGTGTACATGGACTCAGTCCATGAAAACGGTTCATACATAGCAATATAAACATGCGGAATAAAAATCATAACATGCGGAAACATAATAGAACACAGTTCTATTCCATTAAGATATAATAAATATATCAAATCCAGTATAATAAATCATACCATACTTCTAAAGCATCGTATCCAAAACAATGTATGATAATAGAGATCCAATCATACAGATAAAAATCAAAAACCTTACATGATAATAAAGATCATAATCATGCCGATTCAATGCCATGCCATGCTATCATATGCAATGAGTCACACCCATCACAAAATATCCTCTTGATGGAAAACTCCTCATCAAGGTATCCCCCACGATTTGTTTTACGGACGCCCCGGCGGAGTGGTGGATCTCCGGCTACTGTTCATCCCTCCCATGCCATGCATGAGATGCAAATTCAACATGCTATATAGAAAAACAAAATATAGCATTAAAAATCATATTTTTTAAACATAACCAACACATGCTATTTTATCATATAAACATAGTATTTAAAATCTTACTTTGAAACATATCCTTTGCAACATAATTTCATAAAAAATAAGATAAAGACAATGTACATAAACCCATGGTTTCAAAGAGGTGGAATCCTACCAAAGACTGCTAACGTGTCTTTGCGTCTTTCGTCCGATAACCGCTCACAATCGTAAACACCTTATGAGGTCCCGTTACCTTAAAATATAACAATCAATCAAAACCAAGTCCCACTTGATTCACAATATTTTTAAGTCCATAAACCAATCCTTATGGTTTATCATTTTCAGCCGATATTACCAAATTGCCATTGGTCTAATCTTTAATTAACAATTCATTTATTTAATCCCACATACGTAACCCTATGTTCATCAAAACAATCCCCATGGGATTCGGCCCTACATCATGGCCGAACCCATGGTCCATTAATGCAATTAATTACAATAATGTCATTATTCCTTCCATGGTTAGTCACCTTCATTTATTCACCCATGTTTAGATCCAAAACATAGATCCATAAACATCTAAGTCCAGCAAACCTTCCCCATGGGGTTCGGCCATGGTGTATGGCCGAACCCATGGTCCTTTATTTTTACTTAATTATCAAAATGTCATCCATAGCTATCATTCCATATTCTCACCCTTCATCCCTTGGCTTGGTAAATCATTCACTTATATTGCATAAAGGCTAATAATTAACCCACTAATCAAAGTTCATAAAATCCATTCAACTTGATTCATGGGGTTCGGCCACACACCATGGCCGAACCCTATGATATCTTAATTCCATTTAAATTACAATATTGTCATTCATGGCTAACCTTCCATTTTAGCAAGTATTTACAACCTTGCCATTGGTCTAATTATTTCAAACCTTTCACTCATTAACACTTACACATTATAGATCCATAAATTGTTCCATAAACAAATCCCCATGCATGGCCGAACCTCACCCATAGAGACAAATCCATCCTTTTTTTATTTAAAATACTAAGTCCATACATAACCCATAAATTTGGTTCATGGGGTTCGGCCAAACACCATGGCCGAACCCTATGTCCATTAATTTCACCTAGTAACAATTTTGTCATCACCTTCATCACCTTAGGTTTCAAAACCGATCCATAAACCCATATGATGCATAACTTCCCAATTATAGAAACTTTCCAAATTATGAACCCTTTTTCAAAAATCATTAATCCTTGATCTAGCATCTTAGCCATAATGAAATTATGGTTCGGCCATGCAATGGCCGACCCATATCCTTAATTAGAAACTTATTAAAAATAGTAACCATCTTCCATAAAATGAAACTTTCCCATTTTAATCTCCTCCTTCTATTTTTAGAAGGTATCCAAATTTATCTCTACCTTCCAAAATTAGAGACTTTCCAATTTAATCTCTACTTTCCATAATTAATCAACTTTTCGATTTATTAAAAATCCCAATACACCTCCAATACAACTCCATGGGTTCGGCTATACACCATGGCCGAACCCTATGGTCCTTAAATTTCCTCTTGAAGCATTTAACTACCATTTTAAATCCATACATTTAACCAATATTCCTACATGGGGTTCGGCAATGCATTGTGGCCGAACCCTATGAATCATGCTTCCATTAATTTAATGATCTAATTTCATTAACATAATTCCATTTAAATCCTTTTGAAATCCATTAAACCCAAACAATGTCCTTCCATGGTTTTCTAACCCATAGATCAAATTAATTTACCAATCACCATTCATAAAAATATGACCCATGTTCCTACATTAAAATCACCAAAACCCTTCAATGGGGTTTGGCCATGTGATGGTTCAGCCCTTTTCCTTAAAATTATTTAAAATCAATCCCCCAATCTTCTTCCATTTACCAATTCTCTTCCATGGGGTTCGGCCATACACCTTGGCCGAACCCTATGGTTGTTTTCTTTTAAACAAAAATATAAAATCAAACTACTACCCGTTTACGTGGCTCCTTCGATTTTTCCTTCGCTTGTTCTTCCAATCCTTCTTCTTCCTTAGCCTCTTTTCCTTCTAGATCTTTTTCTTCACTTGCTGGCTACCCTTCTTTGTATCTGAATGCCGTGAGATATACTTTGAGAGTGAGAGAGAGAAAATGCTTTTGAATAGAAATTACTCCAAGCTTTTGCCTTATGCGCCTCTCCTTTATAAAATCTTCCATTTGACCAAACTTAATCCCATATTTAGAATGTGCCATCCTTATTGCCGTTTATCCCTTGCTTGTTTAACCATTGCCGTGTGCCTCTCTTCTAATAATACCCCATTAAATTAGCCATTGCCATGTGCACCTTTGTTGCCTCTTATAAAACATCCACTTAATAAAAAATAGAAACTGCCATGCGCCCCTTGTTTAGCTATTGCCTTAGAGCCATTCTTATCTAGGAAAGGGACCCTTTTTAAAAGATACTCTAACATACCTTATCACATATGCGCATATTCATAGATTTTTATATCTAATATTCGACCATGTGCTATTTATTCAATTAGACATATTCTTTACTGATCATGATCGGCTAAAGCAATATCCCATCTCATCCATGCGTGTTGCCCATCTTGGTTAATCATTGTTCAACTAAAAACTCCTAAAATCTAGTCATCAACATCTTTCATTTCCTAAAATCTTTCCATGTCATCCCTACATACACGGCTCATGATCTTTTATTTAATCTTAGCCATTTTGCATTATTATTTAATTCAACCCCATTTAATTTAAATTGAACTCACTAGGTGGTCATCCAAATTAACCATGACTCATTGGGTCCCAATTGGGCATTTGACCCAAATAAACAACCTTGACCCAATTAAACATATCTTACCCATTTATTTTAAATTGAAACTATGCATATTCGTTGGATTTTAATTGGGCAAAGACTAAACACTTTACCCATATAGGATCCATATCTAAAATTCACAAATTAAATGGGTAATTTCCGTAATTATTTATAACTTGAAAATCCGGGGTGTTACGATACAACCCTTATTTTAAAATTTTCGTCCAAAAAATCGAGTGAAGTAGGGCTTCAAATATTTACATAAATAGCTTAGGATGAGCTGTTCTCATTTCCGACTCGAGTTCCCATATTGGTTCCTCAATGCTATGTTGATTCCATACCACTTCGACAAATTGAATCGCTCGGTTCCGTATTACCCTTTGTTCTGTGTTGTCTTCTCAAACTGCCCATCAGTCTGGGGATGGAATATTGTACTAGTCAATAAGTCTGTTCCCATGGCCGCCTGCATGCTCTGCCATACTCTGCCGGTAAATCAACCATCTCTATCGGACACAATAGTCCGAGGTATACCATGCAATGTGATGATATCCTTAATATACCGCCGACCTAAAGTCTCAGATGAGTCTGTCATCTTGATGGGAATGAAATGTGTAGACTTGGTCAGTCGATTTAACACGACCCATATCGCATCGTTGCCCTTTGAAGACCTTGGCAACCTTGTCACAAAATCCATGGAGATGTGCTCCCATTTTCATTCCGGTACTGGTAAGGGTTTGAGTAACCCTGGTGGCTTCTGATGTTCCATTTTAACCTGCTGACACATTAGGCAATGAGCCACAAATTCTGCCACATCCTTTTAAGTCCGTGCCACCAGTAATGTCTCTTCAGGTAGTGATACATTTTGGTGCTACGCGGATGAATAGAGATTTTGGTCTGATGTGCCTCAACCAATAACTTTTTTCTACAACTCTTTGGTACATTTATTTTACCTCGGAATACAAGACCCTGTCCTGGTCGTAACTCCCATTCTAGTATGACTTCACCAATAGTCATCTTGACCCATATCTCTTCCACTTCTGGGTCTATCGTTGTTCCTGTTCAATTTTGTCAAGTACTACTTAATTACATCAAAGTCACTCATATCAACCTATGAGTTTCATTCTCGTAAAATTTATTTTGTCTCATATTATCTCTTTTCCTCGTGAACCCATTTGTGATCTTATGTAGATCAATGTATTCTA
Organism: Chimonanthus praecox; assembly: GCA_022113865.1. Lineage (NCBI taxonomy): Eukaryota > Viridiplantae > Streptophyta > Magnoliopsida > Laurales > Calycanthaceae > Chimonanthus > Chimonanthus praecox. Next base: position 38,191,943 of record CM039094.1, read on the forward strand.
TTTCACATTACCTGTTATCAAAAAAATATTTTCCATACGTACTCGCTCAATGCGTTCATTCGTCTACTCTCTGCGTGAGGTAGTCTGCCAATACGAGCCTATGCTCAAGTCTTTTGTTGATTCCTTTTTAACTAGGTTTCTAGTTGCACTCTCCTGGAACTCCATCGGCTAACTAAAGAGTCAAGTGGCCAGTCTCACTGAGTAGTCGCCCATAGCTTCCCATTTGAGTTTCACTAGACTCTTAACTTTTCCATTAAGTACATCTCCAAAATTAAACATATCCTCATTTGCACATAAGTCACTATGTGACAAACACCTTTTGTTCAAAACTTCTATGATACCAAGTATCTCTTTATACTAACTTTCCTATGATACAAGTCATAATACGACTAACACCTTTTTCTTATAACGTAGGACGTAAATTGAAGCATGTCTCAGAAATTAGATCTATATGTCATCTATGGGACCAACAGGTCTATCATACTACCAACATGTCTACCTTTGTAATGCCCCGCCCTTTTTCACTCGCTTTTTCCCGTAAATTCAGTGTATATTTTTTTTATAACAGAGTAGAGTGATAGATCGCGGGACGTCACGACGCGAGCTAAGTCCTAACTTCTAAAGTCCGACCCTTAACTGGCCAACCCTATGTGTGTATGGACTTAGTCCAATAAAATAGTTCACACATAACAAAACCGACTTGCGAAATTAAAATCATAAACTGCGGAATCATAATCATCAAAACACGGAATCATATTAGAACCAAGTTCTAATCCATCCAGATAGCAAAATATGTCATAATAATCAAACCAAATCATTCAACCATCTAAGTTATTAAATTCTGAAATCCAAATACTCAAATACAAGTTCATGAGTATCTTTATTCAAAAACATGTAAAATAAGTCTTCCAAGCTCCTATGCCTAATTCGTCTTAGGTTCATTGTTTTCCTGAATACCTGTATCACCAACTACAGGGTAGAAGTAGGGCGTTAGTACAACGCACCCACTAGGTATTCCAATTACGGCCAACACATGGTTAGTACCAAAACATATATAATAACATAGTGATGTCACAACCATATAAAATCCATGCCATGCAATGATGACAATATGCAATGAGTCCCACCCATCACCTGTACATAAAAATGCCCACCACATAGGTCTTTCGGACGCCCCAACGGAGTGTGGACCCTCCGGGAATCTTCTTGATGGAAATCACATCAAGGTGTTGTACATAGGTTTTTCGGACGCCCCGATGGAGTGTGACCCCTCCGGTTATAAATCCTCCACCCCATGCCATGCATGACATGCCAATGAAACACATGCTATTTTATAACATAAACATAGCATTGAAAATCATCAATTGAAAACACATCCAACACATGCTCTTTATATAATTAAACTTAGCATTTAAAATCATCCTTTGAAACATAATTGGCCCATGCTATTTTAAACCCTTAAACATAGCATTTGAAATTCAATATAATAAAAACATATCCTTGGAAACATATTTTCATCAAACATAAGATAAAACAAAGTACATAAACCATCGTTTTAAAGAGGTGGAATCCTACCTAAGACCATTCACAAGTCCTTGCGTTTTTGTCCAAGATTCTATCACCGATCGCGCATCGCTTGCGAGATCCCGTTACCTTATAATGTAATAATGAATCAACATCTAGTCTCACCTAATTACAAGGTTCTAAGTCTATAAACAAAACCCCATGGGGTTCGGCCATACACCATGGCTGAACCCATGGCTTACCATTTTTCATACATAATTACAAAAATGCCATTGTTGATAACCCTAGCCCCTTTTCTTTGCTTAGGTTCCAAGTCATCCATTCATGCTTCCAAAGCACATAATCCCATAAAGTTCGGCTATACACCATGGCCGAACCCAATGTCCAATATTCTCTCATATTTACAAAAAAAATGCCATTGGTTTCCTCTTTCCTTTAAATCTTCCATAATTAGACCTTATAAATTTCCCTAACCAAATAATTCCATTAAACACAACTCATGGGGTTCGGCCATACATCATGGCCGAACCCACGGTTCTCTACTTTGGTGTTTAATTACATTATTTGCCATTCCTTTCTCCATTAATCCATAACATACATTGTATCCCATATTTTATTTTAAAACTACACATAACCAACTCATAACATAGGTTCATAATCTGATTCATAAATCAACCCTTAAACCATGAATTAAAGACGCCATTAATCCTTTAATTTGGACCATGGGGTTTGGCCATACCCTTGGCCGAACCCTATGGTGTATAGTTTCCAAATTAACTCTACCTTCCATAATTGTATGTTTTCCAACATAGATTCCATACTTAGACATCATACTCCATAATTAAAAAGATTTCCCAAAATTAAACCCTAGTGGGGTTCGGCCATACACCATGGCCGAACCTCACTCATGGTATCCAATCCATTCATTTAATCCAATTTCTATGATCAAACCCCACCTTCCATTCTTGGATAGTTTCCATAATAAATCTTTATGATCTTAATTAGATATTTTCTAATTTTAATATCCAATTCCAAGAATAGAAACTTTCCTAATTAGCAACCTCCTTTCCATAAATGGATTGTTTCCTTAATTAACCAATCCTTTCCATAATTGGAAACACCTTCTAAAATTAGATTGCTTTTCCAAATTTAGCAACTCTTTCCATATTTGGATTGCTTTCCAAGTTTAGCAATACTTTCCATATTTGGATACTTTCCTTAATTAGACTTACTAAATTAAACAACGTCCTTCCATAAATGGAAGGTTTCCAAATTTAGTAGAACACCTTCCAAAATCGGGTGCTTTCCAATTTAGTAAACCCTTTCCTTAATTAGAAGGTTTTCTATTTTAATCTCCATTCCAAAATCCACCCCATGGGGTTCGGCCATACACCTTGGCCGAACCCTATTGTTCATGATCTTGGCCATTGGTTTTAGATCCAAATAAAATCCATCACCAATCCACAAAATGTTTGGTGGGGTTCGGCCATACACCATGGCCGAACCTCACTTCTTCTTTTTATTACTTTAGATCCCATAACTTAACCATAAAAACATCATGGTTCGGCCATGCCATGGCCGACCCAATGTCCTTCCAATTTTTCCTTTAAAAATTATCAAACTCTTCCATGCATTTTCATCATTCAAATTTGTTAATCTAAACCATAAATCCCCATGGTTTTTATTATTCAAACCATCATGAAATAACCATGACTTTCCATGATCCAAAACCTAAAAACATAAACCCAAAGCATAAATAAAAAACACACCATGGTTTTCAATCTTTAAAACCAATTATTAATCAAATCCTTCCATGGGGTTCGGCCATGCACTATGGCCGAACCCTATGGTTCTTTCTTCTCTTTTTAAACCATTAACCCATCTCCAATTTTTCTCCATGGGGTTCAGCCAACCACCATGGCCGAACCCTATGGTTCTTTACTTCAAAATAATTTAATCAAAAGAGAGTACCAACCTTTTCCGATTGATTTCCTTGTTCTTCCAATCTTTCTCCTTTCTTCTCCAATATTTTTCCTTTCCTTTGCTGGCCGAGAACACCTCTTCTTTTTACTGCCTTCTTCTTCTTTTGCTCTTGCCGTGTGAGGGAATTTAAGAGAAAGATAGAGAGGTTTCGGCTATGAAGGTGTAAACCTTGTGCCATTGCCCCTTTCTCCTTTTATAATTTCCTTTTGATCCATCCTTAGAAAGTTCTTACAATGAGCAACCCCTTAGCCGTGCGCCCGTTGCCATTAAATGGCAAAGACCAACCTCCCTTGCCTCATTTAAAACCTTCTTAATTCTATCTCTATCTATATTAGATAGTTTCCTTTGGCTTCCCATCCATGCTCATAATGTAGATATTAATATCCAAATTTTGACCATGCTCAATCTTTTAATTATTTTCTTAAATATCTCATCCCTTTTGAAAATATTCTAGTATATCATTGTGGATTTAAAATCCCATATATCACTCATGCGCATAAATTTATGGATTTCACATCAACAACTCGGCCATAAAATCTTTTATTTAAAATTAGATATAATTCATCACTAAATTAATTCAACCCATTTGAATTTTAATAAAACCAATTCCAACATTGGTTAGGTCCTAATTGGGTCATGGCCCAATTCTTGATCCAAATAAGGTTCAATTCTAAAATCCACCATTTAAAAGAATAATTGTCATATAAAATAATAGTCTGAAAATCCAAGGTGTTACAACCTTGGTACCGATACCTGACATTAATCCAAACCGCCACGGAAATCACCATCCGCAGTTATACACATCCATCCCTGGTACCACTCTATCAATGAGTATCATCTATCCATGATTAATAGTCATCCATGAATATAACCCCCTTCTGGGTATAATCCATTCATGGCATAACTAATCTATCCTTGATCATAATTAATCCAGACCCATCATCTACCATGAGATATTTTATCCATAGAAACTACACTCGAATGAGTCACTACCTGACTGTGGCAACCATATTAAAACATAAACACACCCCGACCCCTTAGCAAGACTTAAAGACCATGACTTACCAAGCGGAAGACCCACGTCCAAAGTGATCATGTCTACCCCGCCCTGTATTCCTTCACCCCAAGGGTGATTCAGTCAAGCTCTAAGCTGGTCGGACCGCGTTTAACGAAGCTAGCACCACCCCCGCGGGTAAAATAGTACCTAGCTCTGCGCGTCCATGCACGTCAAGTGTGCAAAATAGCCGTGAGGGAGCCCTCCAGCACGTAGCATGCTAGGGACCCACTCCTCAACGGTAACCCTATGGGACCAAGTCTCCGTATTTCATATCGAGGTTCCCACAGTCTCATGGCTACTCTAAGCCATACTCATAGAATCTACATACTTATCTCATCAATATTACGTGAGAGACGCACCCATGCAACATCTCAATACCCAAGTCCTCATAAACTCTTAAGTTTGCATACTTTATTGAAAATTATTCCTACTTCCATCACATTTATCATGGGGCCACTGTATCTATCGTGGGATCCATATATCGTCATTGTCTATCAATAGGGAATATTATAGTAAGTGTAGTGGGCATTTGTTGTACTACGGTGCTAGTAACATATGCGAATGCAGTAGATCAAATAACGTATAAGGATATGAACTACAAACCACTGCCATACCTTGAATTACCGAATGGTCCACTGTCTCTGGAGAAGAAGTTGAAGTATTCAGTCGTCCAGATCCTTGTGACTGAGCTAATCGAGCCGAATGACAGAGAGAACCCCTGAAGTGAGGAGAACTTTTGCTATGTGGACACTCTCTTTTGAAATGGCCCTGTTGACCACACCGGAAACAAGAACTTCTAGTGGAATCAGTAAAGGCTGAAGATCTCCAAAAGTAAGGTTTGAATCTTTTGTGAGGGCAAAAAGTATTCCCCCCATCCCGACCTTTTTGGTCCTGTGTTTCATTGGGAGTTGTGTCCCCATTTCCGCTCAAAAGTTGCTGTAGAACGGAAGTGACTACCACCTGTACTAGGTTCCGTAGTTCAGGAGGTACTTCAGGAATGTTTGCACTATCCTGACCCTCTCCGTTATGTTCTACTTCCTTTGGAGACATTTTCCTAAGTCATGGAAACATCGGTTGACTTAGTTTATATGTAAAGTTTGTATTCTTCATAGTTTAGGGAAATTGCCAAATAAACAACTTGTCTATCTTGTCCTTGGGAAAATTGTCAAATAGTGTTTCTTGTCTTTGGGGAAATTTCCAAATAAGCACTCTTGATTTTGCTTCGTTTCTGGGGAATATATCCTATTTTGCTATGTTGGATAATTCCGATTATTTTGACTGTACTTCCTTTGCTATCATCCGTCTGAGTCTAACGAAGTAATTTAATGCACGAGACCGGATTAATTTACTCTGAAAGATTCAATGTTTCGGGTTCGCTCTCATACCAACTGTAACACCCCGCCCATTTTCACTCGCTTCTTCCGTAAAATCAGAGTCTATTTTTTTTTTTTATAAACAAAGAGTGATAGAGAGCGAGACGTCACGACGCGAGCTAAGTCCGAACTTCCAAAATTCGACCCTTAACTGGCCAACCCTATGTGTGCATGGACTCAGTCCATGAAAACGGTTCACACATAGCAATATAAACATGCGGAATAAAAATCATAACATGTGTAAACATAATAGAACACAGTTCTATTCCATTCAGATATAATAAATATATCAAATCCAGTATAATAAATCATACCATACTTATAAAGCATCGTATCCAAAACAGTGTATGATAATAGAGATCCAATCATACAGATAAAAATCGGAAACCTTGCATGATAATAAAGATCATAATCATGCCGATTCAATGCCATGCCATGCTATCATATGCAATAAGTCTCACCCATCACAAAATATCCTCTTGATGGAAAACTCCTCATCAAGGTATCCCCCACGATTTGTTTTACGGACGCCCCGGCGGAGTGGTGGATCTCCGGCTACTGTTCATCCCTCCCATGCCATGCATGAGATGCAAATTTCAACATGCTATATAGAAATACAAAATATAGCATTTAAAATCACATTTTTTAAACATAACCAACACATGCTATTTTATCATATAAACATAGCATTTAAAATCTTACTTTGAAACATATCCTTTGCAACATACTTTTATTAAAAATAAGATAAAGACACTTGTGAGGTGGAATCCTACCAAAGACCGCTAACGTGTCCTTACGTCTTTCGTCCGGTAACCGCTCACTATCGTAAACATCTTGTGAGGTCCCGTTACCTTAAAATATAACAATCAATTAAAACCAAGTCCCACTTGATTCACAATATTTTTAAGTCCATAAACCAATCCCCATGGTTTATCATTTTCAGCCGATATTACCAAATTGCCATTGGTCTAATCTTTAATTAAAAATTCATTTATTTAATCCCACATACGTAACCCTATGTTCATCAAAACAATCCTCATGGGATTTAGCCCTACATCATGGCCGAACCCATGGTCCATTAATTCAATTAATAACAATAATGCCATTATTCCTTCCATGGTTAGTCACCTTCATTTATTCACCCATGTTTAGATCCAAAACATAGATCCATAAACATCTAAGTCCAGCAAACCTTCCCCATGGGGTTCGGCCATACACCATGGCCGAACCCATGGTCCTTTATTTTTACTTAATTATCAAAATGCCATCCATGGCTATCATTCCATATTCTCACCCTTCATCCCTTGGTTTGGTAAACCATTCACTTATATTGTACAAAGGCTAATAATTAACCCACTAATCAAAGTTCATAAAATCCATTCAACTTGATTCATGGGGTTCGGACACACACCATGGCCGAACCTTATTATATCTTAATTCCATTTAAATTACAATATTGCCATTCATGGCTAACCTTCCATTTTTAGCAAGTATTTACAACCTTGCCATTGGTCTAACTATTTCAAACCTTTCACTCATTAACACTTACACATTATAGATCCATAAATTGTTCCATAAACAAATCCCCATGGGGTTCGGCCATACACCATGGCCGAACCTCACCCATAGAGACAAATCCATCCTTTTTTTATTTAAAATACTAAGTCCATACATAACCCATAAATTTGGTTCATGGGGTTCGGCCAAACACCATGGCCAAACCCTATATCCATTAATTTCACCTATTAACAATTTTGTCATCACCTTCATCACCTTAGGTTTCAAAACCGATCCATAAACCCATATGATACATAACTTCCCAATTATAGAAACTTTCCAAATTATGAACCCTTTTTCAAAAATCATTAATCCTTGATCTAGCATCTTAGCCATAATGAAATAATGGTTTGGCCATGCAATGGCCGACCCATATCCTTAATTAGAAACTTATTAAAAATAGTTACCATCTTCCATAAAAAGAAACTTTCCCATTTTAATCTCCTCATTCCATTTTTAGAAGGTATCCAAATTTATCTATACCTTCCAAAATTAGAGACTTTCCAATTTAATCTCTACGTTCCATAATTAATCAACTTTCCAATTTATTAAAAATCCCAATACACCTCCAACACAACTCCATGGGGTTCGACCATACACCATGGCCGAACCCTATGGTCCTTAAATTTCCTCTTGAAGCATTTAACTACCATTTTAAATCCATACATTTAACCAATATTCCTACATGGGGTTCGGCCATGCATTGTGGCCGAACCCTATGGTTCATGCTTCAATTAATTTAATGATCTAATTGCATTACATAATTACATTTAAATCCTTTTGAAATCCATGAAACCCAAACAATGTCCTTCCATGGTTTTCCAACCCATAGATCAAATTAATTTACCAATCATCATTCATAAAAATATGACCCATGTTCCTACATTAAAATCACCAAAACCCTTCCATGGGGTTTGGCCATGTGGAAGGGTTTTGGCCATGTCATGGTTCAGCCCTTTTCCTTAAAATTATTTAAAATCAATCCCCCAATCTTCTTCCATTTACCAATCTCTTCCATGGGGTTCGGCCATACACCTTGGCCGAACCCTATGGTTCTTTTCTTTTAAACAAAAATATAAAATCAAACTACTAACCGTTTACGCAACTCCTTCGGTTTTTCCTTCGCTTGTTCTTCCAATCCTTCTTCTTCCTTAGCCTCTTTTCCTCCTAGATCTTTTCTTCACTTGCTGGCTGCCCTTCTTTGTATGTGAATGCCGTGAGATATACTTTGAGAGAGAGAGAGAAGATGCTTTTGAATAGAAATTACTCCAAGTTTTTGCCTTATGCGCCTCTCCTTTATAAAATCTTCCACTCGGCCAAACTTAATCCCATATTTAGAATGTGCCATCCTTAGTGCCGTGTATCCCTTGCTTGTTTAACCATTGCCGTGTGCCTCTCTTCTAATAATACCCCATTAAAGTAGCCATTGCCGTGTGCACCTTTGTTGCCTCTTATAAAACCTCCACTTAATAAAAAAATAGAAAATGCCATGCGCCCCTTGTTTAGCTATTGCCTTAGAGCCATTCTTATCTAGGAAAGGGACCCTTTTTAAAAGATACTCTAACATACCTTATCACATATGTGCATATTCATAGATTTTTATATCTAATATTCGGCCATGTGTTATTTATTCAATTAGACATATTCTTTATTGATCATGATCGGCTAAAGCAATCTCCCATCTCATCCATGCGTGTTGCCCATCTTGGTTAATCCTTGTTCAACTAAAAACTCCTCTAGTCATCAACATCTTTCATTTCCTAAAATCTTTCCATTTCATCCCCACATACACAGCCCATGATCTTTTATTTAATCTTAGCCATTTTGTATTATTATTTAATTCAACCCCATTTAATTTAAATTGAACTCACTAGGTGGTCATCCAAATTAACCATGACCCATTGGGTTCCAATTGGGTACTTGACCCAAACAAACAACTTTGACCCAATTAAACATATCGTACCCATTTATTTTAAATTGAAACTATAGATATCCGTTGGATTTTAATTGCGCAATGACCCAACACTTTACCCATATAAGATCCATATCTAAAATTCACAAATTAAATGGGTAATTTTCGTAAATATTTATAACTTGAAAATCCGGGATGTTACAATAGACCATTATTTTGGACCTTTTGAGCCTTTGAAGCCTACCTATATTGGTCATATGTTATCTTGTTAGTTCTCATTTTGAGCCTTGAATTAAAGTTAGGCCAAATTGTTTTTTATTAACCTTGTTATCCATACCCAACTCCGGTTGTGGAGTTTGAGTCAAAATTGAAATATATGTGACCTATTCTAGAGCTCAGAAAGGGTTATAGATGATTGTTATTGGGATAGTACTCTTTTAAAATAAATATGTCTCTTGAAAACAAAAAAAAAAAGAGCAGAATATGCTAAAAAAAAAATGAAAAAAAAGAAGAAGAAAGGGAACATTCATCCATACATTAGAAAAGAAGGATGTGAAAAAAAAGAAAAAAAAAAGTTCGAAAAAGTCTGAAAAAAAAATGTTGTGAAAATGAAGAAAAAATAGAGGAAGAATATCCTATTTTAAAGGAAGACATCGCTCCCGCGACCTACACTGATCATAATAATCCACCAATAAACCAAAAATCGTAAGCAACCATCATAATTACAAATTATAGCATCACTTCATTATTACATTTATCCAACTCAATGAAAAGTACACATAATTCAAATACATGACAAAGTCCTCAATTACAAGATGGGACCCTGACAAACTGCAAAACTGCAACTCTACGCCCAACGTCCAACTGAGGGTCCCGCCAACCCTCCCTTTATGAAGTACCTGTGAGGCAAGGGGGTGAGCTCTACATGCCCAGTGAGGGAACACATGCATCGTAAGTCATCAAGCATACACTGCACATAATCATATGGACATATCAATGTCTAGGATGTCTACATGCATGACCATACAAACGTGTGCCCTACCCCTAGCACATGGGCCCACGTCACCCGGGCCTCTAGGACATCCTCTAACCAACCCAATGCAACTCCCTTATGTGTCCAACCACAACAGTCCACTCATCCATGGTTACGCAGACTGATCCTCAGTCGGATTGGGATCTCTAGTCCTCAACTAGACCTATGACCCTCTCATGACAACCTGCACACATACCTCAACTAGAGTCCCAAACTGATTACCACACGGGAGTAACCACCTCACCAGTCCTCAACTAACTGCCAACCAGACTCATCCATGGTCTCATCAACCAAGCATCAGTCTCGATAGTCAAACCTATAACCTTGGACCCTATATGTTGGTCTCCACACGATTGGTGTATCCACCTCTCACAGAATTTTATAGGTCTTCTACAGAGTGAGCCGACCGAACTCACTCATTAGGCGCCCATAAATTCCTGGTGAGTCAACACCCACAACACAAGTCTCAACAATGAACCCCAATACCATAACCGCGGGTAAACATACTACCACATCGCACCACAAGTTGTCCCCACCATACAGATGTCCTAGCCTGGAATACCATACCTCAGATTGTACCCACCCTACAGGTGTCATTGCCTGAAACATCGTCTCGCACCACACCGCAGGCTGTCTCCACCCTACAGGTGTCCTAGCCTGGAATATCTCATCACATCGCAAGTTGTCCCCACCCTACAGGTGTCCTAGCCTAGAATATCTCATCACATCACATCGCACCATCCCTCAATCAATGAGCGGGCGAGCACATCCTCAGCCTAGTCGGTCATCCCGGGAATCACAAACCATGCCAGCGAGAGCTGTCCCTCACCGAATCGTCCCTCGACCTAGGCTAACACCTCCTCAGCCTACTCGGTCATCTAGGGATCACAAACTATGCCAGCGGGAGTTGTCCCTCACCACTCCGTCCCTCGACCTAGGCGAGCACTTCCTCGGCCTACTCGGTCATCCAGGGACCACGGGGCATACTGGCGGGAGCTGTTCCTCACCGAACCATCCCTCGACCTAGGCGAGCACCTCCTCAGCCTACTCGGTCATCTAGGGATCACAAACTATACCAGCGGAAGCTGTCCCTCACGGCTCCATCCCTCGACCTAGGCGAGCATCTCCTCAGCCTACTCAGTCATCCAGGGACCACAAGGCATACTTGTGGGAGCTGTTCCTCACCGTACCATCCCTCGACCTAGGCGAGCACCTCCTCAGCCTACTCGGTCATCTAGGGATCATAAACTATGCCAGCGGGAGCTGTCCCTCACCGCTCCGTCCCTCGACCTAGGCGAGCACCTCCTCAGCCTACTCGGTCATCCAGGGACCACAAGGCATACTGGCGAGAGTTGTTCCTCACCGCACCATCCCTCGACCTAGGCGAGCACCTCCTCAGCCTACTCGGTCATCCGGGGATCACCTCACCAGTCATACATTCGGGTATCGGAACCGCACGGGGCTTCTAAGGTTACCTTGAGTGAACCAACATTCAGCCTGATGGCCTATATAGGGTTAACATAATTACTTCCCAATTAGTCCTTATCTGGGACTCCCAAACACCTTGTTCTCTAAATCAGATCATGCCTCTCTCATAGGTACGTCCGGGAAATACAAGACGGACCGACCATTTGATCCATGCAAGGGGTTACAACTACCCATTTCAAATCACAAGGGAGTCTGAAACCCAACCACGCATCCACTGCGCGGTCCCACATAACATCCGCACCCTAACTATCCGACAAGCTAGGGGGAGTCTCTAGATCCTGATGTTGCCTAGTACCCATGCCCCCCACCGACATCCCACATACGTCAGTTATATGTATGCACAATTAACTCTACACTTACACATGCTATTAACACAGTTCGTCACATAATAATCAAGTGTATGCATCACTATCTATCACTGGTTGACATGTTAACATCCAAACATGTTATAACGTCTAGCAGTCCAAACTATTTATCACATCAACAGAATACATCACACCATAATCAGACATATACCACCACATATTACATATTCAGTTGCTGGCATCTTAGCATATTATCAACCAAAATAAACTTCAATCATGTCATCACGCAATCAATCAATTATGACCTTAATTTAACCAATTCATATATGCCTCTGCGGGCATCAGATACGAATACATCTGGATGGGGACCCCCCACATAATAGTATCAATAGTTCCCTTGCCCAATGGCTCGTAATACCGGGGACCCCCATTCGCCGCATTCTGTACCCACACATCTGATATAGTAGTAATATGCATACATGCATGCTAAAAGTGGTGATAAGTTCCCTCACCTATGTGTACCTCAAAATCCAAAACGAGAAAGATAGTACGCTCGATTGAAAGGAGCTCAATCTGTTGAAAAAAAGAGCAAAAGAATAAGCAATCGGGCAAAAAGGGCCAAACAAAACCTGGAGTGCAAACGGGCCCGAAACTGGGCCGGGCCCTGTAACACCTCGGATTTTTAGTTAATTATTTTATATGAAATTACCCATTTTAATTATGAATTTTAGATTGGATTTGTATATGGATAAAGAATTGGGCCATGACCCAATTAGGACCCAATTGATTGTGAAATTGGTTTTATTAAAATTTAAATGGGCAGGATTAAATTGGTGGTGAATCATATCCAAATTTGAATAAAGGATCTTATGGCCGAATTTTGAATGTGAAATCCCTAGATTAGGCGCATGAAAAATATGTGGGATTGTAAATCCACAAATGATATTCTAGAATATTTGGAGAGGGATTTTCTTAATCAAATTGGATTTGCATATCCTAAGAAAATATTCAAAAATCAAATGAGATTAAGCATGGCCGAATTTTGGAAACTAATATCTATAATTATGCGCATGGATTATAGCCAAGGAATAATTAATATAGAGATATAATTAAAATAAAGTCTTAAATTGAGCAAGGGAGATTGGTAAATCATTAAACAAAGCAAGGCCACACGGTATTGCCAACTAAGGCAAGGTAAGTCGGCCATGGTTAAATAAGGAAGGTTTGACATATATTCAGTATTTTGGTTATAACTTTTCACTCTGATATTCGATGGCTTTTATTCTTTTTGTGTTGGAAAGAAGACTTCAAGGGCTAAAACTTTGTAGTTTATCATTTTTTCTGATTCGGAAGTTAACAAGGTCGAAACTGAGATACAATATCGTATACGTGTAGAACAAAATGGGAAACACAAAGGGCGCACGGCTAAGGGGTGCTCATCCTAAGAAATTTCTAATGTGGGACTAAGGAGAACTAATAAAAGGAGAGGCAAGGAGGGGGTGCACGGTTTTTACAACGCCATTATCAAGTTTTATTCTTCTCTCTCTCTCTCTCAATTCATCATTCTTTTTCACGCCAAAAGTAAGAGAAGAAAGGGCAGCAACAAGAAGGAGTTCTTGTTTGGAGAAAAGCAAGGGGAAAAGAAAAAAAATTGGAAGAAGAAGAAACCAGCAAGGGTTGTCCGACCAGCAAGAAGAAAAGATTAAGAGCAAAGAAAAGGATCGGAAGAAATAACCGAAGCGACCGGTTAGTTGTTTGATTTATATTTTGTTTAAAAGATATGCTTATTTTTTTTTTTAATGGAAATACATGGGTTAGATATGGTTTATTTTATTGGGTTATTAATAATGGAAAACCAAGGAAGTATGAACCATAGGGTTCGGCCACAATGCATGGCCGAACCCCATGTAAGAAGATAGGTTTAATGTATGATTTTTGTAAGCCAATGTATGATCGGTTTTGGATTTACTTGGTGATGGATTAAATGAAAGGATTTTGGAGATGCTTAATGGAAGGTCTTCGACTATATTTATGGGTTCAAAACCGTGAAAGGATACTGATTTAATGTATGGATTTAAATGATGGAAAACCTTAGACGGATAGGTGTGTTTAATTCGATTTAAAAGAGGACATATTGGAACCATAGGGTTCGGCCATAGTGCATGGCCAAACCCCATGGATGAGGATTCATAAATTAGAAAGCATACTAATTTTGGAAAGGAGTTCTAATCTTAGAAAGTTTCCATTTATGGAAAGTTAGAATCTATATATGGAAACCTTCTATTTATGGAAGAAGTTGTTAAATATGGTACAGCCATCTAATTTTGGAAGGTGTTTCCAAATATGGAAAGTTATGCACCATAGGGTTCGGCCAAGGAGTATGGCCGAACCCCATCGACCAAGTTAACTTAGAGATTGGTATGAATGGTAATAATGTAAATTGGTTTCAAACATGAAGATTATGGATCTATGTTTAGGGATTTTAAAAGGGATTTTGAAGGATGATTTTTATTGACTAACTACTTTGCTATCAATGGAATGGAACTAGGTTCTATTATGATTCCGCAAATTGATGTTATGATTCCGCAAGTTGTGATTTTTATTCCGCATGTTGATATTGCTATGTGTGAACCATTTTAGTGGACTGAGTCCATGCACACATAGGGTTGGCCAGTTAAGGGTCGGACTTTGGAAATTCGGACTTTGCTCGCGTCGTGACGTCCCGTGCTCTATCACTCCACTCTGTTACCAAAAAAAAAAATAGACTCTGAATTTACGGGAAGAAACGAGTGAAAAAGAACGAGGCGTTACAGGCCCAAAACTAGGCCGGAGGGAAACTGGGCCGGGCCGGACTTAAAGCTGGGCCGAACTGGCGGAGTCAGGTCTGGGCCGAGTCGGACTGGGCTGGCTCTGCCTGAAACCAAACTTGGCCCAGTTGACTCGGTGACTCGACCGAGTAGGCTTAGTAACCCAATTGGAAAAAATCGAGAAACTGAGCGAAAGAGGGGGAAAAGAAGGGAAAATGAAGGACACCAGAGAGAGGGAAAGAGAAGGAAGAAGATCAAGGAGAAGAGAGGAGGAACTCGAGTACCTGGTAGCACCGGAGGAGGATTCGGTGGTCGGGGCAAGCGAATCCGAACTCCTACGATGGCGGGAAGGATGGAATCCGACGGATCTGGAGAAGAGAGAAGAGGGGCAGCAGCGGCGGCCGAAGCTAGGTTGGGAGGGATTAAGGATTTCAGAGGGAAAGAGAAAGGCGAGGTGGAGGCGGCGGTGAAAAGGGGTTTTAGGGTTTGCTCGGGAAAGAAGAAGGAGATGAAGAGAGAAACGAGAGAGCTGAAGAAAGAGGAGGGGAAGGAGGGTTGCAGTAGCAGCAGCAGACGCGGCACTGTAGCACATTGCTACAGTGCAGCGCAAAGGAAGGATTTTGAAGGGGAGAGGTTTAGGGTTAGGTCTAGGGTTTTCAAGACATGTAAAAAATTCAAAAATCTCAAAATTCAAGTTTGTTTTTTTTTTTCCAAAATAAATAAATTTAAAATGATAAAACTCGAATATCAAAATCGGATATCAGAGAAAAATGTGTGATTTTAAAATGTTTTGGAATGACAAATTCTTGAATAATCCAAAATCACCAAAATACACTTCGAGTCTCCAAACTCAAAATCGGGCAACCCAGGGCCCCCCATGGAGCCCACACTCTCCCTACTGTTACCAAACCTCTAAAATCCCGAAGAATCAGGTCGGGTTGTTACACCTCCGGTTTCTTCTTGATGGGATTCTCACCATCAAGGTATTCCCCACGACTGTATTACGGACGCTCCGACGGAGTGTGGATCTCCGGTTACATTTCATACATAGTATCCTCTTGATGGAAAGCTCCTCATCAAGGTATCCCCCAACGAGTGTTTTACGGACGCCCCGACGGAGTGTGGGTCTCCGGTTACCGTTGTAACACCCCAATTTTTCAATAAAATGGAAAATTACGAAAATGCCCCTGAGTTATTAAATTAATTATTTTGTGATGTCAAAATAAGAAATGTTGGGCCCCATTGCTCAAATTAAGGTCATATGAGCACATTATATATATCAAGTTGATTTGGATGGGTTATGTACATCAATTGGGTTGGAAATGGCTAAATGGGTCAAAGGGCCCAATTGGACCCAATGGGTCAAAATGGATGATTTGACCATTGTGTAAGCTTAAATTAAATGGGGTTAAGCCTATTTGATTGGAAATCAAGTAGAGAAGAAATGGGTAGGCTTGATCCATATGAGAAAACCATTTACAAATGACCAAAATACCATAATCGGGTCATGGAGTCAAAAACGGGTCAAGGAGCTAAAGGGGGACCTAATGGGTCGGGTTGACCAGTTTGACCACGATGAACGTGTGGGCCCTCAATTGAACTCAAGTTTGAGTTAATTCAGCTTGAGTTAGGGTGATTTGAAATGAGTTAGATTTAAGAAATGAGTTGACTCAAACTTGGTGCATTAAAGATGATGAGTTGGATGAGTTGCTTTAGAATAAAAATATCATGAGTTAAGTGAGTCAAGAGGAGGTAGAAACGAGTTGTAATCTCACTCAACACCTGATCAAACTCATCACAGCCGTTGAATGTGAAGGGGTGCTTTGGCAAAGCCAAAAGACACCAAGGTTGGTGGCACCTCTTCATGAAGGGTTGCAATGATTCATTCCCAAAAGATACAATGTTTGGCACCAAGGGGTGCAACGTTTGGCACCAAGAGGTGTCTTGGTTGACACCCAACTCCACTCGTTTTTAGCAAGAGTAAAGAGGGAAATAAATGGGAGTTGGGGGCTGAAACTACAAAAGGCAAAGGTTGCCTTTCTTGGCCGTTTTTGTCAAAGGAAACCCAAGTGTTCCCATCTCTTTCTCCCTCTCTCCAATCGGTGTTCTTGGCTGGAACAGCACAGGCTTTTGGTACCAAATATTCAAGCATACAACCAGCAAGGAATTGAGGAAGAAAGGAATAAATAAAAGATAGGAAACAAGGATCAAAAGTCAAGAAGAAAGGCTTGGGAAAATTGGTAAGTTTTTCATTGAGTTTTGTTGAAAAACATGGAACAAGTAGGGTGTAGATTGGGCCATGATCATGGCCGATTACACCAATGATTAACCTTGATTAAATGGAGGTTTAGAAATGATTAAGATGACCATTGGGTTCGGCCACCATAGAGGGCCGAACCCCATGTAAAGAGATGGCTTGGTTTTCATGTTTTGAAACATGAAAACCATGGATTTTGTGGACTGTTTTGGGTTTTGAATTAAGATTTAAATACATGTTTTAGAATGGTTAAAAAACCATGGATCCGAATGACATAGGGACTGAAATTTATATGGTCTAAAATCAGTGGATTAAAAGATGGAAATGGACCATTGGGTTCGGCCACCCCATGGAAACAAGCGGTTAGTTTTGATGGTTTTTAGAAGTTAAAACCATATAAGTTAGGACTGATGTTAGATGGTTGTAATAGATTTAAAATGCATGTTTAAAGAGAGTTAAAAACATGGGTTTGGATATCAGAAAAGGCTAAAGTTATGTGGTCTAAATCAGTAGATTAAATTTGGAAAAGATGGACCATGGGGATCGGCCATCTTGGATGGCCGAATCCCATGATATGATGTTGATTTTTGGATGGTGTCTTTGAAAGTAAAAATAATTTTTTAATATACTGTTATTACATGATTATCTAAGGTTTAAAAACAGTAAACATAGCCATTGGGTTCGGCCACCATGGAGGGCCGAACCCCATGCAAAAGAATGTTGGTTTTCATGTAAACCATAGACCTTTTTATGGACTGTTTTGGATGGTTTCTTTGAGAGTTAAAACCTGATATTAATACACTGTTTATACATGATTATTGGAGGTTTAAATATAGTAAGAATGACCATTGGGTTCGGCCAACATGGAGGGCCGAACCCCATGTAAAAGAGGGTTGGTTTTCATGTTGGAAAACATGGAACCATAGACCTTTGTGGACTATTTTTGGGAGGTTTTTCATGTAATAAGGTTACTGATTTTGGGTTGGCCATGGGTTGGCTAAACCATGGGTTTAACATGGCTAAGGGGGTAAAACCAGTTAGTATTTAAAAGACATTATTGAGCAAAGGAACCATAACGGTTTGGCCATGAGTATGGCCGAACCCCATGGATTGTTTTCATGGGCCATTTTATGGATGTGGGTGTGATTAAAAAATGGAATTATGTTTGCTGATTTGGTCGGCCAAAACATGGCTGAACCATGTTAAGGTTGTGGGTAAGTTGTAAAGTTTAATCAAGGTATGGGAAGCAATGGCATGTTTGTAAATAAACGTCACAACCATGAGTTGGTATTTGTGGACTTAGACTCAAAAATGGGAATCAAATAAAGTAAGGGATTAAAAGTTGGTTTTTGATTTATGTGAATAAGGTGACGGATATCTGTGACGGTGCACGACTGCAAGCGGTGACCGGATAAAGCCCAAGAAAGAATAGACACTGAAGTGATCTTTCAGTAGGTTTCCTACCTGCTTGTAACCACAGTTTTACCCTAGTTTTTCTTATGATACTCTTGTTGATTTTATGTGGTTTCAAATGATATATTATGCATTAACAAATGGCATACAGGCATTGGCATCTCATGCATGGTCATGGGATGATGAATGAGGTTCTACAGTGTTACAATTATGGGTTACGTCCTCCTTAGACGATGAGAGTCCCGCCAGGAAGAGTAACATGATGATCATAGTCACAATGGTCTCCTTAGGCGAAAAGAGTCCCGCCAGGAGGACTAATACGTGATATGAATCAGTCAGTGATGAAGAGATGGGAGTTGTATTGTGATTTACCTTGTCGGTGCATGGCACGACCGGTGATGGCTATGGATGTACATAATGGGGGAGGTTCATTGCATGTGCATACTTCATAGCATTGTTTTACCTGTTTTTATTGATCATGTACTATGATTTATATATGCATGTTTTATGTGCTAATTATGTGGTAGCCCTGATTCGAGAACCTACTGGGCGCGTTGATCTAACGCCCTAATTCTATCCTCAGAGGAGATTGCAGGTACAAGTAAAGGGAAAAAGAAGGTCGATGACCAGGAGGGGAGCCAAGCCTAAGTGCTTGAATGATGGATTGGATTACTTTATATTACTGTCATTTGAATACTTCTGTTGGACATGTAATAATTCATTACTTGCTATGGTTTGATTAGGTTAATAACCTTTGGATGATTGATCTATGTTAATTAGTGTTTAAGACTGTTACTTGCTATCTCGTCTTTCTTTTCTGCAATTGTTCTAGATTATTCCGCATGTTGATGATAGTTCCATGTGTGATTCACTATCATGGTCTATTCCATGTACACATGGGTGACCAGTTAAGGTTCAGACTTGGGTAGCTGAAACTTAACTAGAGTCGTGACGCCGCCCGCTCTCTTTCGATGTTTTATTATTACTTTTAAAAAAAAAATTAGACTCTGAATTTCTAGGAGAGGGCGGGGCGTTACAACCGTTCATCCCTCCCATGCCATGCATGAGATGCAAATGTCTACATGCTATGCAATTATACAAATCATAGCATTCAAAAGCTCATACTTGAAACATATACAACACATGTTATTTTATCATATAAACATAGCATTTAAAACTCACATTTTGAAACATATCCTTTGCAATATAAATTCATCAAATCAAGATAAAAACAATGTACTTAAACCCATGGTTTCAAAGAGGTGGAATCCTACCAAAGACCGCTAACGTGTCCATGCGTCTTTCGTCTGGTAACTGCTCACGATCGTACACACCTTGTGAGGTCCCGTTACCTTATAACATATTAATCAATTAAAACATGTCCTGTTTAATTTACAATATTGTTTAAGTCCATAAACACAATCCTTATATGGCCGAACCCATGCTTTTATTTTTTACCATATTTACAACAATGCCATCCATGGCTAACATAACACATAATCCAATCCTTCATCCCTTGGTTTGGTAAACCATTCATTTAAATTATACAAAGGCCCACAATTGGCCCATTAACAAGTTCATGGGGTTCGACCATACTCCATGGCTGAACCCATGATCTTTCAACTTTAGGCGATATTTACAAAATTGCCATTACCTTCATTCATTTAAATCTACCATAACTGAACCCTATATAAATTCCTTAACCAATCAAGTCCATAAAAGAAACCTCATGGGGTTCGGCCATACACCATGGCCGAACCCATGATCCACCATTTTGGCATGTATTTACAACTTTGCCATTGCCTTCAACAACTTATGTTTAGATTCCAAACATAGGTCATTTCATTCATTTAATCATGCATAACACTCCAATTAACCCTTTAAAATGATCCATAACTGATCCACCAATGAGTGACCCATTAAAATTGGTTCATGGGGTTCGGCCATACACCATGGCCGAACCCATGATGTCTAACTTCCTATTATAGCAATTACCATTCATGAAACTTTACCAATGTTCCTTCCTTTTTTATCAAGAGTCCATAATTAGAAACTTTCCAATTTAATGTCCACCTTCCATAATTAGAAACTTTCCAATTTAATTTCCACCTTCCATAATTAGAAAGATTATAATTTAGTAACCATCCTTCATGGGGTTCGGCCACACACCATGGCCGAACCCTATGGTTCCATTCTTTCCATTAAAATCATCATATTCATCTTCCAATTTTCTTCCATGGGGTTCGGTCATACACCATGGCCGAACCCTATGGTTCCTTTCTTTTAACCAAAAACATCAACATACTAACAGGTTCTGCGACTCCTTCGGTTTTTCGTCGCTCTGATTGGTTCTTGCTCTTCCAATTCTTTTCTTCCTTGGCCTTCCCTCCTCCTAGATCTTTCTCACTTGCTGGCTGCCCTTCTTTGTATGTGAATGCCGTGAGATATAATTTGAGAGAAAGAGAGAGAGAGGAGATGCTTTGGAATAGAAATTACTCCAACCTTTTGCTTTATGCGCCTCCCTTCTATAAAAAAACTTCCACACGGCTAAACTTAATCCCATATTTAGAATGTGCTAAGATACAATTGCCGTGTGCCCTTTGTGTTTGTTGCTGCCTCTCTTTGAATGTAATGTGAATGACATGTGCCTCTCCTTTCCCTTGCCTTATAAAACTTCCAATTAATCCCAACTTAGAAGGTGCCATGCGCCCCTTGCTTTCTTAGCAATTGCCTTATTGCTATTTTTATTTAGGAAAGGGACCCTTTTTAAAAGATACTCTAATATATCTTATCATATATGCGCATATCAAGGCTTTGCATATCTCCCACTCGGCCATGCATCCTATCTTCTTTATTTGGATTAGCTTCTTTATTTAAACAATCCACTAGTATCAAGGAAATAAACACCTTTTTAAAAATACTCCAACATGTTATGCGCATATCCCATGGATATGCATATCTCCCATTTGGCCAAACAGTATCTCATACATGGCCATAATAATCCTATCTCTATTTGGATTATCTTTTATGCGTGTTACCCATTTAAGACTATCTTTGTGCGACCATACTCCTAGATTTTCTTTACATCAATACCTTTCATGTGCATGCAATTAATCCAAATCCCTTATTTATATAAATTGCATTACTAATTAAATTCAGCCCCATTTAATTTTTATTGAAACCAATTCCACAATCCGTTGGGTCATAATTGGGCAATGACCCATCACTTTACCCATATAAGGTCCATATCTAATAATTCAGAGATTAAATGGGTAATTTCCGTAAATATCTATAACTTGAAAATCCGCGGTGTTACACATAGTATCCTCTTGATGGAAAGCTCCTCATCAAGGTATCCCCCACGAGTGTTTTACGGATGCCCCGACGGAGTGTGGGTCTTTGGTTACCGTTCATCCCTCCCATGCCATGCATGAGATGCAAATGCCAACATGCTATATAGAAATACAAATTATAGCATTTAAAACTCCATAATTGAAACATATTGATTAATACCAAAATAACTTATCAAACATGAAATAAAATCATCATAAGTACATAATACATAACCATGGTTTCAATGAGGTAGGAATCCTACCAAAGACCGCTAACGTGTCCTTGCGTCTTTCGTCCGGTAACCGCTCACGATCGTACACACTTTGTGAGGTCCCGTTACTTTATAATATAATAATCAATTAAAACCAAATCCCACTTGATTTACAACAATGTCCAAGTCCATAGACCAAACTTGTGGGGTTCAGCCATACACCATGGCCGAACCTCACCCCTTTTGTTTTAGTTTCCTTCTTTGGTTTATTAATCAATAACCCCTCAGTTAAACATTTAATCACTTCCCTTTTATTTAATCCCACTTACATAAATCCCTAAGTTAATTTATTTAAACACTTAGTCCATCAAACATTCATCATGGGGTTCGGCCATACACCATGGCTGAACCCATGATTCTTCATCTTAAACCATATTTACATTTTTGCCATTCCTTTAATCATATTAGGTCCATACATGACCCATAACCGATTCCTTAATTTGATTCATGGGGTTTGGCCATACACCTTGGCCGAACCCTTGATGTATACTCTCCAATTAAAGCAACTTCCATACTTGAATCCATAAATTGGTTCATGGGGTTCGGCCATACACCATGGCCGAACCCTATGATGTCTAAGCTTCCATTCTTCCATCTTTAGATCCTTTCTAAATTAAAATCCACCTTCCATTTTGATCAAAAATCCATAATTAGAAAGTTTCCAATTTAGTGACCATCTTCCATACCCTAGTGGGGTTCGGCCATACACCATGGCCGAACTTCACTCATAGAGACAATCCAACCGTCTATGGTTTTTAACCCATAAACTAACCAACAACCTTCCATGGGGTTCGGCCCTTCATCATGGCCGAACCCTATGGTTTATCAACTTCTCTTAAACCATTTAAACTCATGTAAATTTATTAACAAACTCCCATAGTTTCATCATTAAAAATCCATACATTCAACCATGCATTTCCATGTTTTTCATCCCTTAAAAATAACTAATAACCTTTCCCATCATTTTCAATGTTCTAAGTACATGAACATAATTCCATAAATAATTATGGGGTTCGGCCATACTCCATGGCCGAACCCATGGTCTAGGATCTTCACCAAATTAAATCCATCTATATTTTTCCATGGTGTTCATCATTCAAACCTCCATTAAATAATCCATGTCCTTCCATGGGGTTCGGCCATATGGTTCCATATTCCCTCTTTTAAATCCAATTAAAAAGTCCAAGGTTTTCATCATTAAAATCCATACATTAAATCAGTATTCTTTCATGGGGTTCGGCCATGCGCTGTGGCCGAACCCTATGGTTCATGCTTCCATTAAAATTATCAAAATCATCTCCCAATCTTCTTCCATGGGGTACGGCCATACACCTTGGCCGAACCCTATGGTTCTTTTCTTTCAATCAAAAACATTGAATACTAACCGGTTCCGCGACTCCTTCGGTTTTCCTTCGGTTGGTCTTGCTCTTCCAATCCTTCTTCTTTCCTTAGCCTTTTCCTCTCCTTCTTCTTGATCTTGCACCTTTGCCGGCTGCCTTTCCTTCTCTTTGTTCTTGCCGTGAATGAGACTTGAAAGAGAGAGAATTCGGCTATGTGTGTGTGTATTGCGCCCTTGCTGCCCTCTCTTTTATTCCACTCGGTCCTATCTTATTAAGATAACAAGACCCTTAAGTTTAGCCATTCTAATTGTCGTGTACCCCTTGCTGAAATAACCATTGCCATGTGCACTACCCTTGTTTTATAGAAATTCCAATTGATCCCAACTTAGAATGTGCCATGCACCCCTCCTTGCCTTTCCTTTATTATTTCCAATTGATCCAATATTAGAAGGTGCCATGCACCCCTCTTGTGTTGACTCTTTATAAAACCTCCACTTAATCCAAATTTAAAAGGTGCCATGCGTCCCTTGTCTTTCTTTTAGTAGTTGCCTAAATACCACTCTCAACAAGGCAAAGACCCCTTTTTAGATCATAACCCTATACACGGCTTAGCAATCTCTCTTTATTTGGATTAGATAACTTCTTTATTTAAGCAATAAGACATCATTGCCTAACCCAACGTGTGACCCATTTTAGGACCATCCTAAAATATTTAATTTTAGATATCTTCTCAAGATATTCTAGTATAACAATGTGGATATGAAAATCCCACATACATCTCATGCGCATATCTTTAATCTAGATAGATATATGTTTCATATCAACCTCACATACACCGCCAAATTAATCCATATTTAATTTTTTTTATTGAAACCATTTCCACAACCGTTGGGTCTTATTGGGCAATGACCCAACATTTTACCCATCTAAGATCCATATCTAAAATTCATAAATAAAATGGGTAATTTTCATATATTTAAACAACTTGAAAATTCGGGGTGTTACAAAAGGCTTGTTGTATACGCCAAATGCAATCGAGAGTGCCAGCGAAAGTGGTGTAGTTTAGGATTTTTATATTTAATTTTTTGTTTTTAATTTTTGTTTTACTCGAGTAGTAGCAAAATATAATTTTGGGGGTATCTGATAAGTGCAAAATTATTACATATTTTACTCCTAAATTTATATTTGCTAGTGTCTCATATTAATTAATTTTATCTAATTAATGTGTTTTATGTGTTTTAGGTTGGGGCACTTTCTAAACCCAAAGTTGGCTTAATTAGGTGGAATTGACGAGTTTTCTCAGCTTCAACAGGTGTTCTGGTTGATGGAGAGAAGATAAGCTTTGCAAACATTAGCAAGAAACCCGACCAACAAGCAGAAAGAAGTTGAGCATACAAGACATCATACAACAACAATTTTTGTGCAATGGTGATTGGAAAAAGAAAAAGACAACAGTATGTAGTGATAGAGAGATAGAAATAAAGAGAAGAAGATGCAAGAGGGCACAAACCCAGCAGCGAAAGCATTACAAGTTTCTTTTCTATTTCTTCTTTAAAAGACTGTACAGCAGAGAAGCATTAAGAACCCATGCAGCTTGTAACCAGTTAGAGGAACGAATAAAGGATGAAGAATAGAAAAAGATGAGAGAGGATGAGTTAGGACGGATTCAGGATGAGTCTGGGACGGTAAAACTAGAAATGTTTACAGTTCTGTATTGCAGAAACAACATTTGATATCTCTTGTAGCCTGTGTATTTTCCAAGTTTTTTTCTTTTCTTTTCTTTGGTTGTGTTACCATGCACTTGTCAAGTGAACATGAGCTGGATACAGATCTAATTTGTGCTCTGAATCAGTGAGGCAGCGACATTAGAATCAGTGATTTGCAAGCAAACAAAGCAACATAATCGTTAGCAAGCTTTTGAGAAGCTAGTGTTCCAAGAAGATGACAACAACAAGCAGCAACTCTTTTGTTTATACAATAGATTTCTTGAAGCACCGAAATACAAAGCAGTCAAGGCATGACAAGAGGAGTAGGATCGGTGGTCTGAGAATAGAACAAGCATAGGAGAAGAAATCCCATTCGTATAAGCTATCAAAAGCAAGTTACCTGCTGACTCAACAACACTTGGCCGACCCTCCATAAACCTTCATTTCCACTTTTGTTTTGCTTCATTCTTAGACAGTGCTTTATCGACCTTACATGTGTCCTTTCCATCTATAACTCATGCAATCTGAGCCTTTCATTTTGCTTCATTTCCACAATGAGCCATGCGATCTCAACCTTCCACATATTCTTGCCTTTTACAGGAAATCAATCATGGCCATTGGTTCTTACCTCTCTTTTCTTATAAATACCAGCCCAACCCCATTGAGAAGGATTCGAACTTGGGCTTTGCAACACAGCAGAATCGGATAGACAGTGGAGAAGGCCGTGGCTCAGGATCTTCTACGATGGCTTGGGTTTTTTTTTTCTCTCTCTTTTATTTTAATTTTATAATGTCCGGCTAATTTCTTATACTGAGGTTGACGAGGAAGCCCCATTAATAAAATAATTTTTCAGTTATTTATTTATTGATTCTTGTATATGTGTGTTTAGTATTTAATGATTTTGACTTCATTAGATTAATTAAATAATCATTATTTTCACCATTAATATCATTTATTTTTGGTAGTTAATAATATTATTTAATTAATCAAGGGCTTGGCATTTTAATTAAAAGGGAAGATTTCTTTAATTTAATGTTTTTCAATCTAATTAGATACATTGGATGCTTAGATTATTTTCTTTGATCCATTGTCTTTTAAATTTAAATTGGATACATTAAATGCTTAAGAACTATTATAAGCAAATGACAGTCTAAATTTTAAACACCATATTAATGCTCTTCAATGTTTAAATCTCTTAAAATTGGGAATTGATAAATAAATAATTGGAATATTATGGATTTAATCGTGGTGGAATCTGATACCTTAGTAATTTTTCTCTTTTGATTCAATCTCTATTTTAGTTATTTTAATTAAATTTTGCATGTTTAATTCAACCATCCTTCATAAAAAGTGTTAACTAGGTTAAGGTTAAATTTTTAGGCTTTTAAATTTGTTTTCCCATTCATTCTAAATCAAGTCCCTATGGGTTCGACCTCACACTTGCATAACACTATACTCCAATTCGATTTGTGCGCTTGAGAGTAATTATAAATTTAAAATTTGCACAACATTAGACAACTTTCTAAAAAGAGAATTCTTCCAAAATTAGATAATTGTAAAACTTTCCAAATTTAGTTCACTTTCGAAAAATAGAATATTTTAAAATAAAGTATATTTCCAAGATTCGAAAAAATCTTAAAAGAAGAAACTCGCTAAGAAAATAGATATTTCTAAACTCAACAAATTTCTAAATTTAGTAAGACCTCCAAATCAAGATGAGTTCCAAAATTTCTATTATTTAAAAAAAAAATCTAAACTTAGGTAACCTACTAAAATTAGAATTCGTAAAAATATTAACTTCAAATTTTAAATAGATGCCTAAGATAGAAATTTCAAAAAATAGTAGTATTTCTAAAAACACAACATTTCGAAACATACATTTGCATGTTAGTCGACAACGGCGCCAAAAACTTCAGGAGTGCGAGGTTGAACCCACAGGGAACATGAATTATATTTGCAATTGAAATATTATGGTATAAGACATTACAAGATCATTGAAATAAATCTAAACAAAGAAATCAAAACACCAATCTTAGAAATATAACTTAATCTAGAAACTTTCTAAAAACATAAACAACCTATAATATTAGAAATAGACAATTTTGAAATCAAAATTTCATGGAAAATCCACATAATAGAAATTTTATCATTAAGTTCCACAAAATTTCATGAAATGGAATTCATCTAAGAATTAAAAAGAACCTGAATTCAATTTAAAACTACAAAATTAGGATACAAATACAATATTTCCAAACTAGTTCAACAATTTCTTAAATTTTGAATTTATGGAGCAATAAAATCTACGATAAGAGAAACATAACATATTTACAATGCAACTGGTTTAGAGAATTAAGGAGGCACTATTTTCAATACTTTGAAAATAAAATAAAGGCCTAGACTACAGAGCTCATGTAAATAATAAACCACGCATTCAAATCTTTCATCCAATAAAATTCTACATATAAAAGGCATGAATTCAATAATCAAGAATTTCTCAAATTAAATCTTAGACTAAACAGAATTGAATTTTTTTCTCTAAATCTAAATATTTCAGTGCACTTTTGAAAACAAGAGCTTTAGATGGAAGAAGAAACTCTAATTAATCTAAATATTTCAGTGCACGCAATTTGAAAAATCTTGAATTAAACCCAACAAGGTCTTTATCTAAAAAATTAAAACAAAATCAAATACTCATAACACATGAATTAATTAATTTGAAAACCATAGACTAATATTTTATCACACCGTCACTTTATTTAATTATGAAATTAAAATAATAATTTAATGGAATTTTGAGTAAAGAAAATAAAATAAAATAAAACTCAAAATTGAAATCCACCAACCTTTGGAACCCTTTGTAGAAATCAAAATTCCTTCTCTCTTCTTGAATTCCTCTTCTTCTATTCCTCACCAAGCACTCTTTAAATTTCCAAAGCCAGGTTCCTAATGTTATAACTAGTAGAGGAATTAAAATATTTGAAACCTAATTAAGAATTTTAAATTAATTCATGGCCATAAATAAATTTCTAAAATTAAATTCCACCAAATTAATGAAAAGTTGAAGTTCAAGAGCAAGATTAATCCATTCGAATTCAAATTTTTTTTCAATGATCTTTATTGGATTTCTTATTTATTTAGAATTAGACATCATATTTAGAATCCTCCCAATTTTAGATAAGCTTCTAAAATTAGAAACCTTCTAAGATTAGAAATTATCCAGAAATAGAAACCTCCAAAATTAGACAACTTTCTAAAAATAGAATTTTTCTAAAATTAGATAATTATAAATCTTTCCATTGAAAGAAGTTTTGAAACTTTCCAAATTTAGTTCGCTTTCGAAAAATAGAATATTTTAACATAAAGTATTTTTCCAAGATTAGAAAAAATCTTAAAAGACGAAACTCACTGAGAAGATAGATATTTCTAAAGTCAAAAAGTTTATAAATTTAGTAACTCTTCCAAATCACTAAAAATTCCAAAATTTCTACTATTTAAAAAAAAAAATCTAAACTTCGGTGACCTTCTAAAATTAGAATTCCTAAAAATATAAACTTCGAATTTAAATATATGCCTAAGATAGAAATTTCAAAAATAATAGTATTTCTAATCACACAACATTTCGAAACATACATTTGATTGTTACTCGACAATGGCGCCAAAAACTTGTTGTGCCATAAAACATATGGTGTTTTAAATTAATATTCTTAATCGCACGAACCATTAACAGTATAGCTTCAGGAGTGTGAGGTTGAACCCACAGGGAACATGAATAATATTTGCAATTGAAATATTATGGTATAAGACATTACAAGATCAAGGAAATAAATCAAAACTCCAATCTTAGAAATATAACTTAATCTAGAAACTTTCTAAAGATAGAAACAACCTATAATATTAGAAATAGACAATTTTGAAATCAAAATTTCATGGAAAATCCAGATAATCGAAATTTTATCATTAAGTTCCACAAATTCATGAAATTATCTTATTCATATAAAATTTAATTAAGATGGTGGAATGCATCTACAAATTATAAAGAACCTCAATTCAATTTAAAACTACACAATTAAGATGCAAATAAAATATTTCCAAACTAGTTCAAAAAATTCTTAAATTTTGAATTTATATACCAAAAAAATCAATGATAAAACAAAAATAACATATTTACAATGCAATTGGTTTAGAGAATTAAGGAGGCACTATTTTCAATATTTTGAAAATAAAATAAAGGCCTAGACTACAGAGCTCATGTAAATAATAATCCACGCATTTAAATCTTTCATCCAATAAAATTCTACATATAAAAGACATGAATTCAATAATCAAGAATTTCTCAAATTAAATCTTCGTTAAAACAGAATTGAATTTTTTTCTCGAAATCTAAATAATTTAGTGCACTCTTGAAAACAACAACCTTAGATCGAAGAAGGAACTCTAATTTGTCTAAATATTTCAATGCACGTAATTTGAAAAACCTTGAATTAAACCCAACAAGGTCTTTATCAAAAGAATTAGAACAAAATCAAATACTCATAACACATGGATTAAATAATTGGAAAACCATAGACTAATATTTCATCACACGTTCACTTTATTCAAAATATGAAATTAAAATTACAATTTAATGGAGTTTTGAATAAAGAAAATAAAATAAAATGAAAGTCAAAATCGAAATCCACCAACCTTTGGAGTCCTTTGCAGACATCAAAATTCCTTCTCTCTTCTTGAATTCCTCTTCTTCTATTCTCTCCAAGCTCTCCTTAAAATCTGAAAGCCAAGTTCTTAATGTCATAACTGGTAGAGGAATTAAAATATTTAAAACCTAATTAAGATTATTTCATTAATTCAAGGCCATAAATACATTTCTAAAATTAAATTCCACCAAATTAAAGAAAAGTTAAAGTTCAAGCACAAGATTAATCCATTCGAATTCAATTTTTTTTTCAATGATCTTAATTGATTTATTTATTTATTTAGAATTAGATATGTAATACCCTGACCCAAAATTAGGGGTAATTGTGTGGTTTATGTTAATAATTGTGTTTTGATCTGTTAATCATGAAGATTATAGATTGGGATTTTTGAAAAGTCTAGGATCGGCCCGATCAGAGCTCGGTAGCTCACAAGATCCAACTCATTTAAGATGTAGGGGAAATTTGGTAAATTGTAACAAATGTTATTATTTAAGTGAATTAAATGTTGAATATTATTATTATGTATTGTTTGAAATAATTGGGTTATCAAGAGTATGCATTGGTGGTGATTTTAAATGAGGAATTTATAGGACCTTTTAATCTATGCTTTTGTTTTTAGAAATATTAATATTTTGACCCGAAGAGATCCCTATTTTACAAAATAATTATTTTTAAGATAATTATGAATGTCATAAAATTATAAAAAAAATTACGGTATTTAATCTGTATTTTATGTTATCATTTTGTGTTTTGAGATTTTGAAATTAAAATGTTAAAATCCTTTAATTAAATATAATTTGGGTTTATGGAAATTGTCTAAGATGTTATTTTTGTTAAAATCAATTGATTTTCTAAATATACTATTCCCCAAATTTTTACAGTGTTTATGATTTTTAAACCTCAACGATTTGGTCCAGTTGGATTAATACACAGCCTCTTTCAAAAGACGATTAGCCTTGGAGTCAAAGGTTTGCTGCGAATAAGTTTAAAAGATTCCAAGTGCCCTTAATATGGAGTTATAAGTCTCTCTAATAATTCCATTAAATAGATGTGAGGTATATTGTCCCAACTATGGTCTACAGGTCATCATAAGGTTCAAGAATAAGGATGAAGGTTTTGTCCACACACTAACTACATGGCGGAACCATGCCTTAACCCAACTTGGTACCAACTAGACAATGAGAATCTTGCTTAAACAATAGGTAATTGCTATTTGGGTCACTTATAAATTTAAAATACAAACAAGAAACAATGGCTATAGTTACAAATTCAAGATATTAAATGATTTGTCTTGATAGAAAGGACCAATATGCAAAGGTTTGATTTATGAAATATTCCTCTTAAAACTCGAGCCCTAGTTATAGAGTCATATCTTTAAACCCTTTGAACCAAAATAAAGTAGTAATATACTGCTAATGATAAGAAAATAATGTATTTACGTTGTATTTGTTTTTCTTTTCTCAAAACAAGTTTAAATGGTTAAGGATCATATTCTCTTGCCTCATTAATTTGACTAAATAGAAAAGACCATATATAAAAAGCTTTGGGTACCAATACATGAAAATTTTAGTTCCTTTATCAAGTTTTTCTTAAAAACTTTAGTATTCAAAATACATGAAAGTTGTGAAGATCTATCGTGCAAGGTTTTTAAATCACAATCCAATGGTTTTGAGGCTTGAAAAACTGTCCTAAAATCAATGGTTTTGCAACTTGAAAAACAATTCTACTTTCAATGGTTTTGAGGCTGCAAAATAGCCCCACTAACAATGGTTTTGAGACTGAAAACCAGTCCCAAAAACCAGCCAGCTAGGGGCTATTAATGAGTCCTTGTGCTCAACAATTTTTTAAGATTGAAAACCAGTCCCAAAACCAGCCATCAACTGGTCCTAAATTCAGCCAACAATTGGTCTTAAAATCAGTGGTTTTAAACTTTAAAATAAGTCCCATTTTCAATTGTTTTGAGACTGAAAAATAGACCCAAACCAACCAGCTAGGGGCTAAAATCCATTCCCAACATCCAGCCGATCATGGACTGAAAAATCAGTCCCCATTGCTAACAATTCTGGCTGGTTGAATTAACTCAATGGGGAAGCAAGAAGGGTAAGTAACGGTGTGGGATTTGGTCCCTCTATGGTCGATTTTCCCTATGGGAAAACATAGGAATTTTCTATTTCTATGAGAAACATAGATGATTTTCTATCCAAACTTGGAAGATTTTACATGGAGAAGTTGGGCGGTTTTCTCATGGAAGATATGGTGAGAGGAGTGATGACTGAATCATGAAAAAATCCATGGAGGGATTGGGCGGAATTTAGAGAGAGAGATGGAGAAGAGAGGTAGGAGATAGATAACAAAATTTAAAGGACACATACCTGTAATATGCGTTGAGTTTCAGTGGGATGATTGTCCATTCTTAGCCTTCAATGACTTGTATAGCATCGCCCCTTGGTAGTTTGATGGAAGGACTCATCAAATCATTGATGGATTTATGAAAATCCCTCTGAAATCCTGGGGCATGCATGGCTCGAGTTCTTCCTACATCTTTGTCAAGAAACCCATGGCAAGCAGAAAATAGAGGAGAGGGTCGTTGGGTATGGTGGCTGGTTGCAGCAAGGTAGGAGAGAGATTCACGGTGGTGTTGCTTGAGAGAGAGGGACTTAGGGCTTCATGATAGAAATAGTAAAGTAAACAAGGGAGGATCGCATGGTTTAATACAAGGTAGGGTCGGCCAATGTATTCTAATTTTCTCTCTTTTGAGTGGGGTCCATGGGTAACAAAATTAGAAATTATACAAGGATTAACGTGTGGTGCCTTTTTTCTCAAGGCCACCTAAGAAATTAAGGATTCGAATGAGGATTGAGTTCGACCATGTCTTCTTAACTTGGGGTTCCTACAAATTTAGGATTTTCTAATTATTTGATTAATTCATTTTCTTTCTCACAATAATTTATTTAATTAAATTCTCTTTCTATCTAAAAATAAATTATTATTATTATTATTATTATTAAAGACAAGGATTTGAGCAGTTTAATTAATATTTTATTTTCTAAGTCAAGTCTATTTTTCCCAAAATAGTTTTTAAATGAAATAAAATAATATACAACACAACCAATATCAATTTCTAACTAACTCTACCCACTTCTACTGAACTACTACTTTGGGTCGGGTCACTACATTACTAACACCTTTTGGGATTTTTGTCTCGAAAATTTAGATGGAGCTTGGGTTCCTAGGTATTCCCTTATAAGTAATTTCGGATGGAATTTCCTTATCTCTGATATTCGTTCTCGAGTATGTGCTTCATTGCCACATCGTTTCTCAACCAACTCTTCCTATCATTTACGTGGGTTTCCTCTCTATGGATCTCGTTCAGGAGTTTTGTGACAATTTATAGGTTCTCAATGTTAAGACTATAATTTTGTAACTGACTACCAAAATCTTGGATACAAGGTGATGGCATGTCATCTTGGCTTGCTACTCTATTCATGTGACGTATCAGATCAAGTCCTATATTCTCTTTACTGTCACAGATTTTAAATCCAGATAGGGAAACCGCCACCATTATTGTGAAAGACGTTCGTCGCCTTTTTCCCTTATTGTACGATCAAGTTCCATTTCACTTGGTGTCATGATACTCTCAATACATTTTTGTACTATACGCGCACTCATCTGCTCTCGATGTGAGATTAGTGACAACCCCATCCCTCCTCAGTAGTTTGCCAATGAGGTAGCCAGCCAATGTGAGAGTCTACGCTCATCAAACACCCGTCCATGCATCACTCGCCCATATAGACTGTTGTGTCTATTGGTCTCACACCTTCACATCGAGGAAACATGTAAACATCCCATTCTTAATTAAACTCATACATGGAGTCTTATCTCACAAGCCACATATCACATAATTCTCTCGTGGTCTACCCACCCAATTTTATTGTAGTCGCTTACATCAACCTATGAGTTTCACACACTACTAAGCCTCTATCGGCGTACCGTTTCCAAAACCTATGCCTTGGTCAAACTACAAACCTTTATAATCGTGGGATAAGTCACATTACCACACTGCCTTTACTTCTACTTTCAGTAATCCTTTTATGGTTGTCTTTATCACTAGTGCAATCACCGATAATCCGGCAGTCGATATCGTCAATGAACACTCGTCATACTTAGACGACTCAAGGTAGTTTATTATGTCTTATGTACATGGCCCACGCCTCGTAATCTCGTACGTGGAGTGTTTACACATACTAAACTGAATTCTCTATTACTACTACACTCAACTTATTCCAGGGTAAGTTTATTAAGTCTAGTCAAATCAAATCTGTCAAGCTCTCATGGAATTCCATCAGCTATCTACAGTCATCCAGCCGGACTAACTCGGTAGACGGCCATAGCCTTCCTATTGAGCTTATATCCATTGACTAAACCAGTACCAAAACATTTTCCAAAATTAAATACATATTCCCCGACGTACTAGTCGTAATACGACTAACACCTTTTAGTTTGTAACTCATACTACATACGATACAACCAAAATACATTTCATAATTTACACCACACAACATTCACCATACAAAATTAAGATTCAAATGAAATATTTCCAAACTAGTTCAACAATTTCTTAAATTTTGAATTTAAAGACAAAAAAATTAAAGATAAGACAGAAACATATTTACAATGGAATTGTTTTAGAGAATTAAGGAGGCACTATTTTCCATATTTTGAAAATAAAATAAAGGCCTACACTACAGAGCTCATGTAAATAATAAACTACGCATTCAAATCTTTCATCCAATAAAATTCTACATATAAAAGCCATGAATTCAATAATAAAAAAAATTCTCAAATTAAATCTTAGACTAAACAGACTTGATTTTTTTTTTCCAAATCTAAAAATTTCAGTGCACTCCTGAAAACTAGAGCCTTAGATCGAAACACAGCATTTCGAACATACATTTGCTTGTTACCCGACAACGGCGCCAAAAATTTGTTGTGCCACAAAAGATATGGTGTTTTAAATTTATACTCGTAATCGCACGAACCATTAATATTATAGCTTCAGGAGTGTAGGGTCGAACCCATAGGGAACATGCAAAATATATGCAATTGAAATATTATGGTATAAGACATTACAAGATCATGGAAATAAATCTAAATAAAGAAGTCAAAGCTCTAATCCTAGAAATATAACTTAATCTATAAACTTTCTAAAAATAGAAAAAAAATCTAAACATAGAAACAACATCTAAAATTAGAAATAGACAATTTTGAAATCACAATTTCATGGAAAATCCAAATCATCAAATTTTTTCAATTTAAAACTAATTAAGAGGGTGGAATTATCTTATTCATATAAAATTTAATTAAGATGGTGGAATTAATCTAGAAATTATAAAGAACCTCAATTCAATTTAAAACTAAAAAATTAAGATGCACATAAAATATTTCCAAACAAGTCAACAATTTCTTAAATTTAGATTTTATAGACAAAAAAATTGAATATAAGACAAAAATAACATATTTATAATGGAATTGGCTTATAGAATTAAGGAAGCACTATTTTCCATATTTTGAAAATAAAAAAAAAAAGGCCTAGACTACAGAGCTCACGTAAATAACAAATTACGCATACAAATCTTTTATCCAATAAAATTCTACATATAAAATCCTGAATTCAATAATCAAGAATTTCTCAAATTAAATCTTAGACTAAATAAATTGATTTTTTCCCCAAATCAGAATATTTCAGTGTACTCTTGAAAACAACAGCCATAGATCGAAGAAGGAACTCTAATTAGTCTAAATATTTCAGTGCATGTAATTTGAAAAACCTTGATTTAAAGCCAACAAGGTCTTAATCAAAATAATTAAAACAAAATCAAATCCTCATAACACATGAATTAAATAATTGGAAAACCATAGACTAGTATTTCATCACACTTCATTTTATTCAAAATATGAAATTAAAATTACAATTTAATGGAATTTTGAATAGACAAAATAAAATAAAATAAAAGTTAAATTCGAAATCCACCAACCTTTGGAACCTTTTGTAGATATTGAAATTGCTTCTCTCTTCTTGAATTCCTCTTATTTTATTCGTCTCCAAGCACTCCTTAAAATCTCTAAAGTTAAGTTCTTAATCTTATAACTAGTAGAGGAATCAAAATATTTGAAACCTAATTAAGAATTTTAAATTAATTTAAGACCATAAATAAATTTCTAAAATTAAATTCCACCAAATTAATGAAAAGTTGAAGTTCAAGCCCAAGATTAATCTATTCGAATTCAATTTTTTTTCAATGATCTTAATTGATATTTTTATTATTTAAAATTAGACACCATATTTAGAATTCTTCGAGGTGTAGATAAATTTCTAAAATTAGAAACCTTCTAAGATTAGAAATTATCTAGAATTAGACACCTCCAAAATTAGACAACTTTCTAAAAATAAAATTTTTCTAAAATTAGATAATTGTAAAACTTTCCATTGATAGAAGTTTTAAAGATTTCCAAATTTAATTCGCTTTCCAAAAATAGAATATTCTAAAATAAAGTATCTTCCAAGATTAGAAAAATCCTAAAAGAAGAAACTGGCTGAGAAAATAGATATTTCTAAACTCAACAAGTTTATAAATTTAGTAAGACTTCCAAATCTAGATAAATTCTAAAATTTCTACTATTTAAAAAAAAAAACTTGTAAACTTAGGTAATATTCTAAAATTAGAATTTCCAAAAATAGAAACTTCGAATTTTAAATAGTTGCCTAAGAAATAAAATTAATTCAAGGTCATAAATAAATTTCTAAAATTAAATTCCAACAAATTAATGAAAAGTTGAAGTTCAAGCCCAAGATAAATACATTCGAATTCAATTTTTTTTCATCGATCTTAATTGAATTTTTTATTTATTTATAATTAGACACCATATTTAGAATCCTTCTAAGTTTCGATAAATTTCTAAAATTAGAAACCTTCTAATGTAAGAAACTATCTAGAATTAGACACCTCCAAAATTAGACAACTTTCTAAAATTAGATAATAGCAACATTTTCCATTGACAGAAGTTTTAAAACTTTCCAAATTTTGTTCGCTTTCGAAAAATAAAGTATCTTTCCAAGATTAGAAAAATCCTAAAAGAAGAAACTCGCTGAGAAAATAGATTTTTCTAAACTTAACAAGTTTTTAAATTTAGTAAGACTTCCAATTCTAGATAAATTCTAAAATTTCTACTATTTAAAAAAAACATATAAACTTAGGTAACCTTCTAAAATTAGAATTTCTAAAACTAGAGACTGTGAATTTTAAATAGTTGGCAAAGATTGAAATTTTCAAAAATAGCAGTATTTCTAAAAACACAACATGTCGAAACATATATTTGTTTGCTCCCCGACAACGGCACCAAAAACTTGTTGTGCCATAAAAGATATGGTGTTTTAAATTTATACTCGTAATCTCACGAACCATTAATAGTATAGCTTCAGGAGTACGAGTTCGAACCCACAGGGAAAAATACTAATATTTGCAATTGAAATAATATGGTATAAGACATTACAAGATCAAGAAAATAAATCTAAATAAAGAAATCAAAACTTTAATCTTAGAAATATAACTTAATCTATAAACTTTCTAAAATATAAAACAAATTCTAAGAATAGAAACAACATCTAAATTTTAAAATTGACAATTTTGAAATAAATTTTCATTGTAAATCCAAATAATCGAATTTTTATAATTAAGTTCCACAAATTATAGGAAATTATCTTATTCATATAAAATTTAATTAAGATGGTGGAATTAATCTAGGAATTATAAAGAACCTCAGTTAAATTTAAAACTACAAAATTAAGATGCAAATAAAATATTTCCAAACTAGGTCAACAATTACTTAGATTTTGAATTTATAGACAAAAAAATAAAGATAAGACAAAAATAACATCTTCACAATGGAATAGGTTTAGAGAAATAAGGAGCAACTCTTTTCCATATTTTGAAAATAAAATAAAGGCCTAGACTACAAAGCTACCGTAAATAATAAACGACGTATTCAAATCTTTCATCAAATAAAATTCTACATATAAATGACATGAATTCAATATATGCAATTGAAATATAACTCTAAATAAAGAAATCAAAACTCTAATTTTAGAAATATAACTTAATCTAGAAACTTTCTAAAAATAGAAAAAAATTCTAAAAATAGACACAACATCTAAAATTAGAAATAGATAATTTTGAAATCAAAATTTCATGGAAAATCCAAATAATCGAAATTTTATCATTAAGTTCCACATATTTCATGAAATTATCTTATTCATATAAA
This sequence comes from Chimonanthus praecox, assembly GCA_022113865.1. Taxonomy (NCBI): domain Eukaryota; kingdom Viridiplantae; phylum Streptophyta; class Magnoliopsida; order Laurales; family Calycanthaceae; genus Chimonanthus; species Chimonanthus praecox. Next base: position 38,230,315 of record CM039094.1, read on the forward strand.
ATTTAATTAAGATGGTGGAATTAATCTAGGAATTATAAAGAACTTGAAATCAATTTAAAACTACAAAATTAAGATGCAAATAAAATATTTCCAAACTAGTTCTACAATTTCTTAAAATTTTAATTTATAGACAAAAAAATTAAAGATAAGAAAAAAATAACATATTTACAATGGAATTAGTTTAGAGAATTAAGGAGGCACTATTTTCAATATTTTGAAAATAAAATGAAGGCCTAGAGTATAGTGCTCATGTAAATAATAAACCACGCATTCAAATCTTTCATCGAATAAAATTCTGCATATAAAAGCCATGAATTACAATTTAATAGAATTTTGAATAAAGAAAATAAAAGTCAAAATCGAAATCCACCAACCTTTGGAACCTTCTGTAGACATCAAAATTCTTGCTCTCTTCTTGAATTCCCCTTCTTCTATTCCTCTCCAAGCATTCCTTAAAATCTCTAAAGTTAAGTTTTTAATCTTATAACTAGTAGAGGAATTAAAATATTTGAAACCTAATTAAGAATTTTAAATTAATTTAAGACCATAAATAAATTTCTAAAATTCAATTCCACCAAATTGATGAAAAGCTGAAGTTCAAACCCAAGATTAATCTATTCGAATTCAATTTTTTTTCAATGATCTTAATTGATTTTTTTATTTATTTAAAATTACACATCATATTTAGAATCCTTCCTTGCTTAGATAAATTTCTAAAATTAGAAGCCTTCTGAGATTAGAAATTATCAAGAATTAGATACCTCCAAAATTAGACAACTTTCTAAAAAAAAGATTTTTTCTAAAATTAGATAATTGTAAAACTTTCTATTGGCGTTTTAAAGCTTTCCAAGATTAGAAAAAATCCTAAAAGAAGAAACTAGCTGAGAAAATTGATATTTCTAAACTCAACAATTCTCTAAATTTAGTTAGATTTCCAAATCTAGATAATTTCCAAAATTTCTACTAATTAAAAAAAAAAATTTGTAAACTTAGGTATCCTTCTAAAATTAGAATTTCTAAACTTGGATTCTAGAAACTTTCTAAAAATAGAAACAACATCTAAAATTAGAAATACACAATTTTGAAATCAAAATTTCATTGAAAATCCAAATAATCGAAATTTTATCATTAAGTTCCACAAATTTTATGAAATTATCTTATTCATATAAAAATTAATTAAGATGGTGGAATTCATCTACAAATTATGAAAAACCTCAATTCAATTTAAATGAACAAAATTAAGATGCAAATAAAATATTTCCAAACTAGTTCAACAATTTCTTAAATTTTGAATTTATAGACCAAAAATTTCAACAATAAGACAAAAATAACATATTAACAATGCAACTGGTTTAGAGAATTAAGGAGGCACTATTTTCAATATTTTGAAAATAAAATGAAGGCCTAAACTACAGAGCTCACGTAAATTATAAACCATACATTCAAATCTTTCATCCAATAAAATTCTACATATAAAACACATAAATTCAATAATCAAGAATTTCTCAAATTAAATCGTAGACTAAATAGAATTGGATTTTTTTCTCTAAACCTAAATATTTCAGTGCACTCTTGAAAACAAGAGCCTTAGATCGAAGAACTAACTCTAATTAGTTCAAATATTTCAGTGTATGTAATTTGAAAAATCTTGAATTAGACAAAACAAGGCCTTCACCTAAAAAATTAATTCACAATCAAATACTCATAACACATGAAATAAATAATTTGAAAACCATATACTATGAATTCAATAAAGAAGAGTTTCTGAAATTAAATATTAGACTAAACAAAATTGATTTTTTTCTCCAAAGCTAAATATTTCAGTGCACTCTTGAAAACAACAGCCTTAGATCGAAGAAGGAACTCTAAATTACTCTAAATATTTTTGTAACGCCCCGCCTTTTTTCACTCGCTTCTTCCCGTAAATTCAGAGTCTATTTTTTTTTTTTAACAGAGTGGAGTGATAGAGCGCAGGACGTCACGACGCGAGCTAAGTTCGAACTTCCAAAGTCCGACCCTTAACTGGCCAACCTATGTGTGTATGGACTCAGTCCACTAAAATGGTTCACACATAGCAATATCAACATGCGGAATAAAAATCACAACTTGCGGAATCATAACATCAATTTGCGGAATCATAATAGAACCTAGTTCCATTCCATTGATAGCAAAGTACTTAGTCAATAAAAATCACAATCAACATTATCCAAATAAAACATCCAACCATAGCATTTTATGTAAGTTATTACATTCTGAAAATCTGGATACTCTCAATATAAATCCCGGAGTATCTTAAACACAATATAAAACAAAAAGCGTTCCAAGCTCCTATGCTTGTCCCTTTCTGCGTTTAGCGTTTTCCTCGTTTCCTACATCATCCACTAAAGGGTAGAAGTAGGGCGTTAGTACAACGCACCCAGTAGGTATTCCAATTAGGGTTAACACATGGTTAGTACAAAACATATTATATAACTTAGTGATATCAAAACCATATAAATCCATGCCGTACAATGATGACAAATATGCAATGAGTCCCACCCGTCACCTGTACATAAATGTGCCTACCACATAGGTCTTTCGGTCGCCCCGACGGAGTGTGGACCCTCCAGAAATTTTCTTGATGGAAATCACATCAAGGTGTTGCACATAGGTTTTTCGGACGCCCCGACGGAGTGTGACCCCTCCGGTTATAAATCCTTCACCCCATGCCATGCATGAGATGCCAATAAAACACATGCTATTTTATAACATAAACATAGCATTAAAACCATCATTTGAAAAACATATTCCATACATGCTCTTTATACAATAAAACCTAGCATGTAAAATCACCTTTGAACATAATCAATCCATGCTATTTTAAACAATTTAAACATAGCATTTGAAATCCATAAATAAAACATATTCCTTGAAACACATTTTCATCAAACATAATATAAAAACAAAGTACACATAAGCCATGGTTTCAAAGAGGTGGAATCCTACCTAAGACCGCTCACGAGTCCTTGCGTTTTAGTCCAAGAGTCGATCACCGATTGCGCACTGCTTGCAAGATCCCGTTACCTTATATATAATAATAAATGAAAACCAAGTCTCACTTGATTCACAATATTTTAAGTCCATACACCATTCCTCATTTTTACCCTTTATTTACCAAATTGCCATTGGTCTCGTCACCTAAGTTTTAGGTCCCAAAACATTGGTCCATTAATTCATATAATTACTAAAATGCCATTCATGGCTAAACTTCTATTTTTAGCAAGTATTTACAATCTTGCCACTCTGTAGAATTTATTCATTTAATTACTTATTTATGCCATTATATCTATCTTTCCATTCTTTTCACCCTTCATCCCTTGGTTTGGTAAACCATTTATTTAATTCATACATAGACCCAAACATGGCCCATTTACAAGTTCATAACCGTAACATAAAAATCCCAAGTCCACCAAATAATTCCCATATATTGATTCATAAAACAAACATGACCTAAAACCCCAAGTCCATTAAATACTTCATGGGGTTCGGCCATACACCATGGCCTAACCCTATGTCCAATATTTCCTCATAATTTTAAAATTGCCACTATACATATCCATAGTCATTTTACCTCCCTTATTTCCATAAGGCTTAAGTTCCATAATAATGGATAAAATAATTCATAATATAATCCTTTAATCCTTGACACCTGAACCCAAAAATTGGTTCATAACTCGATTCATCAATCAGCCCTTAACATGAATTAAAATGCCATTTGATCCCTTAATTTGGACCATGGGATTCGGCCATACACCTTGGCCGAATCCTATGGTGTATAGTTTCCAAATTAAACTCCACCTTTCCATAATTGGAAGCTTTCCCAATTTAGATTTTACCTTCCAAAAATAGAATTTCCCCTTGTTAATCTCCCCTTCTATTATTAGAAGATTTCTATATTTAAACTTACTAAAATTATCAACCTCCTTCCATAAATGGAAGGTTTCCATAAATAGCCTACTCTTTTCCATAATTGGAGTGCTTTCCAATTTAGCAACTCCTTCCATATTTAGAAGCTTTCCTTATTAAGCAGACACCTTCCATAATTGTATGCTTTCCAATTTTAGCAACCAATTCTAAAATTAGATAATTTCTTATTTTATTCTCCATTCCAAATCCATCTACCAAAAACAATCCCTTCTTTCTATTCTTAGATCTTTCTAAATTAGAACTCCACCTTCCAAAAATAATTAACAAACATTCAAAATAGCATAACCACTCCATGAGGTTCGGCCATACCCATGGCCGAACCCTATGGTTCTTATGGTTCTGTTTTAAATGAATTCAAACAACATAGCCCTCCATTGTTTTCATGCATCTATGAAAGCATCAGCACAAATCTATTTAAAATAAAACATTATTCTTTCCATGGAATTCATCCTTCAAAATCCCTTTTAAAATCCCTAAACATAGATCCATAATCTTCATGTTTGAAACCAATTTACATTATTGCCATTTATACCAATCTCTAAGTTAACTTGGTCCATGGGGTTCGGCCATACTCCTTGGCCGAACCCTATGGTGCATAACTTTCCATATTTGGAAACACCTTCCAAAATTAGATGGTTGTACCATATTTAACAACTTCTTCCATAAATGGAAGGTTTCCATATATAGATTCTAACTTTCCATAAATGGAATCTTTCTAAGATTAGAACTCCTTTCCAAAATTAGTATGCTTTCTAATTTATGAATCCTCATCCATGGGGTTCGGCCATGCACTATGGCCGAACCCTATTGTTCCAATATCTCCTCTTTTAAATCCAATTAAACACAACTATCCGTCTAAGGTTTTCCATCATTTAAATCCATACTTTAAATCAGTATCCTTTCACGGTTTTGAACCCATAAATATAGTCGAAGACCTTCCATTAAGCATCTCCAAAATCATTTCATTTAATCCATCACCAAGTAAATCCAAAACCGATCATACATTGGCTTACAAAAATCATACATTAAACCTATCTTCTTACATGGGGTTCGGCCATGCATTGTGGCCGAACCCTATGGTTCATACTTCCTTGGTTTTCCATTATTAATAACCCAATAAAATAAACCATATCTAGCCCATGTATTTCCATTAAAAAAAAATAAGCATATCTTTTAAACAAAATATAAATCAAACAACTAACCGGTTCCCGCGACTCCTTCGGTTATTTCTTCCGATCCTTTTCTTTGCTCTTAATCTTTTCTTCTTGCTGGTCGGAAAATCCTTGCTGGTTTCTTCTTCTTCCAATTTTCTTTTATTTTCCCCTTGCTTTTCTCCAAACAAGAACTCCTTCTTGTTGCTGCCCTTTCTTCTCTTATTTTTGGCGTGCAAAAGAATGATGAATTGAGAGAGGGAGAGAGAGAATAAAACTTGATAATGGGGTTGTAAAAACCATGTACCCCCTCCTTGCCTCTCCTTTTATTAGTTCTCCTTAGTCCCACATTAGAAATTTCTTAAGACGAACACCCCTTAGCCGTGCGCCCTTTGTGTTTCCCGTTTTGTTTTACAAGTATACAATATTGTATCTCAGTTTCGACCTTGTTAACGTCCGAATCAGACAAAATGATAAACTACAAAGTTTTAGTCCTTGACGTCTTCTTTCCAACGCAAAAAGAATCAAAGCCATCAGATATAGGAGTAAAATGTTATAACCAAAATACTGGACATACGTCAAACCTTCCTTATTTAACCATGGCCGACTTACCTTGCCTTAGTTGGCAATACCGTGTGGCCTTGCTTTGTTTAATGATTTACCAATCTCCCTTGCTCAATTTAAGACTTTATTTTAATTATATCTCTATTTAATTAGATAATTTCCTTGGCTATTAATCCATGCGCATAAATATAGATATTAGTTTCCAAAATTCGGCCATGTTTAATCTCATTTGATTTTTTTGAATATTTTCTTAGGATATGCAAATCCAATTTGATTAAGAAAATCCCTCTCCAAATATTCTAGAATATCATTTGTGGATTTACAATCCCACATATTTTTCATGCGCCTAATCTAGGGATTTCACATTCAAAATTCGGCCATAAGATCCTTTATTCAAATTTGGATATGATTCACCACCAATTTAATCCTACCCATTTAAATTTTAATAAAAACCAATTTCACAATCAATTGGGTCCTAATTGGGTCATGGCCCAATTCTTTATCCATATACAAATCCAATCTAAAATTCATAATTAAAATGGGTAATTTCATATAAAATAATTAACTGAAAATCCGAGGTGTTACAATACAACCCTCTTTTTAAAATTTTCGTCCCGAAAATCGAGTGAAGTATGGTTTCAAACATTTACCTAAATAACTCAGGATCAGCTTTCCTCATTTCCGACTCAAGTTCCCATGTCGCTTCCTCAACGCCGTGTCGATCCCATACTACCTTGACAAATTGGATCACTCGGTTCCGTAACACCCTTTGTTCTGTGTCCACCACTAGGACAAGCTTCTCGACGTATGTCACGTCGCTCTGAACCTCTATGTCTTGGTGATAATTTCCCTTTCTTTCCAAACCTCATGTGTCCCTTTCGCGGCGAGACTTTCAAGAACACCACGTCTCCCACTTCAAATTCAAGGAACCTCCTTCCCTTATCAGCGTAACTCTTCTGACGACTCTGCGCAGTCAATAGGTGATGCCTATCAACTGTATCTGCGATGTATTTTGACTGTACTTCCTTTGCTATCATCTATCGAGTCTAACGAAGTAAATTAATGCACGAAGGCCGGATTAATTTACTCCGAAAGATTCAATCTTTCTGGTTCGCTCTGATACCAACTGTAACGCCTCACCCTTCTTCACTCTACGCTTTCCGAAAATCATAATCTATTTTTTTTAAAAAAAAAATAACATAAGTGAGCAAGAGCTGGACGTCACGACGCGAGTTAAGTCCGAACTTCTAAAGTCCGACCCTTAACTGGCCAACCCTATGTGTGCATGGACTAAGTTCATGAAAACGGTTCACACATAACAATATCAACATGCGGAATTAAAATCAAAACATGCGGAATTATAATAGAACCTAATTCTATTCCATTTCAGCTAGCAAAGTACTTCAAATCCTCATCCATAATTAATATAACATAATTATCCAAATAAACATTCAACCATAGCAAATCATCTAAGTTATTACATGTCCGAAGTCTAGTTACTCAAATTACAAATCCATAGGTAACTTAATGAAAATATAAGTTAAAAGCATCCAAGCTCCTATTCTTGGCCCTTTTCGCATTCACCGTTCTCCTTATTTCCAGTGTCATCCACTAGGGTAGAAGTAGGGCGTTAGAACAACGCTCCCAGTAGGTATTCCAATTAGGGCTAACACATGGTTAGTACAAAACATGCATATAATAACATAAAGTCCAAAAATGATATAAACCATACCATGCCATGATGTCGAATGCAATGAGTCCCACCCATCACAAGTACATATAAGTACCCCCACATAGGTCTTTCAGATGCCCCGACGGAGTGTGGCCCCTCCGATTTCTTCTTGATGGAAAAGAACATCAAGGTATCCCACATAGGTTTTCCGGACGCCTCGACAGAGTGTGGCCCCTCCGGTTACATATCCTTCACCCCATGCCATGCATGAGATGCCAATGAAACACATGCTATTTTATATAATAAACATAGCATTAAAACTCATAATTTGAAACAAATCTTTTACATCATAAAATTCGTCAAAAATAAGATAAGAAACATTGTACATAAATCCATGGTTTCAAAGAGGTGGAATCCTACCAAAGACCACTAACGTGTCCTTGCGCTTTCGTCCGGTAATCGCTCACGATCGTACACACCTTGTGAGGTCCCGTTACCTTATAATATATCAATCAATTAAGACCATATCCCATTTAATTTAACATTAGGTCTAAGTCCATAAAAATCATTCCTCATGGGGTTCGAACCCATGATTCGTCACTTTCACCCTTTATTACCACTTTGCCATTGGTCTAAACCTTAGTTAATATTCCATTCATTTTAATCTGCCATACATAAACCCTATGTCCACCAAATAATTCATGGGGTTCGGCCATACACCATAGCCGAACCCTATGTCCATTATTTTCACCTTATTTATGTTTCTACCATTATCTTATGTTTATGTCCAAACCGATTCATAATCATAGATTCATGATTCATGAAATAACACCCTAATCCTTCCCTTCATCCCTTGGTTTGGTGAACCATTTTAAATTGCATAAAGACCCAAAAATGGCCCATTAACAAGTTCATGGGGTTCGGCCATACACCATGGCCGAACCCATGATCTTTCAATTTTAGGCGATATTTACAAAATTGCCATTACCTCCATCATGGCTAATTACTTATCTAAATCCTCCATTCCTTTAATTATATTAAGTCCATACATGACCCATAAAATTGGTTCATGGGGTTCGACCATACACAATGGCCGAACCCTATGATGTCTAACCTTCCATTTTGATCAAAAGTCCATAATTAGAAACTTTCTAATTTAATAACCATCCTCCATTTAATCAATTAAAATCCATTAACAATACCAATACAACTCCATGAGGTTCGGCCATACACCATGGCCGAACCCTATGGTTCATAATGTTCTCTTTTAAATGCAATCAAAACATCATAACCCTCCATTCGATCAATCACCAAATTAAGTCCATTTATATTTTTCCATGGGGTTCGGCCATACACCATGGCCGAACCCATGGTCCATGATTTTTATCCTCCAACTTCCATTTAAACTCTTTTAAAACATATATAATTTTCCATGGTTTTCATCATTCAAACCCATTAAAATATAACCAATTTTTCTTTCATGGGGTTCGGCCATGTTGGTTCATCATCTTCCATTGAATTACCATAATCATCTCCTAATCTTCTTCCATTGAATTACCATAATCATCTCCTAATCTTCTTCCATGGGGTTCGGCCATACAACATGGCTGAACCCCTATGGTTCCTTATTTTAAACAAAAACATCAAAATATTAACCGGTTACGCGACTCCTCCAGTTTTCCTTCGCTCTGGCGTGTTCTTGCTCTTCCAATCCTTTTTTTCCTTAGCCTCTTTCCACTTCTTCTTCTTGATCTTTCACAAAGCCGAGACTGATCTTGATGTTGTGTGTATTGCCGTGCGCCCCTTGTTGTGCTTTGTTTCTTTTATAAAAACCTCCACTTAGTCCTAACTTAGAAGGTGTCATGCGCCCCTTCTCTTAAAACCTCCACTCGGCCAATATTATTGAAATGGCAATTGCCATGTGCCCTTACTTTCTTTTAGCACCTTCCCTATTATTACTCCTAATAAGGAAAGGACTCCTTTTTTTAGATACTCTAGCACATGTGCATATCTCCTATCCACGACCAAAGTAATCCTATCTTTATTTGGATTATCTTTTATGCATGATACCCATTTAAGACTATCCTTGTGTGACCATACTCCTAGCCTGTATGCGTGTGTGTCAACCTCATCCAAACTGTCCCTTATTTATATTGCATCACTAATTTAATTCGGCCCCATTTATTTATTTTTATTGAAACCAATTCCACAATCCGTTGGGTCTTAATTGGGCAATGACCCAACACTTTACCCATATAAGGTCCATATCTGATAATTCACAAATTAAATGGGTAATTTTCATATATATTAATAACTTGAAAATTTGGGGTGTTACAATTGCTATGTTTTTTTTCGTAACTCTGATCGAATAAATGGAGATATTTGTTTGTGAAATATGTATTTGTATATGGGAATATATGGTACTGTAACGCCCCGCCATTTTCACTCTTTTTTTCCCGTAAATTCAGAGTATATTTTTTTTTTATAACAGAGTAGAGTGATAGAGCGCGGACTGTCACGACACGAGCTAAGTCCGAACTTCCAAAGTCCGATCCTTAATTGGCCAACCCTATGTGTGTATGGACCCAGTCCAATAAAACGGTTCACACATAGCAATATCAACTTGCGGAATAAAATCATAACCTGCGGAATCATAACATCAAAATGCGGAATTATAATAGAACCTAGTTCTATTCCATTCAAATAGCAAAGTACGTCAAGTCATTAATCATCATTATCATAACGCAATTATCCAATAAGACATCCAAAAATAGCAAATTCATCTAAGTTATTACATCCGAATTCTAGGTACTCAAATACAAGCCCATGAGTATCTTTAACAAAATATAAACTAAAAGGATTCAAGCTCCTACGCTTGTCCCTTTCCGCGTTTAGCGTTTTCCTCGTGTCCTCCATCATCCACTAAAGGGTAGAAGTAGGGCGTTAGTACAACGCGCTCAGTAGGTATTCCAATTAGGGTTAACATATGGTTAGTACAAAACATATATTATAACATAATATATAAAACCAAGTAGAATCCATGCCATGCAATGATGACGAATATGCAATGAGTCCCACCCATCACATTTACATAATATTACCCACCACATAAGTCTTCCGGAAGCCCCGGCGGAGTGTGGACCTCCGGTTTCTTCCTGATGGAAAAACACATCAAGGTATCGCACATAGGTTTTTCGGACGCCCTCCGGTTACAATTCATACATAGTGTCCTCTTGATGGAATGCTCCTCATCAAGGTATACCACATAGGTTGTTCGGACGCCCCAACGGAGTTTGGACCCTCTGGTTACCAAATCCTTCACCCCATACCATGCATGAGATGCCAATGAAACACATGCTATTTTATAACATAAACATAGCATTATTAAAATCATTTTTGAAACATAATCAACACATGTTATTTTATACAAATAAACATAGCATTATAAATCACCTTTGAAACATAATCAACACATGCTATTTTATTTATTTATTTATTTTTTATAACCTAGGGAAACCTCAATCAACCCTCCGACAGTCTGATGTCAAGTCGCCAGAGGGGGCCGCCTATGTTAGTTGGTTAGATCTCCTAAAACCCTAGGGAAGACATACCACACCCACACAGTATACCTTTAGTTGACGCCGCCTAAAACACATGCTATTTTATACAAATAAACGTGGCATTTAAAATTCTTAGAAAGCATATCCTTTGAAACATAATTTCATCAAAACATAGAATAAAACAGGTGTACATAGACCATGTTTCAAAGAGGTATTTGCTAAGTTGGAAAGGTTCCAAATATGGAAAGTATTGCTAAATTTTGAAAGCTTCCATGTATGGAAGGGGTGGCTAAATTGGAAAGCATCACATTATGGAAGTGTTGTTAAATTTGGAAAGCAATCTAAAAATGGAAGGATAATGGTTAATGTGATTATTTGACTATGTCCTTTGCTATCAATGGAGAGAACATGATTCTAATCTTATTCCGCATGTTATGATGTATTCCTCATGTGTATCGTATTGCTATGTGTGAACTGTTTTCTTGGACTTGGTCCATGCACACATAGGGTTGGCCAGTTAAGGGTCGGACTTCGAAAGTTCAGACTTAGCTCGGGTCGTGACGTCCCGCGCTCTATCACTCTCCTCTGTTATAAAAAAAAAATATACTCTGAATTTACGGGAAGAAGCGAGTAAAAAGGGTGGGGCGTTACAGGTACATGTTTAAGTCCACGTGAAAAGAACACGTATGACATTTTCTATGATGGGATTTTTGGCAAATTTGAAAATCCAGCTCAACGATGATGTTAGTTGATGAGAGATTATATATATATATATAAAAAAAAATTAGTAGCGTTCGGAGCCCACCATCGGGTCGGGACGTCACAAGATACCATATTTTGAATCCTTCCAAGTTTAGATAAATTTCTAAAATTAGAAACCTTCTAAGATTAGAAATTATCCAGAATTAGACACCTCCAAAATTAGACAATTTTCTAAAATTAGATAATCGTAAAACTTTCTATTGACAGAAGTTTTAAAACTTTCCAAATTTAGTTTTCTTTCCAAAAATAGAATATTCTAAAATAAAATATCTTTCTAAGATTAGAAAAATCCTAAAAGAAGAAACTGGCTGAGAAAATAGATATTTATAAAGTCAACAAGTTTTTAAATTTAAAAACTTCCAAATCTAGATAAATTCCAAAATTTCTACTATTTTAAAAACATTAAACTTAGGTAACCTTCTAAAATTAGAATTTCTAAAAATAAAAAGTACGAATTTTAAATAGTTGCTTAAGATATAAATTTCCAAAAATAGCAGTATTTCTAAAAACACAACAAAACATATATTTGATTTTCCCCGACAATGGTACCAAAAACTTGTTGTGCCACAAAAGATATGGTGTTTTAAATTTATACTCATAATAGCACGATCCACAGGGAGTGCAAGGTCGAACCCACAGGGAACATGCAAAATATATACAATTGAGATATTATGGTATAAGTCATTACAAGATCATGGAAATAAATCTAAATATAGAAATATATTTTAATTTAGAAACTGTCGAAAAATAGAAATAAAATTTTAAAAATTGAAACAATATCTAAAATTAAATAATTCCTAAAAATAGAAATTTCTGAATTCAACAAGTTTCTAAATTTAGTAAGTCATCCAAATGTGTATAAATAATAGAATTTCTACTATTTCAAAAACAAACTTTTAAAGTTAGGCACCTTCTAAAATTATAGTTCAAAAAATTGAAACTACTATTTAAATATTTGCCTAACTAAATTTCCAAAGTAGCAGTATCTATAAAAACACAAAATTTAAAAAACATATATTTGTTTTTTCTCCGAAAACGGCGCCAAAATCTTGTTGTGCCATAAAAGGTATGGTGTTTTAAATTTATATTTGCAATCGAATGAATCATTAATAATATAGCTTCAGGAGTACGAGTTCGAACCCACAGGGAACATGCAAAATCTATGCAACTTTGATATTATGGTATAAATCATTACAAGATCATGGAAATAAATCTAAATATAAAAATCAAAATTTTAATCTTAGAAATATAACTTAATATAAAATATTTAAAAAATGGAAATCAAATTCTAAAAATAAAAATAATATTTAAAATTAAAAAAAATAAAAATAGAAATTTCTGAATTCAACAAGCTTCTAAATTTAGAAAGACTTCAAAATGTATATAAATTAAAGAAATTCTACAATTTTAAGAAGAAACTTTTAAAGTTAAGAACTTTCTAAAATTACAGTTTCTAAAAACTAAAACTACCAATTTTAAATATTTGACTAAAATAGACATTTTAAAAGTAACAGTATTTCAAAAAATACAAAATTTAAAAACATATATTTGTTTTTTCTTCGACAACGACGCCAAAAACTTGTTGTGCCACAAAAGATATGATGTTCTAAATTTATTTTTGCAATCGAACGAACCATTAATAATATAGCTTTAGGAGTACGAGTTCGAACCCACAGGTAACGTGCGAAATATATGCAATTGAGATATTAAGGTATTAGTCATTACAAGATCATGGAAATAACTCTAAATATAGAAATCAAAACTTTAGTCTTAGAAATATAACTTAATGTAGAATATTTCAAAAAATGGAAATCAAATTCTAATAATAGAAATAATGTCTATAATTAAAAAAATTCTAAAAATAGAAATTTCTGAATGCAACAAGCTTCTAAATTTATAAAGACTTCCAAATGTATATAAGTTCAAGAATTTTTATTATTTTAAAAAGAAAATTTTGAAAGTTAGAAACCTTCTAAAATTATAGTTTCTAAAAACTTAAACTACCAATTTTAAATATTTACCTAAAATAGAAATTTTCAAAAGTAGCAGTATTTCTAAAAATAGAAAATTTAAAAACATATATTTGCTTTTTCTCCAACAATGAAGCCAAAAACTTTTTGTGCCACAAAAAATATGGTGTTTTAAATTTATATTTACAATCGAATGAACCATTAATAATAGAGCTTCAAGAGTTCGAATTCGAACCCATAAGAAACATGCAAAATATAATTAACTGAGATATTATGGTATAAGTCATTAGAAGATCATGGAAATAAATCTAAATATAGAAATCAAAACTTTAATCTTAGAAATATAACATAATGTACAATATTTTAAAAACTGGAAATCAAATTCTAAAAATAGAAATAATATCTAAAATTAAAAAAATTCTAAAAATAGAAATTTTTGAGTTCAACAAGCTTCTAAATTTATATAGACTTTCAAATGTTTATAAATTCAAAATTTCTACTATTTTAAAAAGAAACTTTTAAAGTTAGAAACCTTCTAAAATTATAGTTTCTAAAGACTAAAACTACGAATTTTAAATATTTGCCTAAAATAGAAATTTTCGAAAGTAACAATATTTTTAAAAGTACAAAATTTAAAAACATATATTTATTTTTTCCTTCGACAACGGAGCCAAAAACTTGTTGTGCCAGAAAAGATATGGTGTTTTAAATTTATATTTTCAATCGAATGAACCATTAATAATATACCTTCAAGAGTGAGAGTTCGAACAGATAAAGAACATGCAAAATATATGCAATTGAGATATTATGATATAAGTCATTACAAGATCGGGGAAATAAATCTAAATATAAAAATTAAAACTTTAATCGTAGGAATATAACTTAATGTAGCAAAGATTTCAAAAAATGGAAATCAAATTCTAAAAATAGAAATAATATCTAAAATTAAAAAATTGTTAAAAATAGAAATTTCTGAATTCAACAAGCTTCTAAATTTAGAAAGACTTCTAAATGTATATAAATTCTAGAATTTCTACTATTCTAAAAAGAAACTTGTAAAGTTAGGAACCTTCTAAAGTTATAGTTTCTAAAAACTGAAACTACCAATTTTAATTATTTTCCTAAAATTGAAATTTTCAAAATAAGCAGTATTTCTAAAAATTCAAAATTTAAAAACATATATTTGTTTTTTTCTCCGGCAACGTCGCCACAAACTTGTTGTGCCACAAAAGATATGGTGTGTTAAATTTATATTTGCAATCGAACAAACCATTAATAATATAGCTTCAGGAGTTCGAGTTCGAACCCATAGAGAACATGCAAAATATATGCAATTGAGATATTATGGTATAAGTCATTACAAGATCATGGAAATAAAACTAAATATAGAAATATATTTTAATTTAGAAACTGTCGAAAAATAGAAATAAAATTTTAAAAATTGAAACAATATCTAAAATTAAATAATTCCTAAAAATAGAAATTTCTGAATTCAACAAGTTTCTAAATTTAGTAAGTCATCCAAATGTGTATAAATAATAGAATTTCTACTATTTCAAAAACAAACTTTTAAAGTTAGGCACCTTCTAAAATTATAGTTTCAAAAAATTGAAACTACTATTTTAAATATTTGCCTAAACTAAAAATTTCCAAAAGTAGCAGTATCTATAAAAATACAAAATTTAAAAAACATATATTTGTTTTTTCTCAGAAAACGGCGCCAAAATCTTATTGTGCCATAAAAGGTATGGTGTTTTAAATTTATATTTACAATCGAATGAATCATTAATAATATAGCTTCAGGAGTACGAGTTCGAACCCACAGGGAACATGCAAAATCTATGCAACTTTGATATTATGGTATAAATCATTACAAGATCATGGAAATAAATCTAAATATAAAAATCAAAATTTTAATCTTAGAGATATAACTTAATATAGAATATTTAAAAAATGGAAATCAAATTCTAAAAATAAAAATAATATCTAAAATTTAAAGAAATAAAAATAGAAATTTCTGAATTCAACAAGCTTCTAAATTTAGAAAGACTTCAAAATGTATATAAATTAAAGAAATTCTACAATTTTAAGAAGAAACTTTTAAAGTTAAGAACTTTCTAAAATTACAGTTTCTAAAAACTGAAAGTACCAATTTTAAATATTTGCCTAAAATAGACATTTTCAAAAGTAACAGTATTTCGAAAAATACAAAATTTAAAAACATATATTTGTTTTTTCTTCGACAACGACGCCAAAAACTTGTTGTGCGACAAAAGATATGATGTTCTAAATTTATTTTTGCAATCGAACGAACCATTAATAATATAGCTTTAGGAGTACGAGTTCGAACCCATAGGTAACACGCGAAATATATGCAATTGAGATATTATGATATAAGTCATTAAAAGATCATGGAAATAAATCTATATATAGAAATCAAAACTCTAATCTTAGAAATATAAGTTAATCTTGAAACTATTAAAAAGTGGAAATCAAATTCTAAAAATAGAAATAATATCTATAATTAAAAAAATTATAAAAATAGAAATTTTTGAATTCAACAAGTTTCTAAATTTAGAAAGACTTCCAAATATATATAAATTCAAGAATTTCACTATTTTAGAAAAAAACTTGAAAAGTTAGGAACCTTCTAAAATTATAGATTCTAAAAACTGAAACTACCAATTTTAGTTATTTGCCTAAAATAAAATTTCAAAAGTATCAGTATTTCTAAAAATACAAAATTTAAAAACATATATTTATTTTTCCTCCGACAACGTCGCCAAAGACTTGTTGTGCCACAAAAGATATGGTGTTTTAAATTTATATTTACAATCGAATGAACCATTAATAATATAGCTTCAGGAGTTGAAGTTCAAACACATAGGGAACATGCAAAATATATGCAATTAAGATATTATGGTCTACGTCATTACAAGATCATGGAAATAAATCTAAATATACAAATCAAAACTCTAATCTTAGAAATATATCTAAATGTAGAAACTTTCTAAAAATGGAAATAAAATTTTAAAAATAGAAATAATATCTAAAATTAAATAATTCCTAAAATTAGAAATTTCTGAATTCAACAAGTTTCTAAATTTAGTAAGACTTCCAAATGTATATAAATTCAAGAATTTATACTATTTTAAAAAGAAATTTTTAAAATTAGGAACCTTCTAAAACTTTAGTTTCTAAAGACTTAAACTACCAATTTTAAATATTTACCTAAAATAGAAATATTTCTAAAAAGAGAAAATTTAAAAACATATATTTGTTTTTTCTCCGACAACGACAGAAAAACTTGTTGTGCCACAAAAGATATGGTGTTTTAAATTTATATTTACAATCGAACGAACTATTAATAATAGAGCTTCAAAAGTGCGAGCTCGATCCCAAAAGGAACATGCAAAATATAATTAACTAAGATATTATGGTATAAGTCATTACAAGATCATGGAAATAAATCTAAATATAGAAATCAAAACTTTAATCTTAGAAATATAACTTAGAAATAAAAATGGAAAAATTCTAAAAATAGAAATAATAACTAAAATTAAAAAATTTCTAAAAATATAAATTTCTGAATTCAATAAGATTCAAAATTTAATAAGACTTCCAAATGTATATAAATTCAAGAATTTCTACTATTTAAAAAGAAACTTTTATTGTTAAGAACTTTCTAAAACTATAGTTTCTAAAAACTGAAACTACCAATTTCAAATATTTGCCTAAAATAGAAATTCCCAAAAATAGAAGTATTTCTAAAAAGACAAAATTTAAAAACATATATTTGTTTTTTCTCCGACAGCGGTGCCAAGAACATGTTGTGCCAGAAAAGATATGGTGGTTTAAATTTATATTTGCAATCGAACGAACCATTAATAATATAACTTCAAGAGTGCGAGTTTGAACCTACAAGGATTATGCAAAATATATGCAATTGAGATATTATGGTATAAGTCATTACAAGATCATGGAAATAAATATAACTATAGAAATCAAAACTTTAATCTAAGAAATATAACTTAATGTAGAATATCTCAAAAAATGGAAATCAAATTCTAAAAATAGAAATAATATCTAAAATTAATAAAATTCTAAAAATAGATATTTCTGAATTCAACAATCTTCTAAATTTAGAAAGACTTCCAAATGTATATAAATTCAAAAATTGCTACTATTTTAAAAAGAAACTTGAAAACTTAGGAACCTTCTAAAATTATAGTTCTTAAATTTGAAACCACAAATTTTAAATATTTGCCTGAAATAGAAATTTCCAAAAGTAGCAATATTTCTAAAAATACAAAATTTAAAAACATATATTAGGTTTTTCTCCGACAACGACGCAAAAAACTTCTTGTGCCACAAAAGATATGGTGTTTTAAATTTATATTTGCAATCGAACGAAACATGAATAATAGAGCTTCAAGAGTGCGAGTTCGAACCTATAAGGAACAAGCAAAATATATGCAACTGAGATATTATAGTATATGTCATTACAAGATCATGAAAATAAATCTAAATATAGAATTCAAAACTTTAATCATAGAAATATAACTTAATGTACAATATTTCAAAAAATAGAAATCAAATTCTAAAAATAGAAATAATATCTAAAATTAAAAAATTTCTAAAAATATAAATTTCTGAATTCAACAAGCTTCAAAATTTAGAAAGACTTCCAAATGTATATAAATTCAAGAATGTTTACTATTTTAAAAAAAACTTTTAAAGTTAGGAACCTTCTAAAATTATAGTTTATAAAAACAGAAACTACCAATTTTAAATATTTACCTAAAATAGAAATTTTCAAAACTAACAGTATTTTTAAAAATACAAAATTTAAAAACATATATTTGTTTTTTCTCAGATAACGGCGCCAAAAACTTGTTGTGCCGCAATTGATATGGTGTTTTAAATTTATATTTGCAATCGAATGAACCATTAATAATATAACATCAGGAGTGCGCATTTGAACACATAGGGATCATGCAAAATATATGCAATTGAGATATTATGTTATAAGTCATTAAAAGTTGATGGAAATAAATATAAATATAGAAATCTAAACACTAATCTTACAAATATAACTTACTGCAGAAACTTTCAAAAAATGTAAATCAAATTCTAAAATTAGAACAAGTTTCTAAATTTAGTAAGACTTCCAAGTGTAAATAAAATCTAGAATTTCTACTATCTAAAAAAAGAAACTTTTAAACTTAGGAACCTTGTAAAATTATAGTTTCTAAAAATTGAAACCACAAATTTTAAATATTTGCCTGAAATAGAAATTTTCAAAAGCAGCAGTATTTCTAAAAACACAAAATTCAAAAACATATATGTTTATTTTCTCCGACAACTGCTCCAAAAATTTGTTGTGCCACAAAAGATATGGTGTTTTACATTTATATTTGCAATCGAACGAACCATGAATAATAGAGCTTCAAGAGTGCGAGTTCGAACCTACAAGGAACATCCAAAATATATGCAACTGAGATATTAAGGTATAACTTATTATAAGATCATGGAAATAAATCTAAATATAGAAATCAAAATTTTAATCTTATAAATATAACTTAATGTAAAATATTTCAAAAGATGGAAATCAAATTCTAAATATAGAAAGAATATCTTAAATTAAAAAATTTCTAAAAATAGAAATTTCTGAATTCAACAAGTTTCTAAATTTAATAAGACTTCCAAATGTATATAAATTCAAGAATTTCTACTAGTTTAAAAAGAAACTTTTATAGTTATGAACTTTCTAAAACTATAGTTTCTAAAAACTGAAACTACCAATTTTAAATATTTGCGTAAAATTGAAATTTTCAAAACAAACAGTATTTTTAAAATTAGAAAATTTAAAAACATATATTTGTTTTTTCTCCGACAACGACGCCAAAAACTTGCTGAGCCACAATTGATATGGTATTTTAAATTTATATTTGCAATCGAATAAACCATTAATAATATAGCATCAGGAGTGTGCATTCGAACCCATAGGGGTCATGCAAAATATATGCAATTGAGATATTATGGAAATCAAAATTCTAAAATTATAACAACTTTCTAAATTTAGTAAGACTTCCAAGTGTAAATAAATTCTAGAATTTCTATAATCTTAAAAACAAGCTTTTAATCTTAGGAACCTTGTAAAATTATAGTTTCTAAAAATTCAAACATCAAATTTTAAATATTTGCCTAAAACAGAAATTTCCAAAAGTATCAGTATTTCTAAAACCAAAATTTAAAAACATATATTTTTTTTTCTCCGACAACTGCTCCAAAAACTTATTGTGCGACAAAAGATATGGTGTTTTAAATTTATATTTTCATTCGAACCCATAGGGATCATGCAAAATATATGCAATTGAGATATATGTTATAAGTCATTAAAAGAGATGGAAATAAATCTAAATATAAAAATCAAAACTATAATCTTAGAAATATAACTTAATGTAGAAAGTTTCAAAAAAAGGAAATCAAATTCTAAAAATAGAAATTATGTCCAAAATTAAAAAAAAATTAAAAAATAGAAATTTCTGAATTCAACAAATTTCTAAATTTATTAATACTTCCAAATGTATATAAATTATTGAATTTCTATTATTTCAAAAGGAAACTTTTAAACTTAGGAACCCTCTAAACTTATAGTTTCTAAAAATTAAAACCGCAAATTTTAAATGTTTGACTAAAATAAAAAATTTCAAAAGTAGTAGTATCAATAAAAACACAAAATTTAAAAACATATATACTTTTTTCTCCGACAACGGCGCCAAAAACTTGTTGTTCCGCAAAAGATATATCATTTCAATTTATGTTTGCAACCGAACGAACCATTAATAATGTAACACCTCGGATTTTCAGACTATTATTTTATATGACAATTATTCTTTTAAATGGTGGATTTTAGAATTGGACCTTATTTGGATCAAGAATTGGGCCATGACCCAATTAGGACCCAACCAATGTTGGAATTAGTTTTATTAAATACAAATGGGTTGAATTAATTTAGTGATGAATTATATCTAATTTTAAACAAAAGATTTTTATGGCCGAATTTTGAATGTGAAACCTATAGATTTTGCGTATGAGAGATGTGTGGGATTTTAAATCCACAATGATATGCTAGATATTTAAAAAGGGATGAAATATCTATGAAATAAATAAAAGATTAAGCATGGCCGAAATTTGGATAATAATATCCATATTATGCGCATAGGATATTTTACAAAGGAAGGTAGATTGTCTTAAATTAAATTAAAAGATTATTTGGATTATGATTAAGGTTATGCGCATAGTACTTACTAATTAGAGTTAAAGGGAAGGTTTTAAATTAAGAAGGAGAGGTCGGCTATGGGTAAGACAAGGGAAGTCGGCTATGGCTAATTAAAGAGGGAAAGTCGGCCATGGTTAAATAAGGAAGGTTTGACATATGTCCAGGGTTTTGGTTATAACTTTTCACTCCAATATCCGATTGCTTTGATTCTTTTTGCGTTGGAAAGAATACTTCAAAGATACAACTTTATAGTTTACCACTTTCTCTGGTTCGGAAGTTAACAAGGTCTAAACTGAGCTACAATATAGTATAGGTGTAAAAAAAAAAATGGGAAACACAAGGGGCGCACGGCTAAGGGTTGCTTATCTTAAGAACATTCTAATATTGGATTAAGAGAGCTTAATAAAAGGAGAGACCCAAGCGGGTGCACGGTTTTTACAACCCCATCTCTCTCTCAATCTCTCAAGGCTCATACACGGCAATACACAAGGAAAAGGGCAGCAACAAGGAGTTCTTGTTTGGAGAAAAGCAAAGGGAAAAGAAAGAAAAATTGGAAGAGCAGGAAACCAAATGGGAAAAGGTTAGTATCTTGTTTAATAATTTTATGTTTTGAAACAAAAAGAACCATAGGGTTCGGCCATAGTGCATGGTCGAACCCCATGGAGAAAGATTGGTGATGAGTATTAATGGATTAAATGGAGAAAAAGAACCATAGGGTTCGGCCTTATGGCATGGCCGAACCCCATGGAAAAATATGATTAGTTCTTGAGTTTTAAAATTGAAAAACCATGGAGAGATTGGATTTACTTCATTAAGGGTTATGTTTTTAAATTTTGGAACATGGAAAGACATGGTGATTTCATGATGAAACCATGGGGATTTATGGTTTAGAATTACAAATTTCAATGATGAAAATCCATGGAAGAATTTGACAATTTTAAAGGGAGATTTGGATAGGGATATGGATCGGCCATGGCATGGCCGAACCATGAATTTTTTTTATGGTTAAGAATTGGATCTAAAATAATAAAAATAAAGGGGTGAGGTTCGGCCATGGTGTATGGCCGAACCCCACCAAACATTTTATGGATTGATGATCGGTTTTGATTGGATCTAAACCAATGGCCAAGATCATGAACCATAGGGTTCGGCCATGGTATATGGCCGAACCCCATGGGTTAAGTTTGGAATGTTAGATGGAAATGGTTGCTAAATTTGGAGAGCAATCCAAATATGAAAAGGTTCCAAATATGGTTAGTATTGCTAAAACTAGAAAACATCTAAGTATGGTAAGGATTGCTAAATTTGGAAAGCAATCTAAAAATGGAAGGAAGGTGGTTATTTTTTGAAACAATCTATTTTTAGAAAGTGTTTCCAATTATGGAAAGGAGGATTGAATAATAAGTAAGTTTCTATTCTTGGAAGTTGTTATTACAATTAGAAAATATCTACTTATTGACCATGAAGATTATTTATGGAAACTATCCAAGAATGGAAATGGGGGTTTGATTATGGAAGTTAGATTAAATAAATGGATTGGATGCCATGAGTGAGGTTCGGCCATGGTGTATGGCTGAACCCACTAAGGTTTAGTTTTTGAAAACCTATTTAATTATAGAATTAAATATATGGTTTCGGCTCATGTATAATTGAATCAAAGGAGATGAATGATATGAATTTAATGTCATAGTTGGAAATTATACACCATAGGGTTCGGCCATGGTGTATGGCCAAACCCCATGGTCAAAATTAAGGGATCAATGGCATCTTTAATTCATGGTTTAAGGGCTGATTTATGAATCAGATTATGAACCTATGTCATGAGTTAGGTTATGTGTAGTTTTAAAATAAAATAAAGGATACAATGTATGTTAGGAATTGATGGAGAAAGGAATGGCAAAAATGTAATTAAACACCAAAGTGGAGAACCATGGGTTCGGCCATGATGTATGGCCGAACCACATGAGTTGTGTTTGATGGACTTATTTGGTTAGGGAAATTTATAAGGTCTAATTATGGAAGATTTAAAGGAAAGAGGAAACCAATGGCATTTTTGTAAATATGAGAGAATATTGGACATTGGGTTCGGCCATACACATGAATTATTTTATGGGATTATGTGCTTTGGAAGCATGAATGGATGACTTGGAACCTAAGCAAAGAAAAGGGGCTAGGGTTATCAACAATGACATTTTTATAAATATGTATGAAAAATGGTAAGCCATGGGTTCGGCCATACCCATGGGGTTTTTGTAGACTTAAGACCTTGTAATTAGGTGAGACCTGGTGTTGATTTATCATTATATTATAAGGTAACGGGATCTCACAAGCGGTGCGCGATCGGTGATCGAATTTTGGACGGAAACGCAAGGACTTGTGAACGGTCTTAGGTAGGATTCCACCTCTTTGAAACCATGAGTTTATGTACATTGTTTTATCTTGATTTGATGAATATATATTGCAAAGGATATGTTTCAAACTGTGATTTTAAATGCTATGTTTATGTGATAAAGTAGCATGTGTTTTATATGTTTCAAGTATGAGCTTTTAAATGCTATGATTTGTATAACTGCATAACATATGGACATTTGCATCTCATGCATGGCATGGGAGGGATAACAGGTAACCGGGGACCCACACTCCGTCGTGGCGTCCGTAAAGCACTAGTGGGGGATACCTTGATGAAGAGCATTCCATCAATAGGACACTATGTATGAATTGTAACCGAAGGGGTCACACTCCGTCGTGGCATCCGAAAAACCTATGTACGAAACCTTGATGTGTTTTTCCATCAAAAAGAAACTGGAGGGTCCACACTCCGCTGGGGAGTCTGAAAGACCTATGACGTGGGTACTATTATGTACATGTGATGGATGGGACTCATTGCATATCTGTCATCATTGGATGGCATGGATTTTACCTGGTTTTATATATTATGTTATAACATATGTTTTGTACTAACCATGTGTTAGCCGTAACTGGAATACCTACTGGGCGCGTTGTTCTAACGCCCTACTTCTACCCTAGTTGATGATACAGGTAATCAGGGGAATGATGAGAGTAAGACGGACCAGGCATAGGAGCTTGGAAGATCTAGTTTATATGTTTTGAATAAATTACTCATGAACTTGTATTTGAGTATTCAGATTTTGGAATGTAATAACTTAGATGGTTGAATGATTTGGTTTGATGATTATGACGTACTTTGTTATCTGAGTGGATTAGAACTTGTTCTAATATGATTCCGCATTTTGATGATTATGATTCCACAGTTTATGATTTTATTCCGCAAATCGGTATTGCTATGTGTGAACCATTTTATTGGACTGAGTTCATACACACATAGGGTTGGCCAGTTAAGGGTCAGACTTTGGAAGTTCGGACTTAGCTCGCATCGTGACGTCTCGCTCTCTATCACTATACTCTGTTACAAAAAAAAAATATACACTGAATTTACGGGAAAAAGCGACTAAAAAAGGGCGGGGCGTTACAGTTGGTATCAGAGCGAACCCGAAACTTGAATCTCTTGGAGTAAGTTAATCCGGTCACGCGCATTATTTACTTCGTTAGACTCAGATGGATGATAGCAAAGGAAGTACGGTCAAAATAATCGGATTATCAAACGTAGCAACATAGGATGTATTTCCCCGGAAAACAAAGAAATACAAAGAGTGCTGTTTTGGCAATTTTCTCCAAGGACAAGAAACACAAGATGATTATTTGGCAATTTTTCCCCAAACAAATGACATTATGTGATACATAGAGAAATTCCCCAAACAAAGATTTAGTTTGATTTGAATTGACATTGGCATTGACATACTTCGGTTGTTGTGATACAGATATGTCAGGCAACACAGAGTATACAGAGTTATGGGACAGAGGGACACCTAGCTGTCCGATAGATCTGGTTTCTTCCAATGATTCCAGCATACCAAACTTCAACAATGAAGTTGAAATCAGTCAAGAAATGGAAGTAGAATCGCCCGAGTATCATGTCGGGGTTGATCCAGCCTTTGTATCCGAAGAGGACAAAGAAGAAATCCCAACCTTAAAGGAATTAGTAGGGTAGATAGCGCTTGGGTATATGTACGAAGTATGCAATTAGGAGGGGCACAACTATATTTATTGCCCCCACCCTATTGAGGTTATTTGCCTTATTTGTGGACTTCAAGGGCACGGGAAGGAGATGACTAACTGTCCATATATTGGGGGACCAGGACTAATACCTTGTCTGACTTGTGGAGTCTTGGAACATGCGTCAACGACATGCCCTGACAACTTCTTCAATTTTTATGATGATGCAAGGTCTTCTACGGAAGATTAGGCTAAGAAAGGGTAGGAAAATGTCGGGGAAAAAGGGGAAAGATTTTGTAAGGGTTGTTGGTACGTTTGGAGGGTTTGTTCTAACCCTACCAACCCTTGTAACCTGATGAAAGTTCGAATAATTTTCAATAAAAGTATGCAAATTTAAGAGTTCATGAGAATTTTGGCACTGAGATGTATGTGACGGGGTCACTTGTTTTATTGAGACGTGGTGTAGGTAGATCCCTCACAGGATATTGATGAGATAGGTAGATAAATTCTATGAGTATGGCTTAGAGTAGTAATGAGACTGTGGGAACCTCAATATAAAATTTGGAGACTAGGTTCCGTAGGGTACCGTTGAGGAGTGGGTCCCTAGCAGGTTACGCACTGGAGGGCGCTCTTACGGCTATTTTGCACACTTGACGTGCATGGATGCGCAGAGCTAGGTACTATTTTACCCCGTGGGGGTGGTGCTAGTTTCGTTAGAAGCGGACCGATCGCCTTAGAGCTTGACTGAATCGCCTTGGGGTGAAGGGATGCAGGGCAAGGTAGACCGGATCACGTTGGCCGTGGGTCTTCGCTTGGTAAGTCATGGGCCCTAAGTCTTGCCTAGGGGTCGGAGTATATTTGTGATTTGATATTGTTATTACAGTCAGTAAGAGATTCGTTCAAGTGTGGTTCCTACGGATAAAATATCTCATGGTGGAAGATGTTCCTGGATTAATTATGATCAAGAATGGATTAGTTATACCATGAATGGATTATACCCTGCAGGGGGTTATATTCATGGATGATTATTAATCATGGATAAATGATACTCATTGATAGAGTGGTACCAGGGATAGATGTGTATAACCGCGGATGGTGACTCCTTTGGTGATTTGGATTCATGTTAGGTATCGGTACCATGGTAGACATGTCAGTAGTGTGATGGACCTGTTAGTCTCATAGATGACATATAGATCTAATGATTGGGTCATGTTTCGATATACATTCCATGGTATAAAGAAAAGGTGTTAGTCGTATTACGACTTGTATCAGAGGAAAGTGTGAAAGATACTTGGTATCATAGAAGTGATGGACAAAAGGTGTTAGTCACATAGTGACATATGAGCAAATAAATATATACGTATATTTGGAGTTACACTTAAGGGAAAAGTTAAGAGTCTAGTGAAACTCGAATGGGAAGATATGGGCGACTGCCGAGTTAGACTGGCCAGCTGACTCCGTAGTAAGCTGATGGAGTTCCAGGAGAGTGAAGCTAGAAACCTAGTCAAAATGGAATCAACAAAAGACTCGAGCATAGGCTCATATTGGTAGGCTATCTCACACAGAGAATAAACGAATGAATGTATTGAGAAAGTACGTATGGAAAATATCTGGGTAACAGATAAAGTAAAATAGAGTGCATTGATCTACATAGGAATTGTAAATGAGTTCACGAGAAAAGAGATAACATGAGATAAAGTAAATTTTACGAGAATGAAACTCATAGGTTGATATGAGTGATCCCGATGTAATCAAGTGGTACTTGATAAGATTGAACAGAAACAACGGATGGATTCGGAAATGGGCAAAGACGTTTATTGACGAAGTCATATCAGGATGGGAGTTAAGACCGGGATAGGGTCTTGTATTCCAAGGAAGGATATAGGTACCTAAGGGTTGCCAAGGTCACCAAAGGGCAACGATGCGATATGGGTCGTGGTAGACCGACTGACTAAGTCTGCACATTTCATTCCTATTAAGATGACAGACTCATCTGAGACTTTGGGCGGCAGTATATTAAGGATATCATAAGATTGCATGGTATACCTTGGACTATTGTGTCTGACAGAGATGGCCGATTCACAGGTAGAGTATGGCAGAGCATGCAGTCGGCCATGGGAACGGATTTATTGATTAGTACGACATTTCATCCACAGACTGATGGACAGTCTGAGAGGACAATACAGACACTGGAAGACATACTGAGAGCATGTATGCTAGATTTCAAGGGTGGATGGGAGGATCACTTGCCGTTGGTAGAATTCTCATACAACAATAGTTACCAGGCAAGCCTTCAGATGGCACCATTTGAGGCATTATATGGTAGACCATGAAGGTCACCAGTATGCTGGCCGGTGAACCTGCAATGATTGGACCTGAGTTAGTTGCAGAGACTACAACGCAAATACAGTTGATACAACAACATTTATTGACTGCGCAGAGTCGTCAGAAGAGTTATGCTGACAAGAGAAGGAGGTTCCTTGAATTTGAAGTGGGAGACATGGTGTTCTTGAAAGTCTCGCCACGAAAGGGACATATGAGATTTGGAAGGAAAGAAAATTATCGCCAAGATATGTGGGACCATTTTCAATCAAAAGAAGGATGGGGGATGCGGCTTATCAATTGGCACTCCCATCACAGTTGACATCTTTACATGATGTGTTCCATATATCTATGTTGAGAAAGTATGATCCTGATCCTTCTCACGTATTGAAAGTACAAGACATAGAGGTCCAGAGCGACGTGACATACGTCGAGAAGCCTGTCCGAGTGGTGGACACAAAACAAAGGGTATTACGGAACCGAGCGATCCAGTTTGTCAAGATTGTATGGGATCGACACAGCATTGAAAAAGTTACATGGGAACTCGAGTCAGAAATGTAACGTCCCGCCCTTTTTCACTCGCTTTTACCCGTAAATTCAGAGTCTATTTTTTTTTTTATAACAGAGTAGAGTGATAGAGCGCGGGACGTCACGACGCAAGCTAAGTCCAAACTTCCAAAGTCCGACCCTTAACTGGCCAACCCTATGTGTGCATGGACTCAGTCCACTATAATGGTTCACACATAGCAATATCAACATGCGGAATAAAAATCATAACATCCAAATTGCGGAATCATAATAGAACCAAGTTCTATTCCATTGATAGCAAAGTACTTAGTCAATAAATCACAATCATCATTATCCAAATAAAACATCCAACCATAGCAAAATCATCTCTAAGTTATTACATTCCAAATTCCGGATACTCAAAATATAAATCCCTGAGTATCTTAAACATAATATAAAACTAAAAGCTTTCCAAGCTCCTATGCTTGTCCCTTTCTGCGTTTAGCGTTTTGCTCGTTTCCTGCATCATCCACTAAAGGGTAGAAGTAGGGCGTTAGTACAACGCGCCCAGTAGGTATTCCAGTTAGGGTTAACACATGGTTAGTACAAAACATATATTATAACATAATATATAAAACCAGGTAAAATCCATGCCATGCAATGATGACAAATATGCAATGAGTCCCACCCATCACATGTACATAAATGTACCCACCACATAGGTCTTTTGGACGCCCCAACGGAGTGTGGACCCTCCGGTTACATTTCATACCTAATATCCTCTTGATGGAATGCTCCTCATCAAGGTATCCCCCACGATTCTATTACGGACGCCCCGACGGAGTGTGGATCTCCTGTTACAATTCATACATAGTGTCCTCTTGATGGAATGCTCCTCATCAAGGTATTCCCCACTAGTGCTTTACGGACGCCCCGACGGAGTGTGGGTCTCCGGTTACCTGTCATCCCTCCCATGCCATGCATGAGATGCAAATGTCCATATGCTATGCAATTATACAAATCATAGCATTTAAAAGCTCATATTTGAAACATATAAACCATATGCTACTTTAATAACATAAATATAGCATTTAGAATCACCATTTTGAAAACATATTCAACACATGCTATTTAAACAATTAAACATAGCGTTTGAAAATCATATAAAGCATACCCTTTGAAACATATTTTCATCAAACGTAAGATAAACACAAAGTACATAAACCCATGGTTTCAAAGAGGTGGAATCCTACCAAAGACCGTTCACAAGTCCTTGCGTTCCCATCCAAGATTCGATCACCGATCGCACACCGCTTGTGAGATCTCGTTATCTTATAATATAATGATAAATCAACACCAAGTCTCACCTAATTACAAGGTTTCTAAGTCTATAAACAAAACCCCATGGGGTTCGGCCATACACCATGGCCGAAACCCATGGTCTACCATTTTTGTCCATAATTACAATAATGCCATTGAGCTTGTAACGCCCGCCCCTTTTCACCAAAATCAGAATCTATTTTTTTTTTTAAGTAAAGAGTGACAAGGGTGCGGACATCACGACGCGAGTTAAGTCCGAGCTTCTAAAGCCTAGCCCTTAACTGGCCAACCCTACGTGCGCGTGGAACGAAGTCCACGAGAACGGTTCACACGTAGACGTAAGCTCGTGGAATATAACTTAATGCGGAATATTATAATAGAGACTATCCTACCATTTTTAAATAGCAAGGAAGTACGACGCTTAAATTACTAAAATACCCCTAAAGTCATAATTATACCTTAAAGTGATAATGTGCAAAGTAAAGACCCAACCATAGTAAGAAATATAAATTATACAGTCTGACGAGCTAAGCTATTCAAAATACATTTCCAAAAATAAATTTCAATCAACTAAGTAGTTCGCTTTCCCAAGCTCCTACGCTTGACTCCCGTCGCGTCCTTCATTTCTGCCATCTCCTGCGTCATCAGCTAGGGTAGAAGTAGGGCGTTAGACAACGCGCCCAGTAGGACTCCGAGTAGGGCTAACACATGGATTAGTGATAACAAGCATACAGATAATAATATATGAAAACCATAAAATGAATGCTATGCCATGGGTGTCTATGTCATGAGTCCCACCCATCATCCATACCATCATGATATCCCCATATTTGCTTCTCGGTCGCCCTGACGGAGCATGGCTCCGGTTATAGCATATCAAGCTATCCCCATGGTTGCTTCTCGGTCGCCCCGACGGAGCATGGACTCCGGTTTCATTATTTTCCCGCCCATGCCATGCATGAGATGTAGGTGCATTATGCTATGTATTATATATAATTTATAGCCTTCATATATAATTCATAGCCTAATCATATAAATCATAGCCTAGCAATATGCCATATAATATATATAAATCATAATCTTAAAACCCTTCATAAAACAAATCATATAAATTACCAAAATAAATCACGGGAACCATCATATAACACGTAAATCCATGGTTTACAAAAAGGTAGGAATCCTACAGATTACCGACTAGCATCCCTTTTATGTTTCCTTTCCCGAATTCCGGTCGCCGATCGCACACCGATTGCGACGTCCGATACCTTATTACATATTAATAATCAGTCCATGTTTTTAACCATTTAAGTCCATTATCCAAGCCTTAGTGGGGTTCGGCCATACACCATGGCCGAACCCTATCAGTTAGGTTTGTGGGTCCCATTTAATCCCATGGCCGAACCTATTAGTTAGGTTTGTGGGTCCCATTTAATCCTTTAATCATATTAATTTTGTGAGTTCAAAAACCAGTACCCTAGGTTTCATTTAATCATACCTAAGGTTATAATAAAAATGCCTAAGTCCAAGTTCATCCTCCATACATGGCCGAACCCATGGTTCTTCATTTTGGCCAATATTTACGGTTTTGCCACTACCTCTTTTCCATGGTTAAGTTCTCATTTCATTCCTCCATTCTTAGGCCCATAATTGATCCATAGACTTGGATCCTTTAATGACTCATTAGCCATGGCACAACATCATCAACAATCAACCACTTAATTACCCTAATCCCATTACTTAATCACATACTTAGCTCCATACTTAGCCCATCAATTGGCTTGTAAAAATGGGTCATGGGTTCGGCCATACACCATGGCCGAACCCATGATGCCTTTTTCCAATTCTTCTTAGGTCTAATTACCACATTTAGATTCAAAATAAGTCCCTCCATGAGAGGGTTTACATCATACATTTAAATCATCAACTTTGATGATCTCCAATTGGCCAATCTTAGAAGGTTCTTGAGATAGTAATTGCCCCTTGCCGTGAGCCCTTGTGTTCCCCATTTTTTACACATATACCATATTGTAGATCCGTTTTGACCTTGTTAACTTCCGAATCAGGAAAAGTGGTAAACTACAAAGTTGTAACCCTTGAAGTCTTCTTTCCAACACAAAAAGAATCAAAGAAATCGGATATTGGAGGGGAACTTTATAACCAAAATACTGAACATATGTCAAACCTTCCTTATTTTTCTCCCTTTCTTATTTTCTTTCTTTTTCCTTAATCCCTATTTAGGATGCGCTATGCGCCCTTGCTCCCTTATTTAATTACCTCATGCCGTGTGCACTTGTTTGCCTCTTATAAAACCTTCCCTAAATCAAGAATAAAAAGTGCCATGCACCCCATTCTTGTTGCCTCTTCCATTTTATTAAACCTTCCCTTTAATTACATTTCCCATTTTAATTTCCAACTTCTAAACTTAGAAACTTACTAACTTAATAACCATTCTCCATATTTAGACACTTTCCAAATTTAGCTTCAATGTTTCCATATTTAGGCACTTTTCAAATTTAGCCATTGCCTTAACTTAAATCCATCCACATCATGCGCATATAATCTCCTTGATTTTTTTGTGATATAAAATCTTATATTCGGCCATGCAATCTTTTATCTATTTAATTTTGCATTAGTAAAAGAATTCAACCCATTTAAATTAATTTGAAACCATTTAATTTTATTAAAATCCTTTCCCACAATTCGTTGGGTCATAATTGGGCAAAGACCCAACATTTTTACCCATCTAAGATCCCTATCCAATAATTCACAAATATAAATGGGTAATAATAATAACTTGAAAATCCGGGGTATTACAAGAAATGAGAAAGGCTCATCCTGAATTATTTGGGTAAATGTTTGAAAACCCTACTTCACTCGATTTTCGGGACGAAAATTATAAAAAGAGGGTTGTATTGTAACACCTCGGATTTTCAGACTATTATTTTATATGACAATTATTCTTTTAAATGGTGGATTTTAGAATTGGACCTTATTTGGATCAAGAATTGGACCATGACCCAATTAGGACCCAACCAATGTTGGAATTAGTTTTATTAAATACAAATGGGTTGTAATTTAGTGATGAATTATATCTAATTTTAAACAAAAGATTTTTATGGCCGAATTTTGAATGTGAAACCTATAGATTTTGCGCATGAGAGATATGTGGGATTTTAAATCCACAATGATATGCTAGATATTTAAAAAGGGATGAAATATCTATGAAATAAATAAAAGATTAAGCATGGCTGAAATTTGGATAATAATATCCATATTATGCGCATAGGATATTCTAAAAGGGAAGGTAGATTGTCTTAAATTAAATTAAAAGATTATTTGGATTATGATTAAGGTTATGCGCATAGTACTTACTAATTAGAGTTAAAGGGAAGGTTTTAAATTAAGAAGGAGAGGTCGGCCATGGGTAAATAAGACAAGGGAAAGTCGGCTATGGCTAATTAAAGAGGGAAAGTCGGCCATGGTTAAATAAGGAAGGTTTGACATATGTCCAGGGTTTTGGTTATAACTTTTCACTCCAATATCCGATTGCTTTGATTCTTTTTGCGTTGGAAAGAATACTTCAAGAGATACAACTTTATAGTTTACCACTTTCTCTGGTTCGGAAGTTAACAAGGTCTAAACTGAGCTACAATATAGTATAGGTGTAAAAAAAAAAACGGGAAACACAAGGGGCGCACGGCTAAGGGTTGCTTATCTTAAGAACATTCTAATATTGGATTAAGAGAGCTTAATAAAAGGAGAGACCCAAGCGGGTGCACGGTTTTTACAACCCCATCTCTCTCTCAATCTCTCAAGGCTCATACACGGCAATACACAAGGAAAAGGGCAGCAACAAGGAGTTCTTGTTTGGAGAAAAGCAAAGGGAAAAGAAAGAAAAATTGGAAGAGCAGGAAACCAAAGGGGAAAAGGTTAGTATCTTGTTTAATAATTTTATGTTTTGAAACAAAAAGAACCATAGGGTTCGGCCATAGCGCATGGCCGAACCCATGGAGAAAGATTGGTGATTAGTATTAATGGATTAAATGGAGAAAAAGAACCATAGGGTTCGGCCTTATGGCATGGCCGAACCCCATGGAAAAATATGATTAGTTCTTGAGTTTTAAGATTGAAAAACCATGGAGAGATTGATTTACTTCATTAGGGGTTATGTTCTTAAATTTTGGAACATGGAAAGACATGGTGATTTCATGATGAAACCATGGGGATTTATGGTTTAGAATTACAAATTTCAATGATGAAAATCCATTGAAGAATTTGATAATTTTAAAGGGAAATTTGGATAGGGGTGAGGCCGAACCATGATGTTTTTTTTATGGTTAAGTATTGGATCTAAAATAATAAAAATAAAGGGGTGAGGTTCGGCCATGGTGTATGGCCAAACCCCACCAAACATTTTATGGATTGATGATCGGTTTTGATTGGATCTAAACCAATGGCCAATATCATTGGAGTGCGAGTTTGAACCAACATGGAACATGCAAAATATATGCAATTGTGATATTATGGTATAAGTCTTTACAAGATCATGGAAATAAATTTAAAAATTGAAATCAAAATTCTAATCTTAGAAATATAATTTAATTTAGAAACTATCAAAAAATGGAAATCAAATTCTAAAAATAGTACTAATATAGAAAATTAAAAAATTTCTAAAAATAGAAATTTCTGAATAGAACAAGTTTCTAAATTTAATAAGTCTTTCAAATGTGTATAAATTCTAGAATTTCTACTATTTCAAAAAGAAACTTTTAAACTTAGGAACCTTCTAAAATTATAGTTTATAAAAATTGAAACTACCAATTTTAAATATTTGCCTAAAATAAAAATTTCCAAAAGTAGTAGTATTTGTAAAAACACAAAATTTAAAAACATATATTTACTTATTCTCCGACAACGGCGCCAAAAAATTGTTGTGCCACAAAAGATATGGTTTTTTAAATTTATATTCGCAATCGAATGAACAATTAATAATATAGCTTCAGGAGTGCGAGTTCGAACTCACAAGGAACATGCAAAATATATGCAATTAAGATATTATTATACAAGTCATTAAAAGATTATGGAAATAAATCTAAATGTAGAAATCAAAACTCTAAGCATAGAAATATAACTTAATGTAGAAACTTCCATAAAATGGAAATCAAATTCTAAAGATAGAAATAATATCTAAAATTATAAAATTTCTAAAAATAGAAATTTCTGAATTCAACAAGATTCGAAATTTAGCAACACTTCCAAATGTATATAAAATATAGAATTTCTACTATTTCAAAAATAAACTTTAAAACTTAGGAACCCTCTAAAATTATAATTTCTAAAAATTGAAACCACAAATTTTAAATATTTGCCAAAAATAGAAATTTCCAAAAGTAGCAGTATTTCTAAAGATACAAAATTTAAAAAGATATATATGTTCTTTCTAAAGATACAAAATTTAAAAAGATATATATGTTTATTCCCCCACAACGGCAAAAATAACTTGTTGTGCCACAAAAGTTATGGTGGTTTAAATTTATATTTGCAATAGAAAGTACCATTAATAGTATAGATTCAGGAGTGTGAGTTCGAACACACAGGGCACATGAAAAGTATAAACAATTGAGATATTATGGTATAAGTCATTAAATGATGATTGAAATAAATCTAAATATATAACTCAAAACTGTAGTCTTGGAAATATAACTTAATATATAAACTTTCTAAAAATGGAAATCAAATACAAAAAATGGAAATAATATGTAAAATTAAAAAAACTCTAAAATAGAAATTTCTGAATTCAACAAGTTTCTAAATTTAGTATGACTTCTGAATGTATACAAATTTTAGAATTTCTACTATTTCAAAAACAAACTTTTAAACTTATGAACCTTCAAAAATTATTGTTTCTAAAAATTTAAACTACCAATTTTAAATATTTAACTAAAATGGAAATTTCCAAAAGTAGCAGTTTTTCTAAAAACAAAAAATTTAAAAGCATATATTTGTTTTTTCTCCGACAATGACCCCAAAACTTGTTGTGCCACAAAATATATGGTGTTTTAAATTTATATTTGCAATCGAACGAAGCATTAATATTATAACCTCAGGAGTGCAAGTTCGAACCCACAGGGAAGATACAAAATATATGCAGTTGAGATGTTATGGTATAAGTCATTACAAGATTATGGAAATAAATAAAAAATAGAAATCAAAACTCTAATATTAGAAACATAACTTAATCTAGAAATTTTCAAGAAATGGAAATAAAATTCTAAAAATATAAATAATTTCTAAAATTAAAAAATTCTAAAAATAGATTTTTTTTATTTCAACAAGTTTTTAAATTTAGTAAGACTTCCAAATGTATATGAATTCTAGAATTTCTACTATTTGAAATAGAAACTTTTAAACTTAGGAACCTTCTAAAATATAGATTCTAAAAATTGAAAGTACCAATGTTAATTATTTGCCTAAAATAGAAATTTCCAAAAGTATCAGTAATTCTAAAAACACAAAATTTAAAAACATATATTTCTTTTTCCTTCAACAATGGCACCAAAAACTTGATGTACCACAAAAAATATGGTTTTTTAAATTTATATTTGCATTCGGATGTACCATTAATAGTATAACTTCAGGAGTGCGAGTTCGAACCCATAGGGTGTAACACCCCGCCCTTTTTCACTCGCTTTTTCCCGTAAATTCAGTGTAT
Organism: Chimonanthus praecox; assembly: GCA_022113865.1. NCBI lineage: Eukaryota > Viridiplantae > Streptophyta > Magnoliopsida > Laurales > Calycanthaceae > Chimonanthus > Chimonanthus praecox. The sequence goes on from CM039094.1 coordinate 38,266,180, forward strand.
ATTTTTTTTTTTTGTAACAGAGTAGAGTGATAGAGCGTGGGACGTCACGACGCGAGCTAAGTCCGAACTTCCAAAGTCCAACCCTTAACTGGCCAACCCTATGTGTGTATGGACTCAGTCCAATAAAACGGTTCACACATAGCAATACCGACTTGCGGAATAAAATCATACAACTGCGGAATCATAATTTTCAATATGCGGAATTATATTAGAACCACGTTCTAATCCATTCAGATAGCAAAGTACGTCATAATCATCAAACCAAAACATTCAACCATCTAAGTTATTACATTCCGGAATCCAAATACTCAAATACAAGTTCATGAGTAATTTATTTCAAAAACATATAAAACTATATCTTCCAAGCTCGTATGCCTGGTCCGCCTTAGGTTCATTGTTTCCCTGATTACCTGTATCACCAACTACAGGGTAGAAGTAGGGCGTTAGTACAACGCGCCCAGTAGGTATTCCAGTTACGGTTAACACATGGTTAGTACAAAACATATATTATAACATAATATATCAAAACCATATAAATCCATGCCATGCAATGATGACAAATATGCAATGAGTCCCACTCATCACCTGTACATAAATGTGCCTACCACATAGGTCTTTCGGTCGTCCCGACGGAGTGTGGACCCTCCAGAAATCTTTCTTGATGGAAATCACATCAAGGTGTTGCACATAGGTTTTTCGGACGCCCCGACGGAGTGTGACCCCTCCGGTTATAAATCCTTCACCCCATGCCATGCATGAGATGCCAATGAAACGCATGCCACTTTATAACATAAACATAGCATTGAAAATCATCATTTGAAAACATATCCAATACATGCTCTTTATACAAATAAAACTTAGCATGTAAAATCACCTTTTGAACATAATTAATCCATGCTATTTAAATCAAGATAAACGTAGCATTTGAAATTCAATAATAACTCAAATCCTTTGAAACACATTTTCATCAAAACATAAGATAAAAACAAGTACATAATCCATGGTTTCAAAGAGGTGGAATCCTACCTAAGACCGCTCACGAGTCCTTGAGTTTTCGTCCAAGAGTCGATCACCGATTGCGCACCGCTTGCGAGATCCCGTTACCTTATATATAATAATAAATCAAAACCAAGTCTCACTTGATTCACAATATTCTAAGTCCATACACCATTCCTCATTTTTACCCTTTATTTACTAAATTTCCATTGGTCTCGTCACCTAAGTTTTAGGTCCCAAAACATTGGTCCATTAATTCATATAATTACTAAAATGCCATTCATGGCTAAACTTCTATTTTTAGCAAGTATTTACAATCTTGCCACTCCGTAGAATTTATTCATTTAATTACTTATTTATGCCATTATATCTATCTTTCCATTCTTTCACCCTTCATCCCTTGGTATGGTAAACCATTTATTTAATTCATACATAGACCCAAACATGGTCCATTTACAAGTTCATAACCGTAACATAAAAATCCCAAGTCCACCAAATAATTCCCATATATTGATTCATAAAACAAACATGACCTAAAACCCCAAGTCCATTAAATACTTCATGGGGTTCGGCCATACACCATGGCCGAACCCTATGTCCAATATTTCCTCATAATTTCAAAATTGCCACTATATTTATCCATAGTCATTTTACCTCCCTTATTTCCATAAGGCTTAAGTTCCATAATAATGGATAAAATAATTCATAATATAATCCTTTAATCCTTGACACCTGAACCCAAAAATTGGTTCATAACTCGATTCATCAATATGCCCTTAACATGAATTAAATTGCCATTTGATCCCTTAATTTGGACCATGAGATTCGGCCATACACCTTGGCCGAATCATATGGTGTATAGTTTCGAAATTAAAGTCCACCTTTCCATAATTTGAAGGTTTCCCAATTTAGATTTTACCTTCCAAAAATAGAACTTCCCCTTGTTAATTTCCCATTCTATTATTAGAAGATTTCTATATTTAAACTTACTAAAATTATCAACCTCCTTCCATAAATGGAAGGTTTCCATAAATAGCCTACTCCTTTTCATAATTGGAGTGCTTTCCAATTTAGCAACTCCTTCCATATTTAGAAGCTTTCCTTATTAAGCAGACACCTTCCATAATTGTATGCTTTCCAATTTTAGCAACCAATTCTAAAATTAGATAATTTCTTATTTTATTCTCCATTCCAAATCCATCTACCAAAAACAATCCCTTCTTTCTATTCTTAGATCTTTCTAAATTAGAACTCCACCTTCCAAAAATAATTAACAAACATTCAAAATAGCATAACCACTCCATGGGGTTCGGCCATACACCATGGCCGAACCCTATGGTTCTTATGGTTCTCTTTTAAATGAATTCAAACAGCATAGCCCTCCATAGTTTTCATGCATCTAAGAAAGCATCAACACAAATCTATTTAAAATAAAACATTATTCTTTCCATGGAATTCATCCTTCAAAATCCCTTTTAAAATCCCTAAACATAGATCCATAATCTTCATGTTTGAAACCAATTTACATTATTGCCATTTATACCAATCTCTAAGTTAACTTGGTCCATGGGGTTCGGCCATACACCTTGGCCGAACCCTATGGTGCATAACTTTCCATATTTGGAAACACCTTCCAAAATTAGATGGTTGTACCATATTTAACAACTTCTTCCATAAATGGAAGGTTTCCATATATAGATTCTGACTTTCCATAAATGGAAACTTTCTAAGATTAGAACTCCTTTCCAAAGTTAGTATGCTTTCTAATTTATGAATCCTCATCCATTTAAATTTTAATAAAACCAATTTCACAATCAATTGGGTCCTAATTGGGTCATGGCCCAATTCTTTATCCATATACAAATCCAATCTAAAATTCATAATTAAAATGGGTAATTTCATATAAAATAATTAACTGAAAATCCGAGGTGTTACATAGGGAACATGCAAATTATATGCAATTGACATATTAGGGTATAAGTCATTAAAAGATTATTGAAATAAATCTAAATATAAAAATCAGAACTCTAGTCTTCGAAATATAACTTAATATTGAAACTTTCAAAAAATGGAAATCAAATTCTAAAAATAAAACCAATATCTAAAATTAAAAAATTTCTAAATATAGAAATTTCTGAATTCATCAAGTTTCTAAATTTAATAAGACCTCCAAATGTATGTAAATGCTAGGATTTCTACTACTTTAAAACGAAACATTTAAAGTTAGGAACCTTCTAAAATTATAGTTTGTAAAAATTGAAACTAACAATTTAAAATATTTGCCTAAAATAGAAATTTCCAAAATTAGAAGTATTTCTTAAAACACAAAATTTAAATACTTATATTTGTTTTTTCTCCGACAACGGCGCCAAAAACTAGTTTTGTCACAAAATATATGGTGTTTTAAATTTCTATTTGCAACCGGACGAACCATTAATAATATACCTTCAGGAGTTTTAATTCGAACACAAAGGGAACAAGCAAAATATATGCAATTGAGATATTATGGTATAAGTCATTACAAGATCATGAAAATAAATCGAAATATAGAAATCAAAACTTTAATCTTAGAAATATAACTTAATGTAGAAACTTACAAAAAATAGAAATCAAATTCTAAAGATAGAAATAATATCTAAAATAAAAAAATAAAAAAATAGAAATTTCTGAATTCAACAAGTTTCTAAATTTAGTAAGACTTCCAAATATATATAAATCCGAGATTTTCTACTATTTTAAAAAGAAACTTTTAAACTTATGCACCTTCAAAAATTATAGTTTATAGAAATTGAAACAATCAATTTTAAATATTTGTCTAAAATAGAAATTTTAAAAAGTAATAGTATTTCTAAAAACACAAATTTTGAAAACATAAATTTGTTTTTTCTCCGGCAACGGCGTAAAAAACTTGTTGTGGCACAAAATTTATGGTGTTTTAAATTTGTATTTCCAATCGAACGAACCGTTAATAAAATAGCTTCAGGAGTGCGAGTTTGAACCCATAGGAAACATGCAAAATATATGCAATTGAGATATTATGGTATAAGTCATTATAAGATCATGGAAATAAATCTAAATATAGAAATCAAAACTCTAATCTTAGAAATATATCTTAATGTTGAAACTTTCAAAAAATGGAAATCAATTTCTAAAAATATTAATAATATCTAAAATTAAAAAAAAATCTAAAAATAGAAATTTCTGAATTCAACAAGTTTCTAAATTTAGTAAAACTTCCAAGTGTATATAAATTCTAGACATTTTATTATTTTTGAAAGAAACTTTAAAGTTAAGAACCTTCTAAAATTACAGCTTCTTAAAATTGAAACTACCTATTTTAAATATTTGCATAAAATGGAAATTTCTAAAAGTAACAGTATTTCTAAAAACACAAAATTTTAAAACATATATTTGTTTTTTCTACGACAACGGTACCAAAAACTTGTTGTGCCACAAAAGATATGGTGTTTTAAATATATAGTTATAATCGAACGAACCATTAATCATATAGCTTCAGGAGTGTGAGCTCGAACCCACAGGGAACATGCAAATTATATGCAATTGAGATATTATTATATAAGTCATCACAAGATCATGGAAATAAATCTAAATATAGAAATCAAAACTCTAATCTTAGAAATATAACTGAATGTTGAAACTTTCAAAAAATGGATATCAATTTCTAAAAATAGAAATAATATCTGAAATAAAAAATATTCTAAAAATAGAAATTTATGAATTCAATAAGTTTCTAAATTTAGTACGACTTCCAAATATATATAAATTTTAGAATTTCTACTTTTTTAAAAAGAAACATTTAAAGTTAGAAACTTTCTAAAATTATAGTTTCTAAAAATTGAAACAAACAATTTTAAATATTTGGCTAAAATAGAAATTTTCAAAAGTTGTAGTACTTCTAAAAACACAAAATTTAAAAACATATATTTTTTCTCTGACAATGGAACCAAAAAATTGTTGTGCTACAAAATATACGATGTTTTAAATTTATATTTGCAATTGGACATACCATTAATAGTATAGATTTAGGATTGTGAGTTCGAACCCACAGAGAACATGTAAAGTATATACAATTGAGATATTATGGTATAAGTCATTAAAAGATCATTGGAATAAATCTAAATATAACTTAAAGTAGATACTATCAAAAAATGGAAATCAAACTCTAAAAATAGTAATAATATCTAAAATTAAAAATTTCTAAAAATAGAAAATTTTGAATTCTACAAGTTTTTAAATTAAGTATGACTTCCAAGTGTATATGTAACACCCCGGATTTTCAAGTTATAAATATTTACGGAAGTTACCCATTTAATTTGTGAAGTTTTTGATATGGATCTTATATGGGTAAAGTGTTGGGTCCTTGCCCAATTAAGACCCAACGGATTGTGGAAATGGTTTCAAATAAATTAAATGGGGCTGAATTTAATTAGTGATGCAATATCTATAAATGAGAGATATAAATTAAGTGACATGCGTATAGAGGCAACATGGAAATGATATTAATATTTTAATGGAATATATATTGCATGGCCGAATTTTAGATATCCATATCCATGATTTTATGCTAGAATATCTTGAGAAGATATCTAAGATTAAATGGAAACATTTTAGGATTGTCCTAAAATGGGTCACACGTTGGGATTAGGCAATGATATCTTATTGCCAAATAATAAGATGTCTATAATTAATTATATGCACATAAAGGTATTAGTTTGCATGGCCGTGTGTGACATATGCATATCCATGAGATATGCGCATGATGTGTGGATATTTTTGAAAAGGAGTCCTTTCTTTTATTAAGAGAAATACTAGGGATTTGCAAGAAAGAAAGTGTTTGGCACTTTCTATTTGAGACACAAGCAAGGGGCGTATGGCACCTTCTAAGTTGGGATTAATGGAAGTTTATAAAAGAGGCAACAAGTGGGGCGCATGGGACTTTCTAAAGATGGAACCAAGTGGAACTTCTATAAAACAAAGTTAGCGCACACGGCATTGTCTAAATGAATAACCGATTGGGTGTTTTTATAAGAGAAAGACAAAGGGCTCACGGCAATTGCATATCTTAGCACCTTCTAAGATTGGCCGATGGGAGATGAATAAGAGAAAGGCAGCAAAGGGCGCACGGCACCCATAATTTCAAGATCATTCACGGCATTATTCAGAGAATAAAAAGAAAGAGCAGCCAGCCGAGTGCAAGATCAAGAAGAAGGAGAGGAAAAGGCTAAGAAAAGAAGAAGGATTGGAAGAGCAAGACCAACCGAGGGAAAATCGGAGGAGTCGCAGAACCGGTAAGTGATTTTATAATTTTTGTTTAAAAAGAAAAGAACCATAGGGTTTGGCCATGGTGTATGGCCGAACCCCATGGTGTATGGCCGAACCCCATGGAGTTGTATTGGTATGGTTATTGGATTTTAATTGATTTATTGAAGTTGTTTATTTAAATTAGAAAGTTTCTAATTATGGAAGGTGGAGATTAAATTGGAAAGTTTCTAATTATGGAAGGTGGAGATTAAATTGGAAAGTTCTAATTAAGGAAGGTGGAGATTAAATTGGAAAGTTTCTAATTATGGACTTTCTAATAATGGATGCAATATAGATAATTGGGAATTAGACATCATAGGGTTCGGCCATGGTGCTTGGCCGAACCCCATGAACCAATTATGGATCTATTATGTTTATGTGTTAATGAGTGGAAGTTTTGAAATGATTTATGGTTTTTAATGATTGAAAGGAGAATAATGGAATGATAGCCATGGATGGCATTTTGGTAATTAAGTGAAATCAATAAACCATGGGTTCGGCCATGGTGTATGGCCGAACCCCATGGAGAAGGTTTGCTGAGCATAAGGTTGATGTATCTTAGATGATTAACTTGTTTATCATTAGCTTAATGAATAAAAGTGGTACAATAGCATTATTGTAATTAAGTGAGTTAATGGACCATGGGTTCGGCCATGGTGTATGGCCAAACCCTATTGGAATTGTTTGGTGGACATAGAAACTATGTTTAGCATATTAAAAATGGTAGGCCATGGGTTTGGCCATGGTGTATGGCCGAACCCCATGGGGATTGGTTGATGGACTTAAAATATTGTAAATCAAGTGGGACTTGGTTTTGATTGATTGTTATATTATAAGGTAACAGGACCTCACCAGTGTATACGATCGTGAGAGGTTACCGGACGAAAGACGCAAGGACACGTTAGCAGTCTTTGGTAGGATTCCACCTCTTTGAAACCATGGGTTTATGTACATTGTTTTTATCTTGATTTGATGAATTTATATTGCAAAGGATATGTTTCAAAATGTGAGTTTTAAATGCTATGTTTATATGATAAAATAGCATGTGTTGTATATGTTTCAAATATGAGCTTTTAAATGCTATGTTTTGTATAATTGTATAACATGTGGACATTTGCATCTCATGAATGGCATGGGAGGGATGAACGGTAACCGAAGACCCACACTCCGTCGGGGCGTCCGTAAAAAATTCGTGGGGAATACCTTGATGAGGAGCATTCCATCAAGAGGATACTATGTATGAAATGTAACCGCAAGAGCCATAGTCCGTCGGGCGTTCGTAAGACCTATGTGGGGGTACCTTGATGATGAAAATTCCATCAAGAGGATACTATGTATGAAATGTAACAGGAGATCCACACTCTGTCAAGAGGGGGATACCTTGATGAGGAGCTTTCCATCAAGAGGATATTTTGTGATGGGTGGGACTCATTGCATATGATAGCATGGCATGCCATTGAATCGGCATGATTATGATCTTTATTATCATGCAAGGTTTCTGTTTTATCGGTATGATTGGATCTCTATTATCATACATTGTTTTGGATACGATGCTTTATAAGTATGGTATGATTTATATATGGATTTTTTGTACTAACCCATGTGTTAGCCTTACTTGGAATACCTACGGGGCACGTTGTTCTAACGCCCTACTTCTACCCTAGTTGATGATATGGGAAATAAGGGGAACGATGGGCACGAAACGGACCAGGCATAGGAGCTTGGATGCTTTTAATTTATATTTTGTTTTAAGATACTCATGGGCTTGCATTTTGAGTATCTAGAATTCGGATTGTAATAACTTATATGAATTTGCTATGGTTGGATGTTTTATTGGATAAATATGATAATTATGATTAAGGATTTGACGTACTTTGCTATATAAATGGAATAGAACTTCTTTCTATTATAATTCCTCATGTTATGACTTTATTCCGCAAGTTTATGTTGTTATGTGTGAACCGTTTTCATGGACTTAGTCCATGCACACATAGGGTTGGCCAGTTAAGGGTCGGACTTTAAAAGTTCAGACTTAGCTCGCGTCGTGACGTCCCGCTCTCTATCACTCTTTGTTTATAAAAAAAAAATAGACTCTAATTTTCGGAAGAGAAAGCGAGTGAAAAAGGGTGGGACGTTACAGTTGGTATCAGAGCGAACCCGAAACATTGAATCTTTCGGAGTAAATTAATCCGGCCTCTATGCATTAATTTACTTCGTTAGACTCAGACGGATGATAACAAAGGAAGTACGGTCCAAATAATTGGATTTATCCAACATAGCAAAATAGGATATACTTCCCCGATATCCCCAAATTGAGAACAAACAATTGATACTTAGGAAGTTTCCCCAAAAGCAAGGAAATACAAAGAGTGTTGTTTTGGAAATTTTCCCAAGAAAAAGAAAGACAAGTTGTTTATTTGGCAATTTCCTTAAACTATGAAGAACACCAAACTTTACATAGAAGCTAAGTCAATCGATGTTTCCATGACTTAGGAAAATGCCTCCAGAAGGAAGACAAACGCAACAGAACCAACAAAAGGAAGAAGAACGTAACGGAGAGGGTCAGGACATTGCAAACATTCCTGAAGTACCTCTTGAATTATGGAACCTAGTACAAGCGGTAGTCACTTACGTTCTACAGCAACTCTTGAGCAGAAATGGGGACACAACCCCCAATGAAACACAGGACCGAAAAGGTCGGCGTGGGGGAAATACTTTTTGCCCTCACAAAAGATTCAAACCCTACTTTTGGAGATCTTCAGCCTATACTGGTTCCACTGGAAGTTCCTGTTTCCGGTGTGGTCAGCAGGGCCATTTCAAAAGAGAGTGTCCACAAAGCAAAAGATCTCCTCACTTCAGGGGTTCTCTCCGTCGTTTGGCTCGACTAGCTCAGTCACAAGGATCTGGACGACTAAATACTTCAACTTCTTCTCCAGAGACAGTGGACCATTCGGTAATTCAAGGTATGGCAGTGATTTGTAGTTCATATGCTTATGCATTATTTGATCTACTGCCTTCGCATCTATTACTAATACCATAGTACAATGAATGCCCACTGCACTTACTATAGTATTCCCTATTGATAGACGATGATGACAATTAGTGGATATCATCTTCCGATGGAAGAGAATTAGAAGTTTGAATAATTTTCAATAAAGTATGCAAATTTAAGAATTTATGAGGACTTGGGCATTGAGATGTGGGTGACAAGGTCACTTGATTTTATTGAGACGTGGCATGGGTACATCCCACACGTGATATTGATGAGATAAGTATTTAGATTCTATGAGTATGGCTTAGAGTAACTATGAGACTGTGGGAACCTCGATATGAAATATGGAGACTTGGTCTAGTAGGATTACCGTTGAGGAGCGGGTCCCTCGCAGACTTCGCGCTGGAGGGCGCTCTCACGGCTATTTCGCACATTTGATGTGCGTGGATGCGCAGAGCTAGGTACTATTTTACCCCGTGAGGGTGATGCTAGCTAAGGGGTCGGGGTAGACTTGATCACGTTGGACGTGGCTCTTCAGCTTGGTAAGTCATGGGCTTTAAGTCTTGCTAAGGGGTCGGGGTGTGTTTATGTTTTGATATTGTTGCTACAGGCAAGTAGTGATGCTTCCGAGTGTTGTTCCTACAGGATAGAATATTCAGGGTACATTATGTGCCCTGAATTAATTATGCCAAGGATGAATTATGCCCATGAATGGATTATACCCAGAAGGGTTATACTCATGGATAGATGATACTCATTGATAGAGTGGTACCAGGGATGGATGTGTATAACCGTGGATGATAATTCCCATGGTGGTTTGGATTAATGTCAGGTATCGGTACCATGGTAGACATGTCGGTAGTAAGATGGACCTGTTGGTCTTATAGATGACATATAGATTTAAGGATTGGGACATGTTTCGATTTACATTCCACGGTATAAGAAAAAGGTGTTAGTTGTATTACGACTTGTATCACAGGAAAGTTAGTATAGAGAGATACTCGGTATCATAGAAGTTTTGAACAGAAGGTGTTAGTCACATAGTGACTCATGTGCAAATGAAGATATGCTTACATTTGGAGATGTACTTAAGGGAAAAGTAAGAGTCTAGTGAAACTCGAATGGGAAGCCATGGGCGACTGCCGAGTGAGACTGATCACCTGACTCTGTAGTTAGCCGATGGAGTTTCAGGAGAGTGAAGCTAGAAACCTAGTTAAAATGGAATCAGCAAAAAGATTTGAGCATAGGCTCGTATTGGTAGGCTACCTCACACAGAGAGTAGACGAATGAACGTATTGAGCAAGTACATATGGAAAATATCTTGGTAGCGAGTAAAGTGAAATAGAATACATTGATCTACATAAGATCGCAAATGGGTTCACGAGAAAAAGAGATAACATGAGACAAAATAAATTCTACGAGAATGAAACTCATAGGTTGATATGAGTGATTTTGATATAACTGAGTGGTACTTGACAAGATTGAACAGGAACAAATGATAAATTCGGAAATGGAGGAAATATGGGTCAAGATGTCTACTGGTGAAGTCATACCGGAATGGGAGTTACGACCGGGACAGGTTCTTGTATTCCAAGGAAGGATATATGTACCTAAGGTTGCCAAGGCCTTCAAAGGGCAACGATACGATATGGGTCGTGGTAAACCGACTGACCAAGTATGCACATTTTTATCAGGATGACAGATTCATCTGAGACTTTGGGTCGGTGGTATATCAAGGATATCATCAGATTGCATGGTATACCTCGGACTATTGTGTCCGACAGAGATGGTCGATTCACCGGCAGAGTATGGCAGAGTATGCAGTTGGCCATGGGAACGGACTTACTAACTAGTACAACATTCCATCCACAGACTGATGGACAGTCTGAGAGGACAATACAAACATTGGAGGATATACTGAGAGCATGCATGTTAGATTTCAAGGGTGGATGGGAGGATCACTTGTTGTTGGTAGAATTTTCATACAACAACAGTTACCAGGCAAACCTCCAGATGGCTCCATTTGAGGTATCATATGGTAGACCATGTAGATCACCTGTGTGTTGGATAGAGGCCGGTGAGCCTGCACTAACTGGACCTAAGTTGGTTGCAGAGACTACAGTACAGATACAGTTGATACAGCAGCATCTATTGACTGCACAGAGTGATCAGAAGAGCTATGCTGACAAAAGGAGGAGGTTCCTTGAATTTGAGGTAGGGGATGTGGCTTGTTAATTGGCACTCCCATCATAGTTGGCATCTTTACACGATGTGTTCCATATATCGATATTGAGGAAGTACAATCCTAATCTCTCTCATGTACTGAACATACAAGATATAGAGGTCCAAAGCAACGTCACATACGTCGAAAAGCCTGTCCGAGTGGTGGACACAGAACAGAGGGTATTACGAAATCGAGTGATCCAGTTTGTCAAAGTCGTATGGGATTGACATGGCATTGAGGAAGCCACATGGGAACTCGAGTCGGAAATGAAGACAGCTCATCCTGAGCTATTTATGTAAATATTTGAAACCCTACTTCACCCGATTTTCGGGACGAAAATTTTAAAAAGAGGGTTGTATTGTAACACCCTGGATTTTCAAGTTATAAATATTTACGGAAGTTACCTATTTAATTTGTGAATTTTTAGATATGGATCTTATATGGGTAAAGTGTTGGGTCCTTGCCCAATTAAGACCCAACGGATTGTGAAAATGGTTTCAAATAAATTAAATGGGGCTGAATTTAATTAGTGATGCAATATCTATAAATGAAGGATATAAATTAAGTGACATGCGCATAAAGGGAACATGGAAAGGATATTAATATTTTAATGGAATATATATTGCATGGCCGAATTTTAGATATCCATATCCATGATTTTATGCTAGAATATCTTGAGAAGATATCTAAGATTAAATGGAAAGATTTTAGGATGGTCCTAAAATGGGTCACATGTTGGGATTAGACAATGATATCTTATTTCCAAATAATAAGATGTCTATAATTAATTGTATGCACATAAAGGATATAGTTTGCATGGCCGTGTGTGACATATGCATATCCATGAGATATGCGCATGATGTGTGGATATTTTTGAAAAGGAGTCCTTTCTTTTATTAAGAGAAATACTAGGGATTTGCAAGAAAGAAAGTGTTTGGCACTTTCTATTTGAGACACAAGCAAGGGGCGCATGGCACCTTCTAAGTTGGGATTAATGGAAGTTAATAAAAGAGGCAACAAGAGGGGCGCATGAGACTTCCTAAAGATGGAACCAAGTGGAACTTCTATAAAACAAAGTTAGTGCACATGGCATTGTCTAAATGAATAACCGATTGGGTATTTTTATAAGAGAAAGACAAAGGGCTCACGGCAGTTGCATATCTTAGCACCTTCTATGATTGGCCGTTGGGAAATCAATAAGAGAAGGGCAACAAAGGGCGCACGGCACCCATAACTTCAAGATCATTCAAGGCATTATTCAGAGAAGAAAAAAAGAGCAGCCAGCCGAGTGCAAGATCAAGGAAAAGGAGAGGAAAAGGCTAAGGAAAGAAGAAGTATTGGAAGAGCAAGACCAATCGAGGGAAAACTGGAGGAGTCACGGAACTGGTAAGTGATTTTATAATTTTTGTTTAAAAAGAAAAGAACCATAGGGTTCAGCCATGGTGTATGGCCGAACCCCATGGAAGAAGATTGGGAGAGGATTTTGATAATTTTAATGGAAGCATGAACCATAGTGTTCGGCCACAGTGCATGGCCGAACCCCATGAAAAAAGACATGGTTAATGTATGGATTTTTAATGAGGAAAAACCATGGGAGTTGGTTAATAAATTTATATGGTTTTAATGGATTTTTTGGTGATTTTTAATGGAAGGTTATTGGTTATATTTTAAGGAATAAAAACCATGGAAAGACATGGTTTAAATTATGGGTTTTTGGGTTGGAGACCATGGAATAAGATGAACCATAGGGTTCGGCCATGTGGCATGGCCGAACCCCATGGAAAGGATATTAATAAATTTTAGATGGATTTAATATGGTGATTGATTAAATAGAAGATGAATGTTATTAATTTTTAGAAAAGAGAACATTATGAACCATAGGGTTCGGCCATGGTGTATGGCCGAACCCCATGGAGTTGTATTGGTATGGTTATTGGATTTTAATTGATTTATTGAAGTTGTTTATTTAAATTAGAAAGTTTCTAATTATGGAAGGTGGAGATTAAATTGGAAAGTTTATAATTATGGAAGGTGGAGATTAAATTGGAAAATTCTAATTATGGAAGGTGGAGATTAAATTGGAAAGTTTATAATTATGGAAGGTGGAGATTAAATTGGAAAGTTTCTAATTTGGAAGGTGGAGATTAATTTGGAAAGTTTCTAATTATGGACTTTCTAATAATGGATGCAAAATAGATAATTGGGAACTAGACATCACCATGGCCGAACCCCATGAACCAATTATGGATCTATTATGTTTATGTGTTAATGAGTGGAAGTTTTGAAATGATTTATGGTTTTTAATGATTGAAAGGAGAATAATAGAATGATAGCCATGGATGGCATTTTGGTAATTAAGTGAAATCAATAAACCATGGGTTCGGCCATGGTGTATGGCCGAACCCCATGGAGAAGGTTTGCTGAGCATAAGGTTGATGTATCTTAGATGATTAACTTGTTTATCATTAGCTTAATGAATAAAAGTGGTACAATGGCATTATTGTAATTAAGTGAGTTAATGGACAATGGGTTCGGCCATGGTGTATTGCCGAACCCCATGGGAATTGTTTGGTGGACATAGGGACTATGTTTGGAATATTAAAAATGGTAGGCCATGTGTTCGGCCATGGTGTATGGCCGAACCCCATGGGGATTGTATGGACTTAAAATATTGTAAATCAAGTGGGACTTGGTTTTGATTGATTCTTATATTATAAGGTAACGGAACCTTACAAGGTGTCTGTAACACCTCAGATTTTCAAACTATTATTTTATATGACAATTATTCTTTTAAATGGTGGATTTTAGAATTGGACCTTATTTGGATCAAGAATTGGGCCATGACCCAGTTAGGACCCAACCAATGTTGGAATTGGTTTTATTAAATACAAATGGGTTGTAATTTAGTGATGAATTATATCTAATTTTAAACAAAAGATTTTTATGGCCGAATTTTGAATGTGAAACCTATAGATTTTGTGCATGAGAGATATGTGGGATTTTAAATCCACAATGATATGCTAGATATTTAAAAAGGGATGAAATATCTATGAAATAAATAAAAGATTAAGCATGGCTGAAATTTGGATAATAATATCCATATTATGCGCATAGGATATTCTAAAAGGGAAGGTAGATTGTCTTAAATTAAATTAAAATATTATTGGATTATGATTAAGGTTATGCGCATAGTATTTACTAATTAGAGTTAAAGGGAAGGTTTTAAATTAATAAGGAGAGGTCGGCCATGGCTAAATAAGACAAGGGAAAGTCGGCTATGGCTAATTAAAGAGGGAAAGTCGGCCATGGTTAAATAAGGAAGGTTTGGCATATGTCTAGTGTTTTGGTTATACAGTTTCACTCCAATATCTGATTCCTTTGATTCTTTTTGTTTACCAATTTTTCTGATTCGGAAGTTAACAAGGTCAAAATGGAGCTACAATATAGTATACATGTAAAAAAAAATGGGAAACACAAGGGGCGCACGACTATTGCTTATCTTAAGGACATTGGATTAAGAGAGCTTAATAAAAGGAGAGACCCAAGGGGGTGCACAGTCATTAAGTGATTCATTCAAGTGTGGTTCCTACGGATAAAATATCTCATGGTGGAAGATGTTCCTGGATTAATTATGATCAAGAATGGATTAGTTATGCCATGAATGGATTATACCCAGAAAGGGGTTATATTCATGGATGATTATCAATCATGGATAAATGATACTCATTGATAGAGTGGTGCCAGGGATAGATGTGTATAACCACGGATGGTGACTCCTGTGGTGATTTGGATTCATGTCAGTTATCGGTTCCATGGTAGACATGTCGGTAGATGATGGACCTGTTGGTCTCATAGATGTCATATAGATCTAATGATTGGGACATGTTTCGATTTACGTTCCATGTTATAAGGAAAAGGTGTTAGTTGTATTACGACTTGTATCACAAGAAAGTTGGCGTTGAAGGATACGTGGTATCGTAGAAGTGATGGACAAAAGGTGTTAGTCACATAGTGACATATGAGCAAATAAAGATATGCATATATTTGGAGATATACTTAAGGGAAAAGTTAAGAGTCTAGTGAAACTCGAATGGAAAGCTATGGGCGAATGCCAAGTTAGACTGGCTAGCTGACTCTGTAGTAAGCCGATGGAGTTCCAGGAGAGTGAAGCTAGAAACCTAGTCAAAATGGAATCAACAAAAGACTCGAGCATAGGCTCATATTGGTTGGCTATCTCACACAGAGAATAAACGAATGAATGTATTGAGCAAGTACGTATGGAAATATCTGGGTAGCAGATAAAGTAAAATAGAGCACATTGATCTACATAAGAAATGTAAATGAGTTCACGAGAAAAGAGATAACATGAGTTAAAGTAAATTTTACGAGAATGAAACTCATAGGTTGATATGAGTGATCCTGATGTAATCAAGTGGTACTTGATAAGATTGAACAGAAACAACGGATGGATTCAGAAATGGGCCAAGATGATATTGGCAAAGTCATACCGGAATGGGAGTTAAGAGCGGAATGGGATCTTGTATTCCCAGGAAGGATATATATACCTAAGAGTTGCCAAGGTCACCAAAGGGCAACGATGCGATATGGGTCAGGGTAGACCGATTGACTAAGTCTGCACATTTCATTCCCATTAAGATGACAGACTCATCTGAGACTTTAGGTCGGCAGTATATTAACGATATCATAAGATTGCATGGTATACCTCGGACTATTGTGTCTGACAGAGATGGCCGATTCACAGGTAGAGTATGGCAGAGCATGCAGTTGGCCATGGGAACGGATTTATTGATTAGTACGGCTTTTCATCCACAGATTGATGGAAAGTCTGAGAGGAAAATACAGACACTGGAAGACATGCTAAGAGCATGTATGTTAGATTTCAAGGGTGGATGGGAGGACCACTTGCCATTGGTAGAATTTTCATACAACAATAGTTACCAGGCAAGTCTTTAGATGGCCACATTTGAGGCATTATATGGTAGACCATGTAGATCACCAGTATGCTGGACAGAGGCCAGTGAGCCTGCACTTATTGGACCTGAATTGGTTGCAGGGACTACAGCGCAGATACAGTTGATACGGCAGCACCTATTGACTGCGCAAAGTCGTCAGAAGAGTTATACTGACAAGAAAAGGAGGTTCCTTGAATTTGAAGTGGAGACATGGTGTTCTTGAAAGTCTCGCCACGAAAGGGACACATGAGGTTTGAAAAAAATTGAAATTATCACCAAGGTATGTGGGACCATTTTCTATCATAAGACGGATGGGGGACGTGGCTTATCAATTGGCAGTCCCATCACAGTTGGCATCATTACACGATGTGTTCCATATATCGATGTTGAGAAAGTATAATCCTGATCCTTCTCATATATTGAATGTACAAGACATAGATGTTCAGAGCGACGTGACATACGTTGAAAAGCCTGTCCGAGTGGTGGACACAGAGCAAAGGGTATTACGAAACCGAGCAATCCAGTTTGTCAAAGTGGTATGGGATCGACATGGCATTGAGGAAGCCATATGGGAACTCGAGTCAGAAATGAGAAAGGCTCATCCTGAATTATTTGGGTAAATGTTTAAAAACCCTACTTCACTCGATTTTCGGGACAAAAAATATAAAAGGAGGGTTGTATTGTAACACCTCGGATTTTCAAACTATTATTTTATATGACAATTATTATTTTAAATGGTGGATTTTAGAATTGGACCTTATTTGGATCAAGAATTAGGCCATGACCCAATTAGGACCCAACCAATGTTGGAATTGGTTTTATTAAATACAAATGGGTTGAATTAATTTAGTGATGAATTATATATAATTTTAAACAAAAGATTTTTATGGCCGAATTTTGAATGTGAAACCTATAGATTTTGCACATGAGAGATATGTGGATTTTAAATCCACAATGATATGCTAGATATTTAAAAAGGGATGAAATATCTATGAAATAAATAAAAGATTAAGCATGGCCGAAATTTGGATAATAATATCCATATTATGCGCATAGGATATTCTAAAAGGGAAGGTAGATTGTCTTAAATTAAATTAAAATATTATTGGATTATGATTAAGGTTATGTGCATAGTACTTACTAATTAGAGTTAAAGGGAAGGTTTTAAATTAATAAGGAGAGGTCGGCCATGGCTAAATAAGACAAGGGAAAGTCGGCTATGGCTAATTAAAGAGGGAAAGTCGGCCATGGTTAAATAAGGAAGGTTTGACATATGTCCAGTGTTTTGGTTATACAGTTTCACTCCAATATCTGATTCCTTTGATTCTTTTTGCGTTGGAAATAATACTTCAAGGGCTACAACTTCGTAGTTTACCACTTTTTCTGATTCGGAAGTTAACAAGGTCGAAACTGAGCTAGAATATAGTATACGTGTAAAAAAAAAAGGGAAACACAAGGGGCGCACGGCTAAAGGTTGCTTATCTTAAGAACATTCTAATATTGGATTAAGAGAGCTTAATAAAAGGAGAGACCCAAGGGGGTGCACGGTCTTTACAACCCCATCTCTTTCTCAATCTCTCAAGGCTCATACACGACAATACACAAGGAAAAGGGCAGCAACAAGAAGGAGTTCTTGTTTGGAGAAAAGCAAAGGGAAAAGAAAGAAAAATTGGAAGAGCAAGAAACCAAAGGGGAAAAGGTTAGTATCTTGTTTAATAATTTTATGTTTTGAAACAAAAAGAACCATAGGGTTCGGCCATAGTGCATGGCCGAACCCCATGGAGAAAGATTGGTGATGAGTATTAATGGATTAAATGGAGAAAAAGAACCACAGGATTCGGCCTTATGGCATGGCCGAACCCGATGGAAAAATATGATTAGTTCTTGAGTTTTAAGATTGAAAAAAAAAAACATGGAGAGATTGGATTTACTTCATTAGGGGTTATGTTCTTAAATTTTGGAACATGGAAAGACATGGTGATTTCATGATGAAACCATGGGGATTTATGGTGTAGAATTACAAATTTCAATGATGAAAATCCATGGAAGAATTTGATAATTTTAAAAGGAGATTTGGATAGGGATATGGATCGGCCATGGCATGGCCGAACCATGATGTTTTTTTTATGGTTAAGTATTCGATCTAAAATAATAAAAATAAAGGGGTGAGGTTCGGCCATGGTGTATGGCCGAACCCCACCAAACATTTTATGGATTGATGATCGGTTTTGATTGAATCTAAACCAATGGCCAAGATCATGAACCATAGGGTTCGGCCATGGTGTATGGCCGAACCCCATGGGTTAAGTTTGGAATGTTAGATGGAAATAATTACTAAATTTGGAGAGCAATCCAAATATGGAAAGGTTCCAAAATATGGTTAGTATTGCTGAAACTAGAAAACATCTAAGTATGGTAAGGATTGCTAAATTTGGAAAGGAATCTAAAAATGGAAGGAAGGTGGTTATTTTTGGAAACAATCTATTTTTAGAAAGTGTTTCCAATTATGGAAAGGAGGATTGAATATTAAGAAAGTTTCTATTTTTGGAAGTTGTTATTAAAATTAGGAAATATCTACTTATTGACCATGAAGATTATTTATGGAAACTATCCAAGAATGGAAAGTAGGGTTTGATTATGGAACTTGGATTAAATAAATGGATTGGATGCCATGAGTGAGGTTCGGCCATGGTGTATGGTTGAACCCCACTAAGGTTTAGTTTTTGAAAACCTATTTAATTATAGAATTGAATATATGGTTTAGGCTCATGTATAATTGAATCAAAGGAGATGGATGATATGAATTTAATGTCATAGTTGGAAATTATACACCATAGGGTTCGGCCATGGTGTATGGCCGAACCCCATGGTCCAAATTAAGGGATCAATGGCATCTTTAATTCATGGTTTAAGGGCTGATTTATGAATCAGATTATGAACCTATGTCATGAGTTAGGTTATGTGTAGTTTTAAAATAAAATAAAGGATACAATGTATGTTAGGAATTGATGGAGAAATAAATGGCAAAAATGTAATTAAACACCAAAGTGGGAGAACCATGGGTTCGGCTATGATGTATGGCCGAACCCCATGAGTTGCTTATTTGGTTAGGGAAATTTATAAGGTCTAATTATGGAAGATTTAAAGGAAAGAGGAAACCAATGACATTTTTGTAAATATGAGATACTATTGGACATTGGGTTCGGCCATACACATGAATTATTTTATAGGATTATGTGCTTTGGAAGCATGAATGGATGACTTGGAACCGAAGCAAAGAAAAGGGGATAGGGTTATCAACAATGGCATTTTTGTAAATATGTATGAAAAATGGTAAGCCATGGGTTCGGCCACCCTGTATGGCCGAACCCCGTGGGGTTTTGTTTATAGAGTTAGAACCTTGTAATTAGGTGAGAATTGGTGTTGATTTATCATTATATTATAAGGTAACGGGATCTCGCAAGCGGTGAGCGATCGGTGATCGAATTTTGGACGGAAACGCAAGGACTTGTGAACGGTCTTAGGTAGGATTCCACATCTTTGAAACTATGGCTTATGTACTTTGTTTTTATATTATGTTTGATGAAAATATGTTTCCAAGGATATGTTTTATTATATTGAAATTCATATGCTAAATTTAAGTGTTTAAAATAGCATGGGCCAATTATGCTTCAAAGGATGATTTTACATGCTAAGTTTATTTATTTAATGAGCATGTATTGTATGTGGTTTCAAATGATGATTTTCAATGCTATGTGTATGTTATAAAATAGAATGTGTTTCATTGGCATCTCATACATGGCCTGGGGTGGAGGATTTATAACCGAAGGGGTCACACTCTGTCGGGGCGTCCAAAAAACCTATGTGCGATACCTTGATGTGCTTTTCCATCAGGAAGAAACCGGAGGGTCCACACTCCGCTGGGGTGTCCGGAAGACCTATGTGGTGGGTACTATTATGTACATGTGATGGGTGGGACTCATTGCATATCTGTTATCATTGCATGGCATGGATTTTACCTAGTTTTATATATTATGTTATAATACATGTTTTGTACTAACCATGTGTTAGCCGTAACTGGAATACCTACTGGGCGCATTGTTCTAACGCCCTACTTCTACCCTAGTTGATTATACAGGTAATCAGGGGAATGATGAGCGTAAGACGAACCAGGCATAGGAGCTTGGAAGATCTAGTTTATACGTTTTGAATAAATTACTCATGAACTTGTATTTGAGTATTCGGATTTTGGAATGTAATAACTTAGATGGTTGAATGATTTGGTTTGATGATTATGATGTACTTTGGTATTTGAGTGGATTAGAACTTGTTCTAATATGATTCCGCATTTTGATGATTATGATTTTATTCCGCAAATCAATATTGCTATGTGTGAACCATTTTATTGGACTGAGTCGATACACACATAGGGTTGGCCAGTTAAGGGTCGGACTTTGGAAGTTCGGACTTAGCACGCGTCATGACGTCCCGCGCCCTATCACTCTACTCTGTTACAAAAAAAAACATATATATATATATATATATACACTGAATTTACGGGAAAAAACGAGTGTAAAAGGGCGGGGCATTACAGTGTCTACGATCGTAAGCGGTTACCAGACGAAAGACACAAAGACACGTTAGCGTTCTTTGGTAGGATTCCACCTCTTTGAAACCATGGGTTTTATGTACATTGTTTTTATCTTGATTGGATGAATTTATATTGCAAAGGATATGTTTCAAAATGTGAGTTTTAAATGCCATGTTTATATGATAAAATACATGTGTTGTATATGTTTCAAATATAAGCTTTTAAATGCTATGTTTTGTATAATTGCATAGCATGTGGACATTTGCCTCTCATTCATGGCATGGGAGGGATGAACGGTAACTGGAGACCCACACTCTGTCGGGGCTTCCGTAAAACATTCGTGGGGGATACCTTGATGAAGAGCATTCCATTAAGAGGATACTATGTATGAAATGTAACCGGAGGGGGCCACAGTCCGTCGGGGCGTCCGAAAGACCTATATGGGGGTACCTTGATGATGAGAATTCCATTAAAAGGATAGTACGTATGAAATGTAACCGGAGATCCACACTCCGTCGGGGAATCAGTAAAACAATCGTGGGGGATACATTGATGAGGAGCTTTCCATCAAGAGGATATTTTGTGATGGGTGGGACTCATTGCCTATGATAGCATGGTATGGCATTGAATCGGCATGATTATGATCTTTATTTTCATGCAAGGTTTCTGGTTTTTATCGGTATGATTGGATCTCTGTTATCATACACTATTTTGGATACGATGCTTTATAAGTATGGTATGATTTATATCTGGATTTTTGGTACTAACCCATGTGTTAGCCTTTCTTGGAATACCTACTGGGTGCGTTGTTCTAACGCCCTACTTCTACCCTAGTTGATGATACATGAAACGAGGGGAACGATGGCTGCGAAACGGACCATGCATATGAGATTGGATGCTTTTAATTAATATTTTGTTTTAAGATACTCATGGGCTTGCATTTTGAGTATCTAGAATTCGAATTGTAATAACTTAGATGAATTTGCTATAGTTGGATGTTTTATTGGATAAATATGATAATTATGATTAAAGATTTGACGTACTTTGCTATCTGAATGGAATAGAACTTGGTTCTATTATAATTCCGCATGTTATGATTTTATTCCGCAAGTTTATGTTGTTATGTGTGAACCGTTTTCATGGACTTAGTCCATGCACACATAAGGTTGGCCAGTTAAGGGTCGGACTTAAGAAGTTCGGACTTAGCTCGCGTCGTGACGTCCCGCTCTCTATCACTCTTTGTTTATAAAAAAAAAAAAAAACAGACTCTGATTTTCGAAAGAGAAAGCGAGTGAAAAAGGGTGGGGCATTACGGTATATAAATTCTAGAATTTCTACTATTTGAAAAAGAAACTTTCAAAATTTAGGAACCTTCTAATATTTTAGTTCTAAAAATTGAAACTATGAATTTTAAATATTTTCCTAAAATAGAAATTTCCAAAAGTAACAATATTTCTAAAAACACAAAATTTAAAAACATATATTTGTTTTTTCACTGAAAACGGCGCCAAAAATACGTTCTGCCACAAAAGATATGGTGTTTTAATTTATATTTGCAAACAGACGAACCATTAATAATATAACTTCAGGAGTGCGAGTTCGAACCCATAGGGAACATGCAAAATATATACAATCGAGATATTATGGAATAAGTCGTTAAAAGATCATGGAAATAAATCTATATAAAGAATTCAAAACTCTACTCTTAGAAATATAACTTCAAGTAGAAACTTTCAAAAAATTGAAATCAAATTCTAAAAATATAAATAATATCTAAAATTAAAAAAAATTCTAAAAACAGAAATTTTTGAATTCAAAGAGTTTCTAAATTTAATAAGACTTTCAAATTTATATAAATGCTAGAATTTCTACTAGTTTAAAAAGAAACTTTTAAAGTTAGGAACCTTTTAAAATTATACTTTGTAAAATTGAAACTACCAATTTAAAATATTTGCCTAAAATAGAAATTTCCAAAATTAGAAGTATTTCTCAAAAAACAAAATTTAAAACATATATTTGTTTTTTCTCCAACAACGGCACCAAAAACTTGTTGTGC
This sequence comes from Chimonanthus praecox, assembly GCA_022113865.1. Classification (NCBI taxonomy): domain Eukaryota; kingdom Viridiplantae; phylum Streptophyta; class Magnoliopsida; order Laurales; family Calycanthaceae; genus Chimonanthus; species Chimonanthus praecox. The sequence continues at coordinate 38,289,334 of CM039094.1, forward strand.
CACAAAAGATATGGTATTTTAAATTTATATTTGCAATTGGACGTATCATTAAATGTATAGCTTCTTTAATGCGAGTTCGAACCCACTGGGAACATGCAAAATATATGCAATTAAGATATTATTGAATAAGTCTTTACAAGATCATGGAAATAAATCTATATATGGAAATCAAAACTCTAATCTTAGAAATATAACTTAAAGTAGAAACTTTCAAAAAATGGAAATCAAATTATAAAAATAGAAATAATATCTAAAATTAAAAAATTGTAAAAATAGAAATATCTGAATTCAACAAGTTTCTAAATTTAATAAGACTTCCAAACGTATATAAATGATAAAATTTCTACTATTTTAAAAATAAACTTTTAAAGTTAGGAACCTTCTAAAATTATACTTTGTAAAAATTGACTCTAGCGATTTAAAATATTTGATTAAAATAGAAATTTCCAAAATTAGAAGTATTTATTAAAACACAAAAATTTAAAAACATATATTTGTTTTTTCTCCCACAACGGCGCCAAAAACTTATTGTGACACAAAAGATATGGTGTTTAAAATTTATATTTACAATCGAACGAACCATTAATCATATAGCTTCAGGAGTGCGAATTCGAACCCACAGGGAACATGCAAATTATATGCAATTGATATATTATTATATAAGTCATTACAAGATCATGGAAATAAATCTAATTATAGAAATCCAAACTCTAATCTTAGAAATATAACATAATGTTGAAACTTTCAAAAAATGAATATCAATTTCTAAAAATAGAAATAATATCTAAAATAAAAAATTCTAAAAATATAAATTTCTGAATTTAACAAGTTTCTAAATTTAGTAAGACTTCCGATCGTATATAAATTCTAGAATTTTTTCTATTTTAAAAGGAAACATTTAAAGTTAGAAACCTTCTAAAATTATTGTTTCTAAAAATTGAAACAACCAATTTTAAATATTAGGGTAAAATAGAAATTTCCAAAAGTATCAGTATTACTAAAAACACAAAATTTAAAGACATATATTTTTTTTCTTTGACAACAACGCCAAAAAAGTTGTTGTGCCAGAAAATATATGGCGTTTTAAATTTATATTTGCAATCGGACGTACCATTAATAGTATAGCTTTAGGAGCATGTGTTCGAACCCACAATGAACATCTAAAGTATATGCAATTAAGATATTATGGAATAAGTCATTAAAAGATCATTGGAATAAATCTAAAGGTAAAAATCAAAACTCTAATATCAGAAATATAACTTAATGTAGAAACTATCAAAAAATGGAAATCAAATTCTAAAAATAGTAATAATATCTAAAATGAAAAATTTGTAAACATAAAAATTTCTGAATTCAACAAGTTTCTAAATTTAGTATAACTTCAAAGTGTATATAAATTATAGAATTTTTACTATTTCAAACAGAAACTTTTAAAGTTAGTAACCTTCTAATATTATAGTTTCTAAAAAATGAAACTACCAAGTTTAAATATTTTCCTGAAATAAAAATTTCAGAAAGCAACAGTATTTCCAAAAACACAAAATTTAAAAACATATATTTGTTTTTTCTCCGACAACGGTGCCAAAAACATGTTCTATCACAAAAGATATGGTGTTTTAAATTTATATTTGCAAACGGACGTACCATGAAAAGTATAGCTTCAGGAGTGCGAGTTTGAACCCATAGGGAACATGCAAAATATATGCAATTGAGATATTATGGAATAAATCATTAAAAGATGATGAAAATAAATCTATATATAGAAATCAAAACTCTAATCTTAGAAGTATAACCTAAAGTAGAAACTTTCAAAAAATGGAAATAAATTTATAAAAATAGAAATAATATCTAATATTAAAAATTTCTGAAAATAGGAATTTCTGAAATCGACAAGTTTCTAAATTCAATAAGATTTCCAAATGTATATAAATGCTAGAATTTCTACTATTTTAAAAAGAACCTTTTTAAGTTAGGAACCTTCTAAAATTATAGTTTGTAAAATTAGGAAACTAACAATTTAAAATATTTGCCTAAAATAGAAATTTCCAAAATTAGAAGTATTTCTTAAGACACAAAATTTAAAAACATTTATTCCTTTTTTCTCCGACAACAGCGGCAAAAACTTGTTGTGCCACAAAAGATATGATATTTTAAATTTATATTTGCAATTGGACGTACCATTAAAAGTATAGCTTTAGGAATGCGAGTTCGAACCCATAGGGAACATGCAAAATATATGCAATTGAGCTATTATGGAAAAAGTCATTGCAAGATCATGAAAATAAATCTCTATATAGAAATTAAAACTCTAATCTTAGAAATATACCTTAAAGTAGAAACTTTCAAAAAATGGAAATAAAATTATAAAAATAGAAAAAATATCTAATATTAAAAATTCTAAAAATAGATATTTCTGAATTCAACAAGTTTCTAAATTTAATAACAATTCCAAATGTATATAAATGCTAGAATTTCTACTATTTTAAAAAGAAACTTTTAAAGTTAGGAACCTTCTAAAATTATACTTTGTGAAAATTGAAATTACCAATTTAAAATATTTGCCTAAAATAGAAATTTCCAAAATTAGAAGTATTTCTTAAAACACAAAATTTAAAAACATATATTTGTTTTTTCTCTGACAACGGCTCCAAAAACTTGTTGTACCACATAAGAGTGGTATTTTAAATTTATATTTGCAATCGGACGTACCATTAAAAGTATAGCTTCAGTAGTGCGAGTTCGAACCCATAGGGAACATGCAAAATATATGCAATTGAGATATTATGGAATAAGTCATTACAAGATCATGAAAATAAATCTATATATAAAAATCAAAACTCTAATCTTGGAAATATAACTTAGATTAGAAACTTTCAAAAAATGAAAATAAATTTATAAAAGTAGAAATAATATCTAATATTAAAAAATTCTAAAAGTAGGAATTTCTGAATTCAACAAGTTGCCAAATTTAATAACACTTCCAAATGTATATAAATGCTAGAATTTCTATTATTTTAAAAGGAAACTTTTAAAGTTAGGAACCTTCAAAAATAATAGTTTGTAAAGATTGAAACTAAAAATTTAAAATATTTGCCAAAAATATAAATTTCCAAAATTTGAAGTATTTCTTAAAACACAAAATTTAAAAACATATATTTGTTTTTTCTCTGACAATTGCGCGAAAAACTTGTTGTGCCACATAAGATGTGGTATTTTAAATTTATATTTGCAATTAGACGTAATTAAAAGTATAGCATCAGTAGTGCGAGTTCAAACTCATAGGGAACATGAAAGTATATGCAATTAAGATATTATGGTATAAGTCATTACAAGATAATGGAAATAAATTTTAATATAGAAATCAAAATTCAAATCTTAGAAATATAACTTAATGTAGAAACTATCAAAAAATTGAAAACAAATTCTAAAAATAGAAATAATATCTAAATTAAAAAATTCTAAAAATAGAAATCTCTGAATTCAACATGTTTATAAATTTAGTAAACCTTTCAAATGTATATAAATTCTAGAATTTCTACTATTTTAAAAAGAAACTTTTAAACTGACAAACCTTCTAAAATTATAACTTCTTAAATGGAAACTATCTATTTTAAATATTTGCCTAAAATGGAAATTTCCAAAAGTAGCAATATTTTTAAAAACACATAATTTAAAAATGTTTATTTGTTTTTTCTCCGACAATGGCACCAAAAAATTGTTGTGCCACAAAAGATATGATTTTTTAAGTTTATATTCGCAATCGAACGAAACATTAATCATATAGCTTCAGGAGTACGAGTTAGAACTCATAGGGGACATACAAATTATATGCAATTGAGATATTATGATATTAGTCATTACAAGAACATGGAAATAAATATAAATTTAGAAATCAAAACTCTTATCTTAGAAATATAACTTAATGTAGAAACTTTAAAAAATGGATATCAAATTCTAAAAATAGAAATAATATCTAAAATAAAAAATTCTAAAAATAGAAATTTATTAATTTAACAAGTTTCTAAATTTAGTAAGACTTCCAAATGTATATAAATTCTAGAATTTCTACTATTTTAAAAAGAAACTTTTAAACTTATGAACCTTCTAAAATTATAGTTTTTAATAATTGAAACTCGTAATTTTAAATATTTGCCTAAAATAGAAATTTCCAAAATTAGAAGTATTTTTAAAAACACAAATTTTAAAAATACAAATTTATTTTTTCTCTGACAACGGCGCCTTAAACTTGTTGTGCGACAAAACATATGGTGTTTTAAATTTATATTTACAATCGAACGAACCATTAATAATATAGCTTCAAGAGTGCGAGTTTGAGCCCATACGGAACATGAAAAGTATATGCAATTAAGATATTATGGTACAAGTCATTACAAGATCATGGAAATAAATCTAAATATAGAAATCAAAACTCTAATCTTAGAAATATAACTTAATGTAGAATCTATCAAAAAATGAAAGTCAAATTCTAAAAATAAAAATAAAATCTAAATTAATTTTTCTAAAAAATATAAACTTTTGAAATCCACATGATTCTAAATTTAGCAAGACTTCCAAATGTATATAAATTATCTATAATTTCTACTATTTTGAAAAGAAACTTTTAAACTTAGGAACCTTCTAAAATTATAGTTTCTTAAAATTGAAACTACCAATTTCAAACATTTGCCAAAAATAGGAATTTCCAAAAGTAGCAGTATTTCTAAAAACATAAAATTTAGAAACAAATATATATTTTTTTCTCCGACAACAGCTAAAAAATTTATTGTGCCACAAAAGATATATATTTGCAATCGGACGTACCAATAATAGTATAGCTTCAGGAATGCGAGTTCGAACCCATAGGGAACATGCAAAGTATATGAAATTGAGATATTATGGTATAAGACATTAAAAGATCATTGAATTAAATCTAAATATAAAAATCAAAACTCTAGTCTTGGAATTATAACTTAATGTAGAAAGTTTCAAAAAATGGAAATCAAATTCTAAAAATAGAAATAATATCTAAAATTAAAAAAAATTCAAAAAATAGAAATTTCTGAATTCAACAAGTTTCTAAATCTAGGAAGACTTCCAATTGTATATAAATTCTATATTTTCTACTATTTTAAAAAGAAACTTTTAAACTTAGGAACCTTCTAAAATTATAGTTTCTAAAAATTGAAACTACCAACTTTAAATATTTGCATAAAATTGAATTTTCCAAAAATAGCAGTATTTTTAAAAACACAATTTTTAAAAACATATATTTATTTTTTCACAGAACGACGCAAAAAAATTGTTGTGTGATGAAAGATATGGCATTCGAATGAACCATTAATAATATCCCTACAGGAGTGCGAGTTCGAACCCATAGGGAACATGCAAAATATATGTAATTGAGGTATTATGGTATAAGTCATTATAAGATCATGAAAATATATCTAAATATAGAAATCAAAACTCTAATCTTAGAAATATAACTGAATGTAGAAACTTTCAAAAAATGTAAATTAAATTCTAAAAATAGAAATACTATCGAAGATTAAAAGAATTCTAAAAATAACAATTTTAGAATTAAACATGTTTCTAAATTTAGTAAGACTTCCAAATTTATATAAATTCTAGAATTTATTCTATTTTAAAAAGAAACTTTTAAACTTAGGAACCATCTAAAATTATAGTTTCTTAAAATTGAAACTACCAATTTTAAATATTTGCCTAAAATAGGAATTTCCAAAAGTAGCAGTATTTCTAAAAACACAAAATTTAAAAATTTATATTTGTTTTTTCCCCTACAATGATGCCAAAAAATTGTTGTGCCACAAAATATATGGTGTTTTATATTTATATTTGCAATCGGACGGACCAATAATAGTATAGCTTCAAGAGTGAAAGTTCGAACCCATAAGGAACATGCAAAATATATACAATTGAGATATTATGTCATAAGTCACTATAAGATCATTAAAATAAATCTAAGTATAGAAACAAAAACACTAATCTTAGAAATATAACTTAATGTAGAAACTATGAAAAAATGGAAATCAAATTCTAAAAATCAGAAAAAAATCGGTCCGGATCTTCTGCGGGAATGATTTGGAAGATCCAAAACAAAAAATAGTGGTATTTGCTAAGGAAGAATTTGCAAATTGATGAAACCTGGTGGACGAATTTTCCATCTCCAGGGTAAAACACTATTATCTCCTATCAGAAAAATTCCCAACTCTCCCTTTGGAGCTTCTAAAACCTTCCGCGCCCCACGTCGGATTTACAGGTTGTACTTTTCCGGTTAGGCCATAAGGGTCGGACACCCATATTCCGGGACCATACAAACCTGTTACATTCCATTGATACAGAGCCAATTCTAATAGACTTATTGAACGTTCCCATTGGCGTGCATCCAGCAGGACTTGAACCTACGAATTCGCCACTTATGAGTTCGAAAAAGATGGATTGTTTTGTGAAAGAATCTCTGGACCTATAAAAGTGGAATTTGTGCTTGTGGAAATTATCGAGTGATTGGAGATGAAAAAGAAGACCCGAAATTTTGTGAACAATACGGAGTCGAGTTTGTTGAGGAACTACTGAACTCAATCACTTGCTGCCATTACCCTTCAGTTTTCTGTTGAGGTATATCCCGTAGAGGTACTCGGACTTGATGGTTCTTATGGACCTTACTCGTTGAAATTCCATCCAACAAAACGGAAGAATTATAAATCTCCAAAATAATAAATAGGAATATGGCAAATAAAGCCATTGCGACACCCATAAATGGGGTGGTTCCCCATCCAAGAGCCACTTTACCATATTTCGCCGAGTACATACATTTCCTCCCCCCCCCAACATGGATAGAAGTAGGTAAACAGGAATTAATTCTAACTCCCACATGAGGAAAAAAAGTAAAAGGTCTCTAGAAGAAAATGATCCTACTTGACACCCATTTATTACTTTTTATTTTATACCTAATATCCATACAATTTTTTTTGGGGGGAGTGAAATGACCAGAAGAAATAAAAAAAAAATGTGGTTGGGAAGGTTATAGTAGCAAAAGATCCGATCGATTGCGTAAGGCCCGCAGTAGCAACGGAGCCGGGACCTAGAAATATTCTGTGATGAACGTACAGGAAAACCCTCTTTGGATTTGCCCAAGATCTTTGGAATTCATTTATTTCTTTCAGGGGTGGCTTGCTTTGGCTTATCTAAAATTAAAAAAAAATCTAAAAATAGAAATCTCTGAATTCAACATGTTTCTAAATTTAGTAAGACTTCCAATTGTATATAAATTCTAGATTTTCTACTATTTTTAAAAAGAAACTGTTAAACTTAGGAAACTTCTAAAATTATAATTTCTAAAAATTGAATCTACCAAATTTAAATATTTGCCTAAAATAGAAATTTCCAAAAAGAGTAGTATTTCTAAAAATACTAATTTTAAAAACATATATTTGTTCTTTCTCCGACAAAGGCGTCAAAAAGTTGTTGTGCCACAAAAGATATGGTGTTTTAAATATATATTTGCAATCGAATGAACCATTAATTGTAACACCCCGAATTTTCAAGTTATTAATATATATGAAAAATTACCCATTTAATTTGTGAATTATTAGATATGGACCTTATATGGGTAAAGTGTTGGGTCATTGCCCAATTAAGACCCAACGGTTTTGGTAAATGGTTTCAATAGAATTAAATGGGGCTGAATTTAATTAGTAATGCAATATATATATAAATAAGGGATTTGGATAAATTGACATTCGCATAATGGGAGCTTGAAAGATTACATTGACCGTGTGTGTGGGATTTACACATCCAGGAAGATGTGCTAGAATATCTTTAAAAAGGGTATTGCTAAATAAATAAGATGTTTAGAAATTAAATAAAGATTGCATGCGCATGGAAGGTATTGATGGAAAGATCTTAGGAGTTGCTTAGGCCGTATATGGGAGATATGCCTATCCATCAGGATAGCAGATGCAATCTATGCACACGGCAAGAGGTGTCTATATCCCTGATACTAGGGGATTGTTAAATAAAGAAGATGTTTAATCCAAATAAAGAAGTTGCTGGGCCGAGTGGAAGTGTTAAGGAAGAGGGGCGCATGGCACCTTCTAAAAATATGTAAGAACGATTGCAAGTTGATAAAGAGGCAATACAAGGATCGCATGTCAATGTCTAAATATGGAACCGAGTGGAACTTCTTTAAAACTAAGGTAGTGCACACGACATACATCAAGGAAAGGTAGTGCACATGGCATAAACATTGAAGGGGTTTCCATCAAAGAGTGAAACTAGGAAGGTGCTAAATTGAAGGGTCGGCAGCTTTTATATGACCGATTGGAATTTTATAAAACAAAGTACAACAAGGGGCGCACGACATTCATTATTCAGAGAAGAAGGAGGCAACCAGCAAGATGGAAAGATCTAGGAGGAGAGAAGGCCAAGGAAGAAGAAGATCGGAAGAACAAATCGGAGCGAAAGAAAACCGAAGGAGTCGTGGAACCGGTTAGTATTTGATAATTTTGTTTACAAATAAGGAACCATAGGGTTCGGCCATGGTGTATGGCCGAACCCCATGGAAGCAAATTGAGGGATGAATGATGAGGTTTTTAACAGAAAGACATGGTTTAATTATGGATTTTTAATGATGAAAACTATGGGAGTTGGTTAAAGAATTCATATGGGTTTAAATGGTTTAATAAAAAAGGATGAACCATAGGGTTCGGCCATGCTGTATGGCCAAATCCCATGGAGTTGTGTTGGTAAAAATTATGGGATTTTGAAGGATGAACCCCATGTGAAAGGTTAATTATGATTTATTTTAAATGGATTTATGGTTGATGTTTTCTTAGATGCAATTTGATCATGAAAACCATGGAAAGGTCTTAAGGAATTTATATTGGTTAAATTTTATTAAAGTGAGGATTTTAGAACCATAGGGTTCGGCCATGGTGTATGGCCGAACCCCATGGAAGATGTTACTAATTTAGAAAGTATCTAATGATGGATTATTTTTGGAAGGTGGAGATTAAATTAGAAAGTTTCTAATTGTGGAAGGAACCTTGAATTATGGATTCAAGAATGGAATTGCTATAATTGGAAAGCTATACATCATAGGGTTCGGCCATGGTGTTTGGCCGAACCGCATGAATCAATTCTATGGTTCAATAATGAATCTAATATTACCTATGTATATTTTTAATGAATGGTTCACCAAACCAAGGGATGAAGGGTGAGAATAATGGAATTATAGCCATGGATGGCATTATGGCAATTATGTAGAATTAATGGACCATGGGGTCGGCCATGGTGTATGGCCGAACCCCATGAAGAAATATTTGGTAAACTTGGGGGTTTTATGATGAGTTTTATGAATGATCAATTATGAACCTAAGATTATAAGTCATGTGAATGGTGAATGAATTATGTATAGATCATTCTTGGACTTGGGGTCTATTTATGGTAGATTTAAATGAATGGAGTGGTATGAATGGCAATGTTGTAAATATAAGCAAAAATGAAGGATCATGGTTTCGATCGTGATGTATGGCCGAACCCCATGAGGTAGGTTTGTGGATCAAAACATGGACTTAGGCATGTGTTAATGAATGAAAGGTTTGAAATGATTAGACCAATGGCAAAGTTGTAATAAAGGGTGAAAATGAGGAATCATGGGTTCGGCCATGGTGTATGACCGAACCCCATGAGAAATGTTTTATGGAATTGAACAATGGCAATTCGGTAATTAAGTGAAAATAAGGGCCATGGTGTATGGCCGAACCCCATGAGGAATGGTCTATGGACTTAAATATATTGTAAATCGAGTGGGACTTGGTTTTAATTGATTGTTATATTATAGCGTAACGGGACCTCACAAGGTGCGTACGATCGTGAACGGTTAGCAGACGAAAACTCAAGGACACGTAGTGGTCTTTGGTTGGATTCTACCTCTTTGAAACCATGGGTTTATGTACAATTGTTTTATCTTATTTTTTATGAAATTATGTTGTAAAGGAATATGTTTCAAATTGTGATTTTAAATGTGTAACGCCCCGCCCTTTTTCACTCGCTTTTTCCCATAAATTCCGAGTATATATATATTTTTTTTATAACAGAGTAGAGTGATAGAGAGCGGGACGTCACGACGCGAGCTAAGTCCGAACTTCCAAAGTCCGACCCTTAACTGGGCAACCCTATGTGTGTATGGATCAAGTCCATGAAAAATGGTTCACACATAGCAATATCAATATGCGGAATAAAATCATATCATGCAGAATCATAACATCAAAATGCGGAATCATAATAGAACCAAGTTCTATTCCATTCAGATAGCAAAGTACGTCAAGTCATTAATTATCATTATCATAATGCAATTATCCAATAAGACATCCAACCATAGCAAATTCATCTAAGTTATTACATCTGAATTCTAGATACTCAAATACAAGCCCATGAGTATCTTTAACAAAATATAAACTAAAAGCGTTTCGAGCTCCTATGCTTGTCCCTTTCCGTATTTAGCGTTTTCTTCGTTTCCTGCATCATCCACTAAAGGGTAGTAGGGCGTTAGTACAACGCGCCCAGTAGGTATTCCAATTAGGGCTAACACGTGGGTTAGTACCAAAAATCCAGATATAATATATAACAAAACCAGTTATAATAAATCATGCCATACTTTAAAACATCGTATCTAAAACATTGTATGATAATAAAGATCCAATCATACGATAAAAACCAAAACCTTGCATGATAATAAAAGTCATAATCATGCCGATTCAATGCCATGCCATGCTATCATATGCAATGAGTCTCACCCATCACATGTACATAAAAGTACCCCTCCACATAGGTCTTTCGGACACCCCGATGGAGTGTGGACCCTCCGGCTACATTTCATACATAGTATTCTCTTGATGGAATTCTCCTCATCAAGGTATCCCCCAAAATTGTTTTACGAACGCCCCGACGGAGTGGTGGATCTTCGGCTACATAGTATCCTCTTGATGGAATTCTCATCATCAAGGTATCCCCCACTAGTGCTTTACGAACGCTCCGACGGAGTGTGGGTCCCCGGTTACCTGTCATCCCTCCCATGCCATGCATGAGATGCAAATGTCCATATGCAATTATACAAATCATAGCATTTAAAAGCTCATATTTGAAACATATAAAACACATGCTATTTTATTAAATAAACACAGCATATAAAACTCACATTTTAAACATATCCCTTGCAATATAAAGCCATCAAAATATGATAAGACAATGTACATAAACCCATGGTTTCAAATAGGTGGAATCCTACCTAAGACCGTTCACAAGTCCTTTCCATCACTGATCGCGCACCGCTTGCGAGATCTCGTTACCTTACAATATAATGATAAATCAACACCAAGTCTCACCTAATTACAAAGTTCTAAGTCCATAAACAAAACCCCATGGGGTTCGGCCATACACCATGGCCGAACCCATGGTTTACCATTTTTCATACATATTTACAAAAATGCCACTGTTGGTAACCATAGTCCCGTTTCTTTGCTTAGGTTCCAAGTTATCCATTCATGCTTCCAAAGTACATAATACCATAAAATAACTCATGGGGTTTGGACATACACCATGGCCAAACCCTATGTCCAACATTCTCTCATATTTACCAAATTGCCATTGTTTTCGTTCTTCCTTTAAATCTTCCATAATTAGACCTTAAAATTTCCCTAACCAAATAAGTCCATCCAACACAACTCATGGAGTTCGGCCATACATCATGGCCGAACCCATGGTTCTCCTACTTTGGTATTTTAATTACATTTTTACCATTCCTTTCTCCATCAATTCATATCATACATTGTATCTTTAATTTTATTTTAAAACTACACATAACCTAACTCATAATGTAGGTTCATAATCTGATTCATAAATCAGCCCTTAAACCATGAATTAAAGATACCTTTAATCCTTTAATTTAGACCATGGGGTTCAGCCATACACCATGGCCGAACCCTATGGTGTATAATTTCCAATTAATCTCCACCTTTCTATAATTGGAAGGTCTCCAAATTTAAATTTCACCTTCCAAGAATAGAACTTCCCTTTCTTAATCTCCCCTTCTATCATTAGAAGGTTTCCCTATTTAACTTACCAAAATATCAACCTCCTTCCATAAATGGAAAGTTTTCTAAAAATAACTCTTCCTTCCATTTTTAACCTAAGGTCCACATTTAGAAGATTTCTTAATTAAACACCAACCCTTCTATGATTGAATATCATATTCCATAAATAACAAGGTTTCCAAAAACTAAACCCTAGTGGGGTTCGACCATACATCATGGCCGAACCTCACTCATGGCAACCAATCCATTTATTTATCTTAAGTTTCATAATCAAGCCTTACCTTCCATTCTTGGGATGGTTTCCATAAATAATCTTCATGGTCTTTAAGTAAATATTTTCTAATTTTAATATCCAATTCCAACAATAGAAACTTTCCTAATAAGCAACCTCCTTTCTATAAATGGATTGTTTCCTTAATTAACCAACCCTTTCCATAATTGGAAACACCTTCTAAAAATAGATTGTCTCCAAAAATAACAACCTTCCTTCCATTTTTAGATTGCTTTCCAAATTTAGCAATCATTACCATACTTGGATATTTTCTAATTTAGCAATTCTTTCCTTAATGGGATGCTTTCCAATTTAGCAAATACCTTCCATAAATAAAAAGGTTTCCTATTTTAATCTCATTCCAAAACTACCCCATGGGGTTCGGCCATACACCTTGGCCAAACCCTATGGTTCATGATCTTAGCCATTGGTTTAGATCCAATCATAACCGATCATCAATTCCATAAAAAGTTTGGTGGGGTTCGTCCATACACCATGGCCGAACCTCACCTCTTCCTTTTATTATTTTAGATCCAATAATTTAGCCATCTAGAAATCATGGTTCGGCCACACCAAGGCCGACCCACATGTCCATCCAACTTTTCTGTAGCAATTATTAAACTCCTCCGTGGATTTTCATCATTGAAATTTATAATTCTAAACCATAATTCCCCATGGTTTTATCATGAAATCACCATGTCTTTCCATGTTCTAAGATTTAAGAACATAACCCCAATGAAATAAATCCAATCTCTCCATGGTTTTTTTTTCTATCTTAAAACCCAAGAATTAAATCACATCTTTGCATGGGGTTCAGCCATGCCATAAGGCCGAACTCTATGGTTCTTTTTGTTCCAAAACATAAAATTATTAAACACGATACTAACCTTTTCCCCTTTGGTTTCTTGCTCTTCCAATTTTCTTTCTTTTCCCTTTGCTTTTCTCCTAACAAAAACTCCTTCTTGTTGCTGCCCTTTCTCCTCTTGCTTTGGCGTGGAAGAGAATGATGAATTGAGAGAGGGAGAGGGAGGAATAAAAACTTGGTAATGGAGTTGTAAAAACCGTGTACCTTCTCCTTGCCTCTCCTTTTAAACTTCCATTTAATCCAATATTAGAATGTTCTTAATAGAATCTTGCCCCCTTGTGTTTCCCTTTTTTTTTTTACACGTATACTATATTGTAGCTCCGTTTTGGCCTTGTTAACTTACGAATCAGAAAAAGTCGTAAACTACAAAGTTGTAGCTCTTGAAATCTTCTTTCCAACGCAAAATGAATCAAAGCAATCGGATATTTGAGTGGAACTCTATAACCAAAATACTGAACATATGTCAAACCTTCCTTATTTTTCTTCCTTTATTATTTTCTTTCTTTTTCCTTAATCCCTATTTAGAATGTGCTATGCGCCCTTGATCCCTTCTCTTATTGACTCATGAATGCCGTGTGCCTTTTGTTTGCCGCTTATAAAACCTTCCCTAAATCAAGAATAGAAAGTGCCATGCGCCCCATTCTTGTTGCCTCTTCCATTTTATTAAAATCTTCCTTAATTGCACTTCCCATTTAATTTCCAACTTCTAAACTTAGAAACTTACCAACTTAATAACCATTCTCCATATTAAGACACTTTCCAAATTTAGCTTCAATGTTTCCATATTTAGACACTTTCCAAATTTAGCTTCAATGTTTCCATATTTTGACACTTTCCAAATTTAGCCATTGCCTTAATTAATCTCCCATTGGTTCATACTTAGAAGGTGCTATGCGCCCCCTCCCCTTTTGTTTTATAAAAACTTTCTTCCTAATTCTAATTAGAAGGTGCCAATCCTTTATCTTAGCAACTCCTTTAATTCCACTCTTAACCAAGGAAAAACCCTTTATAAAATGATCTTATGCGCATTTACTTGGATATCCAAATCCACATTCCGCCATGCATCCTTTCTTCTTTTAGATTAGAAAGTCCCATGCTCATATCGCATAGATTTCATATCTCCCACACGGCCATGATAATCTATCTTATTCCAAAAAACTTTCCGTGATCCCTCATTTAATTTTTATTGAAAACATTTACCAAAACCGTTGGGTCTTAATTGGACAAAGACCCAACATTTTACCCATCTTAGATCCATATCTAAAATTCATAATTTAAATGGGTAATTTCCATAAATATTCATAATTTGAAAATCCAGGGTATTACAAAATGCTATGTTTATTATATAAAATAGCATGTGTCTCATTGACATCTCATGCATGGCATGGGGTGAAGGATATGTAACCAGAGGGGCCACACTCCGTCGGGACGTCCGGAAAACCTATGTGGGGTACTTTGATGTGTTTTTCCATCAGGAAGAAACCGGAGGGTCCACACTCCGTCGGGGCGTCCGAAAAACCTATGTGGGGTACCTTGATGTGTTTTTCCATCAGGAAGAAACCGGAGGGTCCACACTCCGTTGGGGCATCCGAAAAACCTATGTGGAGTACCTTGATGTGTTTTCCATCAGGAAGAAATCGGAGGGTTCACACTCCGTCGGGGCATCCGAAAGACCTATCTGGGGATACTTTTATGTACATGTGATGGGTGAGACTCATTGCATTTGACATCATGACATGGCATGATTTATATGGCTTTCGACATTATGATATTATGATATATATGTTCTGTACTAACCATGTGTTAGCCCTAATTAGAATACCTACTGGGTGCGTTGTTCTAACACCCTACTTCTACCCTAGTGGATGATACAGGAAACAAGGGGAACGATGAACGCGAAACGGGCCAGGCATAGGAGCTTGGATGATTATAGTTTATATTTTGATTAAGTTACTTATGGACTTGTATTTGAGTAACTAGACTTCAGACTTATAATAACTTAGATGATTTGCCATGGTTGGATGTTTATTTGGATAATTATGTTATGGAATTTATGATTAAAGACTTGACGTACTTTGCTAACTAAAATGGAATAAAACTGGGTTCTATTATAATTCTGCATGTTATGATTTTAATTTCGCATGTTTATATTGTTATGTGTGAACCGTATTCATGGACTTAGTCCATGCACACATAGGGTTGGCCAGTTAAGGGTCGGACTTTAGAAGTTCGGACTTAGCTCTCGTCGTGACGTCCCGCTCTCTATCACTCTATGTTTATAAAAAAAAAAATAGACTTTGATTTTTCAGAAAGGAAAGAGAGTGAAAAAGGGCGGGGTGTTACAGTTGGTATCAGAGAAAACTAGAAAGATTGAATCTTTCGGAGTAAATTAATCTGGCCCCCGTACATTAATTTACTTCGTTAGACTCAAATGGAAATGATAGCAAAGGAAGTACAGTCAAAATAATTGGATTTATCCAACATAGAAAAATAGGATATATTCCCTGGAAACAAAGAAAAATCAAAGAGTACTGATTTGGCAATTTCCCCAAGGACAAGAAACACAAGATGTTTATTTGGCAATTTCCCCAAGGACAAGAAACACAAGATGTTTATTTGGCAATTTCCCCAAACAAGAGACAGTATGTGATACATAGGGAAACTCCCCAAAACAAAGATTAGTTCGATTTGAATTGCGGTTGTCATTGACATACTTCGGTTGTTCTGATACAGATATGTCAGGCAACATAGAGTATACAGAGTTGTGGGACAGAGGGACACCTAGCTGTCCGATAGATCTGGTTTCTTCTTCCGACGATTCCAGCATGCCAAACTTCATCAATGAAGTTGTAACCAGTCAGGGCATGGAAGTAGAATCAGCCAAGTACAATGTTGGGGTTGCTCCAGCTTTTGTACCCGAAGAGGACGAGGAAGATGTCCCAAACTTAGAAGAATCAGTAGGGGAGACATGCTCGCCCGAGTATACTCCGGCTACTACGACTTCGGATGAGTTGACAGATTATATGTACGAATTATGCAATCAGGAGGGGCACAACAATACTTATTGCCCCCATCCTATTGAGGTTATTTGCCCTGTTTGTGGACTTCACGGGCATGGAAAGGAGAGGACTAACTGTCCCTACATTGGGGGACCAAGACTAAAACCCTGTCTGACTTGTGGAGTGTTGGGGCACACGTTGACGACATGCCCTGAAAACTTATTTTATTTTTATGATGATGTAGGGTCTTCTACGGAAGGTTAGGCTAAGGAATGGTAAGAGAATGTCGGGGAAAGGGGAGAATTTGTAAGGGTTGTGGGTACGTTTTGAAGGGTTTTTCTAACCCTACCAACCTTTGTAATGTGATGGAAGTTTGAATAATTTTTAATAAAGTATGCAAACTTAAGAGTTTATGAGGATTTTGACACTGAGATGCATGTGACGGGGTCACTTGAGTTTATTGAGATATGGCATGGGTGCGTCCCACACATGATATTGATGAGATAATATATAGATTCTATGAGCATGGCTTATAGTAGCTATGAAACTGTGGGAACCTCGATACGAAATACAGAGACTTGTTCCCGTAGGGTTACCGTTGAGGAGTGGGTCCCTCGCATGCTACGCGCTGGAGGGCGCTCTCTCGGCTATTTCGTACACTTGAGTGCGTTGATGCGCAGAGCTAGGACTATTTTACCCCATGGAGGTGGTGCTAGCTTCGTTAGGCGCGATCCAACCGCCTTAGTGCTTGACTGAATCACCCTTGGGGTGAAGGGATGCAGGGCGGGGTAGACTTGATCACGTTGGACGTGGGTCTTCCGCTTAGTAAGTCATGGGTCCTAAGTCTTGCTAGGGGTCAGGGTATGTTTATGTTTTGATATTATTGCTACAGTCATATAGTGATGCATTCGAGTGTTGTTCCTATGGATAGAATATCTCATGGCAGTTGATGTGCCTTGGATTAGTTATGCCCACAAATGGATTATACCCAGAGGAGGGTTATATTCATGGATAGTTATTAACCAGGGGTAGATGATACCCACTTATATAGATGGATGTGTATAACCGTGGATGATAATTCCCATGGTGGTTTGGATTAATGTCAGGTATTGGTACCAAGGTAGACATGTTGGTAGTATGATGGACCTGTTGGTCTCATAGATGACATATAGATCTAATGATTGGGACATGTTTCGATTCATGTCCCACGATATAAGAAAAAAAGGTGTTAGTCGTATTACGACTTGTATCACAGGAAAGTTAGTGTTGAGAGATACTCAGTATCATAGAAGTTTTGAACAGAAGGTGTTAGTCACATAGTGACTTATGTGCAAATGAAGATATGCTTACTTTTGGGAGATGTACTTAAGGGAAAAATTAAGAGTCTAGTGAAACTAGAATGGGAAGCTATGGGCGACTGCCGAGTTAGACTGGCCAGCTGACTCTGTAGTTAGCCGATGGAGTTCCAGGAGAGTACAGCTAGAAACCTAGTTAAAATGGAATCAGCAAAAGACTTGAGCATAGGTTCGTATTGGTAGGCTACCTCGTACAGAGAGTAGACGAATGAATGTATTGAACGAGTATGTATGGAAAATATCTTGGTAGCAGGTAAAGTGAAATAGAATACATTGATCTACATAAGATCGCAAATGGGTTCACGAGAAAAAGAGATAACATGAGACTGAGTAAATGTTACGAGAATGAAACTCATAGGTTGATATGAGTGACTTTGATGAAATTAAGTGGTACTTGAAAGGATTGAACAGGAACAACGGATAGACCAGGAAGTGGAGGAGATTTGGGCCAAGATGTCTACTGGTGAAATCATACCAGAATGGGAGTTACGACCAGGACAGTGTCTTGTATTCTGAGGAAGGATATATGTGCCTAAGAGCTGCAGAAAAGAGTTACTAATTGAGGCACATCAGACCAAACTCTCCATTCATCCGGGCAACACCAAGATGTATCACGACCTGAAGAGACATTACTGGTGGCACGGACTCAAAAGAGATGTGGTGGCTCATTGCTTAACTTGTCAGCAGGTTAATACGGAACATCAGAAACCACCAGGGTTACTCAAACCCTTACCAGTGCCGGAATGGAAATGGGAACACATTTACATGGATTTTGTGACAGGGTTGCCAAGGTCTTCAAAGGGCAACGATGCGATATGGGTAGTGGTAGACCGACTGACCAAGTCTGCACATTTCATTCCCATTAAGATGACAGACTCATCTGAGACTTTGGGTCAGCGGTATATCAGGGATATCATCAGATTGCATGGTATTCCTCGGAGTATTGTGTCCGACAGAGATGGTCGATTCACAGGCAGAGTATGGCAGAGTATGCAGTCAGCCATGGGAACAGACCTACTGACGACCACAGCATTCCATCCATAGACTGATGGGCAGTATGAGAGGACAATACAGACATTGGAGGATATGCTGAGAGCATATATGCTAGATTTCAAGGGTGGATGGGAGAGGATCACTTGCCGTTGATAGAATTCTCATACAACAACAGTTACCAGGCAAGCCTTAAGATGGCTCCATTTGAGGCATTATATGGTAGACCATGTAAATCACCTGTGTGTTGGAGAGAGGCTGGTGAGCCTGCACTGATTGGACCTGAGTTGGTTGCAGAGACTACAGTGCAGATACAGTTGATACGGCAACATCTATTGAGTGCACAGAGTCGTTAGAAGATTTATGCTGACAAGAGAAGGAGGTTCCTTGAATTTGAAGTGGGAGACATGGTGTTCTTGAAAGTCTCGCCACGAAAGGCACACATGAGATTTGGAAAGAAGGGGAAATTGTCGCCAAGATATGTGAGACCATTTTCAATCATAAGAAGGATGGGGATGGTGGCTTATCAATTGGCACTCCCTTCACAGTTGGCATCTTTGCACGATGTGTTCCATATATCGATGTTGAGAAAGTACAATCCTGATCCCTTTCATGTACTGAACATGCAAGATATAGAGATCCAAAGCGACGTGACATGCGTCGAGAAGCCTGTCCGAGTGGTGGACATAGAACAAAGGGAATTACGGAGCCGAGCGATCCAGTTTGTCAAGGTGGTATGGGATCGACATGGCATTGAGGAAGCCACATGGGAACTCGAGTCGGAAATGAGAAAAGCTCATCCTAAGCTATTTATGTAAATGTTTGAAACCCTACTTCACTCGATTTTCGGGACGAAAATTTTAAAAAGAGGGTTGTATTGTAACACCCCGAATTTTCAAGTTATTAATATATACAAAAAATTACCCATTTAATTTGTAAATTATTAGATATAGACCTCATATGGGTAAAGTGTTGGGTCATTGCCCAATTAGGACCCAACGGTTTTGGTAAATGGTTTCAATAGAATTAAATGGGGCTGAATTTAATTAGTAATGCAATATATATATAAATAAGGGATTTGGATAAATTGACATGCGCATAATGGGAGCTTGAAAGATTACATTGGTCGTGTGTGTGGGATTTGCACATCCAAGAAGATGTGCTAGAATATCTTTAAAAAGGGTATTGCTAAATAAATAAGATGTTTAGAAATTAAATAAAGATTATGCGCATGGAAGGTATTGATGGAAAGATCTTAGGAGTTGCTTAGGCCGTATATGGGAGATATGCCTATCCATGAGGATAACAATTGCAATCTATGCACACGGCAAGAGGTGTCTATTTCCTTGATACTAGGGGATTGTTAAATAAAGAAGATGTTTAATCCAAATAAAGAAGTTGCTTGGCCGAGTGGAAGTGTTAAGAAGAGGGGCGCATGGCACCTTCTAAAAATATGTAGGACCGATTGCAAGTTGATAAAGAGGCAATACAAGGAGTGCATGTCATTGTCTAAATATGGAATCGAGTGGAACTTTTATAAAACTAAGGTAGTACACATGGCATACATCAAGGAAACGTAGTGCACATGACATACACATTGAAAGGGTTTCCATCAAAGAGTGAAACTAGGAAGGTGCTAAATTGAAGGGTCGACATCTTTTATATGACCGATTGGAATTTTATAAAACAAAGCACAACAAGGGGCGCACGTGTAACACCTCGGATTTTCAAGTTATAAATATTTACGGAAGTTACCTATTTAAATTATGAATTTTAAATATGTATTTAAGATGGGTAAAATGTTGGGTCTTTGCCCAATTAAGACCCAACGATTTTGATAAATGGTTTCAAATAAATTTAAATGGAATTGAATTAAAAGAGTATGCATTATGTCTAAATTAAATGAATGAGATAGATGCATGGCCGTGTACAGAAATATCATGGCCGTATGTGACATGGCATATCCAAGATATGCGCATGTGCTAGATTTATTTTAAAGAGGGTCTTTCCAAGATTAAAATGGCATTAAGGCAATTGCTAAACAAAGGGGAACATGACACTTTCTATTTTTGATTAAGTAAAGGTTTTATAAAGACTAAGGTACACGGCAATGGCTAATGTAAAAGATCTTGGTACCTTATAAAAATAGGACCAAGGGGAGTTTATAAGGAGAAGGCAGCAAGGGCGCATGGTAATCATTAATTTAGAGAGGGGCACACGGCATTGTCTAAGATAGACAATGAGATCAATAAAAAAAAAAGGGAAGCAAGGGGTTGCATCTCTTATTTCTTTAATATATCTAGTTGGAATAATTGGTGATAAGGTTATTAGATACGTTGCTTGATTCCACAATATCAAGACCATGATTTTCTCATAAATCCATGGGGTTTTGGCATGGGCAACCTCAAATAGAAGTAGTAGCTGCTGATAAGATAATTAGAGGTTGCTAACATTACCATAAGACATCAATTACAGGTTCTGTATTAAATATAGCAGTGCTGGAAACATAAGGCTGGAAAGGAAGGTTCTAGCTTTCGTGGGTTCCTGATATACATACAGAGATGAGAAAGGAGGCTGCAATACAGTCAGCCTGTATAGACACATGCTATCTTAAATGGGACATGTTAAACAGATTCTCAATATAACAAGTTTGATATGGACCGATTGTATATTCCTAATATACAGTCTGGGGTAGCACAGTTAAATGAGGCAATGGAGAGTGAAGGGACACACGGTATTACACAATCTGAGAGGGTATTACCAGAGAGGAAATAGGCCAGAGGAGAACTCACGGCAGCCTGATTTAGTGTCTGATTCACAAACCAAAAGGGGCTGGATTTATACAGCATACAGATCAGATCTGCGTGGGTTCTTTAGGGGCTGATCTGAGGACAGATTCAGTCCAGAATTTCTTCTGGCTGCAATGTGGGCAGCAAGGTCTTAGAGAGAAGACACAGCAACACCAACGCAGCAATAAAAAGGGATTGCATCGTGAGGCAGAGACTGTTCGAGATAGAGAACAGAGGAGTTCTCGGCTGGAGAAAAAAGAAGGGCCAGTCTCAACTGGCGTGGTAAGCAATCAGATCTGCTACAAAGGGGTCTTCTCGGTCAGATCAGAGAAGCAAATTTGGGAACAGCAGCGCCAAGCAGAGGCATCTGCTGTATGGAAAGAGAGCTGCAAACAGGAGAGCAGCAAACGTGGGTAGCAAGACAGATCGGGTGCTGTGAACACAAGGGAAGTTGCTGAAATACAGCAGCAAGAGGACCGTCTGATACACATGATCTGAGGACAGATTCAGCCAAAGTTCTTCTGGCGGCAACGTGGGCAACAAGGGTGGTTTTAAGAAGAGGAATCGGCAGATCTGTCCCCAATCTAATCTGTTGTGGATGACGGACACAAGTGGAAGTGTAACTTGGGTAGTTTACTGGCGGTGCTGTGTGAAGGTAGAGAAACACGAAGAAGGCTGGTTGTATGAGAAGCAGACCAAAGCATAAACAGATCAGATCTGTTTCATACAATGTGGGACGTGGCATGTAGAGGTGGCTCTCTGTTCTAAGAGAGACCATGCAACGTGTAAAAGAAAGAGGGCTGCCAGCAGTATGTTTTGTTGCTGGATTTTCCAGTCGGGAAAATCAATAAGAGGGAAGAACACATGGTGTGTTTCATTAAGAGTCAAAGTTGCAGCAGAGCACACATTGTATACATGTTGTATACAGCAAGGGGATACAAGCTGAGAATAACAATTTCTTATTGAAACTGCTTTATGGGACTGACTGTGTCTGGTTATATATATAGGCATACAACAAGGGTTGCCGAGGAGAGAGAGAGAGGTGACTGCATTGTGAGGAACGAATTGGTAAGTGACGATTCTGTGAAGGTGCCCCAAGGTGTTGGGTTTACAGCAGATCCATACCGATCATTGGAGTTCAGATCTGTTCTCTATAGAGATAGTGAACAACACTGCTCATAGGCGGCAAACAGTGTGAAGGCAGCTATGGTGGGAGAGAGAGGACTGCAGAGAAGTATCTGTTTCAAGGACAGATTACTTCAGTTTCTCTTTCAGCAACATCAATGTGTGAACTGGGAAAGAGTTGTTGTAGTCAGCAACGATTACACAAGTAGCAGGAAGAGGGCAGCCAACGGTGTGAAAGGATCAAGAGGGTGTTCTCAGCCGTAGGAAAGATTAAGAAGAAGAAGATTGGAAGAGCAAGAATAAGCCGAAGGAGTAGCGAAACCGGTATGTGATTTCATATCTTTGTTTAAAGAAAAAGAACCATAGGGTTCGGCCATGATGTATGGCCGAACCCCATGGAAGAAAATTGATGGATGATTTGGTAATTTTTGGAAAGGTGCATGCAAGATTTGGAAACCTTCTAATTAAGGAAGGATGGATTCTAAATTGGAAACTTTCTAAATATGGAATTGGATTGGTATTTTAATGTAAGTAAATACAGGGATAGTTATCAATTTAGAAAGGATCTAAGGTGGAGATTAAATTAGTAACTTACTAATTAGGGAACTTAGATTAAATGGAAGGTGATTCTAAATTTGGAAACCTTCTATTTATGGAAGGTAAGCCATGGATGGCAAAGTTGTAATTTCATGACAAAATGAAGGATCATGGGTTCGGCCATACATGAGGTCTTGTTATGGACTTAAGTTGTTAAGAAATTATTATGGATCATGTAAAGGGTGAATGATTTTAAAATATACTATGGGTTATGTAAGCCATGAGTGGCAAAGTAGTAATACTTGTTAAATATGGAAGTTTAGCCATGAATGACAAAGTAGTAATACTTGTTGGAGGCAATTGAAATTTGGTAAATAAATGTGAAAATGGTAGGTCATGGGTTATATTAACCATGGATGGCAATCTTGTAAATATGTGAAAATAAGGGACCATGGGTTTGGCCATGGTGTGTGGCCAAACCCCATGGGAATTGTTTTGATGAACATAGGGTTACGTATGTTGGATTAAATGAATGAAATATTAACTAAGATTTAGGCCAATGGCATTATTGTAATTATGGACAAAAATGGTAGACCATGGGTTTCGGCCATGGTGTATGGCCGAACCCCATGGGGTTTTGTTTATGGACTTAGAACCTTGTAAACAAGTGGGACTTGGTGTTGATTTATTATTATATTATAAGGTAACGGGATCTCGCAAGCGGTGCGCGATCGGTGATCGATTCTTGGACGAAAGACGCAAGCACGTGTTAACGGTTTTTGGTAGGATTCCACCTCTTTAAAACCATGGTCTATGTACACCTGTTTTATTCTATGTTTTGATGAAATTATATTTCAAAGGTTATTTATAATGCTATGTTTATTTGTATAAAATAACATGTGTTGATTATGTTTTAAAGGTGATTTATAATGTTATGTTTATTTGTATAAAATAACATGTGTTGATTATGTTTCAAAGGTGATTTATAATGCTATGTTTATTTGTATAAAATAGCATGTGTTGATTATGTTTCAAAGGTGATTTATAATGCTATGTTTATTTGTATAAAATAGCATGTGTTGATTACGTTTCAAAGGTGATTTTAATAGTGTTATGTTTATGTTATAAAATAGCATGTGTTTCATTGGCATCTCATGCATGGCATGGGGTGAAGGATTTGGTAACCGGAGGGTCCACACTCCGTCTGGGCGTTCGAACAACCTATGTGGTATACCTGATATGCATTATCCATCAAGAAGGAACCGGAGGGTCCACACTCCGTCTGGGCGTCCGAACAACCTATGTGGTATACCTGATGTGCATTATCCATCAAGAAGGAACCGGAGGGTCCACACTCCGTCGGGGCGTCCGAAAGACCTATGTGGAGGGATTTATATGTACTTGTGATGGGTGGGACTCATTGCATTTGACATCATGACATGGCATGGATTACATGGTTTTATGACATGTTTTATATGGTTTTATGACAAGGTTTATATGGCTTTTTGGCACTAGGATAATATTATATGTTTTGTACTAATCATGTGTTAACCCTAACTGGAATTCCTACTGGGCGCGTTGTACTAACACCCTACTTCTACCCTTTAGTGGATGATAAAGGAAATGATGAAAATGATGAATGCGGAAAGGGACAAGCATAGGAGCTTGGAACGCTTTTAGTTTTATATTTTGTTTAAGATACTCAGAGATTTGTATTTAAAGTATCCAAATTTCGGAATGTAATAACTTAGATGAATTTGCTATGGTTGGATGTTTTATTTGGATAATGGTTAATGTGATTATTTGACTATGTACTTTGCTATCAATGGAGAGAACTTGATTTTAATCTTATTCCGCATGTTATGATGTATTCCGCATGTGTATCGTATTGCTATGTGTGAACTATTTTCTTGGACTTGGTCCATGCACACATAGGGTTGGCCAGTTAAGGGTCGGACTTCGAAAGTTCGGACTTAGCCCGCGTCATGACGTCCGGCGCTCTATCACTCTCCTCTGTTATAAAAAAAAAAAATAGACTCTGATTTACGGGTAAAAGCGAGTGAAAAAGGGAGAGGCGTTACACAATCATCAAGCTCTCTCTATGTAAATCCATGATTGATGATTGAAATGATTTGATGGTCAATCATGCACAGGTGGCATGTTAATTGGATGGTCATTGACTTAATTGACAAACAGAATAATTTGAATTACATACAGAATCTGTGTTGTCTTTCCTTTTACCGTCACGATGCCTCATAGGAATCCTCGAGGCCTCGTGGACGTGACTGGCCACAAAAACAGACAGTCTTATTTATATCTGAGGGCTGAATGAAATAAGTTATATAGAACCTTTTGGAAAAATAAGAGTGTGACTAGAGAGATTACCCACCTTCTCTTACACCTTCGTCATCATCTTCTTATAGAGATGTTTGGATAATCAATACCCCCGTTCTAATGAAGTTTAAGGTGTTCTCTTAGGACCATGAAACCAGTTATATATCTGCCCTATACTGTTGTGCCAATAATCACTCCGGTGGATCGAATCTGATGGAAGGAGCACACAGACATTGAGTAAAGAAGAAAGCACTTAAAAAAGATTGGATATTTACTTGATGTTTCCTTTTCTCTTAGAAAGCTGAGAGATCCGGAATCAATAGAATTGATAGAAGGATTAAATGCTAGGAATACCGTGACAGATGAAAATGGTAATCACAGAGCCGTAGTGACAGGTTATGTATGGTTACTACACAAAGAGTTCGTTGGTGAGGTAAAACAGTTATCTCATGAACATCATACTGAGGTTGCTAAGACCAAGCTTAGCCTGCTTAGGATAGAAAACCTAACATTGTTGGAAGAATACTCTTAACAATTTCAGAGATGATCGTTCAGAAAATCTTAAGGATGAGTACTTCAGGAAAATTCCTAAGATTGGAGATACTTTAAGTAGAAAGTATGCTGAATTTACTGGATACGATGGAGTTAAAGCTAACACTATCGGAGAAAGAATTCAGTTCGCCAAAAACTTAGTGGCCTACTTAAAAAAAGAAAGTGACAATCATCTTGCTATCAGAAGAGCTTTTGAGAAAGCAAGCTTCGGCAAGGATGAAAGAGATTTTGATATGCCTATCTAATGGATTGGAAAGCACAGGCATAAAAGGAAAAAGGGATATAAGGATTTCAAAGAAAAAATTCCTTATAAAAGAAAGAAGTACAGATTTCACAAATCACGTACTTTCAGAGAGCCTAAGTACAAGAGGCAAGGAAAGAAGTATTTCAAGAAGAATACTTCTCCCAACAAGAAAGTCTCAAACTATCGAAAGGATAAGACGAGCACAGGCTTACAAGTCTGTTGGACTTGTGGCAAGAAAGGACATTTTGTGTCAAAATGCCCTCTCAAAGAGAAAAGGAAACATCAAGTAAATATGAATATTGGGTGTGAGACCCATATATAGTATATTTGGGACGACCCTAGAGTTGGGAAGTCTGAAAATGGACGTAAGTTTGTTGAAACCGAACTACTATAAAATATCTGTGTTTATATGTGGTTGATGTTTTAAATGCCTTGATTGAATATTGTGTCACATACACACACACATTGAATCGATCAATTTAATTAACAATGGTTAATTTAAGGGTAAAAAGAACTCATTGCTTATCTCATACACTTAAAGTGTAATTCGGTTAAGGAACTTTTAAAAGGGAATTAAAATTGAAAACTAACCTATTCACCCCCCCTCTAGGTCGTGCATTACTCTAGTAACAGAATTTCAAAACTTGTTGTGCCACTAAAGATATGGCGTTTTAAATTTATATTTGCAATAAGATGAATCATTAATAGTATAGCTTCAGGAGTCCGAGTTCGAACCAACTGCGAGGAAAGCAAAATATATGCAATTGAGATATTATGGTATAAGTCATTACAATATCATGGAAATAAATCTAAATATAAAAATCAAAACTCTAATCTTAGAAATATAACTTAATCTAGAAACTTTCTAAGAATGGAAAACAAATTCAAGAAATAGAAATAACATGTAAAATTAGAAATTGACAATTTTAGAGTTCAATTTGCATGGAAAATCTAATTAAAAATAGAAAATAATATCTACAATTAATTTTTTTTTTAAATATAAATTTCTAAATGCCACAAGGTTCTAAATTTAGTAAGACTTCCAAATATATATAAATTCTAGAATTTCTACTATTTTAAAAATAAACTTTTAAACTTGGGTAAGCTTCTAAAATTGTAGTTTCTAAAAATATAAACTACCAATTTTAAATATTAGCCTAAAATAGAAATTTCCCAAAGTAGGAGTATTTCGAAAAATAGAAATAATATCTAAAATTTTAAAAATTCTAAAAATATAAATTTCTTAATACAACAAGTTTCAAAATTTAGTAAGACTTCCAAATATATATAAATTCTAGAATTTCAACTAGTAATACTTTTAAAATTAGGTAACCTTCTAAAATTATAATTTCTAAAAATAGAAACCGTCAATTTTAAATAGTAGCCTAAAATAAAAATTTCCAAAAATAGTAGTATTTCAAAAAATATAAAAATATCTAAAATTTTAAAACTTCTAAAAATAGAAATTTCTCAATTCAACAAGTTTCTACATTTAGTGAGACTTCCAAAACTATATAAATTCTAGAATTTCAACTATTTTAAAAAGAAACTTTTAAAATTAGGTAACCTTCTAAATTATAGTTTCTAAAAATAGAAACTGTCAATTTTAAATAGTTGCCTGTAATAGAAATTTCAAAAATTAATAATATTGATAAAAACACAAAATTTAAAAACAAATTTTCATTTTTTCTCCTACAACAGCGCCTAAAACTTGTTGTGCCACAAAAGATATGGTGTTTTAAATTTATCTTTGCAATCGGACGAACCATTAATAGTATAGCTTCAGGAGTGTTTTTTCGAAGCCCATCAGGAACAAAGCAAAATATATACAATTGAGTTATTATGGTATATGTCATTACAATATCAAGGAAATAAATTAAAATATAAAAATCAAAACTCTAATTTTAGAAATATAACTTAATATAGAAACTTTTTAAAAATGAAACACAAATTCAAAAAATAGAAATAACATATAAAATTAAAATTGACAATTTTGGAGTCCGATTTTCATTGAAAATCCAATTAAAAATAAAAATAATATCTACAATTAAAAAAAAACAAAATTATAAATTTCTAAACGCCACAGGGTTCTAAATTTAGTAAGACTTCCAAATCTATATAAATTCTAGAATTTGTACTATTTTAAAATGAAACTTTTAAACTTAACCAACCTTCTAAAATTATATTTTCTAAAAATGGAAACTGTTAATTTTAAATATTACCCTAAAATAGAAATTACCAAAAGTAGCAATATTTCGAAAAATAGAAATAATATATAAAATTATAAAATTTCTAAAAATAGAAATTTCTAAATTCAACAAGTTTCTAAATTTAGTAAGACTTTCAAATATATATAAATTCTAGAATTTCAACTAGATTAAAAAGAAGCTTTTAAAATTAGGTAACTTTCTAAAAATAGAAACTGCTAATTTTAAATAGTTGCCTAAAATAGAAATTTCCAAAACTTGCAGTATTTCGAAAAATAGAAATACTATCTAACATTATAAAATTTCTAAAAATAGAAATTTCTCAATTCAACAAGTTTATAAATTTAGTGAGACTTCCAAATCTATATAAAGTCTAAAATTCTATTATTATGAAAAGAAACTTTTAAATTTAGGTAAGTTACTAAGATTATAGTTTCTATAAATACAAACTGTCAATTTTAGATAGTTGCCTAAAATAGAAATTTCTAAAACTAACAGTATTTCTAAAAACACAAAATTTAAAAACATATATTTTTTTTTCTCCGACAACGACACCTAAAACTTGTTGTGCCACTAAAGATACGGCATTTTGAATTTATATTTGCAATAAGACAAATCATTAATAGTATAGCTTCGGGAGTCCAAGTTCGAAACAACTACGAATAAAGCAAAATATATGTAATTGCGATATTATGGTATAAGTCATTACAATATAAAGGAAATAAATCTAAATATAAAAATCAAAACTCTAGTCTTAGAAATATAACTTATTGTAGAAACTTTCTAAGAATGGAAAACAAATTCAAGAAATAGAAATAACATGTAAAACTAGAAATTGACAATTTTGGAGTTCAATTTGCATGGAAAATCCAATTAAAAATAGAAAATAATATCTACAATTAAAAAAAACTTCTAAAGATATAAATTTCTAAATGCCACATGGTTCTAAATTTAGCAAGACTTTCAAATATATATAAATTCTAGAATTTCTACTATTTTAAAAATAAACTATTAAACTTGGGTAAGCTTCTAAAAATGGAAACTACCAATTTTAAATAGTAGCCTAAAGTAGAAATTTCCAAAAGTATGAGTATTTCGAAAAATAGAAATAATATCTAAAATATTAAAATTTCTAAAAATATAAATTTCTCAATAGAACAAGTTTCAAAATTTAGTAAGACTTCCAAATATATATAAATTCTAGAATTTCAACTAGTGACACTTTTAAAATTAGGTAACCTTCTAAAATTATAATTTCTAAAAATAAAACCTGTCAATTTTAAATAGTAGCCTAAAATAGAAATTTCCAAAAGTTGCAATATTCTGAAAAATAGAAAAAAATATCTAAATTTATAAAATTTCTAAAAATAGAAATTTCTCAATTCAACAAGTTTCAAAATTTAGTGAGACTTCCAAATCTATATAAATTCTAGAATTTCAACTATTTTTAAAAGAAACTTTTAAAATTAGGTAACGTTCTAAAATTATAATTTTTAAAAATAGAAACTGTCAATTTTAAATAGTCGCCTGAAATAGAAACTTTTAAAAATTATTAATATTTATAAAAACAAAAAATTTAAACACAAATATTTGTTTTTTCTCCGACAACGAGTAACGCCCCGCCCTTTTTCACTCGCTTCTTCCTGTAAAATCAGAGCCTATTTTTTCTTTTTATAAACGAAGAGTGATAGAGAACGGGACGTCACGACGGGAGCTAAGTCCGAACTTCTAAAGTTCGACCTTTAACTGGCCAACCCTATGTCTGCATGGACTCAGTCCATGAAAACGGTTCACACATAGCACTATAAACATGTGGAATAAAAATCATAACATGCGGAAACATAATAGAACACAGTTCTATTCCATTCAGATAGCAAAGTACGTCAAGCCCTTAATCATCATTATCATAACACAATTATCCAATAAAATATCCAACCATAGCAAATTCACCTAAGTTATTACAATTCGAATTCTAGATACTCAAATCACAAGGCCATGAGTATCTTAAACAAAATATAAATTAAAAGCATCTAAGCTCCTATGCCTGGCCCGTTTCACGTTCATCGTTCCCCTCGTTTCCTGTATCATCCACTATGGTAGAAGTAGGGAGTTAGTACAACGCGCCCAGTAGGTATTCCAATTAGGGTTAACACATGTAACACCTCGGATTTTCAGACTATTATTTTATATGACAATTATTCTTTTAAATGGTGGATGTTAGAATTGGACCTTATTTGGATCAAGAATTGGGCCATGACCCAATTAGGACCTAACCAATGTTGGAATTGGTTTTATTAAATACAAATGGGTTGAATTAATTTAGTGATGAATTATGTCTAATTTTAAACAAAAGATTTTTATGGCCGAATTTTGAATGTGAAACCTATAGATTTTGTGCATGAGAGATATGTGGGATTTTAAATCCACAATGATATGCTAGATATTTAAAAAGGGATGAAATATCTATGAAATAAATAAAAGATTAAGCATGGCGGAAATTTGGATAATAATATCCATATTATGCTCATATGATATTCTAAAAGGGAAGGTAGATTGTCTTAAATTAAATTAAAAGATTATTTGGATTATGATTAAGGTTATGCGCATAGTACTTACTAATTAGAGTTAAAGGGAAGGTTTTAAATTAAGAAGGAGAGGTCGGCCATGGCTAAATAAGACAAGGGAAAGTCGGTTATGGCTAATTAAAGAGGGAAAGTCGGCTATGGTTAAATAAGGAAGGTTTGACATATGTCCAGTATTTTGGTTATAACTTTTCACTCGTATATCATATTGCTTTGACATTTTGCCTTGGAAAGAAGACTTCAAGTTCTACAACTTTGTAGTTTACCACTTTTTCTGATTCGGAAGTTAACAAGGTTGAAACTGAGCTACAATATAGTATACGTGTAAAAAAAAAATGGGAAACACAAGGGGCGCACGGCTAAGGGTTGCTTATCTTAAGAACATTCTAATATTGGATTGAGAGAGCTTAATAAAAGGAGAGACCCAAGGGGGTGCACGGTTTTTACAACCCCATCTCTCTCTCAATCTCTTAAGGCTCATACAAGGCAATACACAAGGAGAAGGGCAGCAACAAGAAGGACTTCTTGTTTGGAGAAAAGCAAAGGGAAAAGAAAGAAAAATTGGAAGAGCAAGAAACCAAAGGGGAAAAGGTTAGTATCTTAATGGTATAGTTTTATTTTTTAAACAAAAAGAACCATAGGGTTCGGCCATGGTGTTTGACCGAACCCCATGGAGGGAGATTGGAGATGATTTAATCGTTTAAATGGAGAGAAAGAACCATAGGGTTCGGCCATAGTGCATGGCCGAACCCCATGGAAAGATTTTATTTAATTGATGCGTTTTAAGATTGAAAACCATCGAGCGTTTTGATTTATTCATTGGGTTTATGATCTCAGATTTATAAGCCATAGAAACCTTTGATGGTTGTCGGTTTTAGATTCAAGAAATCAATGAAAGAACATGGAATATGGGTCGGCCATGGCATGGCTGAACCATGACTGTTTTATGGCTAATTTATTGGATCAATATTAATGAAAAGAATGGGGTGAGGTTCGGCCATGGTGTATGGCTGAACCCCACCAAATATTTTAATGGAGTTGGGTATGTAGTATTGAATGTTTTAATGGAATTAAATCAATGGTCAAAGATTGTGAACCATAGGGTTCGGCCATGGTGTATGGTAGAACCCCATGCCCATTTGGAAAATAGATGTAAGAGGATGGACTTGGATCTACAAGGGTGAGGTTCGGCCATGGTGCATGGCCGAACCCCACTAGAGTTATTTTTGGAAATCTTATTATTTATGGAAGGTATATGCTAAGTTGGAAAGGTTCAAAATATAGAAAGTATTGCTAAATTTAGAAAGCTTCCATGTATGGAAGGGGTGGCTAAATTGGAAAGCATCCCATTATGGAAAGGGTTGGTTAATTAAGGAAACAATCTATTTATGGAAGGTGTTTCCAATTATGGAAAGGGTTGGATAATTATGGTATATGATATCTAAGTATGGAACTTATATTTGGAAAGCATATATTTATGGAAAGGTGGAGTTAATTTGGAAACTATACACCATAGGGTTCGGCCAAGGTGTATGGCCGAACCCCATGGTCCAAATTAAGGGATTAAATGATATTTTAATTCATGGTTAAGGGCTGATTTATGAATCAGATTATGTACCTAGGTTATGAGTTATGTTATGTGTAGCTTTAAAATAAAATAAATGATACAATGTATGTTATGGATAGATGGTGAAAGGAATGGCAAAAATGTAATTACACACCAAAGTGGAGAACCATGGGTTCGGTCATGATGTATAGCCGAACCCCATGAGTTGGTGTTTGATGGACTTGTTGATTAATGAAATTTATAGGGTCTAATTATAGAAGATTTAAAGGAAAGAGGAAACCAATGACATTTTTGTAAATATGAGAGAATATTGGACATTGGGTTCGGCCATGGTGTATGGCCGAACCCCATGAATTATTTTATGGGATTATATGCTTTGGAAGTATGAATGATTATTCGAGATCTAAGCAATAAAGAAATCTATGGTTAGGCTTAATGGCATTATTGTAATTATGGACAAAAAGGCAGACCATGGGTTTCGGCCATGGGCGTATGGCCGAACCCCATGGGGTTTTGTTTATAGATTTAGAACCTTTTAATTAGGTGAGACTTGGTGTTGATTTATCATTATATTATAAGGTAACGGGATCTCGCAAGCGGTGCGCGATCTGTGATCGAATCTTGGACGGGAACACAATGACTTGTGAATGGTCTTTAGTAGGATTCCACCTCTTTGAAACCATGGTCTATGTACACCTGTTTTATCCTATGTTTTAATGAAATTATGTTTCAAAGGATATGCTTTTTACGAATTTTAAATGCCATGTTTATTTGTATAAAATAGCATGTGTTGATTATGTTTCAAAGGTGATTCATAATGCTATGTTTATTTGTATAAAATAACATGTGTTGATTATGTTTCAAAGGTGGTTTTAATAATGCTATGTTTATGTTATAAAATAGCATGTGTTTCATTGGCATCTCATGCATGTCATGGGGTGAAGGATTTGGTAACCGGAGGGTCCACACTCCGTTGGGGCGTCCGAACAACCTATGTGGTATACCATGATGTGCATTATCCATCAAGAGGGAACCGGAGGGTCCACACTCCGTCGGGGCAACCGAAAGGCCTATGTGGAGGGATTTATATGTATTTGTGATGGGTGTGACTCATTACATTTGACATCATGACATGGCATGGATTACATGGTTTTATGACATGTTTTATATGGTTTTATGACATGGTTTATATGGCTTTTTGGCACTATGATAACATTATATTTTTGTACTAACCATGTGTTAACCCTAATGGAATTCTTACTGGGCGAGTTGTACTAACGTCCTACTTCTACCCTTTAGTGGATGATGCAGGAAACGATGAAAACGGTGAACGCGGAAAGGGACAAGCATAGGAGCTTGGAACACTCTTAGTTTTATATTTTGTTTAAGATACTCAGAGATTTGTATTTAGAGTATCCAGATTTCAGAATGTAATAACTTAGATGAATTTGCTATGGTTGGATGTTTTATTTGGATAATGGTTAATGTGATTATTTGACTATGCACTTTGCTATCAATGGAGAGAACTTGATTCTAATCTTATTCCGCATGTTATGAAGTATTCCGCATGTATATCGTATTGCTATGTGTGAACTGTTTTCTTAGACTTGGTCCATATACAGATAGGGTTGGCCAGTTAAGGGTCGGACTTCGAAAGTTCGGACTTAGCTCGCGTCGTGACATTCCGCACTCTATCACTCTCCTCTGTTATAAAAAAAAAAATATACTCTGAATTTACGGGAAGAAGCGAGTGAAAAAGAGCGGGGCGTTACAACACATGGGTTAGTACCAAAAATCCAGATATAATAAATCATACCATACTTATAAAGCATCATATCCAAAACAGTGTATGATAATAGAGATCCAATCATACATATAAAAACCGAAAACCTTGCCTGATAATAAAGATCATAATCATACCGACTCAATGCCATGCCATGCTATCATATGCAATGAATCCCACCCATCATAAAATATCCTCTTGATGGAAAACTCCTCATTAAGGTATCCCCCACGATTCTTTTACGGACGCCCCGACAAAGTGGTGGATCTCCGGCTACATTTCACACATAGTATCCTCTTGATGGAATTCTTCTCATAAAGGTATCCCCCCACGAGTGCTTTACGGACGCCCCGATGGAGTGTGGGTCTCCGGAATCTTCTTGATGGAAATCACATCAAGGTATCCCCCCACGATTTGTTTTACGGACGCCCCGACGGAGTGGTGGATCTCCGGCTACTGTTCATCCCTCCCATGCCATGCATGAGATGCAAATGTCAACATGCTATATAGAAATACAAAATATAGCATTTAAAATCACATTTTTAAAACATAACCAACACATGTTATTTTATCATATAAACATAGCATTTAAAATCATAATTTGAACCATATCCTTTGCAACATAATTTCATCAAAAATAAGATAAAGACAATGTACATAAACCCATGGTTTCAAAGAGGTGGAATCCTATCAAAGAACGCTACGTGTCCTTGCGTCTTTCGTCCGGTAACCGCTCACAATCATAAACACCTTGTGAAGTCCCGTTACCTTATAATATAACAATCAATCAAAACCAAGTCCCACTTGATTTATAATATTTTAAGTCCATAAACCAATCCCCATGGTTTATCATTTTCAGCCGATATTACCAAATTACCATTGGTCTAATATTTAATTAACAATTCAATCATTTATTCCAACGTACGTAACCCTATGTTCATCAAAACAATCCCCATGGGGTTTGGCCACACACCATGGCCAAACCCATGGTCCCTTATTTTCACTTAATTACCAAAATGCCATTATATATATCCATAGCCATTTACCTTCCTTATTTTCATATATTTACAGGATTGCCATCCATGGCTAATATAACCCATTATCCAATAATATAATTGATAAACATAAATCGGTATGCTCCAATTAATATTTAATCAATCACTTATGTTAAGTCCATGACCAATCCATGTTAGAGCTCCATTAATGATCCATTAACCTAACCATATCAAGTCCATAAAATCCATAATCATTCCCATGGGGTTCGGCCATACACCATGGCCGAACCCAAGGCCTAACATTTTCACTCTTATTTACAATTCTGCCATGGTCTCCATTACCTCATGTTTATGCTCAAAACATAGGTCCATAATTGATCATTCGTAAAACCCAACATAAAACTTCCAAGTTGATCCGTAACATAGGTTCATAATTTGATTCATAAATCAACTACATAAATAAAAACCCATAATATTGATTCATAAAACAAACCATTAACCATGACCTAAATTCCCATATGATCCCTTAATTTGGACCATGGGGTTAGGCCATACACCTTGGCCGAACCCTATGATGTATAACTTCCCAATCATAGCAACATCCATATTTGAATCCATAATTCAAGTTGCCTTCCTTTTTGATCAACAAGTCCATATTTAGAAACTTCCTAAATTTAATACCCATCCTTCCATTAAATCAATTAAAATCCAACAACCATACTAAAACAACTCCATGGGGTTCGGCCTTATACCATGGCCGAACCCTATGGTTCACAATCCTCCTTCTACAAATTATTAAACATTCATCTTACATTTAATCCATTAAAATCCAATAAGACTCATTCAATTTATTCATGATTCTTATCCATTTAATTCTTTCAAAAATCTTATAACATTAACATCAACTCTTATTTAAAATTAACCAATGACCTTCTATGGCCGAACCCTATGGTTCATCCATGATCATCTCCATGTAAACCTTTTAAGATATGAATAATCTTCCATGGAGTTCAACCTCCGAAAACCCATAAATCAAACCATGTCTTTCCATGGTTTCCATCTTTCAAACTTTAATTGAATTACCATAGTCCTTCCATATTTTTCCATCAAACGGTTCATAATTGTCCATTCATTTTCTTCCATGGTTTCCAACTAATAACCATGTCTTTCCATTAAATTTAATACCATGATCATCTCCCAATTCTCTTCCATGGACCACCGAACCCTATGGTTCAGCCATACACGATGGCCGAACCCTATGGTTCCTTATCTTTAAACAAAAATATGAAATCACATACCGATTTCGCAACTCCTTCTGCTTGTTCTTGCTCTTTCAATCCGTTCCTTCCTTGGCCTTCTCTCCTCCTTGTTGGCTGCCCTTCCTTCTCTTTGTTATGCCGAGAATACCTTATTGCCAATATGCAAACCAGCGCCAAGACCCTTGTCGATTTGTGTATTGCCGTGAGCCTCTTCTTCTCTCCTTTTATTTACCTCTATTCGGTCTTATCTTGCTAATATTTTCAGCCGTGTATTATACATAGGCATTGTCGTGAGCCCATCTCTTAATTAGTGTGTGACGTGCGCCTTTGGTGCCTTTTCCTTATAAGACTCCCCTTGGTCCTATTTTTAGAAGATATTGAGATAGTAATTGTCTTGTGCTCCCCTTCCTTGTTGCCTTTCTATAAAACCTTCGAATTAATCCTATCTTAGAATGTGCTAAGATAAATAATTCCCTATGCCGTGTGCACTTGTATTACCTTTCTTTTATAAATCCCATAGTCCTATCTTAGAAGGTGCCATGCACCCCTCTTGATTAATAATCTCAATCAGCCAATCTTAATCCTAAATTTAGAATGTGCCATGGTAAATAATTCCCCTTTCACTTGATAATGCCGTGTGCCCCTTTATCTCTCTAAGATAGCAAGTGCCATGCGCCCCTTTGTTGTGTCTTACTTAGAAGTTGTCGACCTTCCAATTTGACAATTGTCTAAATGTAGCTCTCATCAAGGGAAAGATCCCCTTTTTAAAATGATCCTAGATATTCATATCTCTTCATGCGACCAAGATATCTATATTTATTTTTAGACATCTTATTATTTAGCAATCCTTTATTTAAGATATTCTAGCACTTCATGCTCATATCTCATTAGATCAGATAACTTCTTCATTTGGTTTAGACAATCTGATGCCATTGCTTAATTCATCTTATCCCAACGTGTGGCCCATTTTGGGGCCATCCCAAAATCTTTCATGCGCATGAAATTAATTCAAATCCTTTATTTATATATATTGCATGACTAATTAAATCTAGCCCCATTTAATTCATTTGAAACCATTTACCAAAATCCGTTGGGTCTTTATTGGGCAATGACCCAACATTTTACCCATCTAAGGTCCATATCTAAAATTCATTAATTAAATGGGTAAATTCCGTAAATATTTATAACTTGAAAATCCGGGGTGTTACACAACGGCGCCTAAAACTTGTTGTGCCACAAAAGATATGGTGTTTTAAATTTATCTTTGCAATCGGACGAACCATTAATAGTATAGCTTCAGGAGTGTGATTCGAATCCCATTAGGAACAAAACAAAATATATACAATTCAGTTATTATGGTATATATGTCATTACAATATGAAGGAAATAAATTAAAATATAAAAATCAAAACTCTAATCTTAGAAATATAACTTAATGTAGAAACTTTCTAAAAATGGAAAACAAATTTAAAAAAATAGAAATAACATGTAAAATTAGAAATTGACAATTTTGGAGTCCAATTTGCATTGAATATCCAATTAAAAATAGAAATAATATCTACAATTAAAAAAATTCAAAATTATAAATTTTTAAATGCCACAAGGTTCTAAATTTAGTAAAACTTCCAAATCTATATAAATTCTGAATTTGTACGATTTTAAAAATAAATTTTTAAACTTAGGCAACCTTTTAAAATTGTAGTTTTTAAAAATGGAAGCTGCTAATTTTAAGTAATAGACTAAAATAGAAATTACCAAAAGTAGAGTATTTCGAAAAATTGAAATAATATATAAAATTATAAAGTTTATAAAAATAGAGATTTCTCAATTAAACAAGTTTCTAAATTTAGTAAGACTTCCAAATCTATATAAATTCTTAAATTCTATTATTTTGAAAAGAAACTTTTAAATTTAGGTAAGTTACTAAGATTATAATTTCTAAAAATAGAAACTGCCAATTTTAGATAGTTGCATAAAATAGAAATTTTCAAAAGTAACAGTATTTTTAAAAACACAAAATTTAAAAACATATATTTTTTTTCTCCAAGAATGGCGCCTAAAACTTGTTGTGCCACTAAAGATATGGTGTTTTAAATTTATGTTTGCAATAAGACGAACCATTAATAGTATAGCTTCAGGAGTCCGAGTTCGAACCCATTCGGAAGAAAACAAA
Organism: Chimonanthus praecox; assembly: GCA_022113865.1. Lineage (NCBI taxonomy): Eukaryota > Viridiplantae > Streptophyta > Magnoliopsida > Laurales > Calycanthaceae > Chimonanthus > Chimonanthus praecox. Next base: position 38,328,071 of record CM039094.1, read on the forward strand.
ATATATGCAGAGATATTATGGTATAAGTCATTACAATATCATGGAAATAAATTTAAATATAGAAATCAAAACGCTAATCTTAGAAATATCACTTAATGTAGAAACTTTCAGAAAATGGAAATCAAATTCTAAAAATTGAAATATAATATATAAAATTAAAAAATTTCTTAAAATAGAATTCTGAATTCAACAACTTTCTAGATTTAGTAGACTTCCAAATATATATAAATTCTAGAATTTCAACTATTTTAAAAAGAAACTTTTAAAATTAGGTAACTTTCTAAAATTATTATTTCTAAAAATAAAAACTGTCAGTTTTAAATAGTTGTCTAAAATAGAAATTTCCAAAAGTAATAGTATTTCTATAAACACAAAATTTAAAAACAAATATTTGTTTTTTCTCCTACAACGGCACTTAAAACTTGTTGTGCCACAAAAGATATGGTGTTTTAAATTTATCTTTGCAATTGGACGAACCATTAATAGTATGGCTTGAGGAGTGCGAGTTCGAAGCCCACTAGGAACAAAACAAAATATATGTGTTGTGTTTTTAATTTAACTCGCAAGCACACGAACCAATTAACAGTGTAGTGAATGAGTGCGAGGTCGTACGCAAGGAAATCAATAAAATATATGTATGAAAATAAAAATGGTACCATTAAAATAATGTGTTCTAAGAAAATAATTTTCTAAAACATGGAGTTATAATCTTAATTTAGCAAAATTCTAGATTTAGATAACCAATATTTAATTAATTATCTAACTTTGGAAGTTAACAAAATATAATATCTACTTTTATCAAACAAACCATTGATTTATAAATTTGATTAAAATGGTGGAGTGAATTTAAATGACCTCAATCTAATTTAAAATGCAAAGTTAAGAAACAAATAAAATATTTCTAACCTAGTTCCATCATTTCAAGGATTTTTATGAATAAATAAAAGAATAAAATAAAAATAATAATAATGGATTATTTACATAGTTTACAATGGAATTGAGACAAGTATTTAAGGCGGCATGTTATCCCATTTAAAAATAAAATTATGGCCTAGACTATGAAATATTCTAGAATTATTAAATATAAATTCAAGTTCATCATTTATTAAAATTCTAATTAGAAAAATTACGTCGTGCATTAAATTAGAATTTTTCAATTCAAGCCTTAAGCTTGAGCAGGATTTACACTTGCATTTTCCAAATCTAAAATAAATTATTCTTAAAAAGAACCTTAGACTGAAAAAGTCAAGTCCCACCGATGCTAACAGGGGTTCTACTTTTCCTTGAAAAATTCAAAAAATAATTTATTCCATAACATTCACAAAAAGAATTAAAATAAAATTAAAAACCATCACCATAGAATATTTAATAATTGGGAACACCATAAATCTAAAGAATCTACCATGAATTTCATTCAAAAATTGGAATATAAGAAGATACAATTCTTTGGAACTCATTACATAAAAATAAAATAAATGACTTACAAGAAATCAAATATTTTTCTTAATCCTTTAGCCGTCCAAATTCAGCCCCCTTCAATGCCTTGCTCGATTTATTTTTTACAATGGAGTTCATACTCTATTTATAAGAAAAGAGATGAGAAAATAAAGTAAGTAAAGAGTCCTATTTAATTTTCAGTTAATGGTATGTACACAATCCCTATTTTTTCTCTTTTCCTTCTTACACGGTAACTTCCATTTTTTTGTTTGACAGCAGATTACACAGAACCTTCCTGATTTCTCTGTCTTATTCAATCGGCTCTTCATCCTCTGTACTTCCTATTTCCTTATTTCTTTCAAGGGATAATGGGTGGATAGAGATAAATCGGCCAGCAAATGCCATGTGAGTCCTCCTCCTTATCTTTTTTTTTTCTCAGTTTAGAATCGGCTAACACAATCCCTTCCTCCTTTTTTCAAGCTGGCAGATCTTCTCTTTTCTTCATTTCTATTCTTTCTTCCTTCTTTTCTTCTAACCGAAATCAGCCAACACCTTCTCTTCCTTATCTCTCAGCCGGCCATGTCCTGCTTTGTTGCTGAGTCTCATGTAGCCTCTTCTAAAATTCAGCAGATCTTCTTGGTACGATAGGGGATTACCTTCTTTTCTTGGGATTTCATTTCAAGATTGAATGGCAATCTTATGGTGCACTGCTGTAAAAGAATCGGGCAGATTTCTTCCTTTTTTTCATTGTTCTCATCAATCCCATCTTGAGCAAGAGCAGCTCTATGTTTGAAAACAAATATGCTGCTGAGATCACTACCTTTTTCAATGAAAATCAGCCAGGCCTTTCTCTTCCTTTTAATCTGTTTTACAATAGTTGCTAGATGTGTTTCCCACCATCAATGCTAACACATGTGGTTGTTTGCAATGGCTACACGATGATATTTTGCTTATTTTCTTTCTTTTCCACACAGCAGTTTTGCTGTTTTGTTTTTCTCTTTTCATTCCCAATTTCATGTCAAAACAACCGAAAATAGGCTATGATTTTCAGTCCCAGTAATACTCTGTATTTTTCAACACTTGAAGTTTGCTTGATTTTTTCTAAGATAGGAGGAAAGTAACATGGAAAGGAGGTGGAATGGATACATGGGTCAGCTATGACCGTTCTTGGGTAAGGCTTATGGAGGGTTGGCCAAGTGTTGCTTTGGCTGTATGCTTGGGCTTTTGATAGATTATACAAATGAGGTTTCTCTCCTCTGTTTGTTCTAGTTGCAGTCCAACCGACCAAGAAACCCAAAGTTTCCTCTAGCTGATTCCTGCTTTATGTTTCCTTTCCTTTGTTCTATTGATGTAGTGACATCATCTCCACCATCTTAATCAAATCTGCCCCACTAGCAACAATGTTTAGACTTGGCCAAATACCAAAACCAAAGACACTCATGTAGGATTGGAAAGTAACAGCTCTGTGTTTGGCTGGCCTTATTGTAATAGGAGAACTCAAACTCCATGTCACTGGTTTTTATTGGGCTTCAAACATGGACCTCTTGAGGGCTTGTAAATGGGCTTATCATGTACATGAATTTTAATAAATAATTTACCACTTACATTCAATTTCTAGAAAAGTACTAAATTAATCCAAACTCTCATAAATGGATTTAAATTAATTAGTTTACAAATAAACCTAAAAATGTGGTAAAATATTTATTAAAAAATCTCCATTTTCCAAAATAATATTTTAAACCCAAAAACTGTAAATTTCATCATTTGAACTCTTGTATCTTGTATTTTCTCAAAACACACTGCAAAACAAAAATAAAAAAAAACATTAAACATATCTAATATTTACAAAATAAAGACTAATTAATCTAATATTAAAGGTAAAAAGGTAATTTCCTAGTGTTCATCAAACACCCCCAAACATATATTTTGCTAGTCCTCGAGTAAAACAAAAAAACTACTAACTGAAAGTTAAAAAATCCTACACCACTTTCGCTGGTACTCTCGATTGCATTTAGCATATGCAACAAGCCTTTAAACCCCTAACTCGCCACTAGTGGACGAGTTATAGTCTCGTGAGGGTTTTCAGTGATGATACCCACAAACATTGAATTTTTCAGCAAAAACACATAGACAAAAATCTAAATATCATACAACTCTAACATTCATTTTACAAGACTTATACCCGGAGTGTTGTGTGTGATAGCCAATATTAAGACAGTCTTGTTTTTCCAAATACACACAATTTTTGTAACCAGCATTGGAAAATGCGCCTTGACTTCAAACCTCACCAGATATATCTCTCAGAAAGACTAAGGCTCAAAGGTGGGTTTATTTTCTCTCAAGGTATATGTGAGCGGAGCTTACGTATTCAAACCAAAATTCTCACATATGTATTAAACAAAGATGGTATAGATGAAGAAAATAATTGATCTCATGAATAGATGCCATTTTCCTAAAAACGTTGAGTCAAATAATATTATTTTTCCTCCTCTATTCTCTACATGAAATACCTTATTTAGACTTAGATCAATAGGACTTTCTAATAGGAGGAAACGTGGCTGAGACCAAGTCATATCAAAGAAGGGATAAAATACTCTAAAAATTAATAGTTTGCTAAGAAAAGGTTAGAGGTCTTCATATTATGAGAGGGATATTTTCCCTCTAATATTTTTCACCCTTTTTTTTTTCAAATCTTCTTTTTTTTTCTCTTTCAACATCCCTTTTTGATGTATGGATGTTCCCATTTTCTTTTTATTTTATTTTTATCATTATTTTTTTAATAATTTTTTTCAGTGAATCCTATCCCAAATTCTTCCCTAACCTTTTTTCATATGAAGATAGGTCATGGATATAAAATTTTAGCTCAAACTCCATGTCCGGAGTTGGGTATGGTAGATATGCCTAGTCAATAAAAAAGCTATATTAGGTTCAACTAGGAAACTATCAAGATGAAATGACCAAAATAAGTGGGCTTGAAGGGTCAAACAGTCCAAAAATGGCCTATATCCTATCCTAAGCTTCATAAGATGATTTATTTGCTTCGAATAAATTTAGAAAAAATTCAGGTGTACTAACTCAAATTTGATGGAGTTCTCAGTAATATGACCAAATCAATGATAATGAGATCTCACAATGACTCAATGCGCTTATCAAAGAAACAAGAGTTTATTTATAACCCTCAGAAAGATAGAATGGTTATAAACTCATTGGGTTTAAGTCTCCACTAGTATTCTTCTGATGATCACTCAACTTATGAATAATTTTCTTTTTCAGACTAACATTAATATAGTTGCGTACATGTATTTCCGAGCATAAATCCTATAAAAATATTTTCGGAAAGGTATGATATAAAGATTTTTATTTACGTCTTAATGATAAAAATGTGACTCTTTTTACGTCAAATCGTCAAGACGCATGCTTTTCTTACACCTAAATTGACAGTCTTATTAGGTACCAAGGTGTCTCAGCTTTTGCTTACTCTACCCTTAAAAGATTAAATATGTCTATCTCTGCCTAAGAAACTATGACTCGTTTAACGTCAGATTGTCAAGACATTTATAGTCCCCTAAGCGAAAATCAATAGTTCTTTGGACACCAAGGAGTCTTAGTCTTTCCGGACTTACTCTACCTTTGACAAAATCTGTAACACCTCGGATTTTCAATTTATTATTTTTATGAAATTATCCATTTTAAGTGTGAATTTTAGATTTGGATCTTAAATGGATAAAGAATTGGGCCATGACCTAATTAGGATCCAATTGATTATGGAATTCGTTTTATAAAAATTAAATGGGGATGAATAAATTTAGTGATGCATTATATCTAAATTTAAAAAAATAAAAGATTGCATGGCCGAATTTTAGATGTAAAAATCTATGTTTATACGCATGGGATCTTTTAAAAAAGGGTGTGCATGTTTTCTTAAAATATCTCAAGGGGCACACGACAATTGCATATTAGCATTATCTAATCATAGATTGGATCAATTGGAAACTAGAAAAGAGAGGAAGGAAAGGTGCACATGGCATGGCCTAAATGAGTCTTAGCCGTATGGAGTTTTATTAAAAAGGGATATGCGCATGACACCTTCCAATATGGGAAGCCAAGGTTGGCAATGGCTAAAAATAACACATGGGACGCACGGCCAAAGGAGGGAGTAGCTATCTTAAGCACTTCCTAAGTATGGACCAAGGGAAAATTATAAAAGGGAGAAAGGGACAAGGGCACAAGTTTACACTCCATTCAAATTCTCTCTCTATCTCTCTCAATCTCTCATTCTCTCTCACGGCAAAGAGCAAGAGAAGAAAAGGCAGCAACAAGAAGGTGTTCTTGGTTGGAGAAAAATTAAGAAGAAAGGAGAAAGATTAGAAGAACAAGAAATCGGAAAAAGGTTAGTATCTTAATGGAATAATTTGTTTTGAAATAAAAGAACCATAGGGTTTGGCCATGGTGTTTGGCCGAACCCCATGGAAGAAACGGTTGATGTCTTGACGATTTTAATGGAAAGAAGTAACCATAGGATTCGGCCATAGTGCATGGCCGAACCCATGGAAAGACTTGATTTATTTTATTGGGTTTTTAAGAATGAAAACCATGGAAGTTATTAATAAGTTTATGGGGTTTTCAAACATGAAGATAAGGGATTTATACTTATGTGTTTAAGAGGATTTTAAATGGAAGATCACTGATAATGTAATATGATGTTTGGAGGGGTGAGGTTCGGCCATGGTATATGGCCGAACCCCACCAAATAAATTTATGAAATTGGGGTTTTCATAGGCATTGGATTACATGGACAATAAGGTTGATAATTTTTAATGGAACCATAGGGTTCGGCGATGGGTATGGCCGAACCCCATGGAAAGGATATTGATGAATTCTAATGGATTTAAATGAATGGTCAAGATTGTGAACCATAGGGTTCGGCCATGGTGTATGGCCGAACCCCATGGAATTGATTTACAAATTTAGAAAGTAAGTGTAAAATGATGGATTTATCTCCCAAGGTGAGGTTCGGCCATGGTGTATGGCCGAACCCCACTAGGGTCTATTTTTGGAAACCTCTCTATTAATGGAAAGAGATTTCTAAAATTAGAAGCTATTCTAATTGTGGATCTTGGATTAAAAATGGAAGGTGGGAATTATTTATGGAAACCTTCCAATTAGGGAAGGATTGGTTGCTAAATTGGAAAGCTTCCAATTAAGGAAGGAGGTTACCAAATTAAGAAATGGTATTTATGGAAGTTGGTTTATTTTTGGAAAGTTTCTATTTTTGAAAAGTGAAGACTAAATTAAAAAGTACTAATTTAGGAAACTTTCTAAATAGGGAATTTTATATTGGAAACCTTCTAAATATAGAAGGTGGAGATAAAATTGGAAACAAAGATATCATGGGTTCAGCCATATGTATGGCCAAACTCCATGAATCAAAATTGTGTTTATGTGTTAAGGAGTGAAGGGTTTAAAATGATTAAACCAAGGGTCAAGCTGTGAATACATGCTAAGATGGAAGGTTGGCCATGAATGACAATCTTGCAAATATGGGGTTTTGGTTATGGACTTAGAACCTTGTAAATCAAGTAGGACTTGGTGTTAATTTATTATTATATTATAAGGTAACGGGATCTCGCAAGCGGTGCGCGATCGGTGGTTGGTTCTTGGACGAAAGACGCAAACACACGTTAGTGGTCTTTGATAGGATTCCACCTCTTTGAAACCATGGGTTTATGTACACTTGTTTTATCTTACGTTGATGAAATTTATGTTTCAAAGGATATGCTTTATATGAATTTTTAATGCCATGTTTATTTGTTTAAAATAGCATGTGTTGGATATTTTACAAAAGATGATTTTCAATGCTATGTTTATGTTATAAAATAGCATGTGTTTCATTGGCATCTCATGCATGGCATGGGGTGGAGGATTTATAACTGGAGGGGTCACACTCCGTCGGGGCGTCCGAGAAACCTATGTACGGTACCTTGATGTGATTTCCATCAAGAAGATTCCGAAGGGTCCACACTCCGCCGGGGCGTCCGGAAGACCCATATGGTGGGTACTTTTATGTACATGTAATGGGTGGGACTCATTGCATTTTGTCATCACTACATGGCGTGGATTTATATGGTTTTGACATCACTATATTATTATATATGTTTTGTACTAACCATGTGTTAGCCGTAACTGGAATACCTAATGGGTGCGTTGTTCTAACGCCCTACTTCTACCCTACTTGATGACACAGGTAATCAGGGGAACGAGGAACGCAAGACGGACCAGGTATATGAGCTTGGAAGACTTATTTTATATGTTTTGAATAAAGTTACTCATGAACTTGTATTTGAGTATCTAGATTACGGAATGTAATAACTTAGATGGTTGGATGAATTATTGGATAATTATGATGTTTTAATTATGGATAAGGACTTGACGTACTTTGCTATCTGAATAGAATAAATCTTGGTTCTATTATGATTCCGCAATTTTGACGTTATGATTCCGCAGGTTATGATTTTTATTCCGCAAGTTGATATTGCTATGTGTGAACCATTGTCGTGGACTTGGTCCATGCACACATAGGGTTGGCCAGTTAATGGTTGGACTTTGGAAGTTCAGACTTAGCTGGCGTCGTGATGTCCCATGCTCTATCACTCTACTCTGTTATAAAAAAAAAATAGACTGAATTTACGGGAAGAATCGAGTGAAAAAGGGCAGGGCATTACAAAATCCAAATAAATTTCTCTATTTCCACTTATAGGTCTATGCTTTATTGTTGTCACACAACAAACTCCTTGATCGGATATTATTCCATTACAATTCCCACGTCCACATTTGTGACAGATCCCTAGCCTCTTAGCTTTCCTCTTTGTAACCAGAGTGCTTCGACCATAAAGAGGTCTGGGTTGCTCCTCTTGGATTTCCAGTTTCCTCACCCTCATAGCTAAAGAAGTGATTTTCCTACACAAGTCTGGGGGAACTTGTGTACAAGACAGACACAATGCGAAGACAAAAAGTCAACCATCTACGTGCATGACTCCTATCCAGTTCTTTAACATCTACTGGTCACAAAGACAAAATAGATGATGGATACTGTTTTTTTTCTTTGTTTTTTTTTTAGATGGATGATAAATGACCTTAATACCCCCAAACTTAAAATGAATATTGTCCGTAATGTTCTCTAATCTACACTGGCCAGGTGTAAAAGAAGAAATATTTTAGAAAATGAATAATCGGGTTTGGACATACCTTAGAGTGCACGAGGTGCGAAATGGACCAAATAAAGAAATCCTAGACTGACTCGATGAAAACCTAAACTAGACAATAAAAGCTCAGACTGACTCAGACATAGACAGATGGATATGTGGGTCTGGGTAATAGAAATGATGAAGATGGGTAGGTGAGTGAATGGGTATGGGTCCTCAAATCAGTCTTGGTACACAGGATCAATTATCTAGACCTCGTTCTCTTCTTCAAGAATGGGGAACTCTAAAAATGGCTTTAATCGTTGCCCATTAACTTTGAAAGCACGACCACTCTTAAGATGCCTGATCTGTACAACCCCATGTGGAAACACTGATGAAACAATGAATGGACCTGTCCATTTGGACCTTAACTTTCTAGGAAAAAGAAGCAACCTTGAATCGTACAACAAGACCTTCTAACCAACTGTAAAAGATTTTCTCAAGATGTGTTTATCATGAAACACTTTCATTCGGTCTTTGTACCCTTTGGCCGTGTCATAGGCTTCATTTCGTAATTCCTCCAGCTCAACCAGTTGAAGCTTCCGATGTTGTCCCGCAAAGTCTAAAGCAAAATTGAAATTATTGATTGCCGAATAGGCTTTGTGCTCTAGCTCGACCTGAAGATGACATGCCTTCCCATAAACCAGACGGTAGGGTGACATTCCTATATGCGTCTTGAAAGCTGTACGGTATGCCCATAGTGCATCAATGAGTCTGGAAGACCAATCTTTTAGAGTTGGATTGATTGTCTTCTCGAGAATATGCTTAATCTCTCTATTCGAAATTTCCAATTGGCCACTTGTTTGCGGGTGATAGGGAGTAGCCACCTTGTGCGTCACCCCATATGATTTTAGCAAGTTGTCAAATGGACGATTGTAAAAGTGTTACCCCCGTCACTAATGATGGTTCGTGGAATTCCAAATCTAGGGAAAACATTTTCTTTAATGAAACGGAGGACAACCTTGTGGTCGTTGGTTTTGCATGCCACCGCCTCGACCCACTTTGACACATAGTCGACCCCTACAAGGATATATGGATTGCCAAAAGAATTAGGGAATGGTCTCATAAAATCAATGCCCCAAACATCAAAAAGCTGAATGGTTATGATGGGGTTGAAAAGCATCATATTTCTATAGGAGATATTACCCAATCTTTGACATCTATTACACGAGACGCAGAAAGTGTAGGCGTCTCGAAACATGGAGGGCCAATAAAATCCACACTGCAAGATTTTTACAGTTGTCTTTCTAGTACTGAAATGCCCTCTACAGGCCTGGCATGGCAGAAACTTATGACAAGTTGTTGCTCTTCTTCTGGGACACAACGACGAATGATTTGGTCCTCACAGTGTTTAAACAGATAAAGGTCATCCCAGATAAAACTTTTGACCTATATCAGAAACTTAGACCTATCTTACTTAGTCTAATGCGGGGGCATTTGACTGGTGACAAGATAGTTAACTGTAATGCCCCGCCCTTTTTCACTCGCTTCTTTTCGAAAATCAGAGTCTTTTTTTTTTTTTTTTATAACAGACTAGAGTGATAGAGAGAGGGACGTCACGACGCGAGCTAAGTCCGAACTTCTAAAGTCTGACCCTTAACTGGCCAACCCTATGTGTGCATGGACTTAGTCCAATAAAATGTTTCACACATAGCAATATAAACATGCGGAATAAAAATCATAACGTGCGGAAACATAATAGAACACAGTTCTATTCCATTCAGATAGCAAAGTACGTCAAATCCTTAATCATCATTATCATATCATAATTTTCCAATAAAACATCTGACAATAGCAAATTCATCTAAGTTATTACATCCGAATTCTAGATACTCAAAATACAAGCCCATGAGTATCATAAATAAAATATAAACTATAATCCTCCAAGCTCCTATGCCTGACCCATTTCGCTTTCATCGTTCCCCTCGTTTCCTGTAACATCCACTAGGGTAGAAGTAGGACGTTAGAACAACGCGCCCAGTAGGTATTCCAAGTAAGGCTAACACATGGGTTAGTACAAAAAATCCAGATATAATATATATCAAATCTAGTTATAATAAAACATACCATACTTATAAAGCATCGTATCCAAAACAGTGTATGATAATAAAGATCCAATCATACCGATAAAAACAGAAACCTTGCATGGTAATAAAAGTCATAATCATGCCGATTCAATGCCATGCCATGCTATCATATGCAATGAGTCTCACCCATCACATGTACATAAAAGTACTCACCACACAGGTCTTTCGGATGCCCCGACGGAGTGTGGACCCTCCGGTTATATTTCATACATAGTATCCTCTTGATGGAATGCTCCTCATCAAGGTATCCCCCACGATTCTATTACGGACACCCCGACGGAGTGTGGATCTCCGGTTACGTTTCATACATAGTATCCTCTTGATGGAAATCACATCAAGGTACCCCACATAGATTCTTTGGATGCCCCGACTGAGTGTGGACCCTCCAGTTGCCTTTCATACCTCCCATGCCATGCATGAGATGCAAATTTCCACATGCTATGTAATTATACAAATCAGCTATGTAATTATACAAATCATAGCATTTAAAAGCTCATATTTGAAACATATACAACACATGCTATTTTATCATATAAACATAGCATTTAAAACTCACATTTTGACATATCCTTTGCAATATAAATTCATCAAATTAAGATAAAACAATGTACATAAACCCATGGTTTCAAAGAGGTGGAATCCTACCAAAGACCGCTAATGTGTCCTTGTGTCTTTCGTCCGGTAACAGCTCACGATCGTAAACACCTTGTGAGATCTCATTACCTTATAATATAACAATTAATCATAACCAATTCCCACTTGATTTACAATATTTAAAGTCCATAAACCAATCCCCATTGTTTATCATTTTCAGCCGATATTACCAAATTGCCATTGGTTTAATCTTTAATTAACAATTCATTCATTTAACCCAACATACGTAACCCTATGTTCATCAAACAATTCCCATGGGGTTCGGCCATGCACCATGGCCGAACCCATGGTCCATTAATTCAGTTAATTAAAATAATGCCATTGTACATAACCATAGCCATTTTCCTTGCTTAGGTTCCAAAATAATCCATACATACTTCTTTAACCAAAACACATAGTCCAATAAATAATTCATGGGGTTCGGCCATACACCATGGCCGAACCCTATGTCCAATATTTCCATATATTTACCACTTTGCCATCCATGGCTTACATATCCAATAATCCGATCCTTGAAAACATTAAAAATCATAAATCATTCCCCATGGGGTACGGCCATACACCATGGCCGAACCCGTGGTCTATCATTTTCAAACCTTCCATTCATTAACACATGAATATATTAGATCCAAGATTGGTTCATGGGGTTCGGCCAAGCACCATGGCCGAACCCTATGATATCCAGGTTTCCATTTTCATCAACTTAGCAAATCCATAATTAACAAGTCCATATTTAGAAACTTTCTAAATTCAATATCCTCCTTCTATTTTTAAATCCTTTCTAAATTAAACTCCACCTTCTATATTTAGAAAGTTTCCAATTTAGCACCCATCCTTCCATAATTGGAAGCTTTCCAAATTTATCTCCACCTTCTATATTTAGAAGGTTTCCAAGTTTAGTACCCATCCTTCCATAATTGGAAGCTTTCTAATTTAGCCAATAAAAATCCATCAACCATTCCGAAACAACTCCATGGGGTTCGGCCATACACCATGGCCGAACCCTATTGTTCACAATCCTCATTCTAAAAATTATTAAACATTGATCTTTCATTTAATCAATTAAATCCAATACTAATACCAATACTACTCCATGGGGTTCGGCCATACACCATGGCTGAACCCTATGGTTCAAGATCCTCTCTTTAAAAATTACTAATCATTGATCTTCCATTTAATCCCTTCAAAAATTACATACCAATAACATCAACCTCTTATTAAAATTAACCAATGACCTTCCATTAAAATTTACTAAAGTTATTCGATGTAATCCCTTCAAAAGAATTGATATTCCTTACATGATTTCCAACCCATAAAAATAACCATGTCTTCCCATGGTTTCCAACCATAAAAATATAACCAACAACCTTCCATGGGGTTCGGCCCTTCATCATGGCCGAACTCTATGGTTTATCCAATTCTCTTAAACCATTTACACATAAGTCAAACCATGTCTTTCCATGGTTTCCATCTTTCAAACTTTAATTAAATTATCATAGTCTTTCCATTAAATTAAACCATAATCTTGCCCAATTCTCTTCCATGGGGTTCGGTCATACAACTTGGCCGAACCCTATGGTTCCTTATTTTTAAACAAAATATTAAATCGTTTACCGGTTCCGCGACTCCTCCGATTTTCCCACGGTTGTTCTTGCTCTTCCAATCCTTTTCCTTCTTGATCTTTCCTTTTTCGCTTGTTGCCTTCTCTTCCTTTGATAATGCCGAGGGTGAAAACTTGAGAGGAAGAGAGAATTCGGCCATAGGTGTATGTGTATTGCCGTGAGCCCTTCTCCCTTTGATCTTTCACAAAACTGAGAACACCTTCTTGCCAAGAGCTCCCAACGTCAAGACCTTGCTGCTTTGTGTATTGCCGTGTGCCTCTCATTCTCTCCTTTTATTAACCTCTATTTGATCCTATCTTGCTAAGATAGCAAGTAATATTTCCAGCCATGCATTATACATAGACATTGCCGTGAGCCCCTCTCCTAATTAGTGTGTGAGCCCTTGCTGCCTTTTCCTTATAAGACTCCCCTTGGTCCTATTTTTAGAAGATATTGATATAGTAATTACCTTGTGCGCCCCTTCCTTATTGCCTTTCTTTTATTAAACTCCCAATCAATCCCAAGTTAGAAGGTGCTATACGCCCCTCCTTACTTTCTTTTATTAGACCTCTCTTTGGTCACAACTTAGACAATGCCGTGTGCCCTTGTTGTGGTTCTTTCTTTTTAATAAAACTCCACATGGTTCCATATTAAGAAAGTGCCTAGGCGCCCCTTGTTGTTGCCTTAATTATATGTTGCTGACCTTCCAATTAGTAGTTGCCTCTCTTGTATCAACCTTCTAATCAGTCCTATCTACAATTAGATAGTGCCATTGCCGTGTAATGCTTCCCTCTTTATAAAACCTCCACCTAATCCAAAATAGAAAGTGCCAGGCGCCCCTCTCCCTTGTCTTAATTAACCTCCCATTGAGTCCTAACTTAGAAGGTACAAAGACTCTCTAAATTAGCCATTGCCTAATGCCGTGTATCCCTTGGTAAAATAACCATTGCCGTGTGCACTTGTATTGCCTCTCTTTTATAAATCCCATTGTCCTATCTTAGAAGATGCCAAGACCCCTTAAATTTAGTAATTGCCTCTTGCCGTCTTTAATCAAGAAAATACCCCTCTTAAAGAGATCTTATGCGTATATCTCATGGATAGCCTATCTTCATACACGGCAAGGTAATTTCTTTATTTAGCTTAGACATCTTCTTTATTTAATAATTCCCTAATATCACTCTTAATCAAGGGAAAGGATCCCTTTAAAAATATTCCAACATATTATGCGCATATGACATGGATATGCATATCTCCCATTCATCATGCGCATATCCTTAATCCATATCCCTTATTTATAATTATGTTTTATTACCATTTAAATTCAACCCCATTTAAATTTATTTGAAACCATTTATCAAAATCGTTGGGTCTTAATTGGGCAATGACCCAACCCTTTACCCATATAAGTTCCATATCTAAAAATTCACAAATTAAATGGGTAATTTCCGTAAATATTTATAACTTGAAAATCCGGGGTATTACATTAACAATATTCGCAAACCATGGTACTTAGGACACTGACATGAGTTGCTCATCAGGGAAGGACTCAGTGATAAGACGAGTTTCATCAGTGAACTCAGTTATCAATCTAGACAAGTGGTCTGCTACCACATTCTCGGAACCTTTCTTATCCCGGATTTCAATATCAAACTCTTGTAGCAGCAAGATCCATCGGATCAGGCGAGACTTAGCATCTTTTTTAGAAAGGAGATACTTAAGTGTTGCATCAGAATAGACAAATACCTTCGAACCCACTAAGTAGGATCGAAATTTGTCTACTGCAAATACAACTGCCAACAACTCTTTTTCCATGGTGGAATAATGAAGTTGAGCGTCATTGAGAGTTTTCCTAGCATAGTAGATAACGTGAGGCAACCGATTTAACCTTTGTCCTAACACGGCTCCTACTGCATAGTCAGAGGCATCACACATGATTTCAAAGGAGACAGAACAATCAGGTGGTTGTATTATCGGAGCGGAGGTTAGAGCGGTTTTCAATTTTTCAAAGGCTTGAGTGCACTCATCATCAAAATCAAAACTAGCATCCTTGGTCAAGAGTTTACAGAGAGGTTTAGAAATTTTACTGAAATCTTTGATAAACCTCCTGTAAAAACCAGCATGACCTAAGAATGACCTGATCTCTTTAACGGTTTGGGGTCTTAGTAAATTAGAGATCAGGTTGACCTTTGCCTTGTCCACTTCGATGCCCTTTTCAGAGATAATGTACCCCAGTACTATGCCTTGCTTCACCATAAAGTGACATTTCTCCCAATTCAATACAAGGTTCTTTTCTTGGCATTTGAGAAGAACAAGGCTCAGATGGTGCAGGCACTGGTCAAAAGTGGACCCAAAAACAGAGAAGTCATCCATGAAGACTTCTAAGAAACGTTCGACCATATCGGAAAAAATGTTGATCATGCACCACTGAAAAGTGGCTGGTGTGTTGCACAACCCGAATGGCATACGGTGCTATGCGAATCTACCGAACGGACATGTGAAGGTGGTCTTCTCCTGATCCTCAAGAGCGACGTAGATCTGGTTATAGCCGGAATAACCATAAAGGAAACAATAGAATGCATGACCTGCTAAATGTTTAAGCATCTGATCGATGAACGGAAGAGGAAAATGGTCTTTTCGAGTGACAGTATTCAGCTTACGGTAGTCAATGCAAACTCTCCAACCCGTTTGTATGAGAGTTGGCACCAACTCATTATCCTGATTCTTGACTACCGTCACACCCGATTTCTTAGGTACAACCTGTATCGGACTCACCCATGCAATGTCAGAGATCGGGTAGATAATACCCGCCTCGAGAAGTTTTAAAATCTCGGCTCTTACCGCATCTTGCATCATCGGATTTAGTCGTCTCTGTGGTTCTCTGGATGTGTTGGAATTTTCTTCCAAGTGAATTTTGTGCATGACCACAGAGGGGCTAATTCCTTTGAGATCGGCAATGGACCATCCAATAGCTTCGCGGTGATCTCTTAAAATAGACAGGAGTTTAGATTCCTGCTCAGAAGTTAAATCGGAAGTTATGATAACAGGTAAAGTGTCTGATGGTCCAAGATAAGAATATTTAAGTGTCTCAGGGAGTGGCTTGAGCTCTAATTTTGGTGGCTTCTCGATAGAGGGGATCAGAATAGATTGACTAACAAAGAGAGGTTCGAATTTGGTGAGCCTTTGCGCATATGGAGATGCGTCAAACATAGCGTTCATTTCTTGTTTACCATTTTCATTGAAGTCTGTGCTAAAAGTGGACAGAGTCTTCTCAAATGGGTCATCACAAATGAAGTGAAGGAAGGACTCTTGGACAGAACTCTGGATCATATTAACCTCGTACGGATCGTCTGTGCAGAAAGGTTGTCGACATAGGCCAAACACATTGAGTTTTGTTGTCAGATCTCCAAACGAAAACTTAAGCATACCATGTTGGCAGTTGATAACAGCTTTTACGGTGGCCAAGAATGGTTGTCCAAGAATAACCAAAATGTGCCCACTTTCGTTTTGAACAGGCTGTATATCCAGCACCACAAAATCAACCAGAAAGTAGAATTTGTCTACTTTCACCATGACGTCTTCTATCACACCCCTCAGAATTTTTATAGAGCGGTCAACTAACTGTAGTGTGATAGGAGTGGGCTTCAGTTCTCTCAGCCCCATTTGCTCATAAATGGAGTATGACAGTAGGCTGACACTAGCTGCCAGATCTAATAAGACCCTGTAAATTTCATATGTACCAAGGGTGCATGCAATGGTTGGGAACCTAGGGTCCTTATGTTTAATCAGGAATGGTTGTTGGAGAAGAGTACTTGCATTTTCTGCTAGAAATGCCTTTGTGGGAACATTAGTTCTCCGTTTCGCCGTACATAGGTCTTTGAGAAACTTGTCATATGAGGGTATCTGATTAATGGCATCAATTAGAGGAATGTTGATATTGACATGTTTGAATACCTCTAGTATGTCACCATAAAGCACCCCTTGCTTGGTGATGAGCCTCTGAAGGTACGGAGCCCTAGGTACGTATGGTTTTCTACCAGATGGATCCTGTACGATTTTGATTGGGGATGGACTCGGTGGGTCATCCTGATGCTTGGATTGACCAGTGGTGTGGTCATCTGGTTGTCTAGGCATTTTCACTTTATTGTTTACCTGTCTCCCATATCTCAAGGTAATAATGGAGTTAGCGTCTATTGGATTAGACGATGAAACCTCATTCTGGCCCTTGGGGTTTGGGATAGGTTGACTGAGAAATCTACCTTTCTCCCTATCTCATATTGAAGTGGCTAATTTCCCAAGCTATGTTTCAAGCTTGTGCATAGCCTGCTGGGTAGACTACATGAATTACTGCAACGTATCCTCGAGAGAGGGCTTACGTTCTTGAGAAGGACCGGATTATAAGACTGATTTGACTGGGCTGGATGATTTTGAGATGGGTGGAATGGTTGGTTCTGAGGTGGTTGATATGAGGGGGTCCTTGACCTACTGGAGGTTGATTTTGATGCCAAGAAAAATTTGGATGATTCCACCAATTAGGATTGTATGTGGCAAAGAAAGGGGTTCCCTGTTGTCTTCCAAAATTGTTGAGTGCGTTGGCCTGCTCGGTTGAGCACTCAGCATTAGATCTGAAGGAATGACAATTTTGGACAGTGTGTCATAGGTTAGAACACATTGCGCAAACCTCAGCATGCATTCCTAATGACGGGTTCATCGCCTGAGTCATCGCTAAAGCATCGATTTTCTTTATTAAGTTCCCAATTGCAAGCTTAACGTCTAAGTCGGTACTAACTTCATATAAACCTCATCCCTTTGAGGTTTGTGCTCAATTCTCTCTTTTGGAGAAGTACCATTGCTGAGAACTTTCTGCCAATGATTCTAAAAAATTCCATCCATTGATTGCAGTTAGCTTTAAAAATTCCCCACCTCATAGATTCAACCATTGTGCTGTTTGATATGGTAAAACCATCATAAAAGAATTGTACGAGTCTCCCCGTTTCAAACCCATGGTGGGGGCATTTACTCAACGTATCTTTGAATCTTTCCCATGACTCACAGAATTGTTCACCCTCCTTCTGATTAAAGTTTGAAATTTTTTTCTTGAGGGCGTTAGTTTTAGATATAAGGAAAACTTTATTCAAAAACTTGTTGGCTAACTGATCCCAAGTTGTGATGGAATTTGCATGTAGAGAATTTAGCTAAGATTTCACTTTTTCTTTGAGAGAAAAAAGAAATAAACTAAGTTTAATGGATTCATCGGTGATGCCTTGAAGTTTGATGGTAGCGCAGATTTCTAAGAATTCTTTGACATGTAGGTAAGGATCCTTATTGTCAAGTCCATGGAATGCGGGTAAAAGATGTAATAAGGCCTGGTTTGAGTTCAAATGCTAGAATAGTTGTTGGAACAACTATGCCTGATGGTGCATTGGGTGTGACTGCTGAAAAGTAGTCTTGGTGGGTTTTCTCTTCGACTCTTTCTCCAGCCATGTTAGGTGATGGTGGTGGTGATGGAGGTAGACTATCTATGACTGAGCTAGACTGAGCTCATCACGTAACGATTGGTAAATCGACAGAAAATGCAACTCGAACCAAACGATTGTGAGAGTCACGACACCAATAATTCATACACAAACACGATCATTCACGCTCAACCAAATTCACACAAGAAAATGCCTAAATCTAAATTTGAATTGCACTAATGCAATCAAATTTTTATTTAGCTAATAGGACCCTAAAGATTGTCTCTAGACTTGCTCCTACTTTTCTCTCCAAATAATGTAAGTCTCCGATGAATGTTTAACCACAAGATGACCAGGTAAGTTCCCAGGTAAGTGGGGGAGCACACAGCATCTCTTCCCAACTTATCCTTAGAGCATGCTCGACTTCATGTCTTGGTCACAGAACTAGCCTTACACACCATTCTTGAAGATAAACTATTCACCTGTTACAAAAATTAATTTAGATCGAAAAGGTTCCTAATGAGCATAAAACCCTAAAACCTAACCTAATGGTTCCTTAATTGATTTTATAAGGAGATGCATGAACCAATTTTACTAATCTTATTTTTCTAGATATTGTAAAAATACAGTCCGATATTACCACACAACATTCAAACAAATATGCAAACAATAATAAAGCAATCTAAACTAATGCACGAATACTAACAACCTAGATGCATGGACAGATTAAATGCAAGAAATAAGTAAAATAAATAAAGAAAGAACACCCTAAATAAATCTATATGAATGTATGAGAAAAATAAAATCAAAAGAAAGGATTAGGCACTCACCTTAGCCTATTATGCATATTTCCAGCGATTTTTAAGCGCGCAATTAAAACTTCTGCAAAATAGACAATACAAGCCTTGGTGAAGATTTTAATTCCAAAAAAAAAAAATGCATGATCCTAATCTAAGTGAAATTGTCTTAAAGTTACAACTAGTGGAAGAAATATAATATTTATAACCAAATTAAAAATTTTAAATCAAGTCAAGGCTATGAAAATTGGACTCCACCCTATTAAATTAAAACTTCATTTCACGAGATTTTTTTTTTTTAGAAACTTTTCAAAGTTATATGAAATTCTAAATTTAGAAATTTTTTAAGTTTGGAAATTACCTAAAATTAAAAGTCTCCAAAATTAGATAATTCCAAATATATATATATATATATGTATATATTTTATGTTTTTAGTAAAGTCAACACCAAATTAAATGATTTCTCTTTAAAATTTAAACAAAAGAATATATAAATATTGTACTTCTAAATATACAAAAAAAAAAATCTCTTCTATATCCGAAGACACTCTCATGTATCCCATTAATAAATACTCCCTCAGTCCCAAATTAGTTGTCCTAAATGAATTTTGGAATTGTCCCAAAATAGTTGTCTCATTTATATTGGAATAGTATAAAGTGTGTTAACAATGGATGAGATCACATCGATTGCTAGCCTTGTATACAAAGTTTCTTACAAAATACAAATATTTTAAAGGGTGGCCATTTAGACACACGAGTTTTCTGCTAGGAGACACTTGATTTTACATTTTTAGGGTAAAATTACCATTTTGCCCTTCGCTTGTTTAGAAAACGAATCCTCCGCATCGTCTGAACCATCAGGCATAACATTCGTCATACGTTCGGACAATGCGATCGTTCGGACGACGATTGTAGTATAGAATTTGATCGTCCGAACTAACTTTAGATAGTTCGGACCATCAAAATGACGGTTCGAACCATCAAACTTTTATTTTACACGATACTATGACACTATCAAAAAGAAACTTTAAATTTCACTATCTTTTCAGTCGTATAAAAATGACATGCGATTGACAGTGTATCAAATTACAAAAATAGATCTAACCTCTATTTTTTTTTCCAGGAAGGATGAGACTAATGAACAGGTATTTTTCGTATCTTCTTCTTCCTCTATACCCAAAAATTCCTCTTTTTTTTTTTTTTTTTTTTACAGAAAACCCTTTTATCTCCCTCTACCCTTATAATCTAGCGCCTCAGATTTGAAAGTTCCAACTTTTCGAACCCAAACCAATGCGCGACAAATATACTTGTTTTCGCTACCCGTTTTAAAATCAAATATTTACAACGGATGTATTAAAATAATGTAAAGGAATGGATGATAATATAAATATTTGATGTTACAACAGGTAGCGAAAACAAGTATTTTTGTCGTGCATTAGTTTAGGTTTTGAAAGTTGGAACTTTCAAATTTGAACCGCAAGATTAATAGGGAAGCAGGAGATAAATGACTTTCTTTAAAAAAAAAGAGGGAATTTTTGGGTATAGAGGAAGAAAAGGAGAGATAGGAAAAATACATATACATATAGGAGAAGGACTTCTCATCATTCTTGTAAATAAAAAAAAAAAGAAAAAGAAAAGAGGTTATATCTATTTTTGTAAATTAATAAACTATCAATGACATGCCATTTTTATACGACTGAAAAGATAGTGAAATTTAAAGTTTCTTTTTGATAGGGTCATAGCGTCGTGTAAAATGAAAGTTTGATGGTTCGAACCATCACTTTGATGATTCGAACTATCTAAAATTAGTTCAGACGATCAAATTTTATACTGTAATCGCCGTTTGAACGATCGTATCGTCCGAACGAATGAAAAATATGCTGTCTGATGGTTCGAATGATACAGAAGGTTCGTTTTCTAAACAAGCGAATGGAAAATGGTAATTTTACCCTAAAAATGTGAAATTGAATGTCTACTGACAGAAAATCCATGTGTCTAAACGACTACCCTATTTTAAGTGAGACAATTAAAATGAGACGAAGAAAGTAATAAACTATACTTTCCTGAAAAATATATTCATAAGACAAATTATCATGTGAGCTCTGCATTTTAAATTGATCATTTCTTAAAGGCATCAATTGTAACGCCCCGTCCTTTTTGACTCCCGTAAATCAGAGTCTATTTTTTTTTTATAACAGAGTGATAGAGCGCGGGATGTCACGACGCGAGCTATGTCCGAACTTCCAAAGTCCGACCCTTAACTGGCCAACCCTATGTGTGCATGGACTAAGTCCACGAAAATGGTTCACACATAACAATATCAACTTGCGGAATAATAACATCATAATTGCGGAAACATAATAGAACCAAGTTCTATTCCATTCAAATTACAAAGTACGTCAAGTCCTTAATCATCATTCAAATATCATAACTATCCAAATAAACATCCAACAATCTAAGTTATTACATTCCGAAACTAGTTACTCAAATACGTGTCCATAAGTAACTTTATTCAATATATAAAATAAAATAAATCATCCAAGCTCCTATGCCTGGCCCGTCTAGCGTTCATCGTTTCCCTGATTTCCTGTGTCATCAACTAGGGTAGAAGTAGGGCGTTAGAACAACGCACCCAGTAGGCATTCCAGTTACGGCTAACACATGGTCAGTACAAAATATATATAATAATATCGTAATGTCAAAAACCATATAAACCATTCCATGCAATGATGACAAATGCAATGAGTCCCACCCATCACATGTACATAACAGTACCCACCACATAGGTCTTTCGGACGCCCTAACGGAGTGTGGACCCTCTGATTTCTTCTTGATGGAAAAACACATCAAGGTACCCCACATAGGTTTTTCGGACGCCCCGACGGAGTGTGGCCCCTCCGGTTACAAATCCTTCATCCCATGCCATGCATGAGATGCCAATGAAACACATGCTATTTTATAATATAAATATCGCATTTAAAATCATATTTAAAACACATGCTATTTCCTCATATAAACATAGCATTTGAAATCACCAATTAAAACATATACTTTGCAGCATAAATTCATCAAAAATAAGATAAACACAATGTACATAAACCCATGGTTTCAAAGAGGTGGAATCCTACCAAAGACCGCTAACGTGTCCTTGCGTCTTTCGTCCGGTAACCGCTCATGATCGTAAACACCTTGTGAGGTCCCGTTACCTTATAATATAATAATCAATCAAAACCAAGTCCCACTTGTTTACAATATTTTAAGTCCATAAACCAATCCCCATGGGGTTCGGCCATACACCATGGCCGAACCCATGGTTTATCATTTTCAGCCGATATTACCAAATTGCCATTGTTCAAATCATACCCAAAACATTCCTCATGTTTAGGCTCAAAATATAGATTCATAGACATCTAAGTTCACCAAACAATTCCCATGGGGTTCAGCCATACACCATGGCCGAACCCATGGTCCATTAATTCAGTTAGTTACAATAATGCCATTGTACATATCCATACAATAATTCATGGTGTTCGGCCATACACCATGGCCGGACCCTATGTTCATTATTTTTACATATTTACAAGATTGCCATTGATTCCCTCATTCATTTAAATCTACCATAACTAGACCCTATATAAATTTCTTAACCAATCAAGTCCATAAAATAAACCTCATGGGGTTCGGCCAAACACCATGGCCGAACCCATGATCTTTCATTTATTTAATCATGCCTAATACTCCAAATAACCCCTTTAAATGTTCCATAACAATTCCTTAATCCAACATGATCTATTATTGAGGAATCCATTAAAAACTTAGTTCATGGGGTTCGGCCAAACACCATGGCCGAACCCTATGATATCTAATTTTCCATTTTGATCAAAGGTTCATGATTAGAAAGTCTATAATGTAAACTTTCTAAATTCAATATACAACTTCCATAAATAAAAGCTTTCTAATTTAGCAACCTCCTTCCATAATTAGAAACTTTCCCATTTAATAACTATACTCCATTTTAATCAATAATCATACATCAAAAATACCAATACAACTCCATGGGCTTCGGCCATGCACCTTGGCCGAATCCTATGGTTCACAATCCTCTTTCTAAAAAATTATTAAACATTAGCATTCATCCCTTCAAAACATTGGTATTCCTTCCATGGTTTCCGAGATCTAAAATTCATGAACTTAAACCCATAATTATTTATGGGGTTTGGCCATAGTCCAGGGCCGAAACCATGGTCTAAAGATCTTTATTAAAACCCTTTTAACATCCTCATATTATTTCCATCATTCAAACTTCCATTAATCAATCAATGTTCCTCCATGGGGTTCAGCCATACACTATGGCCAAACCCTATGGTTCTTTTCTTTCCATTTAAAATTACCATTATCATCTCTCAATTTTCTTCATTTAATCCCTTCAAAATCACATAACATTAACATCAAACACTTATTTAAAATTAACCAAACACCTTCCATGGGGTTCGACCATGCACTATGGCCGAACCCTATGGTTCCATATTCCTTCTTTTAAATCCAATTAAAAACATCTAACCATCCAAGGTTTCCATCATTACAATCCATACATTAAATCAGTATTCTTTCATGGTTTTGAACCCATAAACATAACCGAAGACCTTCCATTAAACATCTCCAAAATCCTTCCATTAAAAAATATCATCAAAGTTCTTCCATGGGGTTCGGCCATACCACATGGCCGAACCCTATGGTTCATCATTCATTAATTGATACTCCAATCATCTCCCATTCTTCTTCCATGGGGTTTGGCCATACACCTTGGCCGAACCCTATGGTTCTTTTATTTCAAACAAAATTTATAAAATACTAACCGGTTCCGATTGATTCTTGCTCTTCCAATCCTTCTCCTTTCTTCTTGATTTTTCTCCAAAACTGAGAACACCTCTTGCTGGCTGCCTTCTCCTTTTCCTTGTTCTTGCCGTGAATTAAGAATTGAGATGGAGAGGAAATTCGGCTATGGTGGGTGTAAACCGTGTGCCCTTGTCCTTCTCTCCTTTTATTACTTACAATTGAACCCAACTTAGAAGGTGTTTAAGATAACCAATCCCCCCTTAGGCCGTGCGCCCCTTGTCTTAATTAGTAATGCCGTGTGCCCTTGCTTCTTTTAATCTCCCATTGATCCCAATTTAAAATAGCAATTGCCGACCTTGTCTTCCCACTTTAGAGAGTTCTAAATATAACATGTGCATATCTCATTCCTTAAATCTTTCCATCTATCCAATATTAGAAGGTACCATGCGCCCTTTTGTCTTAATGAGATAACAATTGCCTATTGCCGTTTTTATTCAAAGAATAGATACCTTCAGCCATGTGCATAGATTTGTAAATCTTCATACACGGCCATGCAACCTTTTATTTAATTTTAGACTTAATGTATTACTAAATTAATTCAACTCCATTTAATTTTTATTGAAACCAATTCCAAAACCGTTGGGTCTTGATTGGGCAATGACCCAACCATTTACCCATATAAAATCTATATCTAAGAATTCACAAATTAAATGGATAATTTTCATACAAAATAATAAATTGAAAATCCGGGGTGTTACATCGATATCCTTTTATAAAATTAAATATTGGTGTATTTTTTATTACTGTATTAATGATAAACATGCAACATAACAAATTCGATGATTATAAAGGCATCAATATTTTAATAAAAAGTATTTTATTATAATTACATAAGATTTTTTTTAAGTTTAAAAATCTTGAAAGGCATTTAGTTTAAAAGACAAGCAAGATTGAAGATGAAATGAATAAACAACTTCAGACAAATTTAAAAACGAAGAGCCTTCTTCTTCAATTTTTTATTTTATGCTTGCTTCTTCCCAGAACGCAGTGCCCTGCAATCCGAAATCCAATTAAGACCTGTAACGGTGGCTCGTGCAACTTTTAATTTTCAGCTATCCAACCTAATCGGCATGTCACTGATAGAACCCACTCTCAATTTGGGATATGGATCGCTACTGCCGTCAGTTGTCAGATCGCCGTTTTCTTTTTTCTTGCCTTAGTGATTGTACACTGATGCTATAGTCGATCAAAGACACGTGGCCACCGGATATGACCTTAGATGTTCATTATCACCCAATGTCGATGTGAGATAGAGAAGTGGTGTCATTCCTACGACCTACTTCTTCCACGCCTCCATCATATTATCTAGTCTAGTCGTATCATTGTACAACCTGGTTCATCTCCTCATATCACAAATCACAAATGAGTCTTTTCGACGGCTGTGCAAATGATGAGTTTTCTATAAATAAGGCCTCGAGGCAGTGTATTTCCCTATCCAATAGTTCTCGTCCAAGCTATCTACTTTCTCTCATTTTCCTTACAGTGCCTCATCGTCTTGCACATACTCTTCTCGAGAATGAAGAGGATCACGTTTCGACTCCTGGTTCTTTCCGAAATCCTGCTTCTGATCCCACTCCAACTGTTGCAGACTTGAACGACAAGTCTTCACACAAGTGGAAGAAACAGCCTTCCTCCAACGACAAAGGAGGTAAGCGGAAGAAGTAGCCTTCCTCCAACGACGAAGGAGCTAAGCGGAAGAAGTTGGAGGAGCCTTCCTCCAACGACGAAGGAGGTAAGCGGAAGAAGCAACCTTCCTCCAACGATGAAGGAGGTGAGCGGAAGAAGCAGCCTTCCTCCAACGACGAAGGAGGTAAGCGGAAGAAGCATCCTTCCTCCAACGATGAAGAAGGTGGAAGCAACAAAAAGAAATTTGAACGGTGCTTCAGTTTAGAAGATGAGATTTCATTACTTCAGGCCATAATTGAGTTTAAGAAGAGGGGTCTCGATCCCAAGGATGACTTCGCTTCATTCCATGGATCCATCAGAAAGTCACCGCATTTCAACGTAAGCAGGAGACAACTAGCCGAGAAGGTAAGACATTTGAAGAGAAAATTTATGGCAAATCTCTATAAACCAAAGAGAAAGGTGAAGGGTAATGTCTTTAGTGCTCCAATTGAGCATGAAAAGATATTGCACGAGCTTTCAAAAAAGATTTGGGGTAGAAGTAACGAAAACGTGGAAGAGGGTCTGGAATTGCCGCAATCAAAATCAAATGACTCTGAAGATAATGAACCCAATCACCGAAAAGGGGCGCTCTATCCCTTTCTCTTAGGTGCATTAAAATCAGGTGGTGTTTTGAGTAATTTGGGTATGGGGGAGGAGATGGCCAAAAGAAGGTTGGAGGAAATGAAAAATTTAGATGCAAAATGTTTGGATGAGAAATGTAAGAAGCTACAGTTAGAGGCGGCAAAAGTTTGCAGTGGGAGGGCTGAAGCGGTGGCGAAGGAGATGAAGCTTTTCCTTGCTGCAGTTACTCACGATTAATGTACGTCAGAGGATTTTTTTTTTTTTTTTTGTGGAAAGAGCTTAAAACAACTGTAGGAATGTTTCTTATTTATTTAGAGGCTTTTCTATAGTTTTGTACATTTTGTTCCATTCCGGAGGCAAATCATGTTTATTTTTCAACAAACAATGCGTTCTAAAGCAATGAACTTGATAGTGGAACAAGAAAGAAATGACTGGGACATCATTCAGCCTCTTAGAGTCGCCATTTTACAAATCAACTTTCTGTTGTTTAAAGTTCTGTCGTTACATTATTGCAAAGTTGTTAATTGTTAAGAACATTAACATCTGTTTTATTGCTGAGTGCAGGTTCTAATGCAGAGGAGTTGGCTTCAGCCACTAAGGTCCATGATAACTACTGTAACGCCCCATCCTTTTTCACTCGCTTTCTCTTCCAAAAATCAGAGTCTATTTTTTTTTTTTTAAAATGAAGAGTGATAGAGAGTTGGACGTCACGAAGCGAGCTAAGTCCGAACTTCCAAAGTCCGCCCCTTAACTGACCAACCCTATGTGTGCATGGACTAAGTCCATAAAAAACGGTTCACACATAACGATATCAACATGCGGAATAACATTATAACTGCAGAATTATAATAGAACCCAGTTCTATTCCATTTCAGATAGCAAAGTACGTCAAGTCCTTAATCATCATTATCATATCATAATTATCCAGTAAAACATCCAACCAAAGCAAATATTACATGCCCGGAAACTAGTTACTCAAATACATGTCAATAAGTAACTTTATTCAACATACAAAATAAATCATCCAAGCTCCTATGCTTGGCCCTCCTTGCATTCATCGTTCCCCTGATTTCCTGTGTCACCCACTAGGGTAGAAGTAGGGCGTTAGAACAACACGCCCAGTAGGTATTCCAAGTAAGGCTAACAACTGGGTTAGTACCAAAAATCCAAATATAATATATATCAAATCCAGTTATAATAAATCATACCATACTTATAAAGTATCGTATCCAAGACAGTGTATGATAATAGAGATCCAATCATACAGATAAAAACCAGAAACCTTGCATGATACTAAAGATCATAATGATGCCGATTCAATGCCATGTCATGCTATCATATGCAATGAGTCCCACCCATCACAATCACATAGTAACCTCTTGATGGAAAACTCTTCATCAAGGTATCCCCGACGATTGTATTACGGACGCCCCGAAGGAGTGTGGGTCTCCGGTTACCGTTCATCCCTCCCATGCCATGCATGAGATGCAAATGTCCACATGCTATGCAATTATACAAATCATAGCATTTAAAATCTCATATTTGAAACATATAATTTTCACAACATAAACCATCATAAATAAGATAAAAACAATGTACATAAACCCATGGTTTCTGTAATGCCCCGCCCTTTTTTCACTCGATTCTTCCGTAAATTCAGAATCTATTCTTTTTTTTTTATATATAACAGAGTAGAGTGGCAGAGCGCGGGACATCACGATGCGATCTAAATCCGAACTTCCAAAGTTCGACCCTTAACTGGCCAACCCTATGTGTGCATGAACTAAGTCCACGAAAATGGTTCACACATAGCAATATAAACATGTGGAATAATTAACATCAAAATTGCGGAATCATAATAGAAACAAGTTCTATTCCATTCAGATAGCAAAGTACGTCAAGTCCTTAATTATCATTCAAATACCATAATTATCAAAATTAACATCCATCCATCTAAGTTATTACATTCCGAAATCTAGTTACTCAAATACGAGTCCATGAGTAACTTTATTAAAAATAATAAACTAAATCATCCAAGCTCCTATGTCTGGCCTGTCTTGCGCTCTTCGTTCCCCTGATTTCCTGTATCATCAACTAAGGTAGAAGTAGCACGTTAGAACAACGCGCCCAGTAGGTATTCCAGTTATGGCTAACACATGGTTAGTACAAAACATATATTATAACATAATATATAAAACCATGTAAAACCATGCCATGCAATGATTACAAATGCAATGAGTCCCACCCATCACATGTACATAAAAGTACCTACCACATAGGTCTTTCGGACGTCCCGACGGAGTGTGGACCCTCCCGGATTCTTCCTGATGGAAAATCACATCAAGGTACCGCATATAGGTTTTTCGGACGCCCCAATGGAGTGTGACCCCTCCAGTTACAAATCCTCCACCCCATGCCATGCATGAGATGCCAATGAAACACATGCTATTTTATAACATAAACATAGCATTTAAAATCATATTTAAAACACATACTCTTTCCTCATATAGACATAGCATTTAAAATTCAATATCAAGCATATCCTGTAATGCCTCGCCCTTTTTCACTCGTTTTTTCCCATAAATTCAGAGTATATTTTATTTTTTTATAACAGAGTAGAGTGATAGAGCGCAGGACGTCACGACGCGAGTTAAGTCCGAACTTCCAAAGTCCGACCCTTAACTGGCCAATCCTATGTGTGTATGGACTCAGTCCAATAAAATGCTTCACACATAGCAACATCAACTTGCGGAATAAAATCATAACCTGCGGAATCATAACATCAAAATGCTGAATCATAATAGAACCAAGTTCTATTCCATTCAGATAGCAAAGTACGCCAAGTCCTTAGCCATTATTGAAACGTCATAATCATCAAACTAAAATTATCCAACCATCTAAGTTATTACATTCCGAAATTCAAATACTCAAATACAAGTTCATGAGTAGCTTTATTCAAAACATGTAAAATAAGTCTTCCAAGCTCCTATGCCTGGTCTGTCTTACGTTCATCGTTCCCCTGATTACCTGTATCATCAACTAGGGTAGAAGTAGGGCGTTAGAACAACGTGCCCAGTAGGTATTCCAATTATTATTAACACATGGTTAGTACAAAACATATATTATAACAAAATATATAAAACAGGTAAAATCCATGACATGCAATGATGATAAATATGCAATGAGTCTCACCCATCACATGTACATAAATGTACCCACCACATAGGTCTTCTGGACGCCCCGACGGAGTGTGGACCCTCCGGATTCTTCTTGATGGAAATCACATCAAGGTAACGCACATAGGTTTTTCGGAGCCCCGACGGAGTGTGACCCCTCCGATTATAAATCCTCCATCCCATGCCATGCATGAGATACCAATGAAATACATGCTATTTTAATAACATAAACATAGCATTTAAAATCACCTTTTGAAACATAATCAATCCATGCTATTTTAAACAATTTAAACATAACATTTGAAATTCAATAATAAAACATATCCTTTGAAACATATTTTCATCAAATATAAGATAGAACTAGTGTACGTAAATCCATGGTTTCAAAGAGGTGGAATCCTACCAAAGACCGTTCACGAGTCCTTGCATTTTCGTCCACGATTCGATCACCGATCGCGCACCGCTTGCTAGATCCCGTTACCTTATAATGTAATGATAAATCAACACCAAGTCCCACTTGATTACAAGGTTTTAAGTCCATAAACAAAACCCCATGGGGTTCGGCCATACACCATGGCCGAACCTTTGGCTTACCATTTTTCATACCTATTTACGAAAATGCCATTGTTCATAACCATAGCCCTTTTTTTTTGTTTAGGTTCCAAATCATCCATTCCCGTTTCTTTTAATCCAAAACACATAGTCCATAAAATAATTCATGGGGCTCGACCATACATCATGGCCGAACCCAATGTTCCATATTTTTCACATATTTACAAAAATACCATCCATGGCTTACGTAACCAATAATCCGATCATTGCAACATTAAAATCATAATTGATTAAACATAGACCATAATTTGATTCATGGGGTTCGGCCATACACATGGCCGAACCCATGATGCCTAAGTTTCCATAAATAATATCCACCCTTCCATATTTGGAAGGTTTCCATAATCATCTTCCATGGTCTATAAATAGGTACATTCTTATTCCAATGTCCACTTCCAAGAATAGAAATTTTCCTTATTAAGCAAACACCTTCCATAATTGGAAACTTCCTAAATTTAGCAAACACCTTCCAAAAATAGAAGGTTTCCAAAAATAATAACCTTCCTTCTATATTTAGATTACTTTCCAATTTAGCAACCATTTTCCATACTTGGATGCTTTCTAATTTTAGCAACTCTTTCCATAATTGGAAGCTTTCTATAATTAGTCATCCAATTCCATCTACCATTCCAAATCTACCCCATGGGGTTCGGCCAAGCACCATGGCCGAACCCTATGGTTCATGACCTTCATCAATGGTTTAGATCCATTAAAATCAAACACCAATCTATTAAAATATTTGGTGGGGTTCGGCCATACACCATGGCCGAACCTCACCCCTTCTTTTCATTACTATGGATCCAATCAACTTAGCCATATAGAAATCATGGTTTGGCCATGCCATGGCCGACCCACATTCCTATCCAAATCTCCCTTTAAAAATTATCAAACTCTCCCATGGGTTTTCATCATTCAAATTTCCCATAACTCTTATTTAAAATTCACCATTAATCTTCCATCAAATATAACCCATGTCCTTTAAATTTAATAAATCGGTCCTCATGATTTAGTGTCCAAAAACCTCAAATCCATATAAATATTTGGTGGGGTTCGGCCTTATACCATGGCCGAACCTCATTCATTCTTTTCTATTCTTATGATCAATCCTATAAACCTTTCCAAATTATCATGATCATCTTTGATCTTGTTCCATGGTTTTCAATATTCATAAACCAACAAAACAATCATATCTTTCCATTAAATCATTGAACCAATCTACAATCTTCTTCCATGGGGTTCGGCTAAACACCATGGCCGAACCCTATGGTTCTTTATTTCAAAATAAATTATCAAATAAGAATACCAACCTTTTCTTGCTCTTCCAACCTTTCTTCTTTCCTTAGCCTCTTTCTTCTTCTTTGATGGCTGCCTTCTTCTTCTCCTTGATGTAGCCGAAAATCAACAATTGAGAGAGATGGAATAAAATTTGGCTAAGGGTTGTAAAACCGTGAGCCTTGTCCCTCTTTCCCTTTTATAATCTTCCTCTTAATCCAAGTTTAGGAAGTGCTTAAGACAGCTACTCCCTCCCTTAAGCCATGCGCCCCTTGTCTTTCCCTTTTAATAAAAATCCCACACGGCTAAGACTTATTTAGCCCATGTCGTGTGCACCTTTCCTTGCTTAGTGAGTGCCGACCTCACTCCCTTATTTAAGAACCTTCCCTTAATCCTATCTCTATTTAAATTAGATAGTTTCATTGGATACTAATCCATGCGCATAACTTATATATTTATTATCTAAAATTTGGCCATGCATAATCTTTTAATTAATTTAGATTATATGCATTTCTTTTTCAAAATATCCCATGCGCATAATCTTGGATATGATAATCCCTCCACACGGCCAAGGCAATCTTTTATTTTTAAATTTAGATATTATGCATTACTAAGATAATTCAACCCATTAATTTTTAATAACACTAATTCCACAATCGGTTGGGTCTTAATTGGGTCATGGCCCAATTCTTTATCCAAATAAGATCCAATCTAAAATTCACAATTAAAAATGGATAAATTTCATAAAAATAATAAATTGAAAATCCGACGTGTTACAATACAACCCTCTTTTTAAAATTTTTGTCCTAAAAATCGAGTGAAGTAGGATTTCAAACATTTACCTAAATAGCTCAGGATGAGCTTTCCTCATTTTCGACTCGAGTTCCATGTAGCTTCCTCAATACCATGTCGATCCCATACTATCTTGACAAACTGGATCGTTCGGTTTCGTAATACCCTTTGTTCTGTGTCCACCACTCGGACAGGCTTTTCGACGTATGTCACGTCACTCTGGACTTCTATGTCTTGTACGTTTAGTACGTGAGAAGGATCAGGATTATACTTTTTCAACATCGATATATGGAACACATCGTGTAAAGATGCCAGCTGTGATGGAAGTGCCAATTGATAAGCCACGTCCCCCATTCGTCTTATGATAGAAAATGGTCCCACATATCTTGGCGATAATTTCCCTTTCTTTCCAAATCTCATGTGTCCCTTTCGTGGCGAGACTTTCAAGAAGACCATGTCTCCCACTTCAAATTCAAGAAACCTCCTTCTCTTGTTAGCATAGCTCTTCTGACGACTCTGCGCAGTCAATAGGTGTTGTCGTATCAATTGTATCTGCGCTTTAGTCTCTGCAACCAACTCAGGTCCAATCAATGCAGGCTTACCGGCCTCTGTCCAGCACACTGGTGACCTACATGGTCTACCATATAATGCCTCAAATGGAGCCATCTAGAGGCTTGCCTGGTAACTGTTGTTGTATGAGAATTCTACCAATGGTAAGTGATCCTCCCATCCACCCTTGAAATCTAGCATACATGCTCTCAGCATGTCCTCCAATGTCTGAATTGTCCTCTCAGACTGTCCATCAGTCTGTGGATGTAATGTTGTACTAATCAATAAATCTATTCTCATGGCTGCCTTCATGCTTTGCCATACTTTGCCGGTGAATCAACCATCTCTGTCAGACACAATACACCGAGGAATACCATGAATCTGATGATATCCTTGATATACCGCCGACCCAAAGTCTCAGATGAATCTGTCATCCTAATAGGAATAAAATGTGCAGACTTGGTCAGTCGGTCCACCACGACCCATATCGCATCATTGCCCTTTGAAGACCTTGGTAACCCTCTAACAAAATCCATGGAGATGTGCTCCCATTTCATTCCGGCACTGGTAATGGTTTGAGTAACCCCGGTGGCTTCCGATGTTCCGTCTTAACCTGCTGACAAGTTAAGCAATGTGCTACAAATTCTGCCACATCTCTTTTGAGCCCGTGCCACCAATAATGTCTCTTCAGGTTGTGATACATCTTAGTGCTTCCCGGATGAATAGAGAGTTTGGTCTGATGTGCCTCAACCAATAACTCTTTTCTGCAGCTTTTAGGTACATAAATCCTTCTTCAGAATGCAAGACCCTGTCCCGGTCGTAATTCCCATTCCGGTATGACTTCACCAGTAGACATCTTGGCCCAGATTTCCTCCACTTCCGGGTCTGTCCATTGTTCCTGTTCAATCTTGGTAACCATGTTGGACCGTATGATCAAATTGTACATAGTCCCATGGTTATTGAGGTAAAGTTTAAATTCTCGAATGGTATTCAGCATCTCCCATTCCGTCCTGATCAGACATGCCACTGATACATGTAATAAACGGCTAAGGGTATCTGCTACCTTGATCGCCTTACCAGGGTGATAACGAAGTGCGAACTCATAATCTGCCAGATATTCCATCCATCTGCACTGCCTTAAGTTGAGCTCTTTCTGATCAAACAAGTACTTCAAGCTCTTATGATCTGAAAACACATCAAATTTCTCGCCATAAAGATAATGTCTCCAGCTTTTGACAGCGAAGACCACTGCGGCTAGTTCCAAGATTGTGCGTAGGATAGAGACGTTCATGTATTTTCAATTGTCTTAAGACATAAGCCACAACACGATTACTTTGACTGAGTGTACACCCCAGTCCCTCTCCTGAAGCATCGCATTGTACCTCATAACACTTGCCTCTTTCTGTCAAAACTAGTATAGGAGCAGTGGTAAGTCTTTTCTTCAGCTCTTCAAACCTCTGATTGCACAAATCTGACCACTCATATTTGACTCCTTTCTGAGTGAGTCGAGTCAATGGAGACATAATTTTTGAAAAGTCCATAATAAACTTCCTGTAATAACTAGCCAATCCCAAGAAACTATGGATCTCGGTTACATTCTTTGGCGCTTTCCAGTCTTTTACTGCTGCTATCTTAGCCGAGTCCATGGCTAAGCCTTCTTCTGATATAATATGTCCCAAAAAATTGACCTTAGATAGCCAAAATTTACATTTACTGGCTTTAGAATATAATTTGTTATTCCTTAGAGTATCTAGAACTATTCTCAGGTGCTCAGCTTGTTCTTTCTGAGTCTTGGAGTAAATCAAAATATCATCAATATTCACATTTTTTTTTTAACAAAGTAGAGTGATAGAGCGCGGGACGTCACGACGCGAGCTAAGTACGAACTTCCAAAGTTTTTCCCTTAACTGGCCAACCCTATGTGTGCATGAACTAAGTCCACGAAAACGGTTCACACATAGCAATATAAACATGAGGAATAATTAACATCAAAATTGCGGAATCATAATAGAACTAAGTTCTATTCCATTTAGATAGCAAAGTACGTCAAGTCCTTAATCATCATTTAAATACCATAATTATCAAAATTAACATCCATCCATCTAAGTTATTACATTCCGAAATCTAGCTACTCAAATAAAAGTCCATGAGTAACTTTTATTAAGAATAGTAAACTAAATCATCCAAGCTCCTATGTGTAACGTCCCGCCCTTTTTCACTCGCTTTTTCCCGTAAATTCAGAGTCTATTTTTTTTTTATAATAGAGTAGAGTGATAGAGTGCGGGACATCACGACGCGAGCTAAGTCCGAACTTCTAAAGTCCGACCCTTAACTGGCTAGCCCTATGTGTGTATGGACTCAGTCCAATAAAATGGTTCACACATAGCAATATCAACTTACGGAATAAAATCATAACCTGCGGAATCATAACATCAATTTGCGGAAACATAATAGAACCAAGTTCTATTCCATTGATAGCAAAGTACTTAGTAAATAAATCACAATCATCATTATCCAAATAAAACATCCAACCATAGCAAATCATCTCTAAGTTATTACATTCCGAATTCCGGATACTCAAAATACAATCCCTGAGTATCTTAAAGAAAATATAAAACTAAAAGCGTTCCAAGCTTCTATGCTTGTCCCTTCCGCGTTCACCATTTTCATCGTTTCTTGCATCATCCACTAAAGGGTAGAAGTAGGGCGTTAGTACAACGCGCCCAGTAGGAATTCCAGTTAGGGTTAACACATGGTTAGTACAAAACATATAATATTATCATAGTGCCAAAAAGCCATATAAACCTTGTCATAAAACCATATAAAACATGTCATAAAACCATGTAATCCATGCCATGTCATGATGTCAAATGCAATGAGTCCCACCCATCACAAGTACATATAAATCCCTCCACATAGGTCTTTCGGACGTCCCGACGAAGTGTGGACTCTCCGGTTCCTTCTTGATGGATAATGTACATCAGGTATACCACATAGGTTGTTCAGACGCCCCGACAGAGTGTGGACCCTCCGGTTCCCTCTTGATGGATAATGTACATCAAGGTATACCACATAGGTTGTTCGGACGCCCCGACGGAGTGTGGACCCTTCGGTTCCCTCTTGATGGATAATGCACATCAAGGTATACCACATAGGTTGTTCGGACACCCCGAAGGAGTGTGGACCCTCCGGTTCCCTCTTGATGGATAATGAACATCAAGGTATACGACATAGGTTGTTCGGACGCCCCGACGGAGTGTGGACCCTCCGGTTCCCTCTTGATGGATAATGCACATCAAGGTATACCACATAGGTTGTTCGGACGCCCCAACGGAGTGTGGACCCTTCGGTTCCCTCTTGATGGATAATGCACATCAAGGTATACCACATAGGTTGTTCGGACGCCCCGTCGGAGTGTGGACCCTCCGGTTACCAAATCCTTCACCCCATGCCATGCATGAGATGACAATGAAATACATGCTATTTTATAACATAAACAATCACCTTTGAAACGTAATCAACACATGCTATTTTATACAAATAAACATAGCATTATAAATCACCTTTGAAACATAATCAACACATGCTATTTTATGCAAATAAACATAGCATTATAAATCACCTTTGAAACATAATCAACACATGTTATTTTATACAAATAAAATAGCATTATAAATCACCTTTGAAACATTATCAACACATGCTATTTTATACAAATAAACATAGCATTATAAATCACTTTTGAAACATAATTTCATCAAAACATAGAATAAAATAGGTGTACATAGACCATGCTTTCAAAGAGGTGGAATCCTACCAAAAACCGTTAACGCGTGCTTGCGTCTTTCGTCCAAGAATCGATCACCGATCGCGCACCACTTGCGAGATCCCGTTACCTTATAATATAATAATAAATCAACACCAAGTCCCACTTGATTACATTACAAGGTTCTAAGTCCATAAACAAAACCCCATGGGGTTCGGCCATACACTATGGCCGAACCCATGGCTTACCATTTTTCATACATATTTACAAAAATGCCATTGTTGATAACCGTAGCCCCTTTTCTTTGCTTAGGTTCCAAGTCATCCATTCATGCTTCCAAAGCACATAACCCCATAAAATAATTCATGGGGTTCGGCCATACACCATGGCCGAACCGAATGTCTAATATTCTCTCATATTTACAAAAATGCCATTGGTTTCCTCTTTCCTTTAAATCTTATTAGTAAGTACTATGCGTATAACCTTAATCATAATCCAAATAATCTTTTAATTTAATTTAAGACGATCTACCTTCCCTTTTAGAATATCCTATGCGCATAATATGGATATTATTGTCCAAATTTCGACCATGCTTAATCTTTTATTTATTTCATAGATATTTCATCCCTTTTTAAATATCTAGCATATCATTGTGGATTTAAAATCCCACATATCTCTCATGCGCAAAATCTATAGGTTTCACATTCAAAATTCGGCATAAAAATCTTTTGTTTAAAATTAGATATAATTCATCACTAAATTAATTCAACCTATTTGTATTTAATAAGACCAATTCCAACATTGGTTGGGTCCTAATTGGGTCATGGCCCAATTCTTGATCCATATAAGGTCTAATTCTAAAATCCACCATTTAAAAGAATAATTTTCATATAAAATAATAGTCTGAAAATCCGAGGTGTTACATTATGCCTGGCCCGTCTTGCGTTCTTCGTTTCCCTGATTTCCTGTATCATCAACTAGGGTAGAAGTAGGGCGTTAGAACAACGCGCCCAGTAGGTATTCCAGTTAAGGCTAACACATGGTTAGTACAAAACATATATTATAACATAATATATAAAACAATGTAAAAACATGCCACGCAATGATGACAAATGCAATGAGTCTCACCCATCACATGTACATAAAAGTACCCACCACATAGGTCTTTCGGATGCCTCGACGGAGTGTGGACCCTCCGGATTCTTCCTGATGGAAAATCACATCAAGGTATCACACATAGGTTTTTCGGACCCCCCGACGGAGTGTGACCCCTCCGGTTACAAATCTTCCACCCCATGCCATGCATGAGATGCCAATGAAACACATGCTATTTTATAACATAAACATAGCATTTAAAATCATATTTAAAACACATGCTCTTTCCTCATATAGACATGGCATTTAAAATTCAATATCAAACTTATCATTTGAAACATAAATTCATCAAAATAAGATAAACACAAAGTACATAAATCATGGTTTCAAAGAGATGGAATTCTACCAAAGAGCGCTAACGTGTGCTTGCGTCTTTCGTCCGATAACCACTCACGATTGTAAACGCCGTGTCAAATCCCGTTACCTTATAATACAATAATAAATCAAAACCAAGTCCCACTCGATTTAGAACTTTTAAGTCCATAAACCAGTCCCCATGGGGTTCGGCCATACACCATGGCTGAACCCATGGCTTACCATTTTCACACCTATTTACGAAAATGTCATCCATGGCTATCATTCCATGATCCCATCTTTTCAATCATTAAAACAATTGCCTAAGTTAATGTTTGATCCACAAACCATCTCATGGGGTTCGTCCATATATCATGGTCGAACCCATGATCTTTCAATTTAGGCGCTATTTACAATTTTGCCACTAGCTTAGGTTTATGTCTCTCCATTAATCCAATCATCATATTAAATCCATACAATCCATTCCATTTGATTCATGGGGTTCGGCCACACACCATGGCCGAACCCTATGACATCTTAATTCCATCTTAGGTCCATAAAATAAGCCTCATGGGGTTCAGCCATACACCATGCCGAACCCATGATCCTCCATTTTGGCCTTTATTACCAAATTGCCATTATCTAATTATTTCCATCCTTCCATTCATTAACACATAAACCTAAACCCATAGAATTAATTCATGGAGTTTGGCCAAGCACCATGGCTGAACCCTATGATGTCTAAGTTTCCTTTTTCCATCATTTAGCCAATCCATAATTGGAAGGTTTCTATAAATAATCTCCACCTTCCATTATTAGGAATTCCATAATTAAGAGTCCATATTTAGAAATTCCTTATTTAGAAAGTCCCTAAAATGGAAACTTTCTAAATTTATCATTTCCTATTCTTTGATCCATAATTCCAAGTTCTTTCCATAAATAAATAGTTTCCAAAATAAGCATGCATCTTTCCATACTTGGGTAGTTTCCAAAATTAGCATGCATCTTTCCATAAATAAATAGTTTCCAAATTAAATTCCATAATTAGAAAGTTCTTAACTAAAACTTTCTAATTTAGTCTCCACCTTCCAAAAATAGAACTTTCCCCTTTTAATCTCCTCCTTCTATTTTTAGAAACTTTCTTAATAAACAACCTTCCATAAATAAAAAGGTTTCAAAAAATAAACCCTAGTGGGGTTCAGCCATACACCATGGCCGAACCTCACTCATGTCAACCAATCCATTCATTCCCCTTTTTAAATCCAATCTTCCTTAATTAGAAAGTTTCCTAAGTTAGCATACATGCTTCCATAATTAGAAACTTTCAAAATTAATTAACCATCAATAACCTTCCATGTTAAGATAGTTTCCAAATTTAGCATGCAACCTTCCATATTAGGTAGTTTCATATTTAGCATGCATTCCTTCCATGATTAAATCAAAATATGATATCATGAATAACCATTCACCTTCCATGGGGTTCAGCCATACCCTTGGCCGAACCCTATGGTTCATGATTCCATTTAATCAATCACCATTCGTCTATGGTCTTCCATATTTAAAACCAATTAACCTTCATCAAAATAATTACCAATTCCACTCCATGGGGTTCGGCCATACACCATGGCCGAACCCTATGGCTCAAGATCCTCTCTTTTATAACAAGTGATAAACATTCATCTTTACATTTAATCCCTTCCAAAATAGAATCATATTCCATTACATCAACTCTTATTTAAATTTACCATTAACCTTCCATGGTTTCCAACCCAAAAAATCCATAACCTCTTTCCATGGGGTTCTGCCATACCCCATGGCTGAACCCTATGGTTCCTTTTTTTTTTTTTTTTTAAAAGCAAAACATCAAACTACTAACTGTTTTCCGCGATTGATTCTTGTTCTTCCCTCGCTTGATCTTTCTCTTCCAATCTTCTTCTCCTTTCCCTTTGTTGGCTGAACAACCGTCTTGTTGATTTCCTTCTTCTTGTTTTGGCGTGAATGGGAATTGAGAGAGAGAGAGAGAGAGAGAGAGAGAGAGAGAGAGAGATCGGCCTATGGGGTGTCTTTCTTATATAAGCTCCCCTTTAAATCTAAATGGGGAAGGTGCCATGCGCCCCTCCCTTTCTTTAAAGGGTAATGCCGTGCGCCCCCTTGCTTTGCATTGTTTAATTAAAAACTTCCTTAATTGCACTTTCCCTCTTTCCTTCATTTAATCATGGAAAAATTCCTTTTTAAATTATCTCATGCGCATTATATAGCTATGGAAAAATCCCTATATACGGCCATGAGATCTTCCAAATTCTTTGACATCTTATCCCCTCAATTTAATCCTAATATATCTTTCTAAGATATTGAAGCATATCTTATGGATTTGGATAACATCATTCGGCCATGGCAATCTATATTAATCCTCTCCATGCACATAATCATAGATTGCATTACTAATTAATTCAACCCCATTTAATTTTAATGAAACCATTTCCACAATTAATTGGGTCTTAATTGGGCCATGGCCCAATTCTTTACCCATCCATGATCCATATTTAAAAATTCACAAATTGAATAGATAATTTTCATAAATATAAGTAATTGAAAATCCGGGGTGTTACAGTTTCAAAGAGGTGGAATCCTACCAAAGACCGCTAACGTGTCATTGCGTCTTTCGTTCGGTAACCGCTCACGATCATAAACACCTTGTGAGGTCCCGTTACCTTATAATATAATAACCAATCCAAACCAAGTCCCACTTGATTTACAATATTTTAAGTCCATAAACTAAACTTGTGGGGTTCGGCCATACACCATGGCCAAACCTCACCCCTTTTGTTTTAATTTCTTTCTTTGGTTTATTAATCAATAACCCCTAAGTTAAACTTTTAATCACATCCCTTTTATTTAATCCCACATACATAAACCCTAAGTCCACCAAAACAATCCCCATGGGGTTCGGTCATACACCATGGTCGAACCCATGGTCCATTAATTCTACATAATTACCATATTGTCATTGGTCCAATCTTTTATTAACATTTCATTCATTTAATCCAACATACGTAACCCTATGTCCATCAAAACAATCCCCATGGGATTCGGCCATACACCATGGCCGAACCCATGGTCTTTCATTTTTTTACCATATTTACAACAATGCCATTATACATATCCAATGACATAATTGATGAACATAATTTGTATCCTCCTATTAATGTTTAATCAACCACATGGCCGAACCCATGGTCCATATTTCTTCTTCATTTAAATTACAATATTGCCATTCATGGCTAACATTCCATAACTAATCCTTCCATTCATTTAATATGTATAAATCTTAAGTCCATAAAATCCATTTAACTTGATTCATGGGGTTCGGCCACACACCATGGCCGAACCCTATGATATCTTAATTCCATTTAAATAACTTATAATCTTAGGTCCAACTACCTAAACAAAAACCCATAATCCAATAATATAATCCCTAAGCATATATTTGCACTATCCAATTGGTCCACCATTCATTTAAAATATTAAGTCCATACATGACCCATAAATTGGTTCATGGGGTTCGGCCAAGCACCACGGCCGAACCCTATGATGTCTAACTTTCTAATTATATACATTGCATCCATTATTAGAAAGTTTCCTAAATTTAGCATCCAGCCTTCCATAATTAGAAAGTTTCCTAAATTTAGCATCCATCCTTCCATAATTAGAAAGTTTCCAAATTTATCATCCATCCTTCCATAATTAGAAACTTTCTAATTTAATAAACAACTTCCATTTAATTAATTAAAATCCAATAATAATTCTAATTCAACTCCATGGGGTTCGGCCATACACCATGGCCAAACCCTATGGTTCATAATCCTCCTTCTAAATATTATTAAACATTGATCTTCCATCTAATCAATCACCATATTAAATCCATCTATATTTTCCCATGGTCTCCATTTAAAATTAAAACATAGATATTAATATTCTTTCCATGGGGTTCGACCATACTACATGGCCGAACCCTATGGTTCCTTACTTCCTTTTAAACATCATTTAAATAAATGCCAATTTTAAAATCATAAACCCTACATCTATATTTTCATTTTCAATTCATTAAATAACTAATGTCCTTCATGGTTTTCACCCCTCATAAATCATATAACATTACAACAAACTCCCATGGGGTTCAGCCAAACAACTGGCCGAACCCTATGGTCCATTAATTCCTTTTTAAATCACTTATCTAAGATTTCATCATTCAAACTTCCATAAAATTTCACCAAAGTCCTTCCATGGTTTCTAACCCAAAAACCCATAATTTAAACCATGTCTTTCCATGGTTTTTATCCTTTAAAAAATATAACCAATAACCTTCCATTAAAAATCACCAAAAACATCCATTAAAACCACATAAATTTATTAACCAGCTCCCATGGTTTTCCTCATTAAAAATCCATACATTAACCATGTCTTTCCATGCATGGCCGAACCCTATGGTCCATTCTTTCCATTAAACTTAACCATAATCATCCCTTAATTTTTCTTCCATGGGGTTCGTCCATACACCATGGTCGAACCCTATGGTTCCTTTCTTTTAATCAAAAACATCAAATCACTTACCGGTTCCACGACTCCTCCGGTTTTCCTTCGGTTGATCTAGCTCTTCCAATCTTCTTCTTTCGTTAGCCTCCTTGATCTTTCACTTGCAGGCTGCCTTCTCTTCCTTTGTGTATTATGAAAGCCGGTGTATGTGTTGCCGTGTGCCCTTGCCTCTTTCTTTTATAATTTCCAATGGGTCCTAACTTAGAAGGTACCAAGACCCTTTAGCTTAGCCAATGCCTAATGCCGTGAGCCCCTTTTGTTGAAATAACCATTGCCGTGTGCACTACCCTTGTTTTATAGAAATTCCAATTGATCCCAACTTAGAAGGTGCCATGCGCCCCTCCTTGCCTTTCCTTTATTATTTCCAATTGATCCAATCTTAGAAGGTGCCATGCGCCCCTCCTTGCCTTTCCTTTATTATTTCCAATTGATCCAAACTTAGAAGGTGGTGTGAGCTCCTTCTTTCTTAGCAATTGCCTTAGTGATATTTTTAATCTTAGATATCTTTTATATTTAGCAATATGACATGCGCCCCTCCATTTAGCAAATCACCCTTTGTAAATGATCTTATGCGCATCAATAGATTGCATAACCAATATTCGGCCATGCACAATTATCCCATTCCTTATTTATATAATATTGCATTACTAATTTAAATTCAACTCCATTTAATTTTATTAAAACCATTTCCAAAACCGTTGGGTCTTAATTGGGCAATGACCCAACACTTTACCCATATAAGATCCATATCTAATAATTCACAAATTAAATGGGTAATTTTCATATATAATAATAACTTGAAAATCCGGGGTGTTACAACTACATGAGTATCACTCGTCAAGGTCACTTGGTTGAAGAAGAATGCTGCTGGAGTTGAGAAAGAAGAGAAGAAATATAAGAGATTGGTAAGTTCAGGAATATGGTGGACAATTCTCTGAGGGATGCAGGTTTTGAAGTGGGTCAGTTTTTACTTATTTTTTGGAGAGAAATTTCTATTTCTTTAGTCTCTTGATAAACAATGTGGTGGTGGTGGTTTAAGTCTAATACCTTCTACTTATTTTCATCATATGTCTATATTTTGGTATCCTTTAAACTTTAGGGATGGTTTTGTTGATATATCTATTTGGTGGGAGAGCATTTCTAAGTAAAACATAGCAAGTCTTCAAATCTTAAATGTAATTTCATGCAAACTGTTATTGATTTCATTATTGTAACATGAATCACTTTTTACTACAAGAAAACTAGATTCCATAAATTTCAAAAAGACTGGATTTTTCTTTTCCAAACATTACGCTATAAAAGCTAAATCGAAGGCTGACATGGTGGCTAAGTTTCAAGTGAGAAGAAGTTCTGCGATTACAAATTCCATTCTGGGCTAAGTGACCTCATTTCTCTTTTTCTTTTTATTTTCTTCATGTTTGGCACTAGTGTTTTTTTTTTAAAAAAATATGCTTCTGAATATATCTTGATACTGTATAATTGTTCGTTCTTGTAATTTTTCTTCCAATCAAAACAATGAATCAATAAATATACCATGTAATGCAAAACCAGTAAAGAGTAAACAACTCTTCATCTTAGTCTAACTTTTAAGCTACTTATCTTGTCAACGTGGTGTTATGAAGAATCCTTGGCACAATTGGAAAGTGCTCATTGCAACAATGAGAACTTTATTTGATTCATTTTTTCAAATACTAGATCTTATTTGTCGTAAAAAAATTGATCGTATCGATAACCTAAAGGTTTATTTACACTAGTTTTTATTGTGTATGATATTTACCATTTGTCCATATGTGGAGGATAGAAATTTGCACTAGGTGGATTAACCAAAGCAGAATCTGCCGTTGTTTGAAATGCCTCCATTTTCATCAAGGCAGGACCTGGCATAAAAAAAATTCTCAATATTTGAGAGTGGTAACAGGAAAATGTATTATATGCTTTAGTAATTATCTATTAAAATAAAATGTAATATATTATATAATATTTCTTGGTTTATAAATGTCATTGAATGTCCCATAAGATTATATTAGATACAACCATATTTTTTT
This sequence comes from Chimonanthus praecox, assembly GCA_022113865.1. Lineage (NCBI taxonomy): Eukaryota > Viridiplantae > Streptophyta > Magnoliopsida > Laurales > Calycanthaceae > Chimonanthus > Chimonanthus praecox. The sequence goes on from CM039094.1 coordinate 38,372,738, forward strand.
TAAAAAAAAAAAATTGTTATTTATTTGATATTATCAGATTTTCATGTTATTATTATGATAACACAAGAAAATTGGTAAAATTTTGATGTTATTAAAAAATGGTATTTTTTATATTTTTGTGCAAAAAATATAATGGCGTGCTATTTATTACATTAATCTAAAATACTATAATAGGTTAAATCATTACGGGTAGGTCTGTAATCCCACTCAGGTTCGGCCCGGCCATATCAAATAATCAGACCGTTTGTGGCCTGGCCCGATAGGTTATCGGACCAGCAGAGGCTCGATAAAGGCCCGTTTACCTATTTTGACCCAGTATGATAAATGATCCAAAATCAATTTTTTAAACTTTATTTTTTACTAGAGTAGGCTTAATAAATCAGATATTTTTTTATAATCTAAATTAGAGTTTGAAATTTTGAAATTCAAACTTGATTTGATAGTTCTATTATGTTGAGAAATAAAATTAATTTTTTTAAAAAAAGTTGCTCAACTTGAATTTTTGTTCAATCAAATTAACTCTAATTAAATTAATTAAGGTTTTTAAATTTTTAAACAAAAATTGGATTAAAGGCGGATCGAGTACCTCAAATAATTTTAAGGAAAAAAAATGAAGATAAATTTTTACATTTCAATTATTTTAAATTAATTGTTTCGTTTTCTCAAAATTTTGAGTATTCAAATTCAAAAAAAGAATATTTTAATTCGCATCATTTCCTTCGAATGAAGTACAGATCGCATTTACACTATAACATCCATGAGATAGACAAATACATGATAATAATAATTTTACAATCCACTGAAATCAAACTCAAATAAAATGTATGTCGAAGTGGTGAAGTTGATCAGCTTCAAAAAGAGGCTGGCATCACAGGCAAATCACCTGTGCCGACCTCATTTATAAATTGTTTGAGAGATCAAGCCTGTTAGTTCCACACTACCTCCTCCATAAATCAAATTTATCCTCCTATTCACTTGCAATTCACATACAAAACAATAGACAAAAAAGTTCTCATGAATTTTCAGATACCTTCATATAATAAATACACATGAGTTTGGACTACAAAAGTGACTCAACTGTTTATTGAAATGAATTATGATTTAAATTCAAAAACCTGACTTTCCAATATAGTCAGAAAGAACACATAATATAGACAAAAAAAGTGTGTCTGAGCATGGTATGAAAAACACAACAACAACAACATTATTGTGTTAGCTTGTCACAATTAGATTTACACTTACTGACATTAAATAATATCAACACCAAGCCTTCATTATTCATTTTCCCATTTACAAAAGCAAGCCATGACTAGTTCAATAATTCATCATTGTTGCTATCATTTGCTATTGCAGTTGATTATCAATAACAAATAAGCTGAGAAAGAACACTATTATTATCAATGGTGATTTACCATCGTCATTCCTCAGCATGCACTGTTGTTATCAAGAAGTAGGCAAGAAACATTCTTCAATCTTAATTATTTAAAATAAACCAAGCCATTCATATCAGCTTTATTGAAGATTGATGTTAGCCTGACCAAAAAATAATAAACGCAAGAACATAGTAGATGCCACTCCAAGTTAAACCAAGCCATTCATATCAGTTTTATTTCTTGTTAACTTGGTTTTGATTTTGTTATGTTTTACTATCCAATCTTCCAAAGAAAATCATGTAAGATTAAGAGAGGTTGAAATAGAAAAAAAAAAAAAGATCGTAAAAGTAGAGAGAAGGAAATCACCAAATCATCATTACTAGCATCTTACTTGTTTGCACGAATTTAAAAATGATCTTGTTCTATGCTTCTCAACATGAATTAACACACTCGGTAAGTGAGAAGCAACAACCATGTCAAAATCCTGCACCCATAAAATAAGCAAACAATCATGTCAGGGAGGAGTCCAAACATTGGATAATAATTGTTAATAGAATAGAGTTAAAAAAAATCAGAATCAAACATCACAAATATTATTGTTGAGCTGCAAAAGTTGAGGTATCCATATCATCCACAACACTACATAAACAAAAAGATCTTGTAAGTCAAAATAAATAAAAAACCATAAAATCAAATGATTGATAGGTAAAATTTATTTAAAACATAAAGTATAACCACTTATCAGTCCACATAAAACCCAAGCTCATATTACCAAGCCCAACTTCAAGCAAGCCCAAACTCTTTCCACCTAACATAAAATAAAAAATATAGATGCAGTTACACACTTCAATCAAATAAAATGGAAAACAAGGCAACAAATTTAAATAAGCACTAAAAATACCTTCCATTTGATTCCGCAAACAATCTTGGCCACACAGCAACGCTTAGACAGTTTCTGGGTACATAGGGTTGCAATACTGGTCAAGAAATCTACCTCCAACACTAAAAACAGATTCTGATGCAATCGTCAACACTGTAATGACTAGAATATCACGGGCCATCATTACAAGAATAGAGTACTTGGGAGCATTACTTTTCCACCACCGGAGCACATCAAATTCATCGGATGCCAGAAAGACAGGTTCCTCCAAATATAAATCGAGATCTGATTTGCGAACGGAACTTGAACTTTTAGTAAGAAACTTCGAAAATCTTTTCACCCATTTTGTTCCATGTGATGTCGATGAAGCAATTCCACAAATGTACAATTGACTTTTTGCACTATGCATTGGCAATTTATCCTCATATTCTTTATGAAGAGATTTAATATCACATAGAATCTTAACCATTTGATCCTCAGCAACATCAGGCCCAAAAAAAAATTGGATAATAGAACTCCATCAATTTCATCTTATATTGAGGATCCAAGAATTGTGCAATTGCTAGAGGTAGGCTACAAATGTCCCAACACTTCTCAAACTTGCCAAACATCTTATCCACTATAGGGGCAAGTATATCGTCTGCAATGATTGATTGTTCATATAAATGTAACCGAATATCACAAACTTCAGAAAAAAATAAATTTGATGTGGGATATTTAGAACCAGAAAAAAACATTTGTAGTAGTGTAAAATGTTTCTAAAAGCTTAAAAATCTTTTCATCATTCTCCCACTCACTCTAAGATGGTGCTCTCGTTTTCTCTTTATAGTTGGCATCCAAATGTTTCAAACGTTGGAATGCATCTTTGTACTTCAAAGCCACATCTAACATTTTATATGTGGAATTCCACCTTATAGGGATATCCATGATCAACTTCTTGTTGGAATTTATTCTAGATTGCTTACACATGTCACTGAAGGTTTTCATCCTTGATTGTGACTCGTTGACATATTTGACACTTTCGCGAATCTTTCCAACATCCTTATTTATCACCTTCATGCCTTTTTGGACTATTAAATTTAAAACATGTGCACAACAATGCACATGAAATAGCCTACCACCAAGTGCTAAGCTCCTCCCCTGTAATGGCCCGGAATTTTTAAATCAATATAAATGTGGATATTATTTATTTTAATGATGAAAATTGGAAATTTTATGGAATAAATGGTGAATGGATCAAAATATGGACAAAGGCCCAAGTATGGCCCAATGGACTATGGATTGGGTTTAAGTTTACTTAAAGGGTCAAAGATGGTCAATTGGGCCAAGAATGGTCAAATTAGGCCCAATACCCATTTGGGACCCAATGGATCAAGATGATGTAAGCTTTAAGGTAAGTGGGTAAGATGAAAATGTAATTGGGCCATGGGCCCAATGGTGATCCAATTGGAATGAATTGAATGGGTTCAATTCACCTAAGTCAATTTGAAGTTGACCAAGGTGACGTGGTCAAGTGGGACCCACCTCCACCTCACCAAGTGAGGTGGCACGTGGACCAAGGTTTGGTGGGGCCGACCACCATGGTTGAATTGGTCAACCATGGGTGTATGCATAAAGGCAATTTAAGCAAGTGGGATTAAGTTCAAGTGGGAATTAATTAACTTAATCAAATAATCCAATTAATTAGTTAATTAAAACTAAGCTAAAGTGGTGGTGAAAGAGGGGAGACCAAAACACCTCATTCCAACTTAAGAAAAAACATTGGCTAGGGTGTTGGGGTCAAAAAGCATATAAAATATCTATGGGTTGGTGGGAGAAGTAATGGGAAGCTTTATCTTAACCAATCAAGAGGAGATAAGTTTTATCCTATCTTCTTATCTTTTCCATCTAACTCTCATTTCACTCTCTCCCCATTTTGCTCTGTCATGGCCGTCCCACCCTAGCAAGAGAAAGAAGAAGAAAAATTTGGAAAAAGAAGGAGAAGAGCTTAGGGAGAGGAAGAAGAGGTTGGCCCACCACCTCAAGGTAAAGACTTTGAGACACTTTTCCCATCTCCATCCTCTTCCCTCTCTCAATTCAAACCCTATTATGGCCGATCCTAAGATTGGAGGTTGTCGCCATTGATCAAGCATCCTAGCGGATCAAACAAGGAGAGGAAGGAGAAATGAGGCTAAGGAAGCCGACGGGAGTGGCAAAAGTCGGAGGAGGCGTCGAATTGTAAGTATTTTCTTAAACAAGAAATTTTGGATTTTTAGGGTTTAAGATTGGGGATTCATTTTGTAAATTTAATGGTGGCCAATTGATTTTATGCCATCGATTTTAAATCCATCAATTTGAAGGATGGAAAGTGGACAAAACCCTAATGGGTAAATTAGGGTTAGGTTAAGGAAAAATAAATGGATTGAGTGCATTGTGTAATTAGGTATTAATCAAGCATGGAAGTGGGGGTTTTAAATGGATTAATGGACCATAGGGTTCGGCCATGTAGTATGGCCGAACCCCATGATAAAAAGGGTTGATAAATCTAATTAGGGTTATGTAATTAATGTGTAAAATTTTTAGGGTTTTAAGGAATGGAGGACATTATGTAATGTAGTTAAATTGATTAAGCAATGGATATATGTAAATATTTTTGGAAGTGAGGATTGGTGAAGGAATCAAAGGCCATAGGGTTCGGCCATGTAGTATGGTTGAACCCCATGGTAAATAATTGAGGAAATTTTAATGGGGTGTTAGTGTTAAAATTTTGAAGGATGAATTATGGTTTTAGGGTTTAATCATTAAATATTGGTAAATTGTTTTAAAGGGATGGTAAATGAAGAAATGCATGGGAGAAGTGCATGATATTGATGGCCTTAACAATGGTAGATGATGGAGTATTTTAATTAGGTTTTGTAAAACATGGAGAATGTTTTAGGGTTTTGATATGGTTAATGATTTAATGCAGGTAATGCTTGAGGAGGTTTATTATGATGGAATCCATGAATAAATGTGAATGTTTTTATGGTCAAAAAGGGCACCAATGGAATAGTGGACCATGAACCACCATGGCCGAACCCTATGGTGGTGAAGTGATGAAATTAATGGATATAGGGATATGGAAATTAATGGAGGAAATTGATGGACAAAGTGAACCTAATGTTGATTGTTGGGATGGAAAGGTGATTAAGGAATGATGAATCAAATGTAGGGTTTAGGTTCTCTCAATGGAGGGACTAATGATGAATCTAATGTGTAATCAAAGACCAAGGAAAATGGGGATTTGGTTAAGTTAAAAGGGGTTGATTGTTAATGAACCAATGGTAGATCATTTTGGCCTAGGACTAATGTGTAGGTATATGTTTAGATAAATGGACTTTAGGTTAAAATTAAATGGCTGATGTAAGTGATCTTGTGATATGGGTGATGGGTCAATTATGGACCCAAGAATGTCCCTAAGAATGATGATTTAATTATAAGTCGTTTTTAAGGACAAAGGTTTAAGTGTATGCATGCGGATTTATTAATGGGGATTAGATTAAGTAAATGGTTATTTTTAATAATTTTTATGTCATGGTTGATGGGTCATGAATGGATCCAAGTCTATGATCAATTATGAACTTAGTTGGGCAAGGGTGAATGAGTCATTAACCATGGAGAAGAGGTAGTGGCAAAACCATAATTAATGGCCAAATTCAAGAACTCCATGGGAGATGACCAAGGGCTTAGGGACTCTAAGTATCAAGTCTATGTATGGTTAAATAAAACCTAGGATGGCTAATTTGTTTTAAATTCACAAATTAAAGGGGTTTAATGGATTAAATGGGACCCACAAAACCTAAATGGTGACCGATTATTCATGTGGACTTGGAAATGATTAATGGGCTTGGAAATAGTTAGAAACATGGACTAATTATTAATGTGTAATAAGGTACTGGACATCGTAAGCAGTGCGTGATCGGCGACCGGGTCTGTCGAACGAAAACGGAAGAAAGAACACTAGTCGGAATTCGGTAGGATTCTAACCTTTTTGTAAGCCATGGATTGAGTGATGGTTTCTATGAATTATTTTGGAAATTATATGGTTTGTTTTAAGATTGGTTTTGAATTATGTATTATGTAGGGTTTTTACTTGATTTATTCTGGCACGCATATGAGTGGTTTAAAATGGGTTTTAAGGCTATGATGTGATTATTGAAGGTTTGTTTGATCTATTTTTGATAATCAAGTTATATGTTTTATTGATGGGATTTTTTTAAAATGTCATGGTTTGTTATTATATTCATTACATGGCATATGGCATCTACATCTCATGCATGGCATGGGAGGGATATGACAGGGGAAGGATGAAATGAAACCGGAGTCCATGCTCCATCGGGCGACCGGTAAACAAACATGAAGATATTTTGATGTGTTTGCTTTATCAGGGATGTTGTATGTAATTATGATACCTTGATGATGGTTCTTCTATCAAGGGAGATGATGTGTGATTGTTTATACCTGGACGATGTTTTACCGTCCAGGGGGATGATGTGTGATTGTTTATACTTGGACGAGGTTTTGCCGTCTAGGGGGATGATTTGTGATTATTTATACCTGGACGAGGTTTTGCCGTCCACGGGGATGATTTGTGATTATTTATATCTTGACGAGGTTTTGCCGTCAAGGGGGATATGACAGCATGATGGTATGGATGATGGGAGGGTCCATAACACAGACACCCATGGCATAACATTCATTTTATGTTTTTTCGTTATAATATTATTTATATGCTTTGTTATCACTAATCCATGTGTTAGCTCTACTCGAAGTCCTATTGGGCGCGTGGTTTAGCGCCCTACTTCTACCCTAGCTGATGACGCAGGAATGCTGGAGCAAAAACACGAGACGGGAGCCAAGCTTAGGAGCTTGGAAAGGCAGACTAATTATTTTGTTTAAGTTTATTTTGGGAAATGTGTATTTGTATAGTTTAGCTTGTCGGAAATGTAATATTTTAGACTTACTGCTATGATTTGGATTTTATTGTAGACATATGATGTTATGGCATTTTGGTAATTAAATGATGAAATCTTCCCTGCTATCTAAAAATTGTAGGTTAGCCTCTATTGTAATTTCCGCACTTAGGGTAGTATTCCTCGAGCTTATTTCTGCGTGTGAACCGTTTTTCGTGGACTTCATTCCACGCACATGTAGGGTTGGCCAGTTAAGGCCGGGCTTTAGAGGCTCGGACTTAACTCGCGTCGTGACGTCCGCGCCCTTTGTGACTTTAAAAAAAAAAAATAGACTCTGATTTTCGGTGAAAAGGGGTGGGTGTTACAGTTGGTATCAGAGCGAACTCAGAAGAATGGATTTCTCGAAGTATGATTAAGACAGTTGCATGTCTCACTGGCAGCTAAGAATCCCAACTAACCGACTTTTTAGAGTCCACTGCACGAGGGCCGAGTTAATTTACTTCGATTGACTCAAACTGAAGTATTCAATTTGAGAACAGCGTCTGACGAAAGGGCATGATAGCAAGGGAAAAGAAATTCATTCTAAGTTAGATTTATCAAACATAGCAATATAGGACTTATTTCCCCCGAAAATGAGAACGTGGTACTTTGATACTTAGGAAGTTTTCCCCAAAGCAAGGTATAATCACTTAGAAATCTTTCCCCCGAATTGATGAAACAGTGATAGCTTATCAAACGTAGCAAAAATAGGATGTATTTCCCCAGTATCCCCAAGTTGAACAACAAACTGTAGGAGTTTAGAGATTCTCCCCCCAGAAACAAAGGAAAACCAAGTGTGCTTATTTGGCAACTTCCCCCCCAAATGGAAAGAAAAACAGTGATACTTAGGAAAATTTCCCCCAAAATGAGAAAACAAATCTAGTTTTCCCCAATTAATGGAACAGTGATGGATTTATCAAGCGTAGGAAAATTTCCCCCATCTCACCAAATGGAACAAACCTTGGTACTTAGGAATGTTATTCCCAAAACTGAGTGTGCCAATTTGGAAAATTTTCCCCCAAAATACATTGTGTTATGTATAGGAAATTTCCCAAAGTCTAGATTGGTTTTATTGGAAACTGCTGTCGATGATTTTTGTATTCTAGTTATGTTTTGTGATACAGATATGTCAAATGACGGGGAGTATATGGAACCGTGGGATAAGGGAACCCCTAGTTGTCCCATAGATTTGGTGTCTGCTTTTAACATAAGCAGTTAGCCTGGACTTTCAGGAGGGACCTCCCAAGGAAGATGAAGAGGATTTTGCATCTCTTCCTGAAGAGAATGTGGAAGACTTTCCGATGGTAAGAGAGTCGATAGGGGAAGTAGAACCCTATTATATGCGCGAGTTGTACAACCAGGTTGGGCACAACTGTATATACTGCCCTACCCTTTTGAAGTGGTATGCCTGGTTTGTGGGCTACATGGACACGGGAACGAAAGGACTAACTGTCCTTATATTGGAGGATCAGGGATAATACCTTGTTTGACATGTGGAGTGCTGGGTCACATGTCGATGTCGTGCCCTGACAGTTCTTTTATGTTTGAGGATGATGCAGGGTCTTCTACGGAAGACTAGGTTGGGGAGTAGTAAGAAAGGTCATTCAAAGAGGATTATTTTGTAAAGGTTGTGGGTACGTTTTGTTATTTTGAATGGTTTATTTTAACCCTATCAACCTTTGTGATATGATAGAAGTTTGAATGACTTTTAAAGGAAATATGCAACTTACGAATTTATGAAGGAACTAAGCCAGTGAATTTCTTTTATGACTTAGGGAAAATGCCTCCGAAGAGAAGAACCCGACAAGCCCCGTGTGTGGAAGAAGAAGTACAACAGCCTCATTCGGAAGAAGAGGTACAACAACCTCATCAGGAGGAAGCACAGAATAGTGTGAATGTTTCAGTGATAACACCCGAGCTACAAAACGTAGTGCAAGCTCTAGTCACTTACGTGATTCAACAACTCTTGAACGGAAATGAAACACAGGACCGAAGAGGTCAGAGTGGGGTAAATACCTTTCGCCCTCACAAGAGATTCAGACCCAACTTTTGGAGACCTTCAGCCTCTATTGGCGGTTCCTGTTTTCAGTGTGGTCAACAGGGGCATTTCAAAAGAGGGTGCCCACAGAACGATAAATCTTCTCACTTCAGAGGTTCTCGCCGGTCAGCCTCTACCGGAAGTTCCTGTTTCCAGTGTGGTCAGCAGGGGCATTTCAAAAGAGAGTGTCCTCAGAACTTTAAAGCTTCTCACTTCAGGGGTTCCTTCCGTCGTCTAACTCGATCAGCTCAGCCACAGGGACCTAGAGCACATGACCCAACCGGAAGGGCACCTACTCCGACAGAATCAGGACAGCTGGTTACTACGTTTTTTCCTTCAGAGACAGTGGATCATTTGGTGATTCAAGGTATGACAGTAGTTCATAGTTCATGTGTTTATGAGTTATTTAATTTGGGAACATTCTACTCTCTTATATCTATTGCTTTCACATTTGTTACTAGCACTTTAGCACAATAAATGTCCACTGAACTTACTATAGTATTCCCTGTTGGTAGACGATGACGACTATTGGTGAGTATGTCGGTTCCCCGATAGATACAGTTTGGCTCTATAAGTTAACACGTGAGTCTTATAATAGACATTTGATTTCGTAGTCGACGTATGGGTAGTATGTTAGACCTGTTAGCCCTACGGTAGACTGAATAGTCCTACGAAGGTATTAGTATGCCCATGAATGGATTATACCCATAAGATGGTTATATTCATGGATGGTTATTAACCATGGATGAGGGTTCCCATGGTGGTTTGGATTGATGTCGGGTATTGGTATCGTAGAAGTTAGGAACAAAAAGGTTAGTCACATAGTGACTTGTGTGCAGATGAAGAGGTGCTAAGTTTTAGAGATGTATTTAATGGGAAGGATAAGAGTCTAGTGAAACTCGAATGGGAAGCTATGGGCGACTGCCGAGTTAGTCTAGCTAGCTGACTCTGTAGTTAGCCGATGGAGTTCCAGGAGAGTGCAGCTAGAAACCTAGTTGAAATGGAATTAGCAAAGGACTTGAGCGTAGGCTCGTATTGGCAGGCAACCTCACACAGAGAGTAGACGAAAGAACGTGTTGAATGAGTACGTATGGGAGATGTTTTGGTAGCAGGTAAAGTGAAATAGGACACATTAATCTACATAATATCGCAAATGGGTTCATGAGAAAAAGAGATAACGTGAGACAGAGTAATTTCTGCAAGAATGAAACTCATAGGTCGATATGAGTGATGTTGATGTAATTAAGAGGTACTTGACGCGATTGAACAGGAACAACGAATAGACCCAGAAATGGAGGAGGTATGGACTGAGATATCTACAGGCGAAGTAGTACCGGAATAGGAATTACGATTGGGACAGGGTCTTGTGTTCCGAGGCAGGATGGATGTGCCTAAGAGCATGCAATCGGCTATGGGGATCGACGTGTTGACCAGCACAGCATTCCACCCACAGACTGATGGACAGTTGGAGAGAACAATACGGGTATTGGAGGATATGCTGAGAGCATGTGTACTGGATTTCAAAGGTGGATGGGAGGATCATTTGCTCCTGGTGGAGTTCTTCTACAATAACAGTTACCAGGCAAGCCTCCAGATGGCTCTATTTAAGGCCTTATATGGTAGGCAGTGTAGATCGCCAGTGTGTTGGACATAGGCCAGTGAGCCTGCTCTAATTGGACCGGAATTGGTTGCAGAGACCACAGCGCAGATCAAATTGATACGGCAACATCTACTCATTGTACAGAGCCATCAGAAGAGTTACGCCGACAAGAGGAGGAGGTTCCTCAAGTTTGAGGTGGGAGACTTAGTGTTTCTGAAAGTCTCACCACGAAAAGGACACATGAGATTCGGGAAAAAAGGGGAAACTGTCACCTACGTTTGTGGGGCCATTTCCAATCTTGAAGAGGGTGGGGGAAGTAGCTTATCAGTTAGTGCTTCCTCCACAGTTATCCTCTTTTCATGATGTATTCCATGTGTCCATGTTGAGGAAGTATAACCCCGATCCTTCACATGTGTTGGATGTTCAAGACATCGATGTACAAAGCGATGTGACATATGTGGAGAAACTGGTCAGAATAATCGGGAGTGAGCAAAGGGTGTTGCAGAACCGTGCCATTCAGTTCGTCAAGGTGGAATGGGAACGACAGGGCAATGAGGAGACCACCTGGGAACTTGAATCAGAAATGAGAGCCGCTCATCCGGAACTCTTTGTGTGAGTTGTTTTGAACCTCTATTTTGCTCGAATTTTCGGGACGAAAATTTCAAAAGAGGATTGTATTGTAATGGCCCGGAATTTTTAAATCAATATAAATGTGGATATTATTTATTTTAATGATGGAAATTGGAAATTTTATGGAATAAATGGTGAATGGATCAAACATGGACAAAGGCCCAAGTATGGCCCAATGGACTATGGATTGGGTTTAAGTTTACTTAAAGGGTCAAAGATGGTCAATTGGGCCAAGAATGGTCAAATTAGGCCCAATACCCATTTGGGACCCAATGGATCAAGATGATGTAAGCTTTAAGGTAAGTGGGTAAGATGAAAATGTAATTGGGCCATGGGCCCAATGGTGATCCAATTGGAATGAATTGAATGGGTTCAATTCACCTAAGTCAATTTGAAGTTGACCAAGGTGACGTGGTCAAGTGGGACCCACCTCCACCTCACCAAGTGAGGTGGCACGTGGACCAAGGTTTGGTGGGGCCGACCACCATGGTTGAATTGGTCAACCATGGGTGTATGCATAAAGGCAATTTAAGCAAGTGGGATTAAGTTCAAGTGGGAATTAATTAACTTAATCAAATAATCCAATTAATTAGTTAATTAAACTAAGCTAAAGTGGTGGTGAAAGAGGGGAGACCAAAACACCTCATTCCAACTTAAGAAAAAACATTGGCTAGGGTGTTGGGGTCAAAAAGCATATAAAATATCTATGGGTTGGTGGGAGAAGTAATGGGAAGCTTTATCTTAACCAATCAAGAGGAGATAAGTTTTATCCTATCTTCTTATCTTTTCCATCTAACTCTCATTTCACTCTCTCCCCATTTTGCTCTGTCATGGCCGTCCCACCCTAGCAAGAGAAAGAAGAAGAAAAATTTGGAAAAAGAAGGAGAAGAGCTTAGGGAGAGGAAGAAGAGGTTGGCCCACCACCTCAAGGTAAAGACTTTGAGACACTTTTCCCATCTCCATCCTCTTCCCTCTCTCAATTCAAACCCTATTATGGCCGATCCTAAGATTGGAGGTTGTCGCCATTGATCAAGCATCCTAGCGGATCAAACAAGGAGAGGAAGGAGAAATGAGGCTAAGGAAGCTGACGGGAGTGGCAAAAGTCGGAGGAGGCGTCGAATTGTAAGTATTTTCTTAAACAAGAAATTTTGGATTTTTAGGGTTTAAGATTGGGGATTCATTTTGTAAATTTAATGGTGGCCAATTGATTTTATGCCATCGATTTTAAATCCATCAATTTGAAGGATGGAAAGTGGACAAAACCCTAATGGGTGGATTAGGGTTAGGTTAAGGAAAAATAAATGGATTGAGTGCATTGTGTAATTAGGTATTAATCAAGCATGGAAGTGGGGGTTTTAAATGGATTAATGGACCATAGGGTTCGGCCATGTAGTATGGCCGAACCCCATGATAAAAAGGGTTGATAAATCTAATTAGGGTTATGTAATTAATGTGTAAAATTTTTAGGGTTTTAAGGAATGGAGGACATTATGTAATGTAGTTAAATTGATTAAGCAATGGATATATGTAAATATTTTTGGAAGTGAGGATTGGTGAAGGAATCAAAGGCCATAGGGTTCGGCCATGCAGTATGGTCGAACCCCATGGTAAATAATTGAGGAAATTTTAATGGGGTGTTATGGTTAAAATTTTGAAGGATGAATTATGGTTTTAGGGCTTAATGATTAAATATTGGTAAATTGTTTTAAAAGGATGGTAAATGAAGAAATGCATGGGAGAAGTGCATGATATTGATGGCCTTAACAATGGTAGTGATGGAGTATTTTAATTAGGTTTTGTAAAAATGGAAGCATGGGGAATGTTTTAGGGTTTTGATATGGTTAATGATTTAATGTAGGTAATGCTTGAGGAGGTTTATTATGATGGAATCCATGAATAAATGTGAGTGCTTTTATGGTCAAAAAGGGCACCAATGGAATAGTGGACCATGAACCATGGGTTCGGCCATGGTGTAAGGCCGAACCCTATGGTGGTGATGTGATCAAATTAATGGATATAGGGATATGGAAATTAATGGAGGAAATTGATGGACAAAGTGAACCTAATGTTGATTGTTGGGATGGAAAGGTGATTAAGGAATGATGAATCAAATGTAGGGTTTAGGTTCTCTCAATGGAGGGACTAATGATGAATCTAATGTGTAATCAAAGACCAAGGAAAATGGGGATTTGGTTAAGTTAAAAGGGGTTGATTGTTAATGAACCAATGGTAGATCATTTTGGCTTAAGACCAATGTGTAGGTATATGTTTAAATAAATGGACTTTAGGTTAAAATTAAATGGTTGACGTAAGTGATCTTCTGATATGGGTGATGGGTCAATTATGGACCCAAGAATGTGCCTAAGAATGATGATTTAATTATAAGTTGTTTTTAAGGACAAAGGTTAAAGTGTATGCATATGGATTTATTAACGGGGATTAGATTAAGTAAATGGTTATTTTTAATAATTTTTATGTCATGGTTGATGGGTCATGAATGGATCCAAGTCTATGATCAATTATGAACTTAGTTGGGCAAGGGTGAATGAGTCATTAACCATGGAGAAGAGTTAGTGGCAAAACCGTAATTAATGGCCAAATTCAAGAACTCCATGGGAGATGACCAATGGCTTAGGGACTCTAAGTATCAAGTCTATGTATGGTTAAATAAAACCTAGGATGGCTAATTTGTTTTAAATTCACAAATTAAAGGGTTTTAATGGATTAAATGGGACCCACAAAACCTAAATGGTGACCGATTATTCATGTGGACTTGGAAATGATTAATGGGCTTGGAAATAGTTAGAAACATGGACTAATTATTAATGTGTAATAAGGTACTAGACATCGTAAGCGGTGCGTGATCGGCGACCGGGGTCTGTTGGACGGAAACGGAAGAAAGAACACTAGTCGGTATTCGGTAGGATTCTAACCTTTTTGTAAGCCATGGATTGAGTGATGGTTTCTATGAATTATTTTGGAAATTATATGGTTTGTTTTAAGATTGGTTTTGAATTATGTATTATGTAGGGTTTTTACTTGATTTATTCTGGCAAGCATATGAGTGGTTTAAAATGGGTTTTAAGGCTATGATGTGATTATTGAGGCTTTGCTTGATCTATTTTTGATAATCAAGTTATATGTTTTATTGAGGGGATTTTTTTAAAATGTCATGGTTTGTTATTATATTCATTACATGGCATATGGCATCTACATCTCATGCATGGCATGGGAGGGATATGACAGGGGAAGGATGAAATGAAACCGGAGTAAATGCTCCGTCGGGGCGACCGATAAACAAACATGAAGATATTTTGATGTGTTTGATTTATCAGGGATGTTGTATGTAATTATGATACCTTGATGATGGTTCTTCCATCAAGGGAGATGATGTGTGATTGTTTATACCTGGACGAGGTTTTACCATCCAGGGGGATGATGTGTGATTGTTTATACTTGGACGAGGTTTTCCCGTCCAGGGGGATGATTTGTGATTATTTATACCTGGACGAGGTTTTGCCGTCTACGGGGATGATTTGTGATTATTTATATCTTGACGAGGTTTTGCCGTCAAGGGGGATATGACAGCATGATGGTATGGATGATGGGTGGGATCCATAACACAGACACCCATGGCATAACATTCATTTTATGGTTTTTCGTTATAATATTATTTATATGCTTTGTTATCACTAATCCATGTGTTAGCCCTACTCGGAGTCCTATTGGACGTGTGGTCTAACGGCCGCCCTACTTCTACCCTAGCTGATGACGCAGGAAATGCTGGAGCAAAAGCACGAGACGGGAGCCAAGCTTAGGAGCTTGGAAAGGCAGACTAATTGTTTTGTTTAAGTTTATTTTGGGAAATGTGTATTTGTATAGTTTAGCTTGTTGGAAATGTAATATTTTAGACTTACTGCTATGATTTGGATTTTATCGTAGACATATGATGTTATGGCATTTTGGTAATTAAATGATGAAATCTTCCCTGCTATCTAAAAATTGTAGGTTAGCCTCTATTGTAATTTCCGCACTTAGGGTAGTATTCCTCGAGCTTATTTCTGCGTGTGAACCGTTTTTCGTGGACTTCATTCCACGCACACGTAGGGTTGGCCAGTTAAGGGCCGGGCTTTAGAGGCTCGGACTTAACTTGCGTCGTGACGTCCGAGCCCTTTGTCACTTTTAAAAAAAAAAAATAGACTCTGATTTTCGATGAAAAGGGGCGGGTGTTACATCCCCCAACTTCCCAACAAGCTTTGAAATCAAAGAATCATTTACTCTATGAATATCGGCTGTTATTGCAAATACCTTCCAGTCGATATTCCAATCTATCATGCTCTTGAAAACGGAATTGAATAAGTTTTCTCCATCATGAGGAACATGTTCTACTTTAAAACGGAGTAATCTCTTTTGCAAATTCCATTCGGTATCTATGTAGTGTGCCATTAAACAACTGTAGCCTAGAGTTTGTATTGATGTCAACATATCATTGATAAGGCTAATATGACTAGTGAGGAAATCTAAATCCCTATATAACTCACCTTTCATCCTCTCATACAATCCCATACAAATGCCCTTAATGGTATTCCTTGAGACAAGTTGAAATTGAGGTTGAAGATTCCTCGAATACTGTATAAACCCTTGATATTCAACGATTGAAAAAGGATACCCATGCAACATTATCATACTTGCAAGATCCTCTATACTATGTTGTTGATCAAATTCTAAATGAGAATCGGCACACTCTATTTCATTATGGTCACCCGATTGTATTGGATCATATTTCATACAAGAAAACAAGTGGTACCGCAAGTGAGAAGTTCCACTACTACTCGAACCTGTAAATAATCCCGAACAATGATTACATATTGCAGTCCCAACTCCATTCATCTCCACGTAATGGAAATCATTCCAAACAGTAGACGTCCTTTTCCTGTGTACATCTTTTTGGGGTCTAAAAGCATTAGATGTCATATCTATCTCATTCTCTGCAATAAAGTCATTCCTCTCATTGGGATTAGACATTGTACTGCAAAAACAGTTATGTTAAAATAAGCAAAGTGTTTAAAATGGAGAATTCATCATGTTGAAGTAAAAATCTTAGAACAAAAAAACAGTAAAACAACAAAATATTTTTACTTTTATGTTTACGGTTTAAAGATTAAAATGACCTATTAAATCAATTTTGAATGATGTAATAGATGAAATGTGTCAACATAATCTTCCCAATAATCTTATATAATCTACAAGAGCATGCAAGACATAACTACATATACAAATTAATAATTCAAACATGATGAGTTTAAATTTTTAAGATGAGTTGAATTTCTTCACCTCAACTCACCCTTATCCAAACATAGCTTGAATGTCTAACAATTGAGAAGCCATTAAAAAAATTCAAAGGTGAGACCCTTCAATATACAAGAACTGATCACTTAAATTTGAGTTACTCTGCATATACCAAACATTGGCTTGAAATTTCAAAGTTTCAACTGGGAACATCCGGTCCACAAAGAACTGTGATGACTATATTTTCAATTTTCTCTAAATTTTGCTGATTTTAGTTTTACCATCAAAGGAGGGAAAAACAGAAAAGAAAAAACAGTAAAGATGGTAACTATGGTGCTGATTGCTACAAGAATCAACTTGGAAAAGGTGGTTTGAGAATGAGTTTTCCTTGGATTCTCACTTTTTATGCTTGTTTGGCCAAGAAAAATGTGCCAACTTCAAAACTGAATATTTTTCCCTCAAGTTTCGGTACTTCTGAAAGTGGTTTTCAGTTCTCATCCTCAAAGGGTGGCTTTGGCTAATAATTCTTCCTCTTATTTGTAGTAGAATGGAGAAGATCAAACATGGTTAACTTTGATTTCATCCTTGGCAATTCATCCTTGGCTCTGAACATTTTTCTAAAAATGATTGCAAGTTTCTTAGGTAGCTTTCCTTTCTAAGAAGCAGAAACAGAAGTGTGGTGATTGTACTTAAAAAAAAACTAGTTTCTACAACAAAGTCTTTTATTGTACATTGGATATTTGGTTGGATAGTGATTAGATAGGAAATTAATTACAAGAAAACTCTATGAGGGTAATGCTATGAAAATATTTGCCTTTGGGAACAAAATCCTTAGCCATTCATTGCTTTGGTTTATACAATTCATATTTTGAAAGTACCAACAAAAGCAATGCTCATCTCAGAACTAAATAAACAAAACAAACTCAAGATTCATTAAGTGACTGCATAAAACAAAATGACAAACCCATATCTATTCTCATTAGATCCTAAAAAATAGTTACTCTAGAAAAGAAAGCAACAAAAAAATGGTTAAACCCCATTTCTAAAGTTTAGTTCAAAATCGTATTTTTCAAGAAAGCAATTTCCATTCCATCCATCCAAACAAAAGTAAAGAGAAAAGAGGGGGGCCTGTGGAGAAAAAGGAATCCTTCGAGGGTGCAGTGAAAGCTGGACTCCTGATGGCTCAATGTCTCATAGGAATCGTAGTTCTTACCAGGGCAATCGATTCTCCCCCCCAATACAGACACTTCTCTGGAATCTGCCTCTGATTCCTCTTTTCCTTTATATGGTTCTTCAGGGTATTCATTGAGGGAATGGAAAATCCGAGGGTGGAGATCCAGAGAGAGAGGCCGAGAGACCCAAAGAAAAAGACTGAGAGAGAGATACACCGAGAGAGATGAAATCTAGAGAGATCCGGGTGAGAGATGAACTCCAGAGAGATCTGGGTGAGAGATGAAATCCAGAGAGGTCCGGGTGAGTGATGATATCCAGAGAGATCCGGGTGAGAGATGATATCCAGAGAGATCCGGGTGATTTACGTAGAGGGAGATCAAGAGTGTGGCTGTGATGAGAGAATTGGAGAGACAGAGAGGAATGTGGTGAGAATGGTGTTACAAGAACGAAAACCCTAAATTCATATAAATTAGTTGGACTCGCGGACTATCCGCGGTCCGCCCGATTCCTTATCAAACTCTTAGGATCCAGTCCGCAAGTCTTGGCAGACTCCAGGATTCGGCTCACTATCAGACTCATTGGATCTGGGCGGGACCGTCCGTGGGCCGGACTGAATCCGTTTACAGGCCTAATTACAGGTATTCATTTAGAATTATTTTACATTAAAGAGAATGAAAGATAATAAGATTCTTGTGAATGGAAATTATTATAGAATTGTAGAATCTTTTCACTAAAATTAAAATAGTTGAAAGTTAAAATGGTAACTTAATAAATTTTGAAAATTTTAATACGTAAACAGATAAATTTGATCGAATTCATTGTCATCGCGCTTGTTATTCACAATATATGTGATTATATTTAAAAGATCCAAAAAATTTACCACCTTTAATAAATAAATAATATGTAAACGTTATGTTTTGATATAATGGATTTGAAATAAAAAAATAGCTATTTTTTTATATTATTCTTTAGAAAATGAAAAATATTAAATGTCAAGTCTAGTAATAAAAAAGTGGCAGTGGTAAGATATTAAATTTACATAATGTGATTTCCCTTACTAAATTAATAATTTTATAAAATCAATTAGAAAGCAATTGATATAAGAATTTTTAAGTAATAATCTAATTAAATAATTTTAAACTAATTTAAACTATAATGAATTTAAACTAAGTAAAAGAATTTAAACTATAATGAATTTCACGACAACAAAGCAAAACAAGGGCCAGAGATTTAGATATGCATCAGTTCCAACTTGATATTGGATGGACGGTTGAGAAAATCCACAACAGTTTAGCAACTTGCATTGTATTTGAGTCTGAATTTTTTAACAGTTTATGAAGTGAAAGAGAACACATGAAGAAAAACAGATCACATCAAGAGCTGGAATTCTACCATAAATGAGTCAGGATACTAAGCACATTCTAAGTTTTCTTTTCCATCTATTTTTAGACCAATAATTAAGGAAAAAAAAAACCAGGCCAAATTTGTGCAACCGTTTTTTGTTTTTTAAAATCAAGATATTCAAGTGTTTCACTTGAATTTTTCAGGCGTCTCACCTAACTATTCTCCGGGCATGTATAAACCTCTAAATTTGCACACGTTGAGTATAGAACTGAGGGG
Source organism: Chimonanthus praecox (assembly GCA_022113865.1). NCBI lineage: Eukaryota > Viridiplantae > Streptophyta > Magnoliopsida > Laurales > Calycanthaceae > Chimonanthus > Chimonanthus praecox. The sequence continues at coordinate 38,392,311 of CM039094.1, forward strand.
AGTAACTCTTTTTGTGTTGAGGGGAGCTTGATCTCAAGACCTTTCACAAATAAGGGTGAAAATTGATCATCAAGTTAACCCCTCTATGATTGTCAAATTTGTGAGACTTAACATGCATGCCCTGCTTGGTTTATATTTTTTTTTTTCTTTCTTTTATTTAGTTTGAATTTATGTAATTGAGTTATTTTTAATTAATTCTATGATTGTCAATTTTCAATTAATTATTTGTAGATTATTTGAAATAATTTTAATAATTTAAATTTAATTGTTATATAATTAATTATATAAATTTCAAATTAGAATTGAATTAACCGATTATTTTACTCTCACTATACCAATATAGGGATAAAATGCTCATTTTAATAGAAGAACAAAATATCTTTGATTAAAAGAGAGGATGCAGCCAATGACACAAATAAAAGGGGAACTCTGCATGACCGACGCCGTCCAATGCCTGACACGTCTGATGAATTGATAGGGTAGAATGGGTGAAAACTCAACTAACGCCGATATTTAAGGACTTGGAGGTGAAAACTCGATTATAAAAATGATGATCATGTGAATCACACTATTGGGTTCTCTGGAGCATATTTAAGTGCTTATTTGCACGAAATTAGTTTATTTTCATCCCCATTCAGCAACCCCTTCTTCTTTAGCAGCAAACCCTTGCCTCCTCTACCCTTCCTCCATTGACTTTCACCCATCAAAGGCATTGGATTCAGATTTCCTATGCTTGGTGTGCCGCTCCTTTGCACGGTTCCTTCTCCTCTAAAGGTAAGATCTATGATCTTTCTCTTTTCCTTTCTTCTTATTTGATGACATTTTAATGGAATGTGTTGAGAATGGAGTATGTGATGACTTTTATGCTTTTTATCCTTTATTTGGAGAGGAATCCATGGAAGTAATTGGGGATTTTTGTTATAGAGCATTGTTTGGGTGTAGATCTAAGTTGGGATTGAGTTTTGAACCCATGGAAAGGGGAGTAAATTGGGAAAAATGGTATATACTATTTTTTTGGAGATGATTCATGAGAGGAGATTTGGGAATTTCCCTTATATTGAAGGGATTAATTTGGATTAGGGTTAAATCTTGGCTCTAAATTTGGGGGTTTTGTTTTTAATGTATTTTGGGCCTAATCTATGAACAAATTAGTGATGATTTTTATTTATAATTGTGATTAGAGCCATCTAACCCCGAACTCGACGTTGTTCGACCCGAAGACCGACCCGGATTAGCGTAAATATCAATGTGAGGATTGGTACACACATTGAATGAATGTATGCTATTACATTGATTTAGGGAATGTACTGTGACATTGGTATATATAATGCATGATAAATAGAATGGATGTGCCCTATACTATGCATGAGATGTTATAATTTCCATATTATGTGATTTGTATCTTGCCTATTATCTTCTTATGATGTTAGAAAATTATGATATTTGTTAGAGACCTTTGTGAAGGGCTGAGATGATTTATTGATGAATTTAATGGAACTTATGTGGTGAAAAATGAGTGATTGGACTTAGGATGTTAAACCACCATGAGACAGGTTGAATTAATTGTAAGGACTAAGAATATGTGTAAATAAACCCGACGTGTGTATCTCAGAGTTGGTGTGTAGTCCATGTCCCTAGAATAACTCAATGTGATAATTATGTTGAATGTATGAAATGTAATGGAATGCGTTATGCTTGCTATTATTGTGAAATTATGGTCATGATGTGATTTTAACATTTATGTTGCCCATATAATTATGAATATATTTCCCTTTGCTATTACTTACTGATGTGTGCCTAGGATGTGAGTATGGGATATTGTGTTAATGAGTATTGTGATATTGAGAATTACTAGCGTTGGGGTGAGACCTAAAGGGTTTTTAGGACTTGATGATGTACATTTCCCTTGATTGGGCCCCACTAGTACGAGTTCCCACTCCCCAGAGGAGGTTGGTGTGACAGGATGATGATTTGTTTAAGGAACCATATTGGAATGGTGGCGTCGGCTATGAGACTTGGTCCTGTAGGGTTGCTGTCGAGGAGTATAGCCCCTCACATGCTTTGTGTTGTAGGTCACTCTCAAGACTGTTGTGGTTGCCATCGAGGAGTATAACCCCTCACATGCTTCGTGTTGTAGGTCTCTCTTACGACTATTTTGTACACTTGATGTGCAGTATTACGCAGGGTTAGATACTTGTGAGCCCTACTTGGGCGATACTAACTTATTAAGACGTATTACGTAGGGTTAGATACTTGTGAGCCCTAGTAGGATGGTACTAACTTGGTAAGTCGTATATTGATCACCTTAGAGTTGACTTAATCACTAGAGTGGTGAAGGGATACGGGGTGAGGTAAATTATCTATTTTGTATGGAGATCTCCCACTTGAAAGTCGTGGCCTATGTCCCTCAAGGGATCAATGTGTTTTGGCAGCCCATTCCATAGAGGTGTCTTTGGGTGGATATTGTGTTCACGTTGATAAGATTGGTGTCCTTGGGTGGACATTGTGTTCACGTTGATGAGATTGATATCCTTCGGTGATCATTGTGTTCATATTGATGAGATTGATAGCATGACATGATAACATAGCCTTATTTATATTCCATTTCATACATTATTATATGGGTGCATGAGTGTGTAGTATGCATATTTCCTCACTAAGTATTTTTTGTACTCACGTCCTTGCAATTTCATGTAATGTTACACCGGCTAGGTCTGAGGGATCACGAGAAAGATCTTAGTTTATCATGCTGCTTTATACACCCTACATATTGAGTTAATTAATTTATTTATTTGATTTGAGTTGGTGATATTTTTTATACCATTTTATTCATTGTGGATTTGGTTGTAATAAATTCTACAATGTTTGATAACATTTATGGTAAAGAATTTATATCCCCTTTGAAATACTAATAGTATTTGAGTTCATTTATCATCTCAATGATCGAGTTGTGAGTACACGTGTGTTTCCCATGTGTGATATTCGAAAAAGTAAAATTATTCCACGTCACGTGCCTATGTTTGGGTCTGGGCGTGACATCTTGGTATCAGAGCATAGACTCGTTTTCCATAAGACCATGCATGTGGAGTCGACCACTAACCATCTAGGGTTTGAAATTCTGATCGAAATATGAGTTTGTTTTGGGTCGCAATAGAGTGGGCAAGATTATGAGTTGAGGTTGGGACCTTTTCTTGCCACCAGATTTAGGCGACTATTGTTTAGACGTACCTCAGACGGGGTGACTAGAGTGATATCATTGTATGAGCTGGACCCATAAGGGTTAGAATCATGAGGATCTCGAGTTAAGAGGTACTGAAGATGCTTAGGCTTGGGAAAGTTGCATCGTAATAATTGAGAGTATGGAACCATATGCAGAACACCCTGTGAGGTATAGATGACCCTGTCTTCCTGGGAAATGGGAGTGAGACCAACAGGCCGAGAGTCTTATGATAAGGGTTAGATAGACCAAGCAGTGGTATGCTAGTAGGTAACCACCCGATAGATAGGTGAGGTCATAACTTATTCCATGTAGGAGGAAGACTAGTGCTTGGACTGCGACTTTCAGCGTAGTCCAAAAGATTAAGGCATGTAGTTGGTTATTGTTAGTGCCTCGGCTTGGCCAAGTCCCTATGTTTGCCAATTCCATGACTCGGAAAGAAGCACTTGCTAGAAGCTTGAAGACCCAATGTGATCAAGAATGAAAATCACGCTCTACAGGATTGAAGCTCATCGTTATGGTTTTCACAAAACAGGTAATATGGTCATAGATGACTTTAGGTGGTACCCACACCGTAGAGAGGACCATTCCTTGGCTTAGTCGATCAAATGGTTAAATCATAAAAACCATAGAGAAGAAACTTGACAGTGAATTGGAACCCAACCTGGAAATATGTATTTGGTTTCACTGTTAGCTCGACCAATAGTTATCATCGACCCTCGTTGGAGACAGGATCGGCCCATCGTGGTCAATGACTGGTCGACCAGATTGACATGGGTTTTGAACCATATAATTGTCATTCTGGGAAAGCCTTTGATCAAGAGTCTCGAATGCACCGACCCCTCGGTGAAAGGCTAAAATGCCCCCTCGTGGTCAACGACTCCTCGATCAAGATTTATGAGTTTTGGAACTTAAAACTCAGGTGGGTTCTCGAGAAAACAGACATATCGGTAGTTCAAGATCAATCGAAAGAGCAAGGACTGCCCTCTCGGTAAAGGGCAACAGGTCATTCTGGGTAACAGGTTTCTAAACTAGAAACTACTGTCAACATGTTTTTGCCCCAGACCGAGCCTCACGTATGGACCGACCTCTCTATTCCATAAATGTCGACCCATCGGTGACAATGACATGTCGACCGAGAAAGAATATTACTGTTGGGATTGTACTTAATGCACAACGGTCGGGTCTGTAACGGTAACATTTCTGTCAACGACCCCTCGGTGCAACCGACCTGCCGGTGCATTACCGTTACTTCAATTGGTTGCCTTCTCTATATAAACCAATATTTATGAAACTAGTTGGTATCCTTTGGCAAGATCAGTTGGACCCTTATCTTTATCAGTGAGCTTAAACAAGGGTCAATAGAAGGATCACTTGCTCTCTCATACTTACACTTGGGGAATTATATACAACCAATCTTAGGGATTGAGTTTGTGAGAGAGAGATGAGGAAAGTAAAGCCATCATGCAAGTGAGGAAATGAGGAGAACATAATCTAGGAGACCTTCGGTATAACTAGTTTCCTTATCACCCTGGATTGTGATTGCTATACGGCGGCTACGAGACGGAGCATCGACACACATTGGGTGGGATCTTCATGAATCACACGTCAAGAGAAAGAGCTCAAAAGGCAAGTGCTTCTTGGTTTTAATTTTCGTTTAAAACTTTTGTTCCAAAAGTGGATTAAGGAAGCTTGGTTCCAAAACCACTATAAAAAATCTAGAGCGGTGTCTCCGACATAGTGGTGGGTGGAATTCACAACCAAATGGATAAGTGGAATTCCTATTCGATAGTAGTGGGTGAAATTCCTAGCTGATTGAGTGAGGTGGAATTCCTACTCTAATTGTGAGGATGTAAGTCCCCACTTAATGGATTTTGGGGATAGCTCAAGGTTAAACGAGTCCTAATAGTGGATGTAGGTTGGCTAACCGAACCACTTTAAATTGGTCTTATGGTGTTTGCTTTATGTGTGTTTGTATTTACTATTTAAGTATTCTTCTCAACACATATCAGTTTGCATATTGATTATCTTATTTTATACATTGTGCACAAGAATCGATAATCAAACATTATGTAAAGGGTCATAATCTTAGTGTCATCAATTAATGAAATTATCACACTAAACAAATCTCTTGATATATGTTCCGTTGCACTCAAATTAATCAAGAAATTAGTAAACACCATTAAAAATGGGATTGACCTATTCACCATTAAAAAAGGAGATGGAAGATGAGAAGAAGAAGTCTGAGAGAGAGGGAAACCGAGAAGGGAGAAGGAAAAGGTTACCGAGAGAGAGAGAGGAAGAGTGGGGAGCTGTGAAAAAATGGGGGAAAGTGTGTGCGGCGGCACTGTAGCACAAACGACTACAGTACCAAGAGGGCTTTCAAAGGGATAGGGTTTGGGGGGGGGGGAGTTTAGGGTTTTCAACATTATTATTATTTTTTTTAAAAAAAAATTCAAAAACTTAAAATACAAAGAATTTGATAACCCAAAAATCTCGAATATCAAACGTCGATCGGGAAAACGTGTGATTTTTCATGACATTATATAACAATTATAAAATTACATAAATGTCCCCTTCGAGTTTCTCGAACTCGAATTTAGGCAAACTAGGGCCCACTACAAAGCCCACACTCTCCCCAATACTATCGAAATCCCGTAAACAACTCGGAGATCCAAAAATCTCTCTAAAAAATCGGGTAAATAGGAACGGGTCGTTACACTACACATAGGTTAATCCATTTGAGAAATCCAATCATAGCCCTTGATTGAGGTAGAGAGAGATAAGAAATCTTGGATAGACATTGGACCACCAATTTCCTAGTGGTCTTCCCAAGGATTGTGATTACTCATACTCGGCGCATCTACGTCATCGGACAACATCACATTGGGAAGGATTTTACAAAAAACACAACATCATCTACAAGTGAGATCATACAAAGGCAAGTGCTTGTTGGAGTTTTTAATTTTCATTTAAAACATCTTGTACGGTGGATTATAGAGGGTGAAATCTGGAACCACTATAAAAAAAAAAAAAAAAGGGATAACGACGTAGATCGGGGTAGGTCGAACCTTTAAAAATCTTAGGGGAGTTGGGTGAAATTCTCAACCAATTGATTAGGTGGAAGTCCTAATCTATTTATGAGGGTGTAATTCCCCACATAGTGAATTGGGATAGCCCAAGGTTGGGTGAGTCCTTTAGTGGATGTAGGAGGGTTTACTCCGAGCCACTATATATTGGTCTAGTGGTTTTAGAGCTATTTTCTTGAATTGTTGTTCACTTACATTTGCTAACACACACACACACACACACTTGATTGATTGTTATTTCCGCTGCTAAGTTTGTTAATCAATCAAAGAAATTTTAACGGACCAACTTGTGTATAGATTGCCCTATTCACCCCCCTCTAAGGACAATCTTGGACTCGAGTTCTAGCACCCCCAGGAACTTTCAATGTATATGTTGCTTATGTTAATTTGAGATCATATAACCATGTTTGGAGTATGTTGGTGATGGAAACATGATTTTATGTCATTGAGCATGCGTAGATGTTATGGACCATGCTAGAATAATTATAATTCATAAGCATGTGGTTAGAGATTATTGTATGTTGAGCATGACATGAGACATTACATTCTCATATTAATGGGTATGGGAGTATGAGAGTGTGGTGTGGATGTGGAGCAACAGGTCGGCCATTTGAGAGCTACTTGCACTTGGTTGTTGTAGTGCCATATGTGGACCGAGCCATTCGAGGGTTGTCGGGATCTGATGGCAGACGGGTAACCAAGTGGGTTATGTCCATTTGAGGGACTGCATGTCCATTTGAGGAGCTGCATTGGAACTGATAACCTATGAGTCACCATGGTCCATGTCCATTTGAGGGGCTGCATTGGACCTGGTGACGGCGCGCTTTTGTTGGTTGAGAGTGGTGCAGGTGGTGCTGAGTATAATGACATTGGCATGAGCATTGAACATTTTTTAATTGACTGGCATAAAGCATGGACATTAAATGCATATTCATTTAATTATGCTTTAATATTACATTTATTATGTTAAATTGAGAATAATAGAGATATCATGTTGTATATGTGTTATTGTGTTCTTTCAAGCTTGGAGCTCACACCTCTTACATTGCAGGCAACCCTCTGGATTTAGGCTTGGAGGAGAACACCAATAATCACACATCGCTATGGATGCATGTTTGAATTCTTACCATAGGTTAGTCATTTTATTTTGCGGATGACATTAGAAATTATACGATGCGTTAAGTTTGGGCATGAAGGATTTGATGGCTTTGTTTATTTTATTTATAATCTATATAAAAAAAATTACTTATCTCCCCCAGCCATAAATCTGTGATGTAAGACCCGTTAGTCATCTTATTACATTGGATCATGCCCTATTTAGGTTGTAGAAGGAACAGGGCGTTACAGGTGGTATTAGAACTTGGGTTCAACCCTCTTAGATTGTGATTACGAGGTTGGGCCCGAGATTAGAGACAAATTAGACCCCTTTCTTCCCTAGGCTGAGTGGGTTAGAAATATTTAAGAGGGGTGACAATTGTGTAGTCTTCAAATGTGAAGTTAAGAAAAAAAAAAAAAACATTAGATTCAGAGAAGTTAGTAGGGTTCTAAAGAGATGTGGTTTGACTAAGTTTAGGTTCTATTGGTGTTTAGTTGTTGTTTGGAATTCCTGCCTAGATGTAAAATCAATTGAGATTTGGTTTTACTAAAATGGCTGGAAGAGGCAAATGTAGGCGTAGATGACTCCCTGGATTGGGTAGATCAAACAACAGATAAGCTAGATTCCCTTAGCTATGTCTAGACTAAAGATTAAGCTGATCCTCGGGATTGATAATGTTGTTGTTGATTGGATTATCATTTGAATTATGAGATTGGTAGAGTTCTCAAAATTAGTCCCTATAAGAAATTTTGAGTAAGGGAAGTCTTGGGAATTTTAAGACTTTATAACACTTTAAGTCAGAAGGAAGCTACTTTGATAGATAATGTGGTTTGAGGTATTTGTCCTGAAGCTCATTGTTAAGTGTTGTGACTTGGAGTTAGGATGGACCTCTAGGGTGAATTGGATTTGTCGATCTTGTATTATAGATATTGATGGAGTTGAGTTAGAATGCACTCTAATGCCATTGTTGTCTGATCCCGTTACATAATTTCTATTATGATGGTGTTGGTACTTATTATGAGATCAAAGTTTCAAATTGAATACTCATTGTAAGGCTGGGAGAAGCTCAATTGATTTTGGAATGTTTTGTGATTTAGGTTTCCTTTTGTAGCATCTGTCATTTGAGGATGGAATTTGAAAATTTATGAAAGAAGCAAAGAATTTATTAGTCGATTTTTTTTGGAGAAAATTTAAGAGTTGAGAAAAAAGAACAAGAATAAGAAGAAGAAATCTTCGAAGAGTGTTTAAAGAATAATATGTGGTATCCTCAAGAAGATTGCCTTGAGACTAAATTCTAATTGCAGGGGAAAAGAATTCACTGGGTAAAACTAATACAAAGGCTATTGTGGAATTAAGTACGTTCCCAAAGTAAGGTTAAGTATTATGGCAGCAGGTGTTAGTGCTTTCATAAGGGTTGCCAGGAGAAAACATCATTGAGGTTGCACTAGGGAATTTTTGATCTGTTAAGATTATTAATGGATAGTTCCATCATAAGTATTGTGAAAAAATTACTAAAGGTTAATGTATTGTGGTTGAAGTTATTTGTGGTGCATGTGAGGTTATTGTATAGTTACTTAGAATGAGTTATGCCACCTGTGGACCAATGTGATAAGCATAGGAAAATGACTATTTTCTCTTGTATTTGGACTAGTTAACCCTTGTTTTGTGTGTTTTAGAATATGTTTAATGGGATTTTGGATGTTTTGAAAGATTTAAAGGGAAATACAGGATATGGGAATTCAAATGGTGAATTTTGCAATTTATGGACATAAGTCGATATTTTTGGAAAGTTGGAATTTTTAATAATTATGTTACCACAATTTAAGGGATTTTATTGTAAACTAATTAATTCAAATCCATTTATGATAATTTAGATTAATTTAGTCATTTTTCAAATTGATTGTAAGTGGTCAACTTATTTATTAGATTTTCCATACTTTGAAAAGCCCAATTATTAAGCCCATTAAGAAAAACCCATGAAGAAGTCCACATGTGTGAAGTCTATTTTCATCATCTCAAGATACATATGAGGAAATTCGAAATTTACAAGTCATTATAAGAAGATTTTCAAATTTGGCAAGTGAATTAAGGAAAAAGAAATAAAATCAGAAGTGGAGAAAAAGAAGGAAGGTTTGACACAACTTCAGTATTTTGACCATAAATTTTCACTCCAATGTCTGATTGCTTTTATTCTTTTTGGGTTGGAAATAATACTTCAAGGGCTACAACTTTGTAGTTTACGACTTTTCGTGCTTCGGACGTTAACTAGGTCAAAACGGAGCTACAAGGTAGTACATGTGTAAAAAACGGGATTTTGCACCCATTTTCCTTTAAGCCATTCCATGTTTAGCACAAACCATATCAGCCCTTCAAGTGTCCCTTACTTTATTTAAATCTTTAAATCCAAGCCATTCATTCAACCTCCTTTCATCTATAAATACTCCCTCTCTCATTGAGAAAATTGAACCTGGGCATTGAAGAAAAGGTTGTGCAAAGGAGAGGGGAAGAAGAAGAGAAGGAGAAAGACTGTGGGATTCTTAATCTACATTGGGTTCTAAGATTAGTGGACTTTGATTTCCATTGTATTTTTCTTTTATCTTTAATTCGAAAATTTCGTTGATTTGTAATTTTTAATTCTATGTTTTAATTAATAAAAGAAGTTTAGATTATTAGAACTATGGTTTTCCAAATTTTGATTTTTATTATGATGGTTTGAATCATTTTAGTTCTTGACTCATCCCTTGGTAATTAATTTGGACATATGAAATAGTTAGATCTTTGATTAATATTACTATTTAGGTCTAAGGTTCTTAGGAACGAATGAAATAGTTAGATTGGAGAATTGCATGATTAATCTAGATCTAAGGTTCAGATTAATTAGGGAACTAATTTGATGAAAGAATTGAATAAGATTGAAATTTTACGTGACCTCCATATTCTAGGCCGTTATTTTATTATTAAAATTTGGATGATAATGCCTCTTTGATTCTTTGATTTAGTTCCATTGTAAATATGTATATAGGTAATTTAGATGTTATTTTTGTTTTCTTTTGTTTATAAATTCAAATTCTTGAAAATTACGGAACTAGGTTGGTAAATTAATTAATTGCATCTTAATTTTGCGTTCTAAGTTAGATTAAGATTATTTATAATTTTTATACTAATTCCACCATCTTAATTGAAACTAGATGAATTTTGTGTTTTCTATGAAAATTAGATCTCTTGAATGGTTAATTTCTAATTTTAGATATTGTTCCTATTTTTGGACTTGTTTTCTATTTTTATAATGTTTCTAAATTAAAATTAGATCACCTAAGATTTATTTCTATGATTTTCTAAAGTTCTTAAAATATATAATTCAGTGGTATGTTTTTCACGGATACATTTTCCTAAGTTCCGATGGGTTTGACCTCGCACTCAATCGTTATACTATCTAATAGTTCGTATGCTTGCGAGTTATAAATTTAAAATTTGCAGAACACTATGTGAGATGGAATTGGTAATTTCACCTCTGAGTGTGTCAGATATAGTATTGTGAGTATGATAGTAGTATTAAAGGGTCTTATTTGTTAAGGTGGAGTTATTGCATGAATTTCCAAGATATGAAAGTTAGGATGGAGAAGTTAAGATACAATTAGCTTATGAATGGTTACGTTACGAGATGTGACGAATACTAAAAGGACTACCGAGACTGGAGGTAGACAACTTTACCATGTAGCGAGTGGTAAACGTACCCATGTAGGGAGTACCTAATGTGGAGATGAAGACCTTGTGGTGACGTGACATACGCGACGATTGTGAAATCGCTGGAATGGGTGTTTGTGTAGTTGAAGATGATAAATTCATGTGTGTGGAGTATTAAGATTTGTGAGATTTGATTACGAGCGTGACACTAATCTGTTTTCTTGATGGGGAGGTGTGGGGCCAAAAGATTTGATAGTCCTTGTGGGCAGGTGATGCGTGGGCAAGTGATGGATGAGCATAGGCTACCACACTGGCGAGCTGCCTCACTGACATGCTACGGGTGAGGGGTGAGGTTGTCACTAATCCCATATCGAGAGTAGATAAGTTAGCACGTTGTCTATGATATGGATTGAAGGTATCATTGTTCCAAGTGAGGTGAGTTGTGTGTTAGATTGTAAGCTTATTGTGGTTATGTGACCTTGAAATATTGTGCAACACCATTGGCAACTAAATGGAGGGTAAGGTGCATTTGAAGATATATTTACTGTTGAGACTGTAATCCTTGTGTCGAAAGGTATTTTTGGAGAAGTCACATGTAGTAGGCGTGCAAGGTGGTAGCGTAATGCCACGTATGATGTGTTATCTTTGTGTGACTTGGAAGATGATGCATGGATCGGTTAGGAGTTTGTGAGGTAGGCCGATGGAGGAGATCCTTGACGCCTTGATGGAATAGTGTGGACATAGGAGGTACGTGCGAGTAGACGGTGATGATGCAATAGATGTAAGTTGTTCGTTGAGCAAGGTATGAGCTTTAGCTAAATTTCGGGGCGAAATTTATTTTAAGGGGGGTAGAATGTAGTTACCCTGTCCCGAATAGATGTTTAGGGTAAATGGGTAGAATTAGAGTGTTAGTGGAGTAAGGTGATGTTGTGTGTTATTGTTTGTTTTAACGTTTCAAAAATAATTATGAAAATACACCTAAGTTGGAATTTCAGTTAGCTCTGGTTGCACACACATCTTCCCTCAATTAAATTACACAATTTAATATTTCTGTTGATTGTAGAAATTTAAATTAGACAGAAATTAATTTGAGACCCCAATTTTGTAAAATGCACACTATGAATCTTATTTCTGTGGATTTTGAAAAAAGGACGCCCTTCCAATGTTTGAGAATTGATGTTTTTAAGGAAAAGAAGATTGTAAATTTTATTTTAGACATATAATAAGTGTTTTAGCTTTAGAAAATAAATATTAATTCTATAAATCTTGGATAAAATTTATATGAAAACCGTTATTACATTTTATTGACAATATAATTTTTGCTAGATTTTAGTTTTAGCAAATTGAAACCCAAATTTGGAAACCTTCTAAAAATTAGCATATGTGGGGCCCAAATTATAATAGTTTTTGGAAGGATTGACTTGAAAAATTATTTTGAGAAAATAAGATTTATTTTAGAACCAAAATTAAATAGTGGTAAAGTCCAAATAATTTTGGAAATAATGGAAGGAATTTTTTAGAATTTTTTGGTTGGAGGTTTAATGGGTCATGGTCCCACATGAACTTATTTGGAATAGAGTTTCAAAATAATAATAATAATACCCCAAGTCCAAGACACATTGGAAGATTGTGAATTTCGTTGGTAGCCAATTATTTTTAGCAAATGAGTTTTTTTTTTTGAAAATGGAAGAATCCAAGTGGGATTTGGATACTGAAAGTCCCTTTTTAAATGTGTTTAGAACAACATGATTGACCCTATAGGGGGGGAGGTGAACAGGTCAATCCCATTTTCCATGGTGTTTATAAATTTTTTAATTATTTTAAGTGCAGCGGAACATTAATCAAGAGACTTGTTTAGTGTGATAAATTATTTCTAATTTCTTTAAACAATCACACTAAGATTTTGACCCTTTACATTTTGCTTGATTATTGATGTTTGTGCACAACGTGTAAAATAGGATAATCAACATGCAAAGTGATGTGTGTTGAGAAGAGTACTTAAATAGTAAATACAAACACACAAAGATCAAACATCATAAGACCAATTTAAAGTGGTTCAGTTAGCCAACCTACTTCAACTGTTAGGACTAACTGACCTTGAGTTATCCCCAAATCCACTAAGTGGAGACTTACACCCTCATAATTAGAGTAGGAATTCCACCTCACTCAATCGGCTGGGAATTTCACCCACCACTGTAGAATATGAATTCCACCTATCCATTTGGCTGGGAATTTCACCCACCACTATGCCAGAGATGACGCTTTAAAGTTTTTTATAATGGTTTCGAAGCAAATCTCCCTTAATCCACTTTCGGGTCAAAGGTTTTAAAATAAAATTAAAACCAAGAAGCACTTGCCTTTGAAGTTCTTTCTCGTTGATGTGTGCTTTTTGAAGATCCCACCCAATGTGTGTCGACACTCCTCTTCGTAGCTGTCGTAGAAGGTGGAGTTTAATTATAGAAACCTTCCAATTATGAAAAGGTGGAGATTAAGTTTGGAAACTATTTATTTATGGAAGTGTGAATGATGAAAGCCATTGAATACTATGTATGGATTTTAAAAGAGAACCTTATGAACCATAGGGTTCGGCCATGGTGTATGGCCGAACCCCATGGAATTGTAATGGCATTTTTCAAAGTATGTTAATTGTTTTTGGAAGGTAGGATTAAAATGGAAAGTCTTTAATTTAGAAAGGACCTATTTATGGAAAGAACTTGGTATTATGGATCCAAGATTAGGAAATGATAAATTTAGAAAGTTTCCATTTTAGGGACTTTGTAAGTATGGAAGTTGGTTAATGAAATTGGAAAGTTTCTAAATGTGGACTTTCTAAGTAAAAACTTAAGTTGTTGAGAAATTATTATGGACCATGTAACGGGTGAAAGATTTTAAAAGAAACTATGGGTTATGTAAGCCATGATGGCAAAAATTGTAAATACTTGTTAAAGATGGAAGTTTAGCCTTATATGGCAATAAGGTAATTATATGAGAAATTATTTGGAGAACTTAGATGTTTAGGATCTATGTATTTGGATCTAAACATGGGAATTGATTGGTGGACCTAGGGTTATGTACTTTGGATTAAAATAAATAGAATATTAACTACGGTTTGGACCAATGGCATTTTGGTAATTAATGGAATAAATGAACAAAAAGGATGAGGCTCGGCCATAGGTATGGCTGAACCCCACAAGTATGGTTTATGGATTTAAATATTATAAATCAAGTAGGACTTGGTGTTGACTTAATATTATATTATAAGGTAACGGGATCTCGCAAGTGGTGTGCGATCGGCGATCCATTATTGGATGAAAGACGCAAGTACGCGTTAACAGTCTTTGGTAGGATTTCACCTCTTTGAAACCATAGGTTTATGTACATTGTCATTATCTTATTTTTGATGAAATTTATATTGCAAAGGTTATGTTTCAAAGTATGATTTTATATGCTATGTTTATTTGGATAAAATGGCATGTGATTTATATGTTTCAAATATGAGCTTTTAAATGTTATGATTTGTATAATTGCTTAGCATATGGACATTTGTATCTCATGCATGGCATGGGAGGGATGACAGGTAACCGGAGACCCACACTCCGTCGGGGCGTCCGTAAAGCACTAGTGGGGGATACCTTGATGATGAGAATCCCATCAAGAAGATACTATGTATAATACCTTGATGATGAGAATCCCATCAAGAATATACTATGTATAATACCTTGATGATGAGAATCCCATCAAGAGGATACTATGTATGAAGACCCTGATGATGAGCATTCCATCAGGGGATACCTTGATGACGAGAATCCCATCAAGAGGATACTATATATCCAGAGATCCACACTCTGTTGGGGCGTCCGTAAAACACTTGTGGAAGGAAATACCTTGATGAGGAGAATTCCATCAAGAGAGAAGACCTTGGTGATGAGAATTCCACCAGGAAGATACCTTGATGAGGAGAATTCCATCAAGAGTATACCCTATATTTTGTGACGGGCGGGACTCATTGCATATGATAGCATGGCATGGCATTGAATCAGCATGATTATGATTTTTATTGTCATGCAAGGTTTCTGGTTTTATCGATATGATTGGATCTTTATTATCATACATTGTTTCGGATACAATGTTTTGAAAGTATGGAATGATTTATTATAATTGGTTTTGATATATATTATATCTGGATTATTGGTACTAACCCATGTGTTAACCCTAATTGGAATACCTACTGGGCGCGTTATACTAACGCCCTACTTCTACCCTTTAGTGGATGATGCAAGAAACGAGGGAAACGCTGAACACGGAAAGGGACAAGCATAGGAGCTTGGAACGCTTTTAGTTTATATTTTGTATAAGATACTCTCGGGCTTGTATTTGAGTATCTAGGATTCGGATTGTAATAACTTAGATGAATTTGCTATGGTTGGATATTTTGCTGAATAATATATTTGACGTACTTTGCTAGCTGAATGGAATAGAACTTGGTTCTATTATGATTCCGCATTTTGATGTTATGATTCCGCAGGTCATGATTTTATTCCGCAAGTTGATATTGCTATGTATGAACCGTTTTATTGGACTGAGTCCATACACACATAGGGTTGGCCAGTTAAGGGTCGGACTTTGGAAGTTCAGACTTAGCTCGTGTCGTGACGTCCCCCGCTCTATCACTCTACTCTGCTATAAAAAAAAATATACTCTGAATTTACGGGAAAAAGCGAGTGAAAAAGGGGGGGGCGTTACATGTTGTATGGCCGAACCCCATGGAGGAACTTTGGTTATTTCTATGGGTTAGAAACCATGGAAAGACATGGTTTAATTTATGGATTTAAGGATGAAAACCATGGAAGGAATACCAATGCTTTTGAAGGGATTAAATGGAAGAAAGTTGGGAGACGATTAAAATAATTTTAAGGGAAGATGATGAACCATAGGGTTCGGCCATGTTGTATGGCCGAACCCTATGGAAAGAGATCGGCTATATTTTAAAAGGAGTTTATCATTTAGTTTAATGGAAATAATGATTTCCATGAAAGAGAATTAGTGAACGATTATGATAATTTTAAATGGATATATGATTGATGGTTTTTACATACAGGGAATGTTATTAATAATTTTTAAAGAGAGGATTTGGAACCACCGTGGCCGAACCCCATGGGAAAATATAGATGGACTTATTTTGGTGATTGATTAAATGGAGATCATGGAAGGTGGTTATTAAATTAGAAAGTTTCTAATTATGGAAGTTAATATAATTGGAAAGTCATACATCATAGGGTTCGGCCATGGTGTTTGGCCAAACCCCATGATCAAGTCTATGGTTCAATTATGGGTTTATAATTGTTAAATAAATTAAGAAAGAGGATGGAACCATGATATCATGGCTTCGGCCATGGTGTATGGCCAAACCCCATGAACCAATATTATGGATCTAATATGAGTAAATATAGGAATGATTAAATGGTTCTATGATGGTGGATCATTGGTGGATCCATGTATGAATGTCAAAAATTATGGACCTATATTGTGGACCTAAAATTAGGGAGATGAAAGATCATGGGTTCGGCCATGACGTATGGCCGAACCCCATGAGGTAGGTTTGTGGATCAAAACATGGACTTAGGCATGTGTTAATGCATGAAAGGTTTGAAAATGATTAGACCAATGGCAAAGTTGTAATAAAGGGTGAAAGTGAGAAATCATAGGTTCGGCCATGGTGTATGGCCGAACCCCATGAGAAATGTTTTATGGATTTGAGCAATGGCAATTCGGTAATTAAGTTAAAATAAAGGACCATGGGTTCGGCCATGGTGTATGGCCGAACCCCATGGGGAATGATTTTATGGACTTGATAACGTTAGATGATTAATCTATAAGTGTTTGGTTTTATAAATCAAGGATGGCATGGGTGTGGACTTAATTGAATAAATGAGCAAAAAGGAAACTAAAACAAAAAGGGGTGAGGTTCGGCCATGGTGTATGGCCGAACCCCACAAGTTTAGTTTATGGCCTTGGATATTATTATAAATCAAATGGGACTTGGTTTTAATTGATTGTTATATTATAAGGTAACGGGACCTCACAAGGTGTGTACAATCGTGAGCGGTTACCGGACGAAAGCGCAAGGACACGTAGTGGTCTTTGGTAGGATTCCACCTCTTTGAAACCATTGATTTTTGTACAATGTTTCTTATCTTATTTTTGATGAAATTATGTCAAAAATATATGTTTCAAATATGAGATTTTAAATGCTATGATTTGTATAATTGCATAGCATGTGGACATTTGCATCTCATGCATGGCATGGGAGAGATGATATGTAACTGGAGATCCACACTCCGTCGGGACGTCCGTAATACAATCGTGGGGGATACCTTGATGAGGAGTTTTCCATCAAGAGGTAACCGTAGATCCACACTCCGTCGGGGCATCCGTAATACAATCATGGGAGATACCTTGATGAGGAGATTTCCATCAAGAGCTTACTATGTGTTTGTGATGGGTGGGACTCATTGCATATGATAGCATGGCATGGCATTGAATAGGCATGATTATGATCTTTATTATCTTACAATGTTTCTGGTTTATATCGGTATGAGTGGATCTCTATTATCATACACTGTTTTGGATACGATGCTTTATAAGTATGGTATGATTTATTATAACTGGATTTGATATATATTGTAACACCTCGGATTTTCAGATCATTATTTTATATGACACTTACTCTTTTAAATTGTGAATTTTAGAATTAAACCTTATTTGGATCAAGAATTGGGCCATGACCCAATTAGGACCCAACCAATGTTGGAATTGGTTTTATTAAATGCAAATGGGTTGAATTAATTTAGTGATGAATTATATCTAATCTTAAACAAAAGTTACTATGGCCTAGTAGTGGATTTGAAATATCCAAGTAGATGTAAAAAAAATCAAATAAAGATTATCTTGTCCGAATTTTAGATAATGATTTACATATTATGCACATGAGAGATATGTGGGATTTTTAAATCCACAATGATATGTTAGATATTTAAAAAGGGATGAAATATCTATGAATTAAATTAAAAGATTATTTGGATTATGATTAGGGTTATACGCATAGTACTTGCTAATAAGAATTAAAGGAAGTCTTAATAAGGCAAGGGAAAGTCGGATATGGCTAATTAAAGAGGGAAAGTCGGCCATGGTTAAATAAGGAAGGTTTGACATATGTCCAGTGTTTTGGTTATAACTTTTAACTCTGGTATCCGATTGCTTTGATTCTTTTTGCGTTGGAAATAAGATTTCAAGGGCTACAACTTTGTAGTTTACCATTTTTTTTTGTTCAGAATTTAACAAGGTTAAAACATTGCTACAATATTTTATATGTGTAAAAAAAAATGGGAAACACAAGAGGGCAAGATTCTATTAAGAACATTCTAATATGGGATTAAGGAGAGCTTAATAAAAGGAGAGATCCATAGGGGTGCACGGTTTTTACAACCCCATTACCAAGTTATATTCCTCTCTCCCTCTCCCTCTCTCAAGTCCTCTCTTACATGGCAACAGCAAGAGAAGAAAGGGCAGCAACTAGAAGGAGTTCTTGTTTGGAGAAAATCAAAGAGAAAGGAAGAGAAAGATTAGAAGAGCAAGGAAGAGGTTAGTATCTAAGTATTAATGTTATAATTTTATTTATGAAATCAAAAGAACCATAGGGTTTGGCCATGGTGGTTGGTCGAACCCCATGAAGGGAAAATTAGAGATAGGTAAATGGTTTTAAAAGAGAATAAAGAACCATAGGGTTCAGCCATGCACCATGGCCGAACCCCATGGAAAGATTTGCTTAATTAATTGGTTTTAAAGATTGAAAACCATGGAGAGTGTTGATTTATTAATTGGGTTTATGTTCCTAGATCTTAAGTCATAGAAACCTTTGGTGATTGTATGTTTTAGATTCAAGAAAATCAATGAAAGAATATGGAATATGGGTCGGCCATGGCATGGCCGAACCATGGCGGTTTTATGGCTAATGGTGTGGATCTAAAATAATAAAAAGGAGGAGTGAGGTTTGGCCATAGTGTATGGCCGAACCCCACCAAACATTATATGGATTGATGATTAATTTTGGATTAGATCTAAACCAAGGGCCAAGATCATGAACCATAGGGTTCGGCCATGGTGCTTGGCCGAACCCCATGGGTTAAAATTGGAAAGTAAATGTAAAAGATGGACCTAGATCTAAAAGGGTGAGGTTCGGCCATAGTGCATGGCCGAACCCCACTAGAGTTATTTTTGGAAACCTTATTATGGAAAGTATTGCAAAATTTGGAAGGTGTTTCCAAATATGGAAAGGATGTTACTTATTAAGGAAAGTTTCCATTTTTGGAAGTGGATATTAAAATTAGAAAGTATCTACTTAAAGACTATAAAAGTTATTTATGGAACCTAATTTAAATGAAGGGATAGATTGCCATGAGTGAGGTTCGGCCATAGTTATGGTAGAACCCCACTAGGGTTAGTTTTTGGAAACCTTGTGAATTTTGGAATATGATATTCAATCATAGAAGGGTTGTTGTTTAATTAAGAAACCTTCTAAATGTGGACCTTAGGTTAAAAATGGAAGGTAGAATTATTTTTAGAAAACTTTCCATTTATGGAAGGAGGTTTATATTTTGGGTAAGTTAAATAGGGAAACCTTGTAATGATAGTATGAGAGATTAATAAAGGGAAGTTCTATTCTTGGAAGGTGAAATCTAAATTTGGAGAACTTCCAATTATAGAAAGGTGGAGATTAATTGGAGATTATACACCATAAGGTTCGGCCATGGTGTATGGCCGAACCCCATGTTCTAAATTAAGGGATTAAAGGTATTTTCAATTCATGGTTTAAGGGCTGATTTATGAATCAGATTATGAACCTACATTATGAGTTAGGTTATGTGTAGTTTTAAAATAAAATAAAGGATACAATGTATGATATGAATAGATGGAGAAAGGGATGGCAAATATGTAATTAAAATACCAAAGTAAGAGAACCATGGGTTCAGCCATGATGTATGGCTGAACCCCATGAGATATGTTTGATGAACTTATTTGATTAAGGAAAATTTTAAGGTCTAGTTATGGAAGATTTAAAGGAAGAAGGAAACCAATGACATTTTGGTAAATATGAGAGAATGTTGGACATTGGGTTCGGCCATGGTGTATGGCCGAACCCCATGAATTATTTTATGGGATTATGTACTTTGGAAGCATAAATGGATAACTTGAAACCTAAGCAAAGAAAAGGGAATAGGGTTATCAACAGTGGCATTTTTGTAAATATGTATGAAAATGGGTAAACCATGGGTTCGGCCATGGTGTATGGCCGAACCCCATGGGGTTTTGTTATGGACTTAAAACCTTATAATTAGGTGAGACTGGGGGTTGACTTATCATTATATTATAAGGTAACGGGATCTCGCAAGTGGTGCGCGATCGGTGATCGAATCTTGGACGGAAATGCAAGGACTTGTGAACGATCTTAGGTAGGATTCCACATCTTTGAAACCATGGATTATGTATTTGTTTTTATCTTATGTTTGATGAAAATGTGTTTCAAAGGATCTGATTTATTATTGAATTTCAAATGCTACGTTTACCTTGATTTAAATAGCATGGATTGATTATGTTTCAAAGGTGATTTTACATGCTAGGTTTTATTTGTATAAAGAGCATGTATTGGATATGTTTTCAAATGATGATTTTCAATGCTATGTTTATGTTATAAAATAACATGTGTTTCATTGGCATCTCATGCATGGCGGTGAAGGATTTATAACCGGAGGGGTCACACTCCGTCGGGGCGTCCGAAAAATCTATGTGCAACACCTTGATGTGATTTCCATCAAGAAGATTTACGGAGGGTCCACACTCCGTCGGGGCGACCGAAAGACCTATGTGGTAGGCACTTTATGTACAGGTGATGGGGACTCATTGCATATTTGTCATCATTGCATGGCATGGATTTATATGGTTTTGATATCCCTATGTTATATAATATGTTTTGTACTAACCATGTGTTAACCCTAATTGGAATACCTACCGGGCGCATTGTACTAACGCCCTACTTCTACCCTGTAGTTGGTGATACAGGTAATTTAGGGAACAATGAACCTAAGACAGACCAGGCATAGGAGCTTGGAAGATTTACTTTATATGTTTTGAATAAAATTACTCACGAACTTGTATTTGAGTATTTGGATTTTGGAATGTAATAACTTAGATAGTTGAATGGTTTGGTTTGATGATTATGACGTACTTTGCTATCTGATTGGATTAGAACGTGGTTCTAATATATTTTCGCATTTTTTATGGTTATGATTCCGCAGTTGTATGATTTTATTCCGCAAGTCAATATTGCTATGTGTGAACCATTTTATTGGACTGAGTCCATACACACATAGGGTTGGCCAGTTAAGGGTCGGACTTTGGAAGTTCGGACTTAGCTCGCGTCGTGACATTCCGTGCTCTATCACTCTACTCTGCTAAAAAAAAAAATACTGAATTTACGAGAAAAAGCGAGTGAAAAAGGGCGGGGCATTACATATATTATATCTGGATTTTTTGTACTAACCCATGTGTTAGCCCTAATTGGAATACCTACTGGGCGCATTGTTTTAACGCCCTACTTCTACCCTAGTGGATGATACAGGAAACAAGGGGAATGATGAACACAAAACGGGCCAGGCATAGGAGCTTGGATGATTTAGTTTATGTTTTGAATAAAGTTACTTATGGACATGTATTTGAGTAACTAGACTTCGGACATGTAATAACTTAGATGGTTGGATGTTCATTTGGATAATTATGATATTTTAATTATGGATAACAACTTGACGTACTTTGCTATCTGAATTGGAATAGAACTAGGTTCTATTATTATTCCGCATGTTATGATCTTTATTCCGCATGGTTATATTGTTATGTGTGAATCGTTTTCATGGACTTAGTCCATGCACACATAGGGTTGGCTAGTTAATAGTCGGACTTTAGAAGTTCAGACTTAGCTCGCGTCGTGACGTCCCGCTCTTGCTCACTCTTGTTTATAAAAAAAAAAAATAGACTCTGATTTTCGGAAAGGAAAGCGAGTGAAAAAGGGTGGGGCGTTACAAGATTTCTCCCCCAATCTTCTTTGAGCTTGATTTCCCAAACTCCAAGCATAGACATTCTCCTGTGTCTATTGACTTCTTCATTATATGGCTCTCTCTTTCTAGAGACCCAAGCACTTTGGTTTTTATAATTATGATAACACCGTAAAACTACCATTTTACCCTTTTAATATTAGATTAATTAGTCTTTATTTTGTAAATATTAGATATGTGTAATATGTTTTTGAGTTTTGCAGAATATTCTGGTAAATACAAGAAATTGGAATAAATATTGGAGAAAGTGAACTACAATGTCAATTTGGAAAGTTTGTAATTTTACCACCTAATTTTGGAATTCATTGTAAACTATTTTAATTCAAATCCATTATGAGAATTTGAATTAAAATAATACATTTTCTATTTTTTTAGAAAGGTGGTTAATTTTACAAAATCTTCAATGGGCCCATTGGTCCATCTTGAAGTCCAAAGTATGAAAGTCAATGCCCATTTGCAAACCCATGAAAGATTAGATGGTGGAGATGATGTCAAGAGAGCAAAGGAAACACAAATTGGGTTTCTTGGTTGGTTGGACTGCAAATAGAACAAGCAGAGGAGAGAAATATCATTTGTATAATCCATCAAAAACCCAAGCATACAGCCAAAACCATGCTTGTGATAAATGAAATTTTTCCTTCTGTGATTCGGATGCTACAATGCTACCTTGGTGCAGAATGCATGAATTCATGGACAAAACAAAAAGGGTATCCAATTGTCTATGTCATCATCAAAGAAAACAACTTGGATTTTGAGTAGACAAAATTCTTGTCAAGTGGGTTCTTTGGTGAGGGACAATGGATTGTTCTTATAACCTTATGTTGAGGTTCATATGATACTTGCAAGAATTTTTTATTACAGACAAGTCTGAGAAGTTGGATATGACAAAGCTTTTGGAATCTTCAAAAGCCAAAGGAAGCTTGTTGAAATTGAAGAACTGTGGGAAAGGGGACAGAAATCCCTTCTCTACCAGCAATCAAATTTGGACTGATTCAAGAACCAGTAAGATACAAATAGAGAAGAAAGAAAGGAAATAGAGAGAAGATCTGCTGCCAGCCTGCACCGTATGAAGGAGAAAAGAAAGAAGAGTGGATGCTGATTTCCTTTCCCAGTTGAAAGAAAATCTAGAAGACATGTTGGCTGATTGAAGCATGTGCTAGCCGAATCTTGTATAGTAGAAAGGGTTTTCGGTAAAATCCTTGTGACTCAACCGAGAAGAGAGAAAATCTATGAAGAAACTGATATGAGCTGGCCGATTCTTCTCTATCCACCCATTATCCCATGAAAGAAACAATGAAATAGGAAGTACAAAGGACGAATAACCGATTAAAGAAGGCAGAGAAATCAAGAAGCTGTCGTGTAAGAAGGAAAATAGATAAAATAGGGATTGTGTACATACCTACCATCGGCTGAAATTTAATAGGACCCTTTACTTTCTCTATTTCCTCATCTCTTTTCTTATAAATAGAGCCTGTACTTCATAAAAAAAAAAAAAATGAATCTAGCAAGGCATTGAAGGGGCTGAAATTTGGATGGCTAAAGGACAAAGAAAATATTTGATTTCTTGTAAGTCATTTATGTTATGGTTGTAAGTTCCAAAGAATTGTATTTTCTTATATTCTAATTTTTAAATGAAATTCATGGTAGTTTTATTAGATGTATGGTCTTCCAATTATTTGATATGCTAATGGTTTTAATTTAATTTTAATTCTTCTTATTAATGTTATGAAAGAAGTTGTTTTAATAATTTTTCAAGGAAAAGTAGAACCAATGATAGGATCTGTGGGACTCGACTTTTCCAGTCTAAGGTTCTTTTTAAGAACAATTTATTTTAGTTGGAAAATGCAAGTGTAAATCCCGCTCAAGCCTAAAGCTTGAATTGAAAAAATTCTAATTTAATGGATGTCGTAATTTTTCTAATTAGAATTTTAATAAATGCTAAACTTGAATTTATATTTAATAATTTTAAAGGATTTCATAATCTAGGCCCTTATTTTATTTTTAAATGAGATAACATGCTACCTTAGATTCTTATCTCAATTCCATTGTAAACTATGTAAATAATTCATTATTATTGTTTTTATTTTATTCTTTTATTTATTCATAAAAATCCTTGAAATGATGGAACTATGTTAGAAATATTTTATTTGTTTTTCCTAATTTTGCA
Source organism: Chimonanthus praecox (assembly GCA_022113865.1). NCBI lineage: Eukaryota > Viridiplantae > Streptophyta > Magnoliopsida > Laurales > Calycanthaceae > Chimonanthus > Chimonanthus praecox. The sequence continues at coordinate 38,416,729 of CM039094.1, forward strand.
TTTTAAATTAAATTGAGGTTATTTAAATTCACTCCACCATTTTAATCAATTTTAAAATCAATGGTTTATATGATAAAATTAGATCTCATATTTTGTTAAATTCCAAAGTTAGATAATTAATTAAATATTGGATATCTAAATCTAGAATTTTGCTCAGTTAAGATTATAACTCCATGGTTTAGAAAATTTATCATGCTTAAATCCCAAAATTTTATTTTCTTAAATCACATTAATTTAATGGTACCATTTTTATTTCTATACATAACTTTTGTTGATTTCCCTTGGGTATGAGCTCGCACTCATTCACTACAGTATTAACTTGTTCGTGTGCTTGCGAGTTAAATTTAAAACACAACAAGTTTTTGGCGCCGTTTCCAGGGAAATCTCAAATTAAATTGTGTCCCATTAGATTTATGTGTTTTTGGAAAGATTGTTATTTTTAGAAGTTTCTAAATTAGGCAACTCTTTAAAATTAGAAATTTCTGTTTTTAGAAGTTCTAATTTTAGAAAGTTTCCTTAAATTAGAAGTTTTTAAAAATATTAAAGAATATGGAATTAATTTAAGTTTAGAAATTTGTTAAATCTAGAAACTGTATAATTAGGATTTTCTATTTCTTAGAAATTTTCTAATTTAATAGTTTCCCTTTTTAGCAACTTCTCTAATACTGGAGATATGTCTTAATTTAGAAGTAGTTTATTTTTAGAAAATGATCTATTTTTGGAAAGTTCTATTCTTAGAAAAATCTATTTTTGAAAATTATCTAATTTTGGAGACGTTTAATTTTAGATAATTTCCATTAAAAAAATTTTAAATTTAGAATTTCATCTAACTTTGGAAAGTTTCTAAATATGATTTCAAAAAAAAAAATCTCATAGAACGAAGTTTTGATTTAATGGGGTGGAGTCCAATTTTCATAGCCTTGACTTGATTTAAAATTTTTAATTAGGTTACAAATATTATATTTCTTCCATTAGTTCTAACTTTAGGACAATTGTACTTAGATTAGGATTATGCATTTTTTTTTTATTTAGAATCTTCACCAAGGTTTGTATTGTCTATTTTGCAGGAGTGTTAATTGTGCGCTTAAAAGTCACTGGAAATACTCATAATAGGCTAAGGTGAGTGCCTAATCGTTTCTTTTGATTTTATTTTTCTCATGCATTCATATAGATTTATTTAGGGTGTTCTTTATTTATTTTATTTTACTTATTGCTTGCATTTAATCTGTCCATGCATCTAAGCTGTTAGTATTCATGCAATATTTTAGATTGTTTTATTGTTGTTTGCATATTTGCTTGAATGTTGTGTGGTAATTTAGGACTGCATTTTCACAATATCTAGAAAAATAAGATTAGTAAAATTGGTTCACGCATCTCCTTAATAAAATTAATTAATGAACCATTAGGCTAGGTTTTAGGGTTTCATGCTCATTACGAACCTTTTCGATCTAAATTAATTTTTGTAACCGGTGAATAGTTTATCTTCAAGAACGGTGTCTAAGGCTAGTTATGTTATCAAGAAATGAGGTCGAGCATGATCTAAGGATAAGCTGGGAAGAGATGTTGTGTGCTCCCCCACTTACCTGGCCATCTTGAAGTTAAACTCTCATCGGAGACTTACAATATTTAGAGAGAAATAAATCTAAATATAGAAATCAAAACTATAATCTTAGAAATATAACTTAATGTAAAAACTTTCTAAAAATGGAAAAAAAAATTAAAAAAATAGGTGTAATATCTAAAATTAGAAATTGACAATTTTGGAGACCAATTTGCATGGAAAATCCAATTAAAAATAGAAATAAAATCTACAATTAAAAAAATCTAAAAATATAAATTTCTAAATGCCAAAAGTTTCTAAATTTAGTAAGACTTCCAAGTCTATATAAATTCTCGACTTTCTACTATTTTATAAAGAAACTTTTAAAAATAGGTAGTCTTCTAAAATTGTAGTTTCTAAGAATAGAAACTGCCAATTTTATATATTAGTCTAAAATAAAAATTTCCAAAAGTAGCAGTATTTTGAAAAACAGAAATAATATCTAAAATTATAAAATTTCTAAAAATAGAAATTTCTCATTCAACAAGTTTCTAAATTTAATAAGACTTCCAAATCTATATAAATTCTAAAATTTCTACTATTTTGAAAAGAAACTTTTAAATTTAGGTAACTTTCTAAGATTATAACTTATAAAGATCGAAACTGCCAATTTTAAATAGTTGCCTAAAACAGAAATTTCCAAAATTAACAGTAATTTCTAAAAACACAAAATTTGAAAACAAATATTTGTTTTTTCTCAGACAACGGCGTCTAAAACCTGTTGTGCCACAAAAGATATAGTGTTTTAAATTTATCTTTACAATCGGACGAAACATTAATAGAATAGCCTCAGGACTGTGAGTTCGAACCCACTAGGAACAAAGCAAAATATATGCACTACAGATATTATGGTATAAGTAATTATAATATCATGGAATTAAATCTAAATATAGAAATCAAAACTCTATTCTTAGAAATATAGCTTAATATAGAAACTTTGTAAAAATGGAAAACAAATTCAACAAATAGAAATAACATCTAAAAATAGAAATTGACAATTTTGGAGTCCAATTTGCATGGAAAATCCAATTAAAAATAGAAATAATATCTACAATTAAAAAAATTTCAAAATATAAACTTCAAAATGCCACAAGGTTCTAAATTTAGTAAGACTTCCAAATCTATATAAATTCTAGAATTTCTACTATTTTAAAAAGAAACTTTTAAACTTAGGTAACCTTCTAAACTTGTAGTTTCTAAAAATAGAAACTTCTAATTTTAAATAGTAGCCTAAAATAGAAATTTCCAAAAGTTGCAGTATTTCAAAAATAGAAATAATAGCTAAAATTATAAAATTTCTAAAAATAGAAATTTCTCAATTTAGCAAGTTTATAAATTTGGTTAGACTTCCAAATATATATAAATTCTAGAATTCTACTATTTTGAAAAAACCTTTTAAATTTAGGTAACTTTTTAAGATTATAATTTCTAAAAACTAGATAGTGTCAATTTTAGATAGTTGCCTAAAATAGAAATTTCCAAAAGTAACAGTATTTCTAAAAACACAAAATTTGAAAACAAATATTTGTTTTTCCTCGGCCAACGGCGCCTAAAACTTGTTGTGCCACAAAATATATGCAATTGAGATATTATCGTATAAGTGATTACAATATCATGGAAATAAATCTAAATATAGAAATCAAAACTCTAATCTTAGAAATATAACTTAATGTTGAAACTTCCTAAAAATGGAAAACAAATTCACAAAATAGAAATAACATCTATAATTAGAAATTGACAATTTTGGAATCCAAATTGCATGAAAAATCCAATTAAAAATAGAAATAATATAATTAAAAAATTCAAAATTATAAATTTCTAAACGCCACGAGGTTTTAAATTTAGTAAGACTTCCAAATCTAGATAAATTCTAGAATTTCTACTATTTTAAAAAGAAAATTTTAAACTTAGGGAACCTCCTAAAAATAGTAACTGCCAATTTTAAATAAAAGCCTAAAATAGAAATTACCAAAAGTAGCAGTTTTTCAAAAAATAGAAATAATATATAAAATTATAAAATTTCTAAAAATAGAAATTTCTCAATTTAACAGGTTTCTAAAATTAGAAAGACTTCTAAACCAATATAAATTCTAGAATTTCTATTATTTTGAAAAGAAACTTTTAAATTTAGGTAACTTTCTAAGATTGTAAATTCTAAAAATAGCAACTACAAATTTTAAAAAATTTCCTAAAATAGAAATTTCCAAAAGTAACAGTATTTCTAAAAACACAAAATTTAAAACAAATATTTGTTTATTCTCCGACAACGGCGCCTAAAACTTTTTGTGCCACAAAAGATATGGTGTTTTAAATTTATCTTTCCAATCGAACGAACCATTAATAATATAGATTCAGGAGTGCGAGTTCGAACCTATTAGGAACAAAGCAAAATATATGCAATTGAAATATTATGGTATAAGTGACTACAATATCGTGGAAATAAATCTAAATATATAAATCAAAACTCTAATCTTAGAACTATAACTTAATGTAGAAACTGTAACACCCCGAATTTTCAAGTTATTAATATATATGAAAATTACCCATTTAAATTGTGAATTATTAGATATGGATATTATATGGGTAAAGTGTTGGGTCATTGCCCAATTAACGGTTTTGGAAATGGTTTCAATAAAAATTAAATGGGGTTGAATTAAAAAGGGTATACATTATGTTTATAATTAATTATTATGTGCATAAAGGGAACTTGGAGGATTATTATGGCCGTGTATGAAGGTTTGCATAATCTATGATTATGCGCACAAAGAGATTAAGAATGGAATATAGATTAAGGATATGCGCATGAGATGTTTGTGGGATTTTCATATCCACATTGATATGCTAGAATATCTTAAGAAGATATCTAAGATTAAATTGAAAGGTTGCATGAGGTGTAAGAGCTATGTTCATACAAGATAAGGTTTTCTATCACAAAAATCAAGGAGTTATATGTGACCAAGGATTGTCCTAAATTGGGCAAAAATGTGTAGATGGATTGGGTTTAGGCAATGGCTAATTTAAAGAGTCTTGGTACCTTCTAAGTTGGGACCAAGGGAAGGTTTAATAAAAGAAAGGAAGAAGGGGCGCATGGCACCTTCTAAATTAGGACTAATTGGGAGTTTAATAAAAGAAAGACAAGGGGCACATGGCACCTTCTAAATTTAGGATTAATATTGGCCGATTGAGAGTTTATAGAAGGGAGGCGCATAAGGCAACAAGGGGCGCATGCTACCTTCTAAATTGGGACAAATTAGTAGTAATAAAAGGAGAGAAGGAGAGGCACACGACATTATACAAATCAGCAAGGGTCTTGACGCTGGTATGCTTGGCAAGGAGGTGTTCTTAGCTTTGTGAAAGATCAATGAGGAGAAGAGGATAAGGAAAGAAGAAGATTGGAAGAGCAAGAACAACCGAGGGAAAACCGGAGGAGTCGCGAAACCGGTTAGTATATTTGATAATTTTGTTTAAAAGATAAGGAACCATAGGGTTCGGCCATGGTGTATGGCCGAACCCCATGGAAGGGAATTGGGAGATGAATATAGTGTTTTTAATGGAAAGACATGGTTTAATGTATGGATTATTAATGATGAAAAATATGGGAGTTTGTTAATAAATTTACACGTGTAGATGGATTGGGTTTAGGCAATGGCTAATTTAAAGAGTCTTGGTACCTTCTAAGTTGGGACCAAGGGGAGGTTTAATAAAAGAAAGGAAGAAGGGGCGCATGGCACCTTCTAAATTAGGACTAATTGGGAGTGTAATAAAAGAAAGACAAGGGGCACATGGCACCTTCTAAATTTAGGATTAAGATTGGCCGATTAAGAGTTTATAGAAGGGAGGCGCACAAGGCAACAAGGGGCGCATGCTACCTTCTAAATTGGGACAAATTAGTAGTAATAAAAGGAGAGAAGGAGAGGCACACGACATTACACAAATCAGCAAGGGTCTTGATGCTGGTATGCTTGGCAAGAAGGTGTTCTCAGCTTTGTGAAAGATCAAGGAGGAGAAGAGGCTAAGGAAAGAAGAAGATTGGAAGAGCAAGAACAACCGAGGGAAAATCAGAGGAGTCGCGAAACCGGTTAGTGTATTTGATAATTTTGTTTAAAAGATAAGGAACCATAGGGTTTGGCCATGGTGTATGGCCAAACCCCATGGAAGGGAATTGGGAGATGAATATAGTGTTTTTAATGGAAAGACATGGTTTAATGTATGGATTATTAATGATAAAAAATATGGGAGTTTGTTAATAAATTTACACGTGTAGATGGATTGGGTTTAGGCAATGGCTAATTTAAAGAGTCTTGGTACCTTCTACGTTGGGACCAAGGGGACGTTTAATAAAAGAAAGGAAGAAGGGGCGCATGGCACCTTCTAAATTAGGAGTAATTGGGAGTGTAATAAAAGAAAGACAAGGGGCGCATGGCATCTTCTAAATTTAGGATTAAGATTGGCCGATTGAGAGTTTATAGAAGGGAGGCGCATAAGGCAACAAAGGGCGCATGCTACCTTCTAAATTGGGACAAATTAGTAATAATAAAAAGATAGAAGGAGAGGCGCACGACATTACACAAATCAGCAAGGGTCTTGATGCTGGTATGCTTGGCAAGAAGGTGTTCTCAGCTTTGTGAAAGATCAAGGAGGAGAAGAGGCTAAGGAAAGAAGAAGATTGGAAGAGCAAGAACAACCGAGGGAAAATCGGAGGAGTCACGAAACCGGTTAGTGTATTTGATAATTTTGTTTAAAAGATAAGGAACCATAGGGTTCGGCCATGGTGTATGGCCAAACCCCATGGAAGGGAATTGGGAGATGAATATAGTGTTTTTAATGGAAAGACATGGTTTAATGTATGGATTATTAATGATGAAAAATATGGGAGTTTGTTAATAAATTTACATGGGTTTAAATGGTTTAAGAGGAATTGATAAACCATAGGGTTCGGCCATGATGAAGGGCCGAACCCCATGGAAGGTTGTTGGTTATTTTATGGGATGAAAACCATGGAATAATTATATGGTTTTAAAAAGGGTTTAATTGATGTTCAAGAGGAAGTAAGGAACCATAGGGTTCGGCCATACCATGGAAAGGATATTAATAATTTTAATGGTATTTAAATAATGGAAGATGATGAACCATAGGGTTCGGCCATGTTGTATGGCCGAACCCCATGAATGAAGATTGCTTATATTTTAATGGAATTGAATGATGAAAACCATGGGAAATTATATATGTTTTTAAAGGAGTTTAAATGGAAGTTTGGAGAATAAAAATCATGGACCATGGGTTCGGCCATGGTGTATGGCCGAACCCCATGGAAAAATATAGATGGATTTAATTTGGTGATGATCGAATGGAGATCATGGAGATGATGGCAAGGTTGTAAATACATGCTAAATGGAGGGTGGTTATTAATTTAGAAAGGATCTAAGGATGGTGATTAAATTAGAAACTTTCTAATTATGGACTCTTGGATTGTTTTTGGAAGGAACCTTGATTTAAGGATTCAAGGATGGCAATTGCTATATTTGGAAAGTTAGACATCATAGGCTTCGGCCATGGTGTTTGGCTGAACCTCATGAATCAATTTTATGGATCATGTATGGACTTAATATGGTGATTGGATTCATGGAGAGACATAAACCTAAGGTAATGACAAAGTTGTAAATACATGCTAAAATGGAAGGTTAGCCATGAATGGCAATATTGTAATTTAAATGGAAATAAGGGACCATGGGTTCGGCCATGGTGTATGGCTGAACCCCATGAACTATGTGTTAGATTATGTGTTTGGATTAAAGAACTATGTATGGATTATTTTGGAACATAAGCAAGGTAAATGGATATGGATATGTATAATGGCAAAATGGTAATTAAGTGAAATCAATGGACCATGGGTTCGGCCATGGTGTACGGCCGAACCCCATGGGGAATGTTTGTTGAACTTAAGGTTTGATGTATATTAGATGATTAATTGGAGCAAAAGTGCACGATTCATAAATCTCTTTCAAATATCGAAACTTACATGGAGGTGTATCAGTATCGAAAGTAGGATCAATGTTGTTGATGTCCTCTCTACTTCGATCCATTGGAGAAACCCTCCCAAAAGAACTTGGAGATGGAGAAACTTGAGGTGACACTGTTTTCTCCTTTAACTCTGTCGACTCAACTTCATCTTCTGCAAATGGCACATGCTGACTTTTTTCTCCCTTCCAATTCCAGAAACTTTTTTCATCAAATATAACATCTCGACGAATAATTTGTTAATTTTGTTTCTGGATTATACAACTGATAACCCTTGGTTCCATCACTATATCCAACAAAAATAAAATTTTCACTTTTCTTATCAAGCTTGGTATGATTACTAGAATCAATCAAAGAATAAGCAATGCTACCAAAATTTTTTAAACAACTCACATCAAGCTTTCTTTTCCACCAAGCTTCATATGGAATTTTGTTGTGCAATGCCTTTGTTGGAGATAAGTTTAGGAGGAAGATAGATGTTGCCACAACTTTTGCCCAAAAAACATTTGGAAGTCGTTTTTCACTTAACATGCTTCTAGCCATTTCAACGACTGTCATGTTCTTCCTTTCAGCAACCCCATTCTGTTTGGGAGTTCTCCTTACTGTCAACTGCGTACGAATACCATTTAGCTTGCAAAAGGAACCAAATTCATTAGATAAGATTATAATTAGATTAATGAATAAAAGTGGTATGAATGGCATAAATGTAAATATGGTAAAAAATGAAAGACCATGGGTTCGGCCATGGTGTATGGCCAAACCCCATGAGGATTGTTTTGATGGACTTAGGGTTTATGTATGTGGGATTAAATAAAAGGGAAGTGATTAAATGTTTGACTTAGGGGTTATTGATTAATAAACCAAAGAAAGAAATTAAAACAAAAGGGGTGAGGTTCGGCCATGGTGTATGGCCGAACCCCACAAGTTTGGTTTATGGACTTGGACATTGTTGTAAATCAAGTGGGACTTGGTTTTAATTGATTGTTATATTATAAGGTAACGGGACCTCACAAGGTGTGTACGATCGTGAGCGGTTACCGGACGAAAGACGCAAGGACATGTTAGCGGTCTTTGGTAGGATTCCTACCTCATTGAAACCATGGATATGTATTATGTACTTATGATGATTTTATTTCATGTTTGATAAGTTATTTTGGTATCAATCAACATGTTTCAATTATGGAGTTTTAAATGCTATAATTTGTATTTCTATATAGCATGTTGGCATTTGCATCTCATGCATGGCATGGGAGGGATGAATGGTAACCGGAGACCCACACTCCGTCGGGACATCCGTAAAACACTTGTGGGGGATACCTTGATGAGGAGCTTTCCGTCAAGAGGATACTAGGTATGAAATGTAACTGGAGATCCACACTCCGTCGGAGCGTCCGTAAAACAATCGTGGGGGATACCTTGATGAGGAGCTTTCCATCAAGAGGATGTTTTGTGATGGGGGGAACTCATTGCATATGATAACATGGCATGGCATTGAATTGGCATGATTATGATCTTTATTATCATGCAAGGTTTTTGGTTTTTATCTGTATGATTGGATCTCTATTATCATATACTGTTTTGGATACGATGCTTTACAAGTATAGTATGATATATTATATCTGGATTTTATATACTAACCCATGTGTTAACCCTAATTGGAATACCTACTGGGCGCGTTGTTCTAACGCCCTACTTCTACCCTAGTGGATGATACAGGAAACAAGGAGAACAATGAACGTGAAACGGGCCAGGCATAGGAGCTTGGATGATTATAGTTTATATTTTAATAAAGTTACTTATGGACATGTGTTTGAGTAACAAGTTTCCGGGCATGTAATAACTTAGATGAATTTGCTATGATTGGATGTTTAATTGGATAATTATGATATTTTAATTATGGATAAGGACTTGACGTACTTTGCTATCTGAAAATGAATAGAACTGGGTTCTATTATGATTCCGCATGTTATGATTTTAATTCCGCATGTTACGATTTTAATTCTGCATGTTACGATTTTAATTACGCAAGTTGATATTGTTATGTGTGAACTGTTTTCATGGACTTAGTCCATGCACACATACGGTTGGCCAGTTAAGGGTCGGACTTAGCTCGCGTCGTGACGTCCCGCTCTCTATCACTCTTAGTTTATAAAAAAAAAAAAATAGATTCTGATTTTCAGAAAGGGAAAGCGAGTGAAAAAGGGCGGGGCGTTAAAGAAACTTTTAAAAATGGAAAACAAATTCAAAAAATAGAAATAACATCTAAAATTAGAAATTGACAATTTTGGAGTCCAATTTTCATGGAAAATCCAATTAAAAATAGAAATAATATCTACAATTAAAAAAATTAAAAATATAAATTTCTAAATGCCACAAGTAACTAAATTTAGTAAGACTTTCAAATCTATATATATTCTAGAATTTCTACTACTTTAAAAACAAACTTTTAAACTTAGGTAACCTTTTAAAATTTTAATTTCTAAAAATAGAAACTGCCAATTTTAAATAGTATCCTGAAATAGAAATTTTCCAAAAGTAACAGTATTTCAAAAAATAGAAATAATATTTAAAATTATAAAATTTCTAAAAACAAGTTTCTAAATTTAGTAAGATTACAAATCTATATAAATTCTAGAATTTTAACTATTTAAAAAAAAAACTTTAAAATTAGGTAACCTTCTGAAATTATAATTTATAAAACTAGAAACTGTCAATTTTAGATATTTGCCTAAAATGGAAATTTTCAAAAGTAGCAGTATTTCTGAAAACACAAAATTTAAAAACATATATTTGTTTTTTCTCAGATAACGGTGCCTAAAACTTGTTGTGCCACTAAAGATATGGTGTTTTAAATTTATATTTGTACTAAGACGAACTATTAATAGTATACCTTTAGGAGTACGAGTTCGAACCCACTAGGAACAAAGTAAAATATATGCAATTGAAATATTATGTTATAAGTCATTAAAATATCATAGAAATAAATCTAAATATAAAAATCAAAACTCTAATCTTAGAAATATAACTTAATGTAAAAAAATTCTCAAAATGGAAAACAAATTAAAAAAAATAGGAATAATATCTAAAACTAGAAATTGACAATTTTAGAGACCAATTTGCATGGAAAATCCAATTGAAAATAAAAATAATAGCTACAATTAAAATAATTCTAAAAATATAAATTTCTAAATACCACAAGTAACTAAATTTAGTAAGACTTCCAAATCTATATAAATTCTAGAATTTCAACTACTTTAAAAAGCAACTTTTAAACTTACGTAACCTTTTAAAATTGTATAGTTTCTAAAAATAAAAACCGAACAATTTTAAATAGTAGCCTAAAATAGAAATTTCTGAAAGTAGCAGTAATTCAAAAAATATAAATAATTTCTAAAATTATAAAATTTCTAAAAATAAAATTTTCTCAATTAACCAAGTTCATAAATTTAGTGAGACATCGAAATCTATATAAATTCTATAATTTCAACTATTTTAAAAAGAAACTATTAAATTAGGTAACCTATTAAAATTATAATTTCTAAAAATAGAATCTCTTAATTTTATATAGTTGCCTAAAATAGAAATTTCCAAAAGTACCAGTATTTCTAAAAATACAAAATTTAAAAACATATATTTTTTTCTCTAAAAATGGTGACTAAAACTTGTTCTGCCACTAAAGATATGGTGTTTTAAATTTATATTTGCAATAAGAGGAACCATTAATAGCATAGCTTCAGAAGTTCGAGTTCGAATCCACTAGGAACAAAACAAAATATATGCAATTGGGATATTATGGTATAAGTCATTAGAATATCAAGGAAATAAATCTAAATATAGAAATCAAAACTCTAATCTTAGAAATATAACTTAAGGTAGAAAGTTTCTAAAACTGGAAAACAAATTCAAGAAATAGTAATAACATGTAAAATTTGAAATTGACAATTTTGAAGTCCAATTTGGATGGAAAATCCAATTAAAAAAAGAAACAATATCCACAATTTAAAAAATTCAAAAATATAAATTTCTAAATGCGACAAGGTTCTAAATTTATTAAGACGTCCAAATCTATATAAATTTTAGAATTTCTACCATTTTAAAAATAAACTTTTATACTTAGGTAACCATCTAAAATTGTAGTTTCTAAAAACAAAAACTGTCAATTTTATATAGTAGCCTAAAATAGAAATTTCCAAAAGTATTTGTGTTTCAAAAAATAGAAATAATAGGTAAAATTATAAAATTTCTAAATATAATTTTTTTCAATTCGACAAGTTTATAAATTTAGTGAGACTTCCAAATCTATATAAATTCTAGAATTCTACTATTTTGAAAAGAAACTTCTAAATTTAGGTAACTTTCTAATATTATAATTTCAAAAAATAGAAACTGTGAATTTTAGATAGTTGTCTAAAATAGAAATTTCCAAAAGTAACAGTATTTCTAAAAACATAAAATTTAAAAATAAATATTTGTTTTTTTCTCCGACAACGGCGCCTAAAACTTGTTGTGCCACAAAAGATATGGTGTTTCAAATTTATCTTTGCAATCGGACGATCCATTAATAGTATAGCTTCAGGAGTGCGAGTTCGAACCCACTAGTAACAAAACAAAATATATGCAATTGAGATATTATGGTATAAGTGATTACAATATCATGGAAATAAATCTAAATATAGAAATCAAAACTCTAATCTTAGAAATATAAGTTAATGTAGAAACTTTTTAAAAATTAAAAACAAATTCAAAAAATAGAAATAACATCTATAATTAGAAATTGACAATTTTGGAGTCCAATTTGCATAGAAAATCCAATTAAAAATAGAAATAATATCTACAATTAAAAAAATTTAAAAATATAAATTTCTAAATGCCACAAGGTTCTAAATTTAGTAAGAGTTCAGATCTATATAAATTATAGAATTTCTAATATTTTGAAAAGAAACTTTTAAACTTAAGCAACCTTCTAAAAATACAAACTGTCAATTTTAAATATTAGACTAAAATAGAAATTTCCAAAAGTAGCAGTATTTCAAAAAATAGAAATACTATCTAAAATTATAAAAAAATTAAAATTAGAAATTTCTCAATTCAACAAGTTTCTAAATTTAGTGAGATTTCCTGTAACACCCCGGATTTTCAATTTATTAATATATATGAAAATTACCCATTTAATTTGTGAATCATTAGATATGGATCTTATTTGGGTAAAGGGTTGGGTCATTACCCAATTAAGACCCAACAGATTGTGGAAATAGTTTTAATAAAAATTAAATGGGGTTGAATTTAAATTAGTAATGTAATATTATATAAATAAGGAAGGAGATAATTGTGCGTGGCCGAATATTGGTTATGCAATCTATGAATATGCGCATAAGGGGATTACTAAATAAGGATATATTGCATGGCCGTGTGAATGGGATTTGCACATCTAAGGAGATATGCGCATGATGTGTTAGAATATATCTAAAAAGGGTTCTTTCCCTTGAATAAAATCAGCACTAAGGGAATTACTATTTGAAGGGTCGGCAACTACTATTTATAGGCAACACAGGGGGCGCATGGCACTTTCTATTTGAGACACAAGCAAGGGCGCACGGTATAAGGGAATTACTAACTTGGTACCTTCTAAATTGGGACCAATTGGAAGTAATAAAATAGGCAACAAGGAGGGGCGCACGGCTTACACACATAGCCAAATTCTCTCTCCCTCTCAAGATCATTCTCGACATTACACAAAGAGAAGGAGAAGGCAGCCAGCAAGAGGTGTTCTCAGTTTTGTGGGAAAAATCAAGAAGAAAGGAGAAGGATTGGAAGAGCAAGAATCAATCGGAACCGGTTAGTATTTTATAAATTTTGTTTAAAAGAAAAGAACCATTGGGTTCGGCCATGGTGTATGGCCAAACCCCATGGAAGAAAATTGGGAGATGAATGAGTATTTTTAATGGAAAGGATGAACCATAGGGTTCGGCCATGCACATGGAAGAACATTGATTATTTAATGGAAGTTTGAATGACGAAAATCATGAAGGATGTTAGTTATTTTAATATAATTGAAAGATGAAAATCATAGATATATGATATTAAAGGGTTTTAATGATAATTTTGTGAAGAACCTTAGACCATGGGTTCGGCCATGGAGTATGGTCGAACCCCATAAATAATTATGGAATGATCATGGTATTAAATTTAATGGAAAGACATGGATATTGGTTGGAAACCATGGAAGGAATATCAATGTTTTGAAGGGATTAAATGGAGACCATGGAATAAGACTAAGGGATGAATGTTGATGATGAACCATAGGGTTCGGCCATGCCATGGAAAGGATATTAATAATTTTAATGGATTTAAAATGATGGGAAAGGTTATTTATGTTTTAATTTTAAATGGAGACCATGGGAAAATATAGATGGATTTAATATGGTGATTGATTAAATGGAAGATCAATGTTCAATAATTTTTAGAAAGAGGATTATGAACCATAGGGTTCGGCGAACCCCATGGAGTTGTGTTGGTATTTTTAATGAATGTTAATTTATTTGGAAGATGTTTATTAATTTAGAAAGTTTCTAATTATGGAAGGAATCTTGACCATAGGGTTCGGCCATTCATTTTAAACATGCATAGATACATACTTAACCCATGAAATGACTCATAAAATGGGTCATGGGGTTCGGCCATACACCATGGCCGAACCCATGATGATGTTATTTTCCTCATTTTTCTTGGATCTTTTACAACATTTTAGATCCATAGCAAGGTCCCTTCTTGAGGTGGTTTCAATCATACATTTAGATCATCATTTTTTTTTATCAACATTAACTACATTTTGAGTCCATTAACTTACCCATATTCCCCATCCTCTTCATGGTTCAAAAGACATCTAAGTCCACCAAAATCTTTCCATGGGGTTCGGCCATACAACATGGCCGAACCCATGGTCCATGGTTCATCTTCATCAAGGTTTGAGACCATAAATACTCATTAACATTTCTCCATGCCTCACTTGACCCCTTTAAAATTTTCTAACATTTAGCCATTCAAAACCCTAAAACCATTAACCAATCATTCCATGGTTTTCATCCTTTAAACCCATGGAGAAATACTTAATATCCTTCCATGGGGTTGTATGGCCGAACACTTTGTTTTATTATTTCTTCAAAAATCATATTTCCATGATTTGTTACTTGATGGTTCTCATACAAGAAACCCTAGGGTTTGGCCATGCAAAGGCCAAACCATACATTTTGATCATTCACCATACTTTTGACATGCATGAGGTCCTTCCCACATCTTCATAACAGTTAGGCATGGCCAAACCATGATCCTTGAACCCTTTTTGTCATGCATGCATACATACTCAAATATATACATAGTGTCCTTAGTATTCCATTATTTTTCTTAACCTATCTTACCCATTAGGGTTTGTCCATTTCTCATCCCCTTTCTTGGATGGATTTTAGATCCATGGCCCATAATATTTTGGCCACCAATTAATCCAAGAAAAATGGACTCCATGGTCTCCTTTTAACTCTTTTAAAAATAAACTCTTGTTGAGGACTACTTACCAATCCCGCGGCTCTTCCGGTTTCCTTTTGCTCCTCTTTGATCCTTAGCCTTCCCTCTTCCTCTTGTCTTTGATCTTCGGCCAATATATGAGCTTGATCAAGATGAGATCACCAAGTGTTGGTTCGGCCAAGATGGTGGTAGGTTTGAGAGAAGGAGAGGAGGAGAGAATGGGAAAACATCCTAAATCTTGGGTATTGAGATGGTGGTCGACCAAGCTTGGGATCTCCTCCTTTTCTCTAAGTCTTTTTTCCTTGTCTTTCTCCTTGTGTGAGGGTTGACCAAGAGAGGGAGGGAGAGAGGGAGAGAGTGAGATGGAAAATGAGATGGAAACCCTAGATTTTTCCACCTTGTTTTGGGTTGCTTCGGTTAGACTCCATCACCTCTCCATTGCCCAATCGTGGTCCATGCATGTCCTTAATCTTAGGCCTCTTGTCTCTTAGTGGTGGTGGTTGGGATGAGGTGGAACCACCACCTCTGTAACGCCTCAGATTTTCAGATTATTATTTTATGTGACAATTATTATTTTAAATGGTGGATTTTAGAATTGGACCTTATTTGGATCAAGAATTGGGCCATGACCCAATTAGGACCCAACTAATGTTGGAATTGGTTTTATTAAATGCAAATGGGTTGAATTAATTTAGTGATGCATTATATCTAATTTTAAACAAAAGATATTATGGTCGAGTAGTGGATTTGAAATATCCAAGTAGATGTTAAAAAAATCAAATAAAGATTATCTTGGCCGAATTTTAGATAATGATTTACATATTATGCACATGAGAGATATGTGGGATTTTTAAATCCACAATGATATGCTAGATATTTAAAAAGGGATGAAATATCTATGATTAAATTAAAAGATTATTTGGATTATGATTAGGGTTATGCGCATAGTACTTGCTAATAAGAATTAAAGGAAGTCTTAATAAGGCAAGGGAAAGTCGGATATGGCTAAATAAAGAGGGAAAGTCGGCCATGGTTAAATAAGGAAGGTTTGACATATGTCCAGTGTTTTGGTTATAACTTTTCACTCTGATATCTGATTGCTTTGATTCATTTTGCTTTGGAAAGAAAATTTCAAGGGCTACAAATTTGTAGTTTACCATTTTTTTCTGATTCGGAATTTAACAAGGTTAAAAAGGTGCTACAATATAGTATACGTGTAAAAAAAACAGGAAACACAAGAGGGAAAGATTCTATTAAGAACATTCTAATATGGGATTAAGGAGAGCTTCAAAAAAGGAGAGATCCATAGGGGTGCATGGTTTTTACAACCCCATTACCAAGTTACATTCCTCTCTCTCTCTCTCCCTCTCTCAAGTCCTCTCTTACACTGCAAGAGCAAGAGAAGAAAGGGCAGCAACTAGAAAGAGTTCTTGTTTGGATAAAATCAAAGAAGATTAGAAGAGCAAGGAAAAGGTTAGTATCTAAGTATTAATGTTATAATTTTATTTATGAAATCAAAAGAACCATAGGGTTTGGCCATGGTGGTTGGCCGAACCCCATGAAGAGAAAATTAGAGATAGGTAAATGGTTTTAAAAGAGAAGAAAGAACCATAGGGTTCGGCCATAGTACATGGCCGAACCCCATGGAAAGATTTGCTTAATTAATTGGTTTTAAAGATTGAAAACCATGGAGAGTGTTGATTTATTAATTGGGTTTATGTTCTTAGATCTTAAGTCATAGAAACCTTTGGTGATTGTATGTTTTAGATTCAAGAAAATCAATGAAAGAATATGGAATATGGGTCGGCCATGGCATGGCCGAACCATGGCGGTTTTATGGCTAATGGAATGGATCTAAAATAATAAAAAGGAGGAGTGAGGTTCGGCCATGGTGTATGGCCGAACCCCACCAAACATTATATGGATTGATGATTAATTTTGGATTAGATCTAAACCAAGGGCCAAGATCACGAACCATAGGGTTCGGCCATGGTGATTGGCCGAACCCAATGGGTTAAAATTGGAAAGTAAATGTAAAAGATGGACCTAGATCTAAAAGGGTGATGTTCGGCCATAGTGCATGGCCGAACCCCACTAGAGTTATTTTTGGAAACTTTATTATGGTAAGTATTTCTAAATTTCGGAAGCAATCCACATATGGAAGGAGTGGTTAATTATGGAAAAACAATATAATTTTGGAAGGTGTTTCCAAATATGGAAAGGAGGTTACTTATTAAGGAAAGTTTCTATTCTTGGAAGTGGATATTAAAATTAGAAAGTAGCTGCTTAAAGACCAAAAAAGTTATTTATGGAAACCGTACCAAGAATGGAAGGTAAGGCTTGATTATGGAACCTAATTTAAATGAAGGGATTGGTTGCCATAAGTGAGGTTCGGCCATAGTTATGGCCGAACCCCACTAGGATTAGTTTTTGGAAACCTTGTGAATTTTGGAATAAGATATTCAATTATAGAAGGGTTGTTGTTTAATTAAGAAACCTTCTAAATGTGGACCTTAGGTTAAAAATGGAAGGTAGAGTTATTTTTAGAAAACTTTCCAATTGTGGAAGGAGGTTTATATTTTTGGTAAGTTAAATAGGGAAACCTTCTAATGATAGTAGGAGAGATAAATAAAGGGCAGTTCTATTCTTGGAAGGTGAAATCTAAATTTGGAGACCTTCCAATTATAGAAAGGTGGAGATTAATTGGAAATTATACACCATAGGGTTCGGCCATGGTGTATGGCCGAACCCCATGTTCTAAATTAAGGGATTAAAGGTGTCTTTAAATTATGGTTTAAGGGCTGATTTGTGAATCAGATTATGAACCTACATTATGAGTTAGGTTATGTTAGTTTTAAAATAAATAAAGGATACAATGTATGGTATGACTTAATGGAGAAAGGAATGACATAAAAATGTAATTAAAATACCAAAGTAGGAGAACCATGGGTTCGGCCATGATGTATGGCAGAACCCCATGTGTTATGTTTGATGAACTTATTTGATTAGGGAAGTTTTTTTTTAAGGTCTAATTATGGAAGATTTAAATGGAGAAGGAAAACAATGGCAATTTGGTAAAAATGAGAGAATGTTGGACATAGGGTTCGGCCATGGTGTATGGACGAACCCCATGAATTATTTTATGGTATTATGTACTTTGGAAGCATGAATGGATGACTTGGAACCTAAGCAAAGAAAAGAGACTAGGATTATCAACAGTGGCATTCTCGTAAATATGTTTGAAAAATGTTAAACCATGCGTTCGGCAATACACCATGGCCGAACCCCATGGGGTTTTGTTTATATACTTAGACCTTGTAATTAGATGAGACTTGGTGTTGATTTATCATTATATTATAAGGTAACGGGATCGCACAAATGGTGCACGATCGGTGATCGAATCTTGGACGGAAACGGAAGGACTTGTGAACGATCTAAGGTAGGATTCCACCTCTTTGAAACCATGGATTATGTACTTGTTTTTCTCTTATGTTTGATGAAAATGTATTTCAAAGGATCTGATTTATTATTGAATTTCAAATGCTACGTTTACCTTGATTTAAATAGCATGGATTGATTATGTTTCAAAGGTGATTTTACATGCTAGGTTTTATTTGTATAAAGAGCATGTATTGGATAGTTTTCAAATGATGATTTTCAATGCTATGTTTATGTTATAAAATAGCATGTGTTTCATTGGCATCTCATGCATGGCATGGGGTGGAGGATTTATAACCGGAGGGGTCACACTCCGTCGGGGCGTCCGAAAAACCTATGTGCAACACCTTGATGTGATTTCCATCAAGAAGATTTTCGAAGGGTCTACACTCCCTCGGGGCGACCGAAAGACCTATGTGGTAAGCACACTTTATGTATAGGTGATGGGTGGGACTCATTGCATATTTGTCATCATTGCATGGCATGGATTTATATGGTTTTGATATCACTATGTTATATGATATGTTTGTACTAACCATGTGTTAGCCGTAATTGGAATACCTACTGGGCGCGTTGTACTAACGCCCTACTTCTACCCTGTAGTTGATGATACAGGTAATCAGGGGAACAATGAACCTAAGACGGACCAACATAGGAGCTTGGAAGACTTACTTTACGTGTTTTTGAATAAAGATACTCATGAACTTGTATTTGAGTATTTGGATTTCGGAATGTAATAACTTAGATGGTTGAATGTTTTGGTTTGATGATTATGACGTACGTTGCTATCTGGATTAGAACGTGGTTCTAATATAATTCCGCATATTGATGATTATGATTCCGCAGTTGTATGATTTTATTCCGCAAATCAGTATTGCTATGTGTGAACCATTTTATTGGACTGAGTCCATACACACATAGGGTTGGCCAGTTAAGGGTCGGACTTTGGAAGTTCGGACTTAGCTCGCGTCGTGACGTCCCGCGCTCTATTACTCTACTCTGTTACAAAAAAAAAAAGTATACACTGAATTTACGGGAAAAAGCGAGTGAAAAAGGGCGGGGCGTTACAGTTGGTATCAGAGCGAACCCGAAACTTGAATCTCTCGGAGTAAATTAATCCGGTCTCGTGCATTAATTTACTTCGTTAGACTCAGATGGATGATAGCAAAGGAAGTAGGGTCAAAATAATCAGATTATCAAACGTAGCAACATAGGATGTATTTCCCAGGAAACAAAACAAAATCAAAAGAGCTTATTTGGCAATTTCCCCAAAACCAGAGACATTATGTGATACATAGGAAAGTTCCCCAAACAAGAGACATTATGGGATACATAGAGAAACTCCCCAAAACAAAGGTTAATTGAGTAGATTTATTGTTGGCATTTGATATGCTTCTGTTTTTGTGATACAGAAGATTAACCTAAGTGGTGGTAAGAGAATGTAGGGGAAAAAGGAAAGATTTTGTAAGGGTTGTGGTTACATTTTGAAGGGTTTGTTCTAACCCTACCTATTGTGAGGAAAGTTTGATAAAATTTCAATAAAGAAGGCAAATTTAAGAGTTTACTAGGATTTTGGCACTGAGATGTAGGTGACAAGGTCACTTGATTTTATTGAGATGTGGCATGGGTGCATTTCACACGTGATATTGATGAGATAAGTGTATAGATCCCATGAGTAAGGCTTAGAGTAGCTGTAAGATCGTGGGAACCTCGATATGAAATACGGAGATTTGGTTCCGTAGGGTTACCGTTGAGGAGTGGGTCCCTTGCATGCTAAGCACTGGAGGGCGCTCTCACGGCTGTTTTGCACACTTGATGTGCGAGATGCGCAGAGCTAGGTACTGTTTTACCCCGTGGGGGTGGTACTAGCTTCGTCAGACGCGGTTCGACCGCCTTAGAGCTCGACTGAATCACCCTTGGGGTAAAGGGATGCAGGGCGAGGTAGACCGGATCACGTTGGACGTGGGTCTTCCGCTTAGTAAGTCATGGGCCCTAAGTCTTGCTAAGGGGTCGGGGTATATTATGATTTGTTATTGTTACTACAGTCATTCATTCGAGTGTGGTTCCTATGAATAAAATATCTCATGGTGGAAGATGTGCTTGGATTAAGTATGATCAAGAATGGATTAGTTATGCCATGAATGGATTATACCAAAAAAAGAGGTTATATTCATGGATACGTATAACCATGGAGGAGAGTTTCAATGGTGGTTTGGATTGATGCTGGATATTGGCATTAGGGTATACATATTGGTAACATGAAGGACATTTTGGTCCCATAGGTTGATATATTGGTCGTATATTAGACCGTTAGCCTTATGATAGACATATCAGTTTTACGAAGGTATTAGTCATGCCCATGAATGGATTATACCCACAAGGAGGGTTATATTCATGATGGTTATTAATCATGGACAGATGATACTCACTGATAAAATGGTACCAGGGATGGATGTGTGTAATCATGGATGATGGATTCCATGATGGTTTGGATTAATATCAAGTATCAGTACCAAGGTACATATGTCAAAAGTATGATGGACTTGTTGGTCTCATAGATGACTTATTGATTTAATGATTGGGACATGTTTCGATATACATTCCACGGTATAAGGAAAAGGTGTTAGTCGTATTACGACTTGTACCACAGGAAAGTTGGTATTCAAAGATACGTGGTATCGTAGAAGTGATGAACAAAAGGTGTTAGTCACATACTGATTTATGTGCAAATGAAGATATGTGTACTTAGTGGAAAGGGAAAAGTCTAGTGAAACTCGAATGGGAAACTATGGGCGACTGCCGAGTTAGACTGATCACCTGACTCTGTAGTTGGCCGATAGAATTCCAGGAGAGTGAAGTTAAGAGTCTAGTGAAACTCAATGGGAAACTATGGGCGACTACCGAGTTAGACTGATCACCTGACTCCGTAGTTAGCTGATTGAGTTCTAGAAGAGTGCAGCTAGAAAACCTAGTAAATGGAATCAGGAAAAGCTTTGAGCATAGGCTCGTCTTGGCAGGCTATCCCACACAGAGAGTAGACGAATGAACGTATTTAGTAAGTACATGTGGAAAAATATATTTTTGTTAGCAAGTAAAATGAAACAGAGTACATGAATTTACATAGGAATTGTAAATGGGTTCACGAGAAAAAAAGAAAACATGAGGCAGAGTAAATTCTGAGGGACATAAACTCATAGGTTGATATGAGTAAGTGTGATGTAATTAAGTGGTACTTGACAAAGATTGAACAGAAACAAAGAATAGATCCAAAAAGAATATGGGCTAAGATGTCTACTGGTGAAGTCATACCAGAATAGGAGTTACGACCAGGACAGGGTCTTCTATTCCGAGGAAGGATTTATGTACCTAAGAGCTGCAAAAAAGAATTATTGGTTGAAGCACATCAGACCAAACTCTCTATTCATCCGGGTAGCACCAAGATGTATCACGACCTGAAGAGACATTACGGGTGGCACGGACTCAAAAGAGATTTGGCAGAATTTGTGGCACACTGCTTAACTTGTCAGCAGGTTAAGACGGAATATCAGAAGCCAGCAGGGTTACTCAAACCCTTACCAGTGCCGGAATGGAAATGGGAGCACATCTCTATGGATTTTGTTATAAGGTTGCCAAGGTCATCAAAGGGCAATGATGCAATATGGGTCGTGGTAGATCGACTGACCAAGTCTGCACATTTCATGCCTATTAAGATGACAAATTCATCTGAGACTTTGGGACGACGATATATCAAGGCTATCATCAGATTGCATAGTATTCCTCGGACTATTGTGTCTGACAGAGATGGTCGATTCACTGGCAGAGTATGGCAGAGCATGTAGTCGGCCATGGGAACAGATTTATTGATTAGTACGACTTTTCATCCACAGACTGATAGACAGTCTGAGAGGACAATACAGACACTAGAAGACATGTTTAGAGCTTGTATGCTAGATTTCAAGGGTGGATGGGAGGATCACTTGCCGTTGGTAGAATTCTCATACAACAATAGTTACCAGGCAAGCCTCCAGATGGCATCATTTGAGGCATTATATGGTAGACCATGTAGGTCACCAGTATGATGGACAGAGGCCGGTGAGTCTGTATTGATTGGACCTGAGTTAGTTGCAGAGACTACAGCGCAGATACAGTTGATACGATAGCATTTATTGACTGCGCAGAGTTGTTAAAAGAGTTATGTTGAGAAGAGAAGGAGGTTCCTTGAATTTGAAGTGGGAGACATGGTGTTCTTGAAAGTCTCGCCACGAAAGGGACACATGAGGTTTGGAAAGAAAGAAAAATTATCACCAAGGTATGTGGGACCATTTTTTGTCATAAGACGGACGGGGGACGTGGCTTATCAATTGGAACTCCCATCACAGTTGGCATCTTTACACGACGTGTTCCATGTATCGATGTTGAGAAAGTATAATCCTGATCCTTCTCACGTATTGAGCGTACAAGACATAGAGGTCTAGAGCGACGTGACATACGTCGAGAAGCGGATCCGAGTGGTGGACACAAAACAAAGGGTATTACGAAACCGAGCGATCCAGTTTGTCAAGATAGTATGGGATCGACACGGTGTTGAGGAAGCTACATGGGAACTCGAGTAAGAAATGAGAAAGGCACATCCTGAATTATTTGGGTAAATGTTTGAAAACCCCTACTTCACTCGATTTTCAGGACGAAAATTATAAAAAAAGGGTTGTATTGTAACACCTCGGATTTTCAGACTATTATTTTATATGACAATTATTCTTTTAAATGGTGGATTTTAGAATTGGACCTTATTTGGATCAAGAATTGGGCCATGACCCAATTAGGACCCAACCAATGTTGGAATTGGTTTTATTAAATGCAAATGGGTTGAATTAATTTAGTGATGAATTATATCTAATTTTAAACAAAAGATATTATGGCCAAGTAGTGGATTTGAAATATCCAAGTAGATGTTAAAAAAATCAAATAAAGATTATCTTGGCCGAATTTTAGATAATGATTTACATATTATGCACATGAGAGATATGTGGGATTTTTAAATCCACAATGATATGCTAGAATATTTAAAAAGGGATGAAATGTCTATGATTAAATTAAAAGATTATTTGGATTATGATTAGGGTTATGTGCATAGTACTTGCTAATAAGAATTAAAGGAAGTCTTAATAAGGCAAGGGAAAGTCGGATATGGCTAAATAAAGAGGGAAAGTCGGCCATGGTTAAATAAGGAAGGTTTGACATATGTCCAGTGTTTTGGTTATAACTTTTCACTCTGATATCTGATTGCTTTGATTCATTTTGCTTTGGAAAGAAAATTTCAAGGGCTACAAATTTGTAGTTTACCATTTTTTTCTGATTCGGAATTTAACAAGGTTAAAAAGGTGCTACAATATAGTATACGTGTAAAAAAAACAGGAAACACAAGAGGGAAAGATTCTATTAAGAACAGTCTAATATGGGATTAAGGAGAGCTTAATAAAAGGAGAGATCCATAGGGGTGCACGGTTTTTACAACCCCATTACCAAGTTACATTCCTCTCTCTCTCCCTCTCTCAAGTCCTCTCTTACACTGCAAGAGCAAGAGAAGAAAGGGCAGCAACTAGAAAGAGTTCTTGTTTGGATAAAATCAAAGAGAAAGGAAGAGAAAGATTAGAAGAGCAAGGAAAAGGTTAGTATCTAAGTATTAATGTTATAATTTTATTTATGAAATCAAAAGAACCATAGGGGTTTGGCCATGGTGGTTGGTCGAACCCCATGAAGGGAAAATTAGAGATAGGTAAATGGTTTTAAAAGAGAAGAAAGAACCATAGGGTTCAGCCATGCACCATGGCCGAACCCCATGGAAAGATTTGCTTAATTAATTGGTTTTAAATATTGAAAACAATGGAGAGTGTTGATTTATTAATTGGGTTTATGTTCATAGATCTTAAGTCATAGAAACCTTTGGTGATTGTATGTTTTAGATTCAAGAAAATCAATGAAAGAATATGGAATATCGGTCAGCCATGGCGGTTTTTATGGCTAATGGAGTGGATCTAAAATAATAAAAAAGAGGAATGAGGTTCGGCCATGGTGTATGGCCGAACCCCACCAAACATTATATGGATTGATGATTAATTTTGGATTAGATCTAAACCAAGGGCCAAGATCATGAACCATAGGGTTCGGCCATGGTGCTTGGCCGAACCCAATGGGTTAAAATTGGAAAGTAAATGTAAAAGATGGACCAAGATCTAAAAGGGTGACGTTCGGCCATAGTGCATGGCCGAACCCCACTAGAGTTACTTTTGTAAACCTTATTATGGAAAGTATTGTTAAATTTGGGAAACAATCCACATACGGAAGGAGTGGTTAATTATGGAAAAACAATCTAATTTTGGAAGGCGTTTCCAAATATGGAAAGGAGGTTACTTATTAAGGAAAGTTTCTATTCTTGGAAGTGGATATTAAAATTAGAAAGTATCTACTTAAAGATCATAAAAGTTATTTATGGAAACCATGCCAAGAATGGAAGGTAAGGCTTGATTATGGAACCTAATTTAAATGAAGGGATTGGTTGCCATAAGTGAGGTTCGGCCATAGTTATGGCCGAATCCCACTAGGATTAGTTTTTGGAAACCTTATGAATTTTGGAATAAGATATTCAATCATAGAAGGGTTGTTGTTTAATTAAGAAACCTTCTAAATGTGGACCTTAGGTTAAAAATGAAAGGTAGAGTTATTTTTAGAAAACTTTCCATTTATGGAAGGAGGTTTATATTTTTGGTAAATTAAATAGGGAAACCTTCTAATGATAGTAGGAGAGATTAATAAAGGGAAGTTCTATTCTTGGAAGGTGAAATCTAAATTTGGAGACCTTCCAATTATAGAAAGGTGGAGATTAATTGGAAATTATACACCATAGGGTTCGGCCATGGTGTATGGCCGAACCCCATGTTCTAAATTAAAGGATTAAAGGTGTCATTAAATTATGGTTTAAGGGCTGATTTATGAATCAGATTGTGAACCTACATTATGAGTTAGGTTATGTTAGTTTTAAAATAAATAAAGGATACAATGTATGATATGAATTAATGGAGAAAGGAATGACAAAAAAATGTAATTAAAATACCAAAGTAGGAGAACCATCATGGCCGAACCCCATGTGTTATGTTTGATGAACTTATTTGATTAGGGAAGTTTTTTTTTAAGGTCTAATTATGGAAGATTTAAAGGGAGAAGGAAACCAATGACAATTTGGTAAATATGAGAGAATGTTGGACATAGGTTCGGCCATGGTGTATGGCCGAACCCCATGAATTATTTTATGGTATTATGTACTTTGGAAGCATGAATGGATGACTTGGAACCTAAGCAAAGAAAAGGGACTAGGATTATCAACAGTGGCATTCTCGTAAATATGTATGAAAAATGTTAAACCATGGGTTTGGCCATGGTGTATGGCCGAACCCCATGGGGTTTTGTTTATATACTTAGAACCTTATAATTAGATGAGACTTGGTGTTGATTTATCATTATATTATAAGGTAACGAGATCTCGCAAACGGTGAACGGTCTTAGGTTGGATTCCACCTCTTTGAAACCATGGATTATGTACTTGTTTTTATCTTATGTTTGATGAAAATGTGTTTTAAGGGATCTGATTTATTATTGAATTTCAAATGCTACGTTTACCTTGATTTAAATAGCATGGATTGATTATGTTTCAAATGTGATTTTACATGCTAGGTTTTATTTGTATAAAGAGCACGTATTGAATATGTTTTCAAATGATGATTTTCAATGCTATGTTTATGTTATAAAATAGCATGTGTTTCATTGGCATCTCATACATGGCATGGGGTGGACGATTTATAACCGGAGGGGTCACACTCCGTCGGGGCGTCCGAAAAACCTATGTGCAACACCTTGATGTGGTTTCCATCAAGAAGATTTCCGGAGGGTCCACACTCCCTCGGGGCGACCGAAAGACCTATGTGGTAGGTACACTTTATGTACAGGTGATGGGTGAGACTCATTGCATATTTGTCATCATTGCATGGCATGGATTTATATGGTTTTGATATCACTATGTTATATGATATGTTTGTTCTAACCATGTGTTAGCCATAATTGGAATACCAACTGGGCGCGTTGTACTAATGCCCTACTTCTACCCTGTAGTTGATGATACAGGTAATCAGGGGAACAATGAACCTAAGACGGACCAGGCATAGGAGCTTGGCAGACTTACTTAACGTGTTTTTGAATAAAGATACTCATGAACTTGTATTTGAGTATTTGGATTTCGGAATGTAATAACTTAGATGGTTGAATGTTTTGGTTTGATGATTATGACGTACATTACGATCTGAATGGATTAGAACCTGGTTCTAATATAATTTCACATATTGATGATTATGATTCCGCAGTTGTATGATTTTATTCTGCAAGTCGGTATTGCTATGTGTGAACCATTTTATTGGACTGAGTCCATACACACATAGGGTTGGCCAGTTAAGGGTCAGACTTTGGAAGTTCGTACTTAGCTCGCGTCGTGACGTCTTGCGCTCTATCACTCTACTCTGTTACAAAAAAAAAATATACACTGAATTTACAGGAAAAAGCGAGTGAAAAAGGGCGGGGCGTTACAACCTCACTTTAGGCCAATGCATGCCATAGCATGCCCCCAACTTAAGGATCTTGTCTAGCCATGGAGGGTGCATGCCCTCCACATGGCACTCCCAACCCCTCCATGGCCAACGGTTTTGGTTGCTTTGGATGAGGTGGAACCACACCTCATCTTTCGCCAATGCATGCTCTCCACCTAGGCTTTTGGTCTAGCCAAGGGGGGAGCATGCCTTCCACATGGCACTCCACTCTACCCAACGGTTTTGGATGGATTTTGTCTTGGTGGTTTGGTGGTTTCCATGAGATCAAACCACCCATTTGACTAACCTTTTTTCTAGGTGACTCACCCCCATTTAACTCACTCCATGTAATGCAACTCATTTATTTAAATTGATATCTAACTTAGGTCCTTTAATTACATAATTTAATTTCATTTATTTCTCTTTAATTTCTCCATGAATCCACCCATGGTTGACCAAGTCAACCATGTGGCCAGCCCCACCAATGCCTTGGCCCACCCGCCACCTCACTTGATGAGGTGGAGTTGGGTCCCACTTGATTATGTCACCTTGATTTATTCCAACTTAACTTAGGTGATTTTGATCAATTTATTCAATTCAATTCACCTTGATCCTCCTCAATTCCCTTTGACTTATCCATGGTTGACCAAGTCAACCATGGTGGTCGGCCCCACCTATGTTTTGATCCACACGCCACCTCACTTGATGAGGTGGAGTTGGGCCCCATTTGATTATGCCATCTTAATTCATCCAATTTAACTTAGGTGATTTTAATCACTTCATTCCATTCCATTTACCTTGATCACCATTGGGCCCATGGCCCAATTAAATTCACCTCCTACCCATTTACCCTAATGATCAAACCATCTTGACCCATTGGGTCTCAAATGGGTATTTGACCCAATTTACCATCCTTGACCCAATTAACCATCATTGACCCATTTAAATGAAATTAATCCAATCCTTGGTCCATTGGACCCTACTTGGGCCATTGCCCCAATTTTGATCTATCAACCATCCATTCCATCAAAATTCTTAATTTCAACAATTGAAATAAATAATAGCCAATGTAATTATTGATTTAAAAAATCCGGGCTATTACAATATAACCCTCTTTTGAAATTTTCGTCCCGAAAACTCGAGCGAAGTAGGGTTCCAAACAATCTTATACAAAAAGCTCTGGATGAGCGGCTCTCATTTCCGATTCAAGCTCCCAGGTGGCTTCCTCATTGCCATATCGATCCCATACCACCTTCACGAACTGAATGGCGCGGTTCCGTAGCACTCTTTGTTCATTCCCGATCACTCTGACCGACTTCTCCACATACGTCATCGCTTTGCACATCGACGTCTTGCACGTTCAACACATGTGAAGGATCGGGGTTGTACTTTCTCAACATGGACACATGGAACACATCATGCAAAGATGATAACTGTGGAGGAAGCACCAACTGATAAGCTACTTCCCCCACCCTCTTCAGGATTGGAAACGGCCCCACAAATCTAGGCGACAGTTTCCCTTTCTTCTCAAACCTCATGTGTCCCTTCCGTGGCGAGGCCTTTAAGAATACTAAGTCTCCCACCTCAAGCTCAAGGAACTTTCTCCTTCTGTCAGCGTAGCTCTTCTTACGACTCTGCGCAGTAAGTAGGTGTTGTCTTATCAACTTAATCTGCACCGTAGTCTCTGCGACAAGCTCGGGTCCAATCAGTGCAGGCTCACAGGCCTCTGTCCAGCACACTGGTGATCTACATGGCCTACCATATAAGGCCTCAAATGGAGCCATCTGGAGGCTTGTTTGGTAACTGTTGTTGTACGAGAACTCCACCAGTGGCAAGTGAACCTCCCATCCACCCTTGAAGTCCAGCATACATGCTCTCAAAATATCCTCCAACGTCTGTATCGTCCCCTCCGACTGTCCATCAGTCTGTGGGTGGAATACTGTGGTAGTCAATAAGTCGGTCCCCATAGCCGACTGCATGCTCTGCCATACTCTGCTGGTGAATTGGCCATCTCTATCGGACACAATAGTCCTGGGAATACCATGTAGTCTGATGATATCCCGGATGTACCGTAGACCCAAGGTCTCAGATGAATCTGTCATCTTGATGGGGAGGAAATATACGGATTTGGTCAATCGATCTATCACGACCCATATCGCATCGTTGCCCTTTGATGACCTTGGCAATCCTGTCACAAAGTCCATGGAGATGTGCTCCCATTTCCACTCCGGCACTGGTAAGGGTTTGAGTAACCCCGGTGGCTTCGGATGTTCCGTCTTAACCTGCTGACAAGTTAGGCAGTGAGCAACAAACTCTGCCACATCTCTTTTGAGTCCATGCCACCAATAGTGCCTCTTCAGGTCATGATACATCTTGGTGCTACCTGGATGAATAGAGAGTTTGGTTTGGTGTGCCTCGATCAATAGCTCTCTTCTACAGCTCTTAGGCACATTTGTCTTGCCTCGGAATACAAGATCCTGTCCCGGTCGTAATTCCCATTCTGGTACACCCTCACTGGTAGTCATCTTAGCCCATATCTCCTCCACCTCTGGATCTGTCCGTTGCTTTTGTTCAATCTTGGAGACCATGTTGGATCGTATGATCAGATTATACATACTCCCATGGTTCTTGATATACAAATTGAACTCTCGAATGGTGTTCAGCATATCGCATTTCGTCCTAATCAAGCTGGCCACTGTCGCATATGACATGCGGCTGAGGGCGTCCGCCACTTTATTCTCCTTGTCAGGATGTTATCGAAGTGCGAACTCATAATCTTGCAGATATTCCATCCATCTGCGGTGTCTCATGTTGAGTTCCTTCTGATCAAACAAATATTTCAGGCTCTTATGATCTGAAAACACCTCAAACTTCTCACCATAAAGGTAGCGTCTCCAGCTTTTGAGAGTGAAGACCACTGCTACTAGCTCCAAATCATGTGTGGGATAGAGGCGTTCATGAATTTTCAACTGTCTTGAACCATAAGCCACCACACGTTGACTCTGAGTGAGAGAACACCCAAGTCCCTCTCCTGAAGCATCACAATATACCTCATAGCCCTTGCCCCTTTCCAGCAAGATCAAAATAGGAGCGGTTGTAAGCCTCTCCTTTAGCTCCTCAAATCTCCAGTTGCACATATCTGACCACTCAAATTTGACTCCCTTCTGAGTGAGTCGGGTAAGGGGAGATGCAATGTTGGAGAAGTCCATGATGAACTTCCTATAGTAACCGTCCAATCCCAGAAAACTGCAGATCTCGGTCACATTCGTCAGTGCTTTCCACTCTCTCACTGCCGCCACCTTAGCTGGGTCCACGGCTATTCCTTCCGTTGACGTGACATGTCCTAGGAAATTAGCCTCAAATAGCCAGAACTCACATTTGTTCGCTTTGGCATATCATTGATTTTTCTTTAGGGTGTCCAAGGCTATCCTTGGATGTCCTGCTTGCTCCTCCTGATGGTTGGAAAATCAGGGTATTGTTAATGAAAGCGATTACAAATTTATCCGAATAAGGACGAAAGATTTTATTTATCAGATCCATGATTATAACCCCTCTATGGGTATAATCCATTCATGGGCATAACTAACACCTTCGAAGGACTATTTTGTCTATCATAGGGCTAATAGATCTAACATACGACTAATGCATCGACTGTGAATAAAAAATGTCTATCATAAGACCAATATGTTAACTTATGGAACCAAACTGTCCTTCACATTACCAATAAGTCTACCATAATGCCAATGTCCGGCACCAATCCAAATCACCATGGAAACCCTCATCCATGGGAAGATAATATCTATCCATAGAACTGTCACTTTTACCATGGAACCGCTGTATCTATCGGGGGATCGGTATACCCACCAATTGTCATCATCGACACATTGATCGAATTAGTTTCTCATCAACATCTACGTTCACATACTCGGGGAAATTGCCTAATCATCATCTTGCATTCTTTGTTTGGGAAGTTGTTTTCTATGTATAACATAATGTCTCTCTCTTGGGGGAATTGCCAAATAAGCACCCTTAGTTTTGGGGAAAAACTTCCCAAGTATCACATGATGTCTCTTATTTGGGGAATTGCCAAATAAGCACCTTGTATTTCTTGTCTTTGGGGAAATTTTCCCAAGTCTCAAGTACCATTTCTCAATTTGGGGGAATCATGATGTTTCTCATTTTGCCTATGCATCAAGTGTTCTTTCTCAACTTGGGGAAATTGCCAAATAAGCATCTTGGTATTTGGGGAAATCGGGGAAACATCTCCTATTTTTACTATGTTTGATAAATCCATCACTATTTCTCAATTTGGGAAAAATCTGGGTATTTCTCATTTTCGGGGAATTTTCCTATGTATCAAATATTGTTTCTCATTTTTTGGGGAAGTATGCCCCATCTTGCTACGTTTGATAAATCCAATTTATAGTGACTGTCCTTCCCTTGTTATCATTCCATTTCGTCAAATATTGCTCTCAGATTGAATGCTTCAGTCTAAGTCTAACGAAGTAAATTAATCCGGCCCCCGTGCAAGGGACTCTGAAGAGTCGGTCAGTTAGGATTCTTATCTATCAGTGAGACATGAAACCGTCTTAATCTTACTTCGAAAGATTCATTCTTCCGGTTTCGCTCTGATACCAACTGTAATGCCCCGCCCCTTTTCACTCGCTTAGCCGAAAAATCAGAGTCTATTTTTTTTTTAAATAAAGAGTGACAAAGAGCGAGGGACGTCACGACGTGAGTTAAGTTCGAGTTTCCAAAGCCCGGCCCTTAACTGGCCAACCCTACGTGTGCGTGGAACTAAGTCCACGAGAACGGTTCACATGTAGAAAGTAAGCTTGCGGAATTATAACTTAATTTGGAATTATAATAGAATCTATCCTACCAATTTTAGATAGCAAGGAATTACATCACTTAAATTATAAAATACCTCAAAATTAGAATGTCCAAGATAAAGTCCAAACCATAGCAAGTAATCTAAAATATTAAAGTCCAACGAGCTAAGTTACTCAAATTACATTTCCAAATTAAAACTTAAGTAAATAAATTAGCTCGCTCCTCCAAGCTCCTACGCTTGGCTCCGATCACGTCCTTCACTTCCTCCATTTCCTGCGTTATCATCTAAGGTGGAAGTAAGGAGTTAGACAATGCGCCCAGTAGGTACTCTGAGTAGGGTCAACACATGGATTAGTACAAACAAACACATAGATATAAATAATATCAAAACCATGCAAGTCAATGCCATGCAATGGGTGTCATATGCCATGAATCCCACCCATCATCCATGTCACCATCACATAGTATCCTCTTGATGGAAAAGCCTCATCAAGGTATCGGAAACACATAGTATCCCTCTTTATGGAAAAGCCTCATTAAGGTATCACAAACACTTAGTATCCCTCTTGATGGAAAAGCCTCATCAAGGTGTCACAAACACATAGTATCCCTCTTGATGGAAAAGCCTCATCAAGGTATCACCAACACTTAGTATCCCTCTTGATGGAAAAACCTCATCAAGGTATCACAAACACATAGTATCCCTCTTGATGGAAAAGCCTCATCAAGGTATCATAAACACTTAGTATCCCTCTTGATGGAAAAGCCTCATCAAGATGTCACAAACACATAGTATCCCTCTTGATGGAAAAGCCTCATCAAGGTGTCACAAACACATAGTATCCCTCTTGATGGAAAAACCTCATCAAGGTATCACAACTCCATAGTATCCCTCCCATGCCATGCATGAGGTGCAAGTGCAGCATGCTATTTAATAATAATAAACACCATAGCATCCAAAATCCCATCAATAAGACATAACATTTGATACCAAAATAATTCAAGTAAAAGCATCATATACACATATTCCATGGTTTTCAATGAGGTAGGAATCCTACCAAAGACCAACTAATAGGCCTCGCGTTTCCATCCAAGAATTCGGTCACCGATCGCGCACCGCTTGTAAGATCCCATTACCTTATTACACATCAACAAATTAACCCAATGTTTCAACCATGCCTACGTCCATTATAAATTCCTTAGTGGGGTTTGGCCATACACCATGGCCAAACCTCACTAACTAGGTTTTTGGGTTCCTTTTTAAATCCTTAGATCCATTTAGTCATGTGGGTCTAAAATCAGCCACCCTTTGGTTCATTTATCCAACACATAAGGTCATCATTAAAAGTCCCCAAGTCCAAAACCATCCCCCATGAGGTTCGGCCATACACCATGGCCGAACCTATGGTTCTTCATTTTGGCCATATTTACATTTTTGCCACTCCTTCTTCCCATGGTTAAGCACCTTTTATTTATGCATGTCCATATCCCTAACTGATCCATAAACATGGATCCATCAATGCCTCATTAATCATGACACAAAACACATTATAAATCAGCCCTTTCCTTAACTTAATACCCATTCGTTTTAAACATGCATAGATCCATACTTAACCCATGAAATGACTCATAAAATGGGTCATGGGGTTCGGTCATACACCATGGCCGAACCCATGATGTTATTTTCCTCATTTTTCTTGGATCTTTTACAACATTTTAGATCCACAGCAAGGTCCCTTCTTGAGGGGGTTTCAATCATACATTTAGATCATCATTTTTTTTTTATCAACATTAACTACATTTTGAGTCCATTAACTTACCCATATTCCCATCCTCTTCATGGTTCAAAAGACATCTAAGTCCACCAAAATCTTTCCATGGGGTTCGGCCATACAACATGGCCGAACCCATGGTCCATGGTTCATCTTCATTTGCAAGGTTTGAGACCAT
The DNA here is from genome assembly GCA_022113865.1 of Chimonanthus praecox. Lineage (NCBI taxonomy): Eukaryota > Viridiplantae > Streptophyta > Magnoliopsida > Laurales > Calycanthaceae > Chimonanthus > Chimonanthus praecox. The sequence goes on from CM039094.1 coordinate 38,450,716, forward strand.
AAATACTCATTAACATTTCTCCATGGTTTCCTCACTTGACCCCTTTAAAATTTTCTAACATTTAGCCATTCAAAACCATGAAACCATTAACCAATCATTCCATGGTTTTCTTCCTTTAAACCCATGGAGAAATACTTAATATCCTTTCATGGGATTCGGCCATACAACATGGCTGAACCCTATTGTTTATTATTTCTTCAAAAATCATATTTCCATGATTTGTTACTTGATGGTTCTCATACAAGAAACCCTAGGGTTTGGCCATGCAAAGGCCAAACCATACATTTTGATCATTCACCATACTTTTGACATGCATGAGGTCCTTCCCACATCTTCATAACAGTTAGGGTTTGGCCATGCAATGGCCAAACCATGATCCTTGAACCCTTTTTGTCATGCATGCATACATACCCAAATATATACATAGTGTCCTTAGTATTCCATTATTTTTCTTAACCTATCTTACCTATTAGGGTTTGTCCATTTCTCATCCCCTTTCTTGGATGGATTTTAGATCCATGGCCCATAATATTTTTGCCACCAATTAATCCAAGAAAAATGGACTCTATGGTCTCCTTTTAACTCTTTTAAAAATAAACTCTTGTTGAGGACTGCTTACCAATCCCGTGGCTCTTCCGGTTTCCTTTTGCTCCTCTTTGATCCTTAGCCTTCCCTCTTCCTCTTCTCTTTGATCTTCGGCCAATATATGAGCTTGATCAAGATGAGATCACCAAGTGTTGGTTCGGCCAAGATGGTGGTAGGTTTGAGAGAGGGAGAGGAGGAGAGAATGTGAAAATATCCTAAATCTTAGGTCTTGAGATGGTGGTCGGCCAAGCTTGGGATCTCCTCCTTTTCTCTAAGTCTTTTTTTCTTATTTTTCTCCTTGTGTGAGGGTCGACCAAGAGTGGGAGGGAGAGAGTGAGATGGAAAATGAGATGGAAACCCTAGATTTTTCCATCTTGTTTTGGGTTGCTTGGGTTAGACTCCATCAGCTCTCCATTGCCCAATCGTGGTCCATGCATGTCCTTAATCTTAGGCCTCTTGTCTCTTGGTGGTGGTGGTTGGGATGAGGTGGAACCACCACCTCACTTTGGGCCAATGCATGCCCTAGCATGCCCCCAACTTAAGGATCTTGTCTAGCCATGGAGGGTGCATGCCCTCCACATGGCACTCCCAACCCCTCCATGGCCAACGGTTTTGGTTGTTTTGGATGAGGTGGAACCACCACCTCATCTTTGGCCAATGCATGCTCTACACCTAGGCTTTTGGTCTAGCCAAGGGGGGAGCATGCTTTCCACACGGCACTCCACTCTACCCAACGGTTTTGGATGGGTTTTGTCTTGGTGGTTTGGTGGTTTCCATGAGATGAAACCACCCATTTGACTCACCCATTTTCTAGGTGACTCACCCCCATTTAACTCACTCCATGTAATGCAACTCATTTATTTAAATTGATATCTAACTTAGGTCCTTTAATTACACAATTTAATTCCATTTATTTCTCTTTAATTTCTCCATGAACCCACCCATGGTTGACCAAGTCAACCATGTGGCCAGCCCTACCAATGCCTTGGCCCACCCGCCACCTCACTTGATGAGGTGGAGTTGGGTCCCACTTGATTATGCCACCTTGATTTATTCCAACTTAACTTAGGTGATTTTGATCAATTTATTCAATTCAATTCACCTTGATCCTCCTCAATTCCCTTTGACTTATCCATGGTTGACCAAGTCAACCATGGTGGTCGGCCCCACCTATGTTTTGGTCCACACGCCACCTCACTTGATGAGGTGGAGTTGGGCCCCATTTGATTTTGCCATCTTGATTCATCCCAATTTAACTTAGGTGATTTTAATCACTTCATTCCATTCCATTTACCTTGATCACCATTGGGCCCATGGCCCAATTAAATTCACCTCCTACCCATTTACCCTAATGATCAAACCATCTTGACCCATTGGGTCCCAAATGGGTATTTGACCCAATTGACCATCCTTGACCCAATTAACCATCATTGACCCATTTAAATGAAATTAATCCAATCCTTGGTCCATTGGACCCTACTTGGGCCATTGTGCCAATTTTGATCCATCAACCATCCATTCCATCAAAATTCTTAATTTCAACAATTAAAATAAATAATAGCCAATGTAATTATTGATTTAAAAAATCCGGGCTATTACAACATCACTCACCATTGTATCCCCAGTCAGAGACACATCGTTGGGGCTTATATGCACAACAGTGAATACTGAACTTGCTGGACTCAGATTTGAGTTCAATTATTTGGTATTCGATATGTCATAATATGATATTATTTTCGGCATGGACTGGTTGGCTAGCTTTAAGGCCAACATTGACTGTTATCGCCGCAGAGTGACATTTTGGTCACCCGAGGGAAAACAACATGTGATGCGTATAGACAAACAAAGCAGACTGCATGAAGAGTTGAATCACCTAGTATTGAACAGTATCCAAATTAACAAGGCACCGATAACAGAACTTCCGGAGATAGTAAGGGACTATGCAGACGTTTTTCCAAAGGAACTCCCTAACTTGCCTCCCATGAGGGAGATCAATTTTTGAAATTAAGTTGTACCCTGACACTGAACCAGTGTCATTACCACACTACCGGATGGCACCAGTGGAGATGTCCGAGTTAAAGAAGCAGATCGATGAACCGCTTAGACTGGGATGCATTCGGAACAGTACATCGGCTTGGGGAGCTCCGGTTTTATTTGTGAAGAAGATGGATGGTTCACTCCGTATGTGTGTGGATTACCGAAAACTGAACCAGCTGTCGGTCAGAAACAAGTACCCTCTACCCAGGATCGATGACTTATTTGATCAACTTAGAGGTTCCAGTCATTTCTCTAAGATTGACCTGATGTCCGGATACCATCAAATTTGGATTAAGGAGGAGGACATAGAAAAGACTGCCTTCAGAACGCGGTATGGACTATTTGACTTTGTAGTCATGCCGTTTGGACTCACCAATGCACCGGCTGTGTTCATGGATCTAATGAATAGGATTTCCGTCCTTACTTGGACTAATTTGTTATTGTGTTTATTGATGACATCCTGATTTATTCCAAAAGTAAGGAAGAACACGCTGAGCGCCTGAGGATAGTTCTGGACACTTTGAGGAAGAATAAACTATATGCCAAAGCCAGCAAATGTGAGTTTTGGTTATCTGAGGTCAACTTTTTGGGGCATGTTATATCAGCAGAAGATATAGCTATGGATCAGGGCAAGGTGGCGGCAATAAGAGAGTGGAAAGCACCGAAAAATGTAACCGAGATCCGTAGCTTCTTGGGATTGGCTGGTTATTACAGAAAGTTTATTACGGATTTCTCCACGATTCCATTTCCACTGACCCGACTCACTCAGAAAGGAGTCAAATTTGAGTGGTCAAATTTGTGCAACCAGAGATTTGAGGAGCTGAAAAATAAACTTACAACTTCACCTATCTTAATTTTGCCCGAAAGAGGCAAGGGTTATGAAGTACAATGCGATGCTTCAGGAGAGGGACTGGGGTGTTCACTCATGCAAAGTCATGTGTGGTGGCTTATGGTTCAAGACAATTGAAAATACATGAACGCCTCTATCCTACTCACGATCTTGAACTAGCCGCAGTGGTCTTCGCTCTCAAAAGCTGGAGACATTATCTACATGGCGAGAAATTTGAAGTGTTTTCAGATCATAAGAGCTTGAAATACTTGTTTGATCAGAAAGAGCTCAACCTGAGGCAGCGTAGATGGATGGAATATCTGGCAGATTATGAGTTCGCACTTCGTTATCACCCTGGCAAGGCGAACAAGGTGGCGAATGCACTCAGCCACATATCACATGCGTCGGTGGCATGTTTGATCAGGATAGAATGGGAGATGTTGAATACCATACGAGACTTTAATCTATATATCAATAACCATGGGAGTATGTACAGTCTGATCATACGGTCCAACATGGTTATCAAGATTGAAGAGGAACAGCGGACAGACCCGGAAGTGGAGGAGATATGGGCTAAGATGTCTACTGGTGATGTAACGCCTCGCCCTTTTCCAACCTTCCAAAAATCAGAGTCTATTTTTCTTTTTTTTATAAATAATCAAGTGGAAGAGAGCGGGGAGACGTCACGACGCGAGCTAAGTCCGAACTTCCAAAGTCCAATCCTTAACTGGCCACCCATGTGTGCAGGGACTAAGCCCATGAAAATCGATCCACACATGGTACTAAATAAAACTTACGAAATATACATAACTGATTGCGGAATAAGTTAAATATGCGGAACTAAACTGTTTAGATAGCAAAGTACAAGTCATCTATCCAAAATTACTTAAATCAATTAACCATCATTAAAACTATTCACAAACCATAGCAGTTATCTCCATTATTACATATCCATGAAGCTTATCCAAATAACAATAATTAAGAAATTCAATCCAACACCCAAGAGCTTATGCTTGGCTTCCCTCGCGATCATTGGCCTTTGCCTTTCCCTTTCCTTTTCCTGCATCATCCTCTAAAGATAGAATTATGGCGTTAGATTAACGCGCCCAGTAGGTTTCCGATTAGGGCTACCACATGGTTAGTAAATAACATGCATATATCATAATATATGATCATTAAAAACATCTGAAATCAATGCTATGTATATAAATGCAAATGTAATGAGTCCCACCCATCACAAGTATACATAGCTATCACTTGACGGGACTCTCACGTCAAGGTAATCACAGTACTCCTCATTTCCTATGGATAGGACTCTTATGTCAAGGTAATCTACAGTACTCCTCATTTCCTATGGATAGGAACCTTATCATTAATTTATTCCTCTTGGAGGGACTCTCATCACCTAAGGAGGCTCCACAGATGCATCACGGGCATACCGACGGAGTGTGGGCTCCGGCTTCCATAATCATCACCTCATGCCATGCATGAGATGTCAATGAATATATGTCAATTGTAAATATATATCTCATCATTCAAATCCAATTTGAAACATAAAACAATAACAATATATCTCATAAAAACCATGATAAAACCAATTATAAAAGTGGTTACAAGTGTAACACCTCGGATTTTCAGTTAATCATTTTATATGAAATTACCCATTTTAATTATGAATTTTAGATTGGATTTGTATATGGATAAAGAATTAGGCCATGACCCAATTAGGACCCAATTGATTGTGAAATTGGTTTTATTAAAATTTAAATGGGTAGGATTAAATTGGTGGTGAATCATATCCAAATTTGAATAAAGGATCTTATGGCCGAACCCCATGGACCAAGTTAACTTAGAGATTGGTATAAATGGCAATAATGTAAATTGGTTTCAAACATGAAGATTATGGATCTATGTTTAGGGATTTTAAAAGGGATTTTGAAGGATGAATTCCATGGAAAGAACAATGTTTTATTTTAAATAGATTTGTGTTGATGCTTTCTTAGATGCATGAAAACTATGGAGGGCTATGTTGTTTGAATTCATTTAAAAGAGAACCATAGGGTTCGGCCATGGTGTATGGCCGAACCCCATGGAGTGGTTATGCTATTTTGAATGTTTGTTAATTATTTTTGGAAGGTGGAGTTCTAATTTAGAAAGATCTAAGAATAGAAAAAAGGGATTGTTTTTGGTAGATGGAGTTGGAATGGAGAATAAAATAAGAAATTATCTAATTTTAGAATTGGTTGCTAAAATTGGAAAGCATACAATTATGGAAGGTGTCTGCTTAATAAGGAAACCTTCCATTTATGGAAGGAGGTTGATAATTTTAGTAAGTTTAAATATAGAAATCTTCTAATAATAGAAGGGGAGATTAACAAGGGGAAGTTCTATTTTTGGAAGGTAAAATCTAAATTGGGAAAGCTTCCAATTATGGAAAGGTGGAGTTTAATTTGGAAACTATACACCATAGGATTCGGCCAAGGTGTATGGCCGAATCCCATGGTCCAAATTAAGGGATCAAATGGCATTTTAATTCATGTTAAGGGCTGATTGATGAATCGAGTTATGAACCAATTTTTGGGTTCAGGTGTCAAGGATTAAAGGATTATATTATGAATTATTTTATCCATTATTATGGAACTTAAGCCTTATGGAAATAAGGGAGGTAAAATGACTATGGATAAGTATAGTTATAGTAGCAATTTTGAAATTATGAGGAAATATTGGACATAGGGTTCGGCCATGGTGTATGGCCGAACCCCATGAAGTATTTTATGGACTCGGGGTCTTAGGTCATGTTTGTTTTATGAATCAATATATGGAATTATTTGGTGGACTTGGGATTTTTATGTTACGGTTATGAACTTGTAAATGGGCCATGTTTGGGTCTATGTATGGATTAAATAAATGGTTTACCAAACCAAGGGATGAAGGGTGAAAAGAATGGAAAGATAGATATAATGGCATAAATAAGTAATTAAATGAATAAATTCTACGGAGTGGCAAGATTGTAAATACTTGCTAAAAATAGAAGTTTAGCCATGAATGGCATTTTAGTAATTATATGAATTAATGGACCAATGTTTTGGGACCTAAAACTTAGGTGACGAGACCAATGGCAATTTGGTAAATAAAGGGTAAAAATGAGGAATGGTGTATGGACTTAAAATATTGTGAATCAAGTGAGACTTGGTTTTGATTTATTATTATATATAAGGTAACGGGATCTCGCAAGCGGTGCGCAATCGGTGATCGACTCTTGGACGAAAACGCAATGACTCGTGATCGGTCTTAGGTAGGATTCCACCTCTTTGAAACCATGGATTATGTACTTGTTTTTATCTTATGTTTGATGAAAATGTGTTTCAAAGGATTTGATTTATTATTGAATTTCAAATGCTACGTTTACCTTGATTTAAATGGCATGGATTAATTATGTTCCAAAGGTGATTTTACATGCTAGGTTTTAATTGTATAAAGAGCATGTATTGGATATGTTTTCAAATGATGATTTTCAATGCTATGTTTATGTTATAAAATGGCATGCGTTTCATTGGCATCTCATGCATGGCATGGGGTGAAGGATTTATAACCGGAGGGGTCACACTCCGTCGGGGCGTCCGAAAAACCTATGTGCAACACCTTGATGTGATTTGCATCAAGAAGATTTCCGGAGGGTCCACACTCCGTCGGGGCGACCGAAAGACCTATGTGGTAGGCACATTTAAGTACAGGTGATGGGTGGGACTCATTGCATAATTGTCATCATTGCATGGCATGGATTTATATGGTTTTGATATCACTAAGTTATATGATATGTTTTGTACTAACCATGTGTTAACCCTAATTGGAATACCTACTGGGCGCATTGTACTAACGCCCTACTTCTACCCTTAGTGGATGATGCAGGAAACGAGGAAAACGCTAAACGCAGAAAGGGACAAGCATAGGAGCTTGGAACGCTTTTAGTTTTACATTGTGTTTAAGATACTCTGGGATTTATATTGAGAGTATCCAGATTTTCAGAATGTAATAACTTAGATGAAATGCTATGGTTGGATGTTTTATTTGGATAATGATGATTGTGATTTTTATTGACTAAGTACTTTGCTATCTGAATGGAATCAAACTTGGTTCTATTATGATTCCGCAAATTGATGTTATGATTCCGCAAGTTGTGATTTTTATTCCGCATGTTGATATTGTTATGTGTGAACCATTTTAGTGGACTGAGTCCATGCACACATAGGGTTGATCAGTTAAGGGTCGGACTTTGGAAGTTTGGACTTAACTCGCGTCGTGACATCCCGCGCTCTATCACTCCACTCTGTTACAAAAAAAATAGACTCTGAATTTACAGAAAGAAGGGAGTGAAAAAGGGCGGGGCGTTACAACAAGTAGGTAGGAAACCTACAGAAAGTTCTCTTAAATAGTCCGCTCTTTTTTAAGCGTCACCCGTTCACAACTCGCGCGCCGTTCACGTTCCGTTACCTTGTTTATATAACAGCAAGTCAATATACTATCATTTAATTTCCATTTACATCTAAGTCCCAAAAACCATCTTGTGGGGTTCGGCCATACACATGGGCGAACCTCACCCACTTTGGATTTGATCCTCGTTTTCATTTGATCAATACCATCCATATAAACACCTTATATTACATAATATAACTTGGTAGGGTTCAGCCATACAACATGGCCGAACCATACCACCTTGGTTTGACCCCTCTTTCAAGTCCTTTAATCCTTTATTCCATTATAACTTATATTTACGGTTTTACCACTAGACTAACCAATAATTAATCTTGCTAACCACTATTATCAAAACAAATCTACCTTAGTGGGGTTCGGCCATACAACTTGGCCGAACCTCACTATCTCCAACTTGGTCCTTTAATCCATTCTAATTACTTTCAAATGCCATTCAAATCATCCATTTACCTAGCCTTTAACCGTTCATCATTGTCACTCTATGGGGTTCGGCCATACACATGGTCGAACCCTATAGTTCCTTTTTATTTACCAAAGAATGGATCTTATAACCTCATCCATTGGAACATCTTTGGACCTTATTAAAGTCAAACACCATTCATATCACTTAGTGGGGTTCGGCCATAACCCGTTGCCGAACCTCACCCCTTTTGGTTTTGGGTGCTACTCTTTGCTATCCTTGTTGATAAACAATGAGCATCTAAGGCCATTATTCTTTCATCTATGTTAACCTTTAAAACATCACAACAACCATTAACAATTACTAATCATAAACTTAAATCCAAATACCCATACAAGGGTCCATTTATCCCATAAAATGGTCCATGGGGTTCGGCCATACACATGGCCGAACCCTATGGTTCTCTTGGTTCAACACTTCCCATAATTATTCATGGTTTTGACATACTAAAACCATAAGAAAGATATGGTTCAACCATACATTTGGCCAACCCAAGACGTACACCTTAACCCTTCCATACCTTGTAAACCATCAAAGATTACCTTAAGCTTATTAAATCCTTTCGTGGGGTTCGGCCATCCCAAGTGGCCAAACCCTATGACCCATGATTTGGATCTCTTTAACATATATCTTATGTCCATTAACAACATATAAAAATCTCCATAGTATTGCATGATTCTTAGCTTTCAAAACCATCAACCTAACCAAATCTTTTCATGGGGTTCGGCCATCCAAAGTGGCCGAACCCTGTGATCCACTTTTACCCTTTTTAAACAACATTTATCCAAGGTTTAAACCCTTGATGGATTCGGCCATTCCATGGCCAAATCATGCTCCTTTTACCAATTTATTTGACTAAATTCTTATGTAAACACTTACCAATTTCCTTTGCTTCTCTTCTCTCCTTTTGATCCTTGCTTTCTTCCTTCTTGCTCCCTTAGTCCTTAGCTGATTGAAAGCTTGAACAATGGTGAAAACACCAAAGGATAAATCGGCCAAGAATGGATTTTTGAGAGAGGGAGAGAGAGATGAATTCTATGGTTCCTTTGAGGTGAAACTCGGCCAAAGGGTAGTGAACCTCCTTTGTAAAACAGCCCCCAAAATCCTCTCAATCACCCTCATTAATTCTTGCTCTAACCAAGGAGTCACTTGATGCCAACCATGGCATCCCTTGGCACTCCCAACGTTGGGTCTTGGGGTTCCATCATGAGAAGGAAACCCTCCAAATTTCCCATGAGATTTTATCTCATTTCATTAACCTTATGCATGGGAAACACTCCATGCCATCAACGTGTGGGACCTATTTTTGGTGATGTTTGAGACCAAGGCAACTCTTCACCTCCCACCTTGACTCACTTGAACTACAAAGCCCCTTTGGTTTCCATTTTAACTCACCCAACTCATTAGCCCAACTCACCACATTTAATGCCATTCATTTAATGCACTTGAGTCAACTCCACTACTTAATTCAAATCCAACTCATTTCAATCCCAACTCAACCTGATTTAACTCATCCTTTGAGCTCACATGAGGGTCCACACGGTCAACCATGGTCAACATGGTCAACATGCCCCATTGGGTCCCCATTTAGCTCATTGACCCAATTGGCGCCATGACCCATTTATGGGTGGTTTACCCATTTAAATGTGGTTTACACATTTGCCTCAAGTCTACCATTTATCCTCCATTTAACTCCAAATTAATTCAGCCTCACCCAATTAAACTTGGGCTCACATAATGGTCAAATAAGTCCATCATGACCCATTGGGTCCCAATTGGGTCCTTTGACCCAAATAACCATCTTGACCCAATTAGATGTACATTACCCATCTACTTTAATTTGATCCTTATAATATGCACATTGGGTCTTAATTTGAACAATGGGCCCTACCATTTTCTTGTCTACAATCATAACCTTCTAATTTACCATTCTAATGGCATTTTTGTAAATATTCATATCTTTGAAAAATCGGGGTGTTACAGGTGAAGTCATACCGGAGTGGGAATTATGACCAGGACAGGGTCTCGTATTCCGAGGAAGGGTATATGTACCAAAGAGCTGCAGAAAAGAGTTATTGGTTGAGGCACATCAGATAAAACTCTCTATTCATCCGGGCAGCACCAAGATGTATCACGACCTGAAGAGACATTACTGGTGGCACGGACTCAAGAAGGATGTGGCAGAATTTGTGGCTCATTGCTTAACGTGTCAACAGGTTAAGACGGAACATCAGAAGCCACCGGGGTTACTCAAACCCTTACCAGTGCCAGAATGGAAATGGGAGCACATCTCCATGGATTTTGTAACAGGGTTGCCAAGATCTTCAAAGGGCAACGATGCGATATGGGTCATGGTAAACATACTGACCAAGTCAGCACAATTCATTCCCATTAAGATGACAGACTCATCTGAGACTTTGGGTCGGCGGTATATCAGGGATATCTATATCAGGGATATCATCAGATTGCATGGTATTCCTAGGACTATTGTGTCCGACAAAGATGGTCGATTCACCAGCAGAGTATGGTAAAGCATACAGGCGGCCATGGGAACAGACTTATTGACTAGTACAACATTCCATCTACAGACTGATGGGCAGTCTGAGAGGACAATACAGACATTGGAGGATATGCTGAGAGCATGCACGTTAGATTTCAAGGGTGGATGGGAGGATCACTTGCCGTTGGTAGAATTCTCATACAACAACAGTTACCAAGCAAGCCTCCAGATGGCACCATTTAAGGCATTATATGGTAGACCTTGTAGGTCACCAGTGTGCTGGACAGAGGCCGGTGAGCCTGCATTGATTAGACCTGAATTGGTTGCAGAGTCTACAGCGCAGATACAGTTGATACGGCAACATCTACTGACTGTGCAGAGTCGTCAGAAGAGCTATACTGATAAGAGGAGAAGGTTCCTTGAATTTGAAGTGGGAGACATGGTGTTCTTGAAAGTCTCGCCATGAAAGAGACACATGAGATTTAGAAAGAAGGGGAAATTGTCGCCAAGATATGTGGGACCGTTTTCAATCATAAGAAGGATGGGGGATGTGGCTTATCAATTGACACTCCCATCACAGTTGGCGTCTTTACACGATGTGTTCCATATATCGATGTTGAGGAAGTAAAATCCTGATCCCTCTCATGTACTGAACATACAAGACATAGAGGTCCAATTAAGACACAACGGATTGTGGAAATAGTTTTAATAAAAATTAAATGGGGTTGAATTTAAATTAGTATTGCAATATTATATAAATAAGGAAGGAGATAATTGTGCATGGCCGAATATTGGTTATGCAATCTATGAATATGCCCATAAGGGGATTACTAAATAAGGATATATTGCATGGCCGTGTGAATGGGATTTGCACATCTAAGGAGATATGCGCATGATGTGTTAGAATATATCTAAAAAGGGTTCTTTCCCTTGAATAAAATCGGCACTAGGGGAATTACTAATTGAAGGGTCGGCAACTACTAATTATAGGCAACACAAGGGGCGCATGGCACTTTCTATTTGAGACACAAGCAAGGGCGCACGGCATAAGGGAATTACTAACTTGGTACCTTCTAAATTGGGACCAATTGGAAGTAATAAAAGAGGCAACATGGAGGGGCGCACGGCTTACACACATAGCCAAATTCTCTCTCCCTCTCAAGATCATTCTCGACATTACACAAAGAGAAGGAGAAGGCAGCCAGCAAGAAGTGTTCTCAGTTTTGGGAAAAATCAAGAAGAAAGGAGAAGGATTGGAAGAGCAAGAATCAATCAGAACAGGTTAGTATTTTATAAATTTTGTTTAAAAGAAAAGAACCATAGGGTTCGGCCATGGTGTCTGGCCGAACCCCATGGAAGAAAATTGGGAGATGAATGAGTATTTTTAATGGAAAGGATGAACCATAGGGTTCTACCATGCACATGGAAGAACATTGATTATTTAATGGAAGTTTGAATGATGAAAATCATGAAGGATGTTAGTTATTTTAATAAAATTGAAAGATGAAAATCATAGATATAGGTTTATGATTTTAAAGGGTTTTAATGATAATTTTGTGAAGAACCTTAGACCATGGGTTCGGCCATGGAGTATGGCCGAACCCCATAAATAATTATGGGATGATCATGGTATTAAATTTAATGGAAAGACATGGTTATTGGTTGGAAACCATGGAAAGAATATCAATGTTTTGAAGGGATAAAATGGAGACCATGGAATAAGACTAAGGGATGAATGTTGATGATGAACCATAGGGTTCGGCCATGTGGCATGGCCGAACCCCATGGAAAAGATATTAATAATTTTAATGGATTTAAAATGATGGGAAATGTTATTTATGTTTTAATTTTAAATGGAGTGCATGGGGAAATATAGATGAATTTAATATGGTGATTGATTAAATGGAAGATCAATGTTCAATAATTTTTAGAAAGAGGATTATGAACCATAGGGTTCGGCCATGGTGTATGGCCGAACCCCATGGAGTTGTATTGGTATTTTTAATGAATGTTAATTGATTTAGAAGATGTTTATTAATTTAGAAAGTTTCTAATTATGGAAGGAATCTTGATTATGGATTCAATGATGTTAATTGCTAAATTTTGAAACTTTCTAATTATGGAAGGTGAATTTTAATTTAGAAAGGATCTAAAGATAGAAGAATGGAAGGATGGATATTGAATTTAGAAAGTTTCTAATTATGGACTTTCTAATAATGGATGCAATGTAGATAATTGGGAGTTAGACATCATAGGGTTCGGCCATGGTGCTTGGCCGAACCCCATCAACCAATTATGGATCTATTATATTTATGTGTTAATGAATGGAAGGTTTGAAATGATTAGACCAATGGCAAAAATTGTAAATAGGAGTGAAAATGATAGATCATGGGTTCGGCCATGGTGTATGGCCGAACCCCATGGGGAATGATTTATGGTTTTTAATGTATGAAGGGTAAGTTAATGGAATGATAGCCATGGATGGCAAAATTGGTAAATAAGTGAAATCAATGAACCATGGGTTCGGCCATGGTGTATGGCCGAACCCCATGGGGAATGTTTGCTAAGCATAAGGTTGATGTATCTTAGATGATTAACTTGTTTATCATTAGATTAATGAATAAAAGTGGTATGAATGGCATTGTTGTAAATATAGCAAAATTGAAGGATCATGGGTTCGGCCATGGCCAAACCCCATGAGGAATTGTTTATGGACGTAAACATAATGTTAAATCAAATGGGACAGGGTTTTGATTAATTGATGTATTATAAGGTAACGGGACCTCACAAGGTGTGTACAATCGTGAGCGGTTACCGGACGAAAGACGCAAGGACACGTAGTGGTCTTTGGTAGGATTCCACTTCTTTGAAACCATGGGTTTAATGTACAATGTGTTATCTTATTTTGATGAATTTATATTACAAATAATATGTTTCAAATTGTGATTTTAAATGCTATGTTTATTTGATAAAATATCATATGTTTCATTGGCATCTCATGCATGGCATGGGGTGAAAGATTTGTAACTGGAGGGGCCACACTCCGTCGGGGCGTCCGAAAAACCTATGTGGGATACCTTGATGTGCTTTTCCATCAGGAAGAAACCAGAGGGTCCACACTCCATCTGGGCGTCCGAAAAACCTATGTGGGGGTACTTTTATATACATGTGATGGGTGGGACTCATTGCATTTGTCATCATTGCATGCCATGGTTTATATGTTTTTTGACATTACGATATTATTATATATGTTTTGTACTAACCATGTTTTAGCCCTAATTGGAATACCTATTGGGCGCGTTGTTCTAACTCCCTACTTCTACCCTAGTGGATGACACAGGAAATCAGGGGAACGATGAACGCAATGAGGGCCAAGCATAGGAGCTTCGATGATTTAGTTTATATTTTGAATAAAGTTACTTATAGACATGTATTTGAGTAACTAGTTTCCGTGCATGTAATAATTTAGATGGTTGGATGTTTATTTGGATAATTATGATATTTGAGTGATGATTAGGACTTGACGTACTTTGCTATCTGAATGGAATAGAACTTAGTTCTATTATAATTCCGCAAGTTATGATTTTTATTCCGCATGTTGATATTGTTATGTGTGAATCATTTTCATGGACTTAGTCCATGCACACATAGGGTTGGCAAGTTAAGGGTCGGACTTTAGAAATTCGGCTTTTCGTTTATAAAAAAAAAATAGACTCTAATTTTCAGAAGAGAGCGAGTGAAAAAGGGCGGGGCGTTACATTTCCAAATCTATATAAATTCTAGAATTCTACTATTTTGAAAAGAAAATTTTAAATTTAAGTAAGTTTCTAAGATTATTATTTCTAAAAATAAAGTTTCTAAGATTATTATTTCTAAAAATAAAAACTGCCAATTTTAGACAGTTGCCTAAAATAGAAATTTCCAAATGTAACAGTATTTCTAAAAACACAAAATTTAAAAACATATATATTTTTTTCTCCGACAAAGGTGCCTAAAACTTGTTGTTCCACTAAAGATATGGCGTTTAAATTTATATTTGCAATAAAATGAATCATTAATAGTATAACTTCAGGAGTCCGAGTTCGAACCAATTGCGAAGAAAGCAAAGTATATGGAATTGAGATATTATGGTACAAGTCATTACAATATGATGGAAATAAATCTAAATATAAAAATCAAAACTCTAATTTTAGAAATATAATTTAATGTAGAAACTTTCTAACAATGGAAAACAAATTCAAGAAATAGAAATAACATGTAAAATTAGAAATTGACAATTTTGGAGTTCAATTTGCATGGAAAATCCAATTAAAAATAGAAAATAATATCTATAATTAAAAAATTCTAAAAATATAATTTTCTAGATGCCTTAAGGCTATAAATTTAGTAAGACTTCCAAATATATATAAATTCTAGAATTTCTACTATTTTAAAAATAAACTTTTAAACTTGGGTAAGTTTCTAAAATTGTAGTTTCTAAAAATAGAAACTACCAATTTTAAATAGGAGCCTTAAATAGAAATTTCCAAAAGTAATATTATTTCGAAAAATAGAAATAATATCTAAAATTATAAAATTTCTAAAAATATAAATTTCTTAATTCAACAAGTTTATAAATTTAGTTAGACTTCCAAATCTATATAAATTCTAAAATTTCTACTATTTTAGAAAGAAAGTTTTAAACTCAGACAACTTCTAAAATTGTAGTTTCTAAAAATAGAAACTACCACTTTTAAATAATAGCCTAAAATAGAAATTACCAAAAGTAGCAGTATTTTGAAAAATAGAAATAATATATAAAACTATAAAATTTCTAAAAATAGAAATTTCTCAATTCAACAAGTTTCTAAATTTAGTTAGACTTCCAAATATATATAAATTCTAGAATTTCAACTAGATTAAAAACAAACTTTTAAAATTAGGTAACCTTCTAAAATTTTAATTTCTAAAAATAGAAATTTCTAAATTCAAGAAGTTTATAAATTTAGTGAGAATTCCAAATCTATATAAATTCTAGAATTCAACTATTTTGAAAAGAAACTTTTAAATTTAGAAAAGTTTCTAAGATTATAATTTCTAAAAATAGAAACTGTCAATTTTAGATAGTTGACTAAAATATAAATGTTATAAAAATAGAAACTGCCAATATCCGACAACGACGCCTAAAACTTATTGTACATCTAAAGATATGGCGTTTTAAATTTATATTTGCAATGAGATGAATCATTAATAGTATAGTTTCAGGAGTTCGAGTTCGAACCAACTGCGAAGAAAGCAAAGTATATGCAATTGAGATATTATGGTATAAGTCATTACAATATCATGGAAATAAATCTAAAAATAAAAATCAAAACTCTAATCTTACAAATATAACTTAATGTAGAAACATTCTAAAACTGGAAAACAAATTCAAAAAATAAAAATAACATGCAAAATTAGAAATCGACAATTTTGGAGTTCAATTTGCATGGAAAATCCAATTAAAAATAGAAAATAATATCTACAATTAAAAAAAATCTAAAAATATAAAATTTTAAATGGCACAAGGTTCTAAATTTAGTAAAACGTCCAAATATATATAAATTCTATAATTTCTACTATTTTAAAAATAAACATTTAAACTTGGGTAATCTTCTAAAATTCTAATTTCTAAAAATAGAAACTACCAATTTTAAATAGTAGCCTAAAATAAGAATTTCCAAAAGTAGCAGTATTTCAAAAAATAGAAATAATAACTAAAATTTCTACATTTCTAAAAATACAAATTTTTCTATACAACAAGTTTCAAAATTTAATGAGACTTCCAAATATATATAAATTCTAAAATTTCAACTTGTTTAAAAAAATACATTTTAAAATTAGGTAACCTCCTAAAAATAAAATCTGTCAATTTTAAATAGTAGCCTAAAATAGAAATTTCCAAAAATAGCAGTATTTCGAAAACTAGAAATTATATCTAAAATTTTAAAATTTCTAAAAATAGAAATTTCTCAATTCAACAAGTTTTCTAAATTTAGTGAGACTTCCAAATCTATATAAATTCTAGAATTTCAACAATTTAAAAAAAAACTTTTAAAATTTGGTAACCTTCTAAAATTATAATTTCTAAAAATAGAAACTGTTAATTTTAAATGGTTGCCTGAAATGGAAATTTCAAAAATTAATAATATTTATAAAAACACAAAATTTAAAAACAAATATTTGTTTTTTCTCCAACAACGGCGCCTAAAACTTGTTGTGCCACAAAAGATATGGTGTTTTAAATTTATTTTTGAAATCGGACGAACCATTAATAGTATAGCTTCAAGAGTGCGAGTTCGAAACCCAATAGAAACAAAGAAAAATATATACAGTTGAGTTATTATGGTAAATACCATTACAATATCAAGGAAATAAATTAAAATATAGAAATCAAAACTCTATTCTTAGAAATATAACTTAATGTAGAAACTTTCTAAAAATGGAAAACAAATTCAAAAAATAGAAATAACATGTACAATAAGAAATTGACAATTTTGGAGTCCAATTTGCATTGAAAATTCAATTAAAAATTGAAATAATATCTACAAATAAAAAATTCTAAAAATATAAATTTCTAAATGCCACAAGGTTCTAAATTTAGTAAGACATCCAATTCTATATAAATTCTAGAATTTCTACTATTTTAAAAAAACTTTTAAACTTAGATAACCTTCTAAAATTGTAATTTCTAAAAATAAATACTACCAACTTTAAATAGTAGCGTTAAATAGAAATTTCCAAAATTAGCAGTTTTTTGAAAAATAGAAATAATATATAAAGTTATAAATATTTTAAAAATAGAAATTTCTTGATTTAACAAGTTTTTAAGTTTCGTAAGACTTCCAAATATATATAAATTCTAGAATTTCAACTATTTTAAAAAGAAACTTTTAAAAATACTTAACCTTCTAAAATTATAAATTTTAAAAATAGAAACTGCTAATTTTAAATATTAGCCTAAAATATAAATTTCCAAAAGTAGCAGTATTTCAAAAAATAGAAATAACAACTAAAATTATAAAATTTCTAAAAATAGAAATCTCTCAATTCAACAAGTTTCTAAATTTAGTGAGAGTTCCAAATCTATATAAATTCTAGAATTTCAACTATTTTAAAAAGAAACTTTTAAAATTAGGTAACCTTTTGAAATTATAATTTCTAAAAATAAAAAGTCTCAATTTTAGATAGTTGACTAAAATAGAAATTTCTAAAAGTTGCAGTATTTCTAGAAACATATATTTTTTTTCCTTTGACAATGGCACCTAAAACTTGTTGTGCCACTAAATATATGGTGTCTTAAATTTATATTTGCAATAAGATTAACTTTTAATAGTATAGCTTCTGGAGTTCGAGTTCGAACCCACTGGAAAGAAAATAAAATATATGCAATTGAGATATTGTGGTATAAGTCAGTACAATATCATGGAAATAAATCAAAATATAGAAATCAAAACTCTAACCTAAGAAGTATAACTTAATCTAGAAAATTTCATAAAATGGAAAACAAATTAAAAAAATAGAAATAACATGTAAAATTAGAAATTGACTATTTTGAGTCCAATTTACATGAAAAATCCAAATAAAAATAGAAATAATATCTATAATTAAAAAAAATCTGAAAATATAAATTTTTAAAACACACAAGGTTCTAAATTTAATAAGACTTCCAAATCAATATAAATTCTAGAATCTCTATTATTTTAAAAAGAAAATTTTAAACTCAGGTAACATTCTAAAATTGTAGTTTCTCAAAATTGAAACTGCCAACTTTAAATATTAGCCTAAAATAGTAATTTCAAAAAGTAGCAGTATTTCAAAAAAATAGTAAAAATATCTAAAATTATAAACTTTCTAAAAATAGAAATTTCTCAATTCAACAAATTTCTAAATTTAGTGAGACTTCCAAATTTATATAAATTATACAACTTCAACTACTTAAAAAAAAACTTTTAAAATTAGGTAACCTTCTAAAATTATAATTTCTAAAAATAGAAACTCTCAATTTTAGATAGTTGCCTAAAATAAAAAATTTCAAAAGTAGCAGTATTTCTAAAAACACAAAATTTAAAAACATATATTTTTTTCTTTGACAGCGGCGCCTAAACTTGTTGTGCCACTAAAGATATGGTGTTTTAAATTTATGTCTGCAATATGACGAACTGTTAATAGTATAGCTTCATGAGTCCGAGTTCGAACCCATTTGGAAGGAAACAAGATATATGCAATTGAAATATTATGGTATAAGTGATTACAATATCATGGATATAAATCTAAATATAAAAATCTAAAGTCTAATCTTAGAAATATAACTTAATGTAGAAACTTTCTAAGAATGAAAAATAAATTCAAGAAATAGAAATAACGTGTGAAATAAAAAATTGACAATTCTTGAGTTCGAACTAACTGCGAAGAAAGCAAAGTATATGCAATTGATATATTATGGTATCAGTCATTACTGTAACACCTAGGATTTTCAGACTATTATTTTATATGACAATTATTCTTTTAAATGGTGGATTTTAGAATTGGACCTTATTTGGATCAAGAATTGGGCCATGACCCAATTAGGACCCAACCAATGTTGGAATTGGTTTTATTAAATACAAATGGGTTGAATTAATTTAGTGATGAATTATATCTAATTTTAAACAAAATATTTTTATGGCCGAATTTTGAATGTGAAACCTATAGATTTTACGCATGAGAAATATGTGGGATTTTAAATCCACAATGATATACTAGATATTTAAAAAGGGATGAAATATCTATGAAATAAATAAAAGATTAAGCATGGCCGAAATTTGGATAATAATATCCATATTATGCGCATAGGATATTCTAAAAGGGAAGGTAGATTGTCTTAAATTAAATTAAAAGATTATTTGGATTATGATTAAGGTTATGCGCATAGTACTTACTAATTAGAGTTAAAGGGAAGGTTTTAAATTAAGAAGGAGAGGTCGGCCATGGCTAAATAAGACAAGGGAAAGTCGGCTATGGCTAATTAAAGAGGGAAAGTCGGCCATGGTTAAATAAGGAAGGTTTGACATATGTCCAGTTTTTTTGTTATAACTTTTTACTTCGATATCCGATTGCCTTGATTCTTTTTGCGTTAGAAATAAGACTTCAAGGGATACAACTTTATAGTTTACCACTTTTTCTGATTCGGAAGTTAATAAGGTCGAAACTGAGCTACAATATAATATACGTGTAAAAAAAAAAGGGAAACACAAGGGGCGCACGGCTAAGAGTTGCTTATCTTAAGAACATTCTAATATTGGATTAAGAAAGGCTATAAAAGGAGAGATCAAGAGGGATACACGGTTTTGGATATCTTTTAATGTTGAGTTTATTCCTCTCTCTCCCTCTCTCAATTCATCATTCTCTTCCACGCCAAGAGCAAGAGAAGAAAGGGCAGCAACAAGAAGGAGTTCTTGTTTGGAGAAAAGCAAGGGGAAAAGAAAGAAAATTGGAAGAACAAGAAACCAAAGGGGAAAAGGTTAGTATCTTGCTTAATAATTTTATGTTTTGAAACAAAAAGAACCATAGGGTTTGGCCATAGTGCATGGCCGAACCCCATGGAGAAAGATTGGTGTTGAGTATTAATGGATTAAATGGAGAAAAAGAACCATAGGGTTCGGCCTTATGGCATGGCCGAACCCCATGGAAAGATATGATTAGTTATTGGGTTTTAAGATTGAAAAACCATGGAGAGATTGAATTTACTTCATTGGGGTTATGTTCTTAAATTTTGGAACATGGAAAGACATGGTGATTTCATGATGAAACCATGGGGATTTATGGTTTCGAATTACAAATTTCAATGATGAAAATCCATGGAAGAATTTGATAATTTTAAAGAGAGATTTGGATAGGGATATGGATCGGCCATGGCATGGCCGAACCATGATGTTTTTTTATGGTTAAGTATTGGATCTAAAATAATAAAAATAAAGGGGTGAGGTTCGGCCATGGTGTATGGCCGAACCTCACCAAACATTTTATGGATTGATGATCGGTTTTGATTGGATGTAAACCAATGGCCAAGATCATGAACCATAGGGTTCGGCCATGGTGTATGGCCGAACCCCATGGGTTAAGTTTGGAATGTTAGATGGAAATGGTTGCTAAATTTAGAGAGCAATCCAAATATGGAAAGGTTCCAAATATGGTTAGTATTGCTAAAACTAGAAAACATCTAAGTATGGTAAGGATTGCTAAATTTGGAAAGCAATCTAAAAATGGAAGGAAGGTGCTTATTTTTTGAAACAATCTATTTTTAGAAAGTGTTTCCAATTATGGAAAGGAGGATTGAATATTAAGAAAGTTTCTATTCTTGGAAGTTGTTATTAAAATTAGAAAATATCTAATTATTGACCATGAAGATTATTTATGGAAACTATCCAAGAATGGAAAGTGAGGTTTAATTATGGAGCATGACGTATAAGTATGAAATCTATATTTGGAAAACATATAAGTATGGAAAGGTAGAGTTAATTTGGAAACTATACACCATAGGGTTCGGCCAAGGTGTATGGGCAAACCCCATGGTCCAAATTAAGGGATTAAATGGCATCTTTAATTCATGGTTTAAGGGCTGATTTATGAATCAGATTATGAACCTATATTATGAGTTAGGTTATGTGTAGTTTTAAAATAAAATAAAGGATACAATGTATGATATGAATTGATGGAGAAAACAATGGCAAAAAATGTAAATAAACACCAAAGTGGAGAACCATGGGTTCGGCCATGATGTATGGCCGACCCCATGAGTTGTGTTTGATGGACTTATTTGGTTAGAGAAATTTATAAGGTCAAATTATGGAAGATTTAAAAGAAAGAGGAAACCAATGGCATTTTCGTAAATATGAGACAATATTGGACATTGGGTTCGGCCATAGTGTATGGCCGAATCCCATGAATTATTTTATAAGATTATGTGCTTTGGAAGCATGAATGGATGACTTGGAACCTAAGCAAAGAAAAGGGGCTAGGGTTATCAACAATGGCATTTTTGTAAATATGTATGAAAATGATGAGCCATGGGTTCGGCCATGGTGTATGGCCAAACCCCATGGGATTTTGTTTATAAACTTAGAACCTTGTAATTAGGTGAGACTTGGTATTGATTTATCATTATATTATAAGGTAACGGGATCTCGCAAGTGGTGCGCGATCGGTGATCGAATCTTGGACGGAAACGCAAGGACTTGTGAACGGTCTTAGGTAGGATTCCACCTCTTTGAAACCATGGGTTTATGTGCATTGTTTTTATCTTGATTTAATGATTTTATATTGCAAAGGTCATGTTTTAAATGGTGATTTTATATGCTATGTTTATTTGATAAAATAAGATGTGTTTTAAATATGAGCTTTTAAATGCTATGATTTTGTATAATTGCATAGCATGTGGTATTTGCATCTCATGCATGGCATGGGAGGGATGACAGGTAACCGGCGACCCACACTCCGTCGGGGCTTCCGTAAAACACTCGTGGGGGGATACCTTGATGTGATTTCCATCAAGAGGATACTATGTATAATACCTTGATGATGAGAATCCCATCAAGAGGAATACTATGTATGAAGACCCTGGTGATGAGCATTCCATCAGGGGATACCTTGATGATGAGAATCCTATCAAGAGGATATTATATAGCCGGAGATCCACCACTCCGTCGGGGCGACCGTAAAACAATCGTGGGGGATACCTTGATGTGATTGCCATCAAGTAGATTCCGGAGATCCACCACTCCGTCGGGGCGTCCATAAAATAATCGTGGGGGATACCTTGATGAGGAGCTTTCCATCAAGAGGATATTTTATGATGGGTGGGACTCATTGCATATGATAGTATGGCATGGCATTGAATCGGCATGATTATGATCTTTAATTATCATGCAAGTTTTCTGGTTTTATCGGTATGATTGGATCTCTATTATCATACACTGTTTTGGATACAATGTTTTATAAGTATGGTATGATTTATTATATTGGATTTGATATATTTATTATATCTGGATTTTTGGTACTAACCCATGTGTTAACCCTAATTGGAATACCTATTGGGCGCGTTGTACTAACGCCCTACTTCTACCCTTTAGTGGATGATGCAGGAAACGAGGAAAACGCGAAACGCAGAAAGGGACAAGCATAGGAGCTTGGAACGCTTTTAGTTTATATTTTGTTTAAGATACTCATGGGCTTGTATTTGAACATCTAGAATTAGGATTGTAATAACTTAGATGGATTTGCTATGGTTGGATGTCTTATTGGATAATTGTAATATGATAATGATGATTAATGACTTGACGTACTTTGCTATCTGAATGGAATAGAACTTGGTTTTATTATGATTCCGCAAATTGATGTTATGATTCCGCAGGTTATGATTTTTATTCCGCATCTTGATATTGCTATGTGTGAACCATTTTATTGGACTGGGTCCATATACACATAGGATTGGCCAGTTAAGGGTCAAACTTTGAAAGTTCGGACTTAGCTCGCGTCGTGACGTCCCGCGCTCTACCACTCTACTCTGTTATAAAAAAAATATATACTCTAAATTTACGGGAAAAGCGAGTGAAAAAGGGCGGGGCGTTACAATTACAATATCATGGAGATAAATCTAAATATAAAAATCAAAAGTCTAATCTTAGAAATATAACTGAATGTAAAAACTTTCTAAGAATGGAAAACAAATTCAAGAATTAAAAATAACCTGTAAAATTAGAAATTGACAATTTTAGAGTTCAATTTGCATGGAAAATCCAATTAAAAATAGAAAATAATATCTACAATTAAAAAAATTCTCAAATATAAATTTCTAAATGCCAGAAGGTTCTAAATTTAGTAAGACTTCCAAATATATATAAATTTCAGAATTTCTATTATTTTAAAAATAAGCTTTTAAACTTAGGTAAGCTTCTAAAATTGTAGTTTCTTAAAAATAAAAACTACCACTTTTAAATTGTAGCCTAAAATAGAAATTTCCAAAAGTAGCAGTATTTCGAAAAAGAGAAATAATATCAAAAATTTTAAAATTTCTAAAAATACAAATTTTTCAATAAAACAAGATTCAAAATTTAGTAAGACTTCCAAATATCTAATAAATTCTAGAATTTCAACTATTTTAAAAAGATACTATTAAAATTAGGTAACCTTCTAAAATTATAATTTTTAAAAATAAAAACTGTCAATTTTAAATAATAGCCTAAAATAGAAATTTCCAAAAGTAGCAGTATTTCAAAAAATATAAATAATATCTAAAATTTTAAACTTTTTAAAAATATAAATTTCTAAATGCCACAAGATTTTAAATTTAGTAAGACAACCAAATCTATATAAATTTTAGAATTTCTATTATTTTAAATAAAAACTTTAAAACTTAGGTAACCTTCTAAAATTTAAATTTCTAAAAATAGAAACTGTCAACTTTAAATAGTAGCGTCAAATAAAAGTATCCAAAAGTAGCAGTATTTCGAAAAATAGAAATAATATATAAAATTTTAAAATTTCAAAAAGTAGAAATTTCTCAATTTAACAAGTGTCTAAGTTTCATAAGACTTACAAATATATATAAATTCTAGAATTTCAACTATTTAAAAAAAACTTTTATAATTAGTTAACCTTCTAAAATTATAATTGCGAAAAATATAAACTGCCAATTTTAAATATTATCATAAAATTGAAATTTTCAAAAGTATCATTATTTCAAAAACTAGAAATAATATCTAAAATTATAAAATTTTCTAAAAATAGAAATTTCTCAATTTAACATGTTTCTAAATTTAGTGAGACTTCCAAATTTATATAAATTTTAAAATTTCAACTATTTTTAAAAGAAACTTTTAAAATTATTTAAGCTTCTAAAATTATAATTTCTAAAAGTAGAAAGTCTCAATTTTTAGATAGTTTCCTAAAATAGAAATTTCTAAAAGTTGCAGTATTTCTAAAAATACAAAATTTAAAAACATATATTTTTTTTCTCTAACAACGACACCTAAAACTTGTTGATCCACTAAGGATATGGTATTTTAAATTTATATTTACAATAAGGCGAACCATTAATAGCATAGCTTCAGGAGTCCGAGTTCGAACCCAGTAGGAACAAAGCAAAATATATGCAATTGAGATATTATGGTATAAGTCATTATAATATCATGGAATTAAATCTAAATATAGAAATCAATACTCTAACCTTAGAAATATGACTTAATGTAAAAACTTTAAAAAAAATTGGAAAACAAATTCAAAAAATAGAAATAACATGTAAAATTCGAAATTGACAGTTTGGAGTCCAATTTGCATGGAAAATCCAACTAAAAATAGAAATAATATCTACAATTAAAAAAATTCAAAAATATAAATTTCTAAATGCCACAAGGTTCTAAATTTAACAAAGACTTCCAAATCAATATAAATTATAGAATTTCTAATATTTTAAAAAGAAACTTTTAAACTTAGGTAACATTCTAAAATTGTAGTTTCTCAAAGTTGAAACTGCCAACTCTAAATAGTTGCCTAGAATATAAATTTTCAAAAGTTGCAGTATTTCGAAAAAAGTAAATAATATTTAAAATTATAAAAAATTTAAAAATAGAATTTTTTTAATATATAAATTCTAGAATTTAAACTATTTTAAAAAGTAACTTTTAAAATTAGGTAACCTTCTAAAATTATAATTTCTAACAATAGAAACTGCTAATTTTAAATTGTAACCTAAGATAAAAATTTCCAAAAGTAGCAGTATTTCAAAAAATCGTTATAATATCTAAAATTATAAAATTTCTAAAAATAGAAATTTCTCAATTCATGAAGTTTCTAAATTTAATGAGACTTCCAAATCTATATAAATTCTTGAATTTCGACTATTTAAAAGAAAAACTTTTAAAATTAGGTAACCTTCTAAAATTATAATTTCTAAAAATAGAAACTCTCAATTTTAGATAGTTGTCTAAAATAAAATTTTCAAAAAGTAGCAGTATTTCTAAAAACACAAAATTTAAAAACATGTATTTTTTTCCTCTGGCAGCGGCGCCTAAAACTTGTTGTGCCACTAAAGATATGGTGTTTTAAAATTATGTTTGCAATAAGACGAACCATTAATAGCATAGCTTAAGGAGTCCGAGTTCGAACCCACTATGAAGAAAACAAAATATATGGAATTGAAATATTGTGGTATAAGTCATTACAACTATAACGCCCCGCCCTTTTTCACTCGCTTTCTCTTCCGAAAATTAGAGTCTATTTTTTTTTTTTATAAACGAAGAGTGATAGAGAACGGGACGTCACGACGCGAGCTAAGTCTGAATTTCTAAAGTCCGACCCTTAACTGGCCAACCCTATGTGTGCATGGACTTAGTCCAAGAAAACGACGGTTAACACATAGCTTTACAAACATGCAGAATAAAAATCATAACATGCGGAAACATAATAGAACACAGTTTTATTCCATTCAGATAGCAAAGTACGTCAAGTCCTTAATCATCATTATCATAACGTAACTTTCCAATAAAACATCCAGCCATAGCAAATTCATCTAAGTTATTACATCTGAATTCTAGATACTCAAAATACAAGCCCATGAGTATCGTAAACAAAATATAAATATAATCCTCCAATCTCCTATGCCTGGCCCGTTTCGCTTTCATCGTTCCCCTCGTTTCCTGTATCATCCATTAGGGTAGAAGTAAGGCGTTAGAACAACGCGCTCAGTAGGTATTCCAATTAGGGTTAACACATGGGTTAGTACCAAAAATCCAGATATAATAAATATCAAATCCAGTTATAATAAATCATACCATACTTATAAAGCATCGTATCCAAAACAGTGTATGATATACCGATAAAAACTAAAAACCTTGCATGATAATAAAGATTATAATCATGCCGATTCAATGCCATGCCATGCCATGTTATCATATGCAATGAGTCCTACCCATCACATGTACATAAAAGTATCCACCACATAGGTCTTTCAGACGCCCCGACGGAGTGTGGACCCTCCGGTTACATTTCATACATAATATCTTCTTGATGGAATGCTCCTCATCAAGGTATCGCCCACGATTCTATTATGGACGCCCCGACGGAGTGTGGATCTCCGGTTACAATTCATACATAGTGTCCTCTTGATGGAATTCTCCTCATCAAGGTACCCCCCGACGAATGTTTTACGGACGTCCAGACGGAGTGTGGGTCTCCAGTTACCGTTCATCCCTCCCATGCCATGCATGAGATGCAAATGTCCACATGCTACGCAATTATACAAATCATAGCATTTAAAAGCTCATATTTGAAACATATACAACACATGTTATTTTATCATATAAACATAGCATTTAAAACTCACATTTTGAAACATAACCTTTGCAATATAAATTCATCAAATAAGATAAGAAAAAATTGTACATAAACCCATGGTTTCAAAGAGGTGGACTCACCAATGCGCCGACTGTGTTCATGGATTTAATGAACAAGATCTTCCGTCCTTACTTGGACCAATTTGTTATTGTATTTATTGATGATATTTTGATTTACTCCAAAACTCAGGAAGAACATGCTGAGCACCTGAGAATAGTTCTGGACATTTTGAGGAAGAACAAACTATATACTAAAGCCAGTAAATGTGAATTTTGGCTATCTGAGGTCAACTTTTTGGGACATGTTATATCAGAAGAAGGTATAGCCATGGACCCGGCTAAGGTAGCGGCAGTAAGAGATTGGAAAGCGCAAAGAATGTAACCTAGATCCGTAGCTTTTTGGGATTGGCTGGTTATTACAGGAAATTTATCATGGACTTCTCAAAAATTGCATCTCCACTTACTCGACTCACTCAGAAAGGAGTCACATATGAGTGGTCAGATCTATGCAATCGGAGGTTTGAAGAGCTGAAGAAGAGACTTACAACTGCTCTTATCCTAATTTTGCAGAAAAGAGGCAAGTGTTATGAGGTACAATGCGATGCTTCAGGAGAGGGACTAGGTGTACACTCAGTCAAAGTAATCGTGTGGTGGCATACGGATCAAGACAGATGAAAATACATGAACGTCTCTATCCTAAGCATGATCTGGAACTAGCCGCAATGGTCTTCGCTCTCAAAAGTTGGAGACATTATCTTTATGGCAAGAAATTTGAAGTGTTTTCAGATCATAAGAGCTTGAATTACTTGTTTGATCATAAAGAGCTCAACTTGAGGTAGCGCAGATGGATAGAATATCTGGTGGATTATGAGTTCGCACTTCGTTATCACCCTGGCAAGGCGAACAAGGTGGCAGATGCCCTCAGCTGTTTATCACATGCATCAGTGGCATGTTTGATCAGGACATAATGGGAGATGCTGAATACCATTCGAGAGTTTAAACTTTACCTCAATAACCATGGGACTATTTACAATATGATCATACGGTCCAACATGGTTACAAAGATTGAACAGGAACAGCGGACAGACCCGGAGGTGGAGGAGATTTGGGCCAAGATGTCTACTGGTGAAGTCATACCGGAATGGGAGTTACGACCAGGACAAGGTCTTCTATTCCGAAGAAGGATTTATGTACCTAAGAGCTGCAGAAAAGAGTTATTGGTTGAGGCACATCAGACCAAACTCTCTATCCATCCGGGCAGCACTAAGATGTATCACGACCTGAAGAGACATTACTGGTGGCAAGGACTCAAAAGAGATGTGGCAGAATTTGTGGCTCATTGCTTAACGTGTCAGCAGGTTAAGATGGAACATCAGAAGCCACCAGGGTTACTCAAACCCTTACCAGTGCCGGAATGGAAATGGGAGCACATTTCCATGGATTTTGTAACAGGGTTGCCAAGGTCTTCAAAGGGCAACGATGCGATATGGGTTGTGGCAGTCCGATTGACCAAGTCAGCACATTTCATTCCTATTAAGATGACAGACTCATCTGAGACTTTGGGTTGGCGGTATATCAGGGATATCATCAGATTGCATGGTATACCTCGGACTATTGTGTCTGACAGAGATGGTCGATTCACAGGCAGAGTATGGCAGAGCATGCAGTCGGCCATGGGAACAGATTTATTGATTAGTACAACATTTCATCCACAGACTGATGGACAGTCTGAGAGGACAATACAGACACTGGAGGATATGCTGAAAGCATGTATGCTAGATTTCAAGGGTGGATGGGAGAATCATTTGCTGTTGGTAGAATTCTCATACAACAACAGTTACCAGGCAAGCCTCCAGATGGCACCATTTGAGGCATTATATGGTAGAGCATGTAGGTCACAAGTGTGTTGGACAGAGGCCGATGAGCCTGCACTGATTGGACCTAAGTTGGTTGTAGAAACTACAGCGCAGATACAGTTGATACGGCAACATTTATTGACTGCGCAGAGTCGTCAGAAGAGTTATGTTGACAAGAGGAGGAGGTTCCTTGAATTTGAAGTGGGGGACATGGTGTTCTTGAAAGTCTCGCCACGGAAGGGACACATGAGATTTGGAAAGAAAGGGAAATTGTCACCAAGATATGTCGGACCGTTTTCAATTATAAGAAGAATGAGGGACGTGGCTTATCAATTGGCACTCCCATCACAGTTGGCATCTTTACATGATGTGTTCCATATATATCGATGTTGAGGAAGTATAATCCTGATCCTTCTCAAGTACTGAAAGTACAAGATATAGAGGGTCAGAGCGACGTGACATACGTCGAGAAGCCTGTCCGAGTGATGGACACAGAACAAAGGGTATTACGGAACCGAGCGATCCAGTTTGTCAAGGTTGTATGAGATTGACATGGCATTGAGGAAGCTACATGGTAACTCGAGTCGGAAATGAGGAAAGGTCATCCTGAGCTATTTAGGTAAATGCTTGAAACCTTTCTTCACTCGATTTTCGGGACGAAAATTTTAAAAAGAGGGTTGTATTGTAACACCTCGGATTTTCAATTAATTATTTTGTATGAAAATAATCCATTTAATTTGTGAACATTTGTTATGGACCTTAAATTGGGTAAAGGGTTGGGTCATTGGCCCAAATAGGACCCAACGTTTTAGGAATTGTTTTCATAAAATTAAACGGGACTTGAATTGAATAATATGCTACAATATCTTGAGAAGATATTTAGGATTTAATAAGATTGTGCATGGCCGTGTGGGAGATGGAAAATCTATACGTGATGCGCAGATAGTTAGGATTTAATAAGATTGTGCATGGCCGTGTGGGAGATGGAAAATCTATATGTGATGCGCAAAGATCATTTTAAAAAGGATATGCATATTTTCTTAAATTAAATAAAAGAAGTGTCTAAATTAAAAGAAGAGTACACGGCAATGGCAAACAAGGCAAGGGCTCACGGCATTGCTATTATTATTTTTAGCATTGGCCTATTGGGAGGTTACTAAAGAGAGATAAGAAGGTCAGCAAGTGCTATCTAAATAAGATAGGGAGGTCTGCAATTACTAAATTAGGACAAGGGGCGCACGGCCCTAAAGGGGGTTGCCTATCTTAAGCACCTTCTAATATTGGACCAAGGGAAGATTATAAAAGGAGAGGAGGACAAGGGCACACGGTTTTACACCCTTCATTGTCGAATTTTATTGAACTCTCTCCTTCTCTCAAGCTCTCATTCACGACAACACATTCAACTTTAAGATCAGTTCGGTTCTGTGAAAGATCAAACAGAATAACTGGAAAAAGGCTAAGGAAGAGAGAGATTGGAAGAGCAAGAAGGAGTCGCGTAAACGGTTAGTATCTAATTGATAAATGTATTTTGAAATAAAGAACCATAGGGTTCGAACATGGTGTTTGGCCGAACCCCATGGAAGAAGATTGGGAAAGGTTTTGATATTTTTTTAATGAAAGCATGAACCATAGGGTTCGGCCACAATGCATGGCTGAACCCCATGAAAGAAGACATGGTCGATGTATGGATTTTTAATGAGGAAAAAACCATGGGAGTTGGTTAATAGATTCATACGGTTTTAATGGATGTTGTTGGTGATTTTTAATGGAAAGTTATAGATTATATTTGAAGGAACGAAAACCATGGAAAAAGATGAACCATAGGGTTCGACTATGGGTACGGCTGAACCCCATGGAAAGGATATTGATGAGAAATTAATGGATTTAAATGAATGGTCAAGATTATGAACCATAGGGTTCGGCCATGGTGTATGGCCGAACCCCATGGAGTTGATTACCAATTTAGAAAGTAAATGAAAAATGATGGATTTGTCTCCAAGGGTGAGGCTCGGCCATGGTGTATGGCCGAACCCCACTAGGGTTTATTTATGGAAACCTTTTTAATTATGTAAGATGATTTCTAAATAAGGAAGGTTGTTTATTAAGAAAATTTCTAAAAATAGAAGGACGGTTTTAAAATAGGAAAGCTTCTATTTTTGGAAGGTGGAAACTAAATTAGAAAGTTTTAAGTTAAGAACTTTCTAATTATGGAATCTAAATTTGGAAACTATCCAAGTATGGAAAGAAGGTTGCTAAATTAGGGAGCTTTTATTTATGGAAGTTATGTTAAATGAGAAAGTGAATGGATTGTTTCAATTGGGTGAGGTTCGGCCATGTTATATGGCCGAATCCCACTAGAGATTATTTATGGAAGATGATTGTTAATTATAGAATTGCTAATAATGGAGGTTGATGAAATTAATGGAAACTTAGGCATCATGGGTTCAGCCATGTGTATGGCCAAACCCCATGAACCAATTTTATGGTTTGTGGATCAAAATATGGATTTAGGTGTTTGTAATAGAATGAAATATTAACTATGGATGAGACCAATGGCAAAGTTGTAATTATAGCCTAAAGTGAAAGATCATGGGTTCGGCCATGATGTATGGCCAAACCCCATGAGGTCTCTTTTATGGATTTGAGTAGTTATGGAATCTGTATGGACCTAATATGATTAAATGAAGGGAAGGATTGAGTCTTAATTATGAATCATGAATCTATGATTATGGATCGGTTTGGACTTAGACATCATAGGGTTCGGCCATGGTGCTTGGCCGAACCCCATGAATCAGTTATGGGTCCATTGTGTTTATGTGTTAAGGAGTGGAAGGTTTGAAATAATTAAACCAAGGGTAAAGTTGTGAATACATGCTAAGATGGAAGGTTGGCCATGAATGGCAAACTTGTAAATGTGGGGATTGGTTAATGGACTTTAAATGTTGTAAATCAAGTGGAACTTGGTTTTGATTTATTATTATATTATAAGGTAACGGGACCTCACAAGGTGTTTACGATCGTCAGCGGTTACCGGACGAAAGACGCAAGCACACGTTAGCGGTCTTTGGTAGGATTCCACCTCTTTGAAACCATGGGTTAATGTACATTTGTTTTATCTTATGTTTGATGAAATTATGTTTCAAAAGATATGTTTTAAAGTGAATTGTAAATTCTAGGTTTATGTTATAAATAGCATGTGTTGAATGTATTTCAAAAGTTGATTTTAAATGTTATGTCTATATGAGGACAGAGCATGTGATTCAAATATGATTTTAAATCCTATGTTTATGGAATAAAATAGCATGTGTTTCATTGGCATCTCATGCATGGCATTGGGTGGAGGACTTGTAACCGGAGGTGTCACACTCCATCGGGGCGTTCGAAAAACCTATTTGCGGTACCTTGATGTGATTTTCCATCAGGAAGAATCTGGAGGGTCCACACTCCGCCGGGGCGTCCGGAAGACCTATGTGGTGGGTACTTTTATGTAAATATGATGGGTGAGACTCATTGCATTTGTCATCATTGCATGGCATGGTTTTACATGGTTTTATATATTATGTTATAATATATGTTTTGTACTAACTATGTGTTAGCCGTAACTGGAATACCTATTGGACGTGTTGTTCTAACGCCTTACTTCTACCCTAGTGGATGACACAGGTAATCAGGGGAACGAGGAACGCAAGATGGGCGAGGCATAGGAGCTTGGATGATTTAGTTTATTATTTTTAATAAAAGTTACTCATGGACTTGTATTTGAGTATCTAAATTTCGGGATGTAATGTATTTGAGTATCTAGATTTCGGGATGTAATAACTTAGATGGTCGGATGTTTATTTTGATAATTATGGTATTTGAATGATGATTAAGGATTTGACGTACTTTGCTATCTGAATGGAATAGAACTTGGTTCTATTATGTTTCCGTAATTTTGATGTTAATATTCCGCATGTACATATTGCTATGTGTGAACCATTTTCGTGGACTTGGTCCATGCACACATAGGGTTGGCCAGTTAAGGGTCGGACTTTGGAAGTTCGGACTTAGCTCGCGTCGTGACGTCCCCCACTCTATCACTCTACTCTGTTATAAAAAAAAAATAGACTCTGAATTTACGGGAAAAAACGAGTGAAAAAGGGAGGGGCGTTACAACATTTCCATGGATTTTGTGACAAGGTTGCCAAGGTCATCAAAGGGCAACGATGCGATATGGGTCGTGGTAGACCGACTGACCAAGTCTGCACATTTTATTCCCATTAAGATGACAGACTCATCTGAGACCTTGGGTCGGCGGTATATTAAGGATATCATTAGATTGCATGGTATAACTCGGACTATTGTGTCTGACAGAGATGGACAGTCTGAGAGGATGGAACTGATTTATTGATTAGTACAGCATTCCATCCACAGACTGATGGACAGTCTGAGAGGACAATACAGACACTGGAGGATATGCTGAGAGCATGTATGCTAGATTTCAAGGGTGGATGGGAGGATCACTTGCCGTTGGTAGAATTTTCATACAACAATAGCT
Source organism: Chimonanthus praecox (assembly GCA_022113865.1). Lineage (NCBI taxonomy): Eukaryota > Viridiplantae > Streptophyta > Magnoliopsida > Laurales > Calycanthaceae > Chimonanthus > Chimonanthus praecox. The sequence continues at coordinate 38,484,399 of CM039094.1, forward strand.
ATCAGGCAAGCCTCCAAATGACTCCCTTTGAGGCAATATATGGTAGACCATGTAGGTCACTAGTGTGCTGGACAGAGGCCGGTGAGCCTGCATTGATTGGACCTGAGTTGGTGGCAGAGACTACAGCACAGACACAGTTGATACGGCAACACCTATTGACTGTGCAGAGTCGTCAGAAAAGATATGCTGACAAGAGGAGGAGGTTCCTTGAATTTGAAGTGGGAGACATGGTGTTCTTGAAAGTCTCGCCACGGAAGGGACACATGAGATTTGGAAAGAAAGGGAAATTGTCGCCAAGATATGTGGGACCATTTTCAATCATAAGAAGGATGGGGGACGTGGCTTACCAATTGACACTCCCATCACAATTGGCATCTTTACACGATGTGTTCCATATATCGATGTCGAGGAAGTATAATCCTGATCCTTCTCACGTACTGAACTTACAAGACATAGAGGTTCAGAGCGACGTGACATACGTCGAGAAGCCTGTCCGAGTGGTGGACACAGAACAAAGGGTATTACGGAATCGAGCGATCCAGTTTGTCAAGGTGGTATGGGATCGACATGGCATTGAGGAAACCACATGGGAACTCGAGTCGGAAATGAGAAAAGTTCATCCTTAGCTATTTATGTAAATGTTTGAAACCCTACTTCACTCGATTTTCGGGACGCAATTTTGATGTTAATATTCCGCATGTTTATATTGTTATGTGTGAACCATTTTCGTGGACTTGGTCCATGCACACATAAGGTTGGCCAGTTAAGGGTCGGACTTTGGAAGTTCAGATTTAGTTCACGTCGTGACGTGCCGCTCTCTATCACTCTTCATTTATATAAAAAAATAGACTCTGATTTACGGGAAGAAGCGAGTGAAAAAGGACGGGGCGTTACAACAACATCATGGAAATAAATTTAAATATAGAAATCAAAACTTTAATCTTAGAAATATCACTTAATGTAGAAACTTTCTAAGAATGGAAAACAAATTTAAGAAATAGAAATAACATGTAAAATTAGAAATTGACAATTTTGAAGTTCAACTTACATGGAAAATCCAATAAAAATAGAAAATAGTATCTACAATTAAAAAAATTCTAAAAATATAAATTTCTAAATGCCAAAAGGTTCTAAATTTAGTATGACTTCCGAATATACTTAAATTCTAGAATTTCTACTACTTTAAAAATAAACTTTTAAACTTGGGTAAGCTTCTAAAATTGTATTTTCTAATAATAGAATCTACCAATTTTATATAGTAACCTAAAATAGAAATTTCCAAAAGTAGAAGTATTTCAAAAAATAGAAATAATATCTAAAATTATAAAAATTTTAAAAATAGAAATTTCTCAATTCAACAAGTTTATAAATTTAGTTAGACTTCTAAATTTATATAAATTCTATAATTTCTACTATTTTAAAAAGAAACTTTTAAACTTAGGCAACTTTTAAAATTGTAGTTTATAAAAATAGAAACTGCCAATTTTAAATACTAGCCTAAAATAGAAATTACCAAAAGTAGCAATATTTTGAAAAATATAAATAATATATAAAATTACAAAATTTCTAAAAATAGAAATTTCTAAATTCAACAAGTTTCTAAATTTATTAAGACTTCCAAATATATATCAATTCTAGAATTTCATATAGATTAAAAAGAAGCTTTTAAAATTAGGTAAACTTCTAAAATTTTAATTTCTAAAAGTAGAAAGAGACAATTTTAAATAGAAGCCTAAAACAGAAATTTCCAAAAGTAGCAGTATTTCAAAAAATAGAAATAAAATCTAAAATTATAAAATTTCTAAAAATAAAAATTTCTCAATTTAACAAGTTTATAAATTTATTGATGTAACGCCTCGCCCTTTTTCACTCGCTTTCTCTTCCGAAAAGCAGAGTCTATTTTTTTTTATAAACAAAGAGTGATAGAGAGCGGGACGTCACGACGCGAGCTAAGTCCGAACTTTTAAAGTCCGACCCTTAAATAGCCAACCCTATGTGTGCATGGACTAATTCCATAAAAACGGTTCACACATAACAACATAAACTTACGGAATAAAATCATAACATGCGGAATTATAATAGAACCAAGTTCTATTCCATTCAGATAGCAAAGTACGTCAAATCCTTAATCATAATTATCATATCATAATTATCCAATAAAACATCCAACCATAACAAATTCATCTAAGTTATTACAATCCGAATTCTAGATACTCAAAATGCAAGCCCATGAGTATCTTAAACAAAATATAAATTAAAAGCATCCAAGCTCCTATGCCTGGTCCGTTTCGCGCTCATCGTTCCCCTCGTTTCCTGTATCATCAACTAGGGTAGAAGTAGGGTGTTAGAACAACGCGCCCAGTAGGTATTCCAAGTAAGGCTAACACATGGGTTAGTACTAAAAATCCAGATATAATATATATCAAATCCAGTTATAATAAATCATACCATACTTATAAAGCATCGTATCCAAAACAGTGTATGATAATAGGATCATACTAATAAAAACCAGAAACCTTGCATGATAATAAAGATCATAATCATGCCGATTCAATGCCATGCCATGCTATCATATGCAATGAGTCCCACCCATCACAAAATATCCTCTTGATGGAAAGCTCCTCATCAAGGTATGCCCCACGAATGTTTTACGGACGCCCTGACGGAGTGTGGGTCTCCGGTTACCGTTCATCCCTCCCATGCCGTGCATGAGATGCAAATGTCCACATGCTATGCAATTATACAAATCATAGCATTTAAAAGCTCATATTTTGAAACATATACAACACATGCTATTTTATCATATAAACATAGCATTTAAAACTCACATTTTGAAACATATCATTTGCAATATAAATTCATTAAATCAAGATAAAAAACAATGTACATAAACACATGGTTTCAAAGAGGTGGAATTCTACCAAAGACTGCTAACGTGTCCTTATAATATAACAATCAATTAAAATCAAGTCCCACTTGATTTACAATAATGTCCAAGTCCATAAACCATATTTGTGGGGTTCGGCCATACACCTTGGCCGAATCTCACCCCTTTTGTTTTAGTTTCCTTTTTGCTCATTTATTCAATTAAGTCCACACCCATGCCATTGCTTAATCTATGGCTGTTCATTTTAATTAATCCAACAAACATAAACCCTAAGTCCATCAAAACAATCCCCATGGGGTTCGGCCATACATCATGGCCGAACCCATGGTCCTTTATTTTCACTTAATTACCAAAATGCCATCCATGGCTATCATTCCATTATTCTCACCCTTCATCCCTTGGTTTGGTAAACCATTCATTTACATTATACAACTAATAATTAACCCACTAATCAAAGTTCATAGGGTTCGACCATACACCATGGCCAAACCCATGATCTTTCTTTTTTAGCCGTTATTACCAAATTGCCATTACCTCATGTTTAAGTCCAAACCGATCCATAATTCAAACATGATCCATAAAAATTGGTTCATGGGGTTCGGCCATTCACATGGCCGAACCCATGATGTCTAAGTTCTAATTATATCACTTTCCATATTTGAATCCATAAATCAAGGTTCCTTCCATACTTGGAAACTTTCCAATTTTAGCAATTCCATTCTTGAATCCATAATCCAAGGTTCTTTCCTTTTCGATCCAAAAATCCATATTTAGAAACTTTCTAATTTAATCTATTAAAATCCAATAACCATACCAATACAACTCCATGGGGTTCGGCCATACACCATGGCCGAACCCTATGGTTCATAATCCTCTTTCTAAAAATTATTCATCCAATAAAATTTTCTTAATAAATTAAATCCATAAAAGACCTCATGGGGTTCGGCCATACATCATGGCCGAACCCATGATCCTCCATTTTATCATGTATTTACAAAATTGCCATCCTTTCCATGATCTAACCACATGAGTATAATTCCATAATTATTTATGGGGTTCGGCCATGCCCCTTGGCCGAACCCATGGTTTAAGGTTCTTCACCAACCATCTTCCATGGAGTTCAACCTTCAAAATCCATAAATTAAACAATGTCTTTCCATGGTTTCTATCTTTCAAACTTTCATTAAATTACCATAGTCCTTCCATATTTTTCCATCAAACGGTTCATTAAAGAAAACATAATTGTCCATTCATTTTCTTCTATGGGGTTTGGCCATACATCATGGCTGAACCCTATGGTTCCATACTTCCTCTTGAACATCATTTAAACCCTTTTTAAAACCATATAATTATTCCATGGTTTTCATTTAATCCCTTCAAAACATTGATATTCCTTCCATGGTTTCCAACCAATAACCATGTCTTTCCATTAAATTTAATACCATGATCATCTCCCAATTCTCTTCCATGGGGTTCGGCCATACACCTTGGCCGAACCCTATGGTTCTTTTCTTTCAATAAAAAAAAACATCAAATACTAATCGGTTCCGCGACTCCTTCGATTTTCCTTCGGTTGGTCTTGCTCTTCCAATCCTTCTTCTTTCCTTAGCCTTTTCCTCTCCTTCTTCTTGATCTTGCACCTTTGCTGGCTGCCTTTCCTTCTCTTTGTTCTTGCCGTGAATGAGACCTGAAAGAGAGAAAATTCGGCTATGTATGTGTATTGCGCCCTTGCTGTCCTTCTCTTTTATTCCACTCGATCCTATCTTATTAAGATAGCAAGACCCTTAAATTTAGCCATTCTTAATGCCGTGTACCCCTTGCTGAAATAACCATTATCGTGTGCATTACCCTTGTTTTATAGAAATTCCAATTGATCCCAACTTAGAAGGTGCCATGAGCCCCTCCTTACCTTTCCTTTATTATTTCCAATTGATCCAAACTTAGAAGGTGCCATGCGCCCCTCCTTGCCTTTCCTTTATTATTTCCAATTGATCCAAACTTAGAAGATGGTGTGCGCCCCTTCTTTCTTAGCAATTGCTTTAGTGTTATTTTTAATATTAGATATCTTTTATATTTAGCAATATGACATGCGCCCCTTCCATTTAGCAAATCCCTAGTATCACTCTTTGTAAATGATCTTATGCACATCATATAGATTGCATAACCAATATTCGGCCATGCACAATTATCCCATTCCTTATTTATATAATATTGCATTACTAATTTAAATTCAACTCCATTTAATTTTATTGAAATCATTTCCAAAACCGTTGGGTCTTAATTGGGCAATGACCCAACACTTTACCCAACTAATATCCATATCTAATAATTCACAATTTAAATGGGTAATTTTCATATATATTAATAACTTGAAAATCCGGGGTGTTACAATTGAGACTTCCAAATCTATATAAATTCTAGAATTCTACTATTTGAAAAGAAACTTTTAAATTTTGGCTAAGATTATAATTTCTAAAAATAGAAACTGCCAATTTTAGATATTTGCCTAAAATAGAAATCTTCAAAAGTAATAGTTTTTCTAAAAACACAAAATTTAAAAACATATATTTTTGTTTCTCAGACAACGGCACCTAAAACTTGTTGTGCCACTAAAGATATGGCACTTTAAATTTATATTTGCAATGAGATAAATCATTAATAGTATAGCTTCAGGAGTCCGAGTTCAAACTAACTGCGAAGAAAACAAAGTATATGCAATTGATATATTAGGGTATAAGTCATTACAATATCATGGAAATAAATCTAAATATAAAAATCAAAAGTCTAATCTTAGAAATATAACTGAATGTAGAAACTTTCTAAGAATGGAAAACAAATTCAAGAAATAAAAATAACCTGTAAAATTAGAAATTGACAATTTTGTAGTTCAATTTGCACGGAAAATCCAATTAAAAATAGAAAATAATATCTACAATTAAAAAAATTCTAAAAATATAAATTTCTAAATTCTACAAGGTTCTAAATTTACTAAGACTTCCAAATATATATAAATTCTATAATTTCTAGTATTTTAAAAATAAGCTTTTAAATTTGGGTAAGCTTCTAAAATTTTAGTTTCTAAAAATAGAAACTACCAATTTTAAATAGTAGCTTAAAATAGAAATTTCCAAAAGTAGCAGTATTTAAAAAAATAGAAATAATATCTAAAATTTCTAAATTTCTAAAAATACAAATTTTTCTATACAACAAGTTTCAAAATTTAGTAAGACTTCCAAATATATATAAATTCTAGAATTTCAAGTAGTTTAAAACGATACTTTTAAAATTAGGTAACCTTCTAAAATTATAATTTCTAAAAATAAAAACTGTCAATTTTAAATAGTAACTTAAAATAGAAATTTCCAAAAGTACCAGTATTTTGAAAAATAGAAATAATATCTAAAATTTTAAAATTTCTAAAAATAGAAATTTCTCATGTGAACAAGTTTCTAAATTTAGAGAGACTTCCAAATCTATATAAATTCTAGAATTTCAACAATTTAAAAAAAAACTTTTAAAATTAGGTAATCTTCTAAAATTATAATTTCTAAAAATAGAAACTGTCAATTTTAAATAGTTGACTAAAATAGAAATTTCAAAAAAGAATAATATTTATAAAAACACAAAATTTAGAAACAAATATTTGTTTTTTCTCCGACAACGGCACCTAAAACTTGTTGTGCCATAAAAGATATGGTGTTTTAAATTTATTTTTGAAGTCGGACGAACCATTAATAGTTTAGCTTCAGGAGTGCCAGTTCGAAGCCCACTAAGAACAAAACAAAATATAAACAATTGAGTTATTATTGTAACGCCCCGCCCTTTTTCACTCGCTTTTTCCCGTAAATTCAGTGTATATTTTTTTTTGTAGCAGAGTAGAGTGATAGAGCGCGAGACGTCACGACGCAAGTTAAATCCGAACTTCCAAAATCCGACCCTTAACTGGCCAACCCTATGTGTGTATGGACTCAGTCCAATAAAATGGTTCACACATAGCAATACCGATTGCGGAATAAAATCATAAACTGCGGAATCATAATCATCAAAATGCGGAATCATATTAGAACAAGTTCTAATCCACTCAGATAGCAAAGTACGTCATAATCATCAAACCAAATCATTCAACCATCTAAGTTATTACATTCCAAAATCCGAATACTCAAATACAAGTTCATGAGCAATTTATTCAAAACATATAAACCAGATCTTCCAAGCTCCTATGCCTGGTCTGTCTTACGCTCATCATTCCCCTGATTACCTATATCATCAAGTAGGTAGAAGTAGGGCGTTAGAACAACGCGCCTAGTAGGTATTCCAGTTACGGCTAACACATGGTTAGTACAAAACATATATTATAACATAATATATAAAACTAGGTAAAATCCATGCCATGCAATGATGACAGATATGTAATGAGTCACACCCATCACATGTACATAAAGTACCCACCACATAGGTCTTCCGGACGCCCCGGCGGAGTGTGGACCCTCTGGAAATCTTCTTGATGGAAAATCACATCAAGGTGTTGCACATAGGTTTTTCGGACGCCCCGACAGAGTGTGACCCCTCCGATTATAAATCCTCCACCCCATGCCATGCATGAGATGCCAATGAAACACATGCTATTTTATAACATAAACATAGCATTGAAAATCATCATTTGAAACCACATACAACACATGCTCATTAAATAAATAAACTTAGCATGTAAAATCATCCTTTGAAGCATCATTGGCCCATGCTATTTTAAACACTTAAATTTAGCATATGAATTTCAATATAATAAAACATATCCTTGGAAACATATTTTCATCAAACATAATATAAAAAACAAAGTACATAAGCCATGGTTTCAAAGAGGTGGAATCCTATCTAAGACCGTTCACAAGTCCTTGCGTTTCCGTCCAAGATTCGATCACCGATCGCGCACCGCTTGTGAGATCCCGTTACCTTATAATATAATGATAAATCAACACCAAGTCTCACCTAATTATAAGGTTCTAACTCTATAAACAAAACCCCCATGGGTTCGGCCATACACCATGGCTGAACCCATGGCTTACCATTTTTCATACATATTTACAAAAATGCCATTGTTGATAACACTAGTCTCTTTTCTTTGCTTAGGTTCCAAGTCATCCATTCATGCTTCCAAAGCACATAATCCTATAAAATAATTCATGGGGTTCGGCCATGGTGTATGACCGAACCCAATGTCCAATATTCTCTCATATTTACAAAAATGCCATTGGTTTCCTCTATACTTTAAATCTTTCATAATTAGACCTTTTAAATTTCCCTAACCAAATAAGTCCATCAAACACAACTCATGGGGTTCGGCCATACATCATGGCCAAACCCATGGTTCTCCACTGTAGTGTTTAATTACATTTTTGCCATTCCTTTCTCCATCAATTCCTAACATGCATTGTATCCTTTATTTTATTTTAAAACTACACATAACCTAACTCATGACATAGGTTCATAATCTGATTCATAAATCAGCCCTTAAAACATGAATTAAAGATGTCATTGATCCCTTAATTTGGACCATGGGGTTCGGCCATACACCATGGCCAAACCCTATGGTGTATAATTTCCAACTATGACATTAAATTCATATCATCCATCTCCTTTTATTCAATTATACATGAGCCTAAACCATATATTTAATTCTATAATTAAATAGGTTTTCAAAAACAAAACCTTAGTGGAGTTCGGCCATACACCATGGCCGAACCTCACTCATGGCATCCAATCCATTTATTTAATCCAAGTTCCATAATCAAACCCCCCTTTCCATTCTTGGATAGTTTCCATAAATAATCTTCATGGTCAATAAGTAGATATTTTCTAATTTTAATAACAACTTCCAAGAATAGAAACTTTCTTAATATTCAATCCTCCTTTCTATAATTGGAAACACTTTCTAAAAATAGATTGTTTCCAAAAATAACCACCTTCCTTCCATTTTTAGATTGCTTTCCAAATTTAGCAATCCTTACCATACTTAGATGTTTTCTAGCTTTAGCAATACTAAAGTATTTGGAACCTTTCCATATTTGGATTGCTCTCCAAATTTAGCAACCATTTCCATCTAACATTCCAAACTTAACCCATGGGATTCGGCCATACACCATGGCCGAACCCTATGGTTCATGATCTTGGCCATTGGTTTAGATCCAATCAAAACCGATCATCAATCCATAAAATGTTTGGTGGGGTTCGGCCATACACCATGGCCGAACCTCACCCCTTTATTTTTATTATTTTAGATCCAATACTTAACCATAAAAAAAAAACATCATGGTTCGGCCATGCCATGGCCGATCCATATCCCTATCCAAATCTCCCTTTAAAATTATCAAATTCTTCCATGGATTTTCATCCTTGAAATTTGTAATTCTAAACCATAAATCCCCATGGTTTCATCATGAAATCACCATGTCTTTCCATGTTCCGAAATTTAAGAACATAACGCCTAATGAAGTAAATCCAATCTCTCCAGGGTTTTTCAATCTTAAAACTCAAGAACTAATCATATTTTTCCATTTAATCCATTAATACTCATCACCAATCTTTCTCCATGGGGTTCGGCCATGCACTATGGCCGAACCCTATGGTTCTTTTTGTTTCAAAACATAAAATTATTAAACAAGATACTAACCTTTTCCCCTTTGGTTTCTTGCTCTTCCAATTTTTTCTTTCTTTTCCCTTTGCTTTTCTCCAAACAAGAACTCCTTCTTGTTGCTGCCATTTTCCTTGTGTCTTGCCGTGTATGAGCCTTGAGAGATTGAGAGAGAGATGGGGTTGTAAAAACCGTGCACCCCCTTGGGTCTCTCCTTTTATTAAGCTCTCTTAATCCAATATTAGAATGTTCTTAAGATAAGCAACCCTTAGCCGTGCGCCCCTTGTGTTTCCCGTTTTTTTTTACACGTATACTATATTGTAGGTCAGTTTAGCTTTCGAATCAGAAAAAGTGGTAAACTACAAAGTTGTAGCCCTTGAAGTATTCTTTCCAACGCAAAAGAATCAAAGCAATAGGACATCGGAGTGAAAAGTTATAACCAAAACACTAGACATATATCAAACCTTCCTTATTTAACCATGGCCGACTTTTCCTCTTTAATTAGCCATAGCCGACTTTCCCTTGTCTTATTTAGCCATGGCCGACCTCTCCTTCTTAATTTAAAACCTTCCCTTTAACTCTAATTAGTAAGTACTATGCGCATAACCTTAATCATAATCCAATAATCTTTTAATATAATTTAAGACAATCTACCTTCCCTTTTAGAATATCCTATGCGCATAATATGGATATTATTATCTAAATTTTGGCCATGCTTAATCTTTTATTTATTTCATAGATATATCATCCCTTTTTAAATATATAGCATATCATTGTGGATTTAAAATCCCACATATCTCTCATGCCCAAAATCTATAGGTTTCACATTCAAAATTTGGCCATAAAAATCTTTTGTTTAAAATTAGATATAATTCATCACTAAATTAATTCAACCCATTTGTATTTAATAAAACCAATTCCAACATTGGTTGGGTTCTAATTGGGTCATGGCCCAATTCTTGATCCAAATAAGGTCCAATTCTAAAATCCACCATTTAAAAGAATAATTGTCATATAAAATAATAGTCTGAAAATTCGAGGTGTTACAATTATGGTAAATGTCATTACAATATAAAGGAAATAAATTAAAATATAGAAATCAAAACTCTAACTTTAGAAATATAACTTAATGTAGAAAATTTCCAAAAATGGAAAACAAATTAAAAAAATAGAAATAACATGTAAAATTAGAAATTGACAATTTTGGAGTCCAATTTGCATTAAAAATCCAATTAAAGATTGAAATAATATCTACAATTAAAAAATTCTAAAAATATAAATTTCTAAATGTCACAAGTTCTAAATTTAGTAAGACATCCAAATCTATATAAATTTTAGAATTTCTACTATTTTAAAAAGAAACATTTAAACTTAGGTAACCTTCTAAAATTGTAATTTCTAAAAATAGAAACTGTCAACTTTAAATAATAGCGTCAAATAAAAGTATCCAAAAGTAACAGTATTTCGAAAAAAGGAAATAATATATAAAATTATAAAATTATAAAATTTCTAAAAATAAAAATTTCTCAATTGAACAAGTTTCTAAGTTTCGTAAGACTTCCAAATATATATAAATTCTAGAATTTCAACTAATTTAAAAAGAAACTTTTATAATTAGTTAACCTTCTAAAATTATAATTTCTAAAAATAAAAACTGCCAATTTTAATCCTAACATAGAAATTTTCAAAAGTAACAGTATTTCAAAAAATAGAAATAATATCTAAAATTATAAAATTTCTAAAAATAGAAATTTCTCAATTCAACAAGTTTTTAAATTTAGTGAGACTTCCAAATCTATATAAATTCTAGAATTTCAACTATTTTTAAAACAAACTTTTAAAATTAGGTAACCTTCTGAAATTATAATTTCTAAAAATAGAAAGTCTCAATTTTAGATAGTTGCCTAAAATAGAAATTTCTAAAAGTTGCAGTATTTCTAAAAATACAAAATTTAAAAACATGTATGTTTTTTTCTCTGACAATGGCGCCTAAAACTTGTTGTGCCACTAAAGATATGGTGTTTTAAATTTATATTTGCAATAAGACGGGTGTCTGAGTTTGAACCCAGTAGGAACAAAGCAAAACATATGCAATTGAGATATTACGGTATAAGTCATTATAATATCATGGAAATAAATCTCAATATAGAAATCAAAACTCTAACCTTAGAAATATAACTTAATGTAAAAACTTTAAAAAAATGGAAAACAAATTCAAAAAATAGAAATAACATGTAACATTCGAAATTGACAAGTTTGGAGTCCAATTTGCATGGAAAATCCAATGAAAAATAGAAATAATATCTACAATTAAAAAAATTCAAAAATATAAATTTCTAAATGCCACAAGGTTCTAAATTTAACAAAGACTTCCAAATCAATATAAATTCTAGAATTTCTAATATTTTAAAAAGAAACATTTAAACTTAGGTACCACTCTAAAATTGTAGTTTCTCAAAGTTAAAACTGCCAACTTTAAATTGTAGCCTAGAATATAAATTTCCAAAAGTAGCAGTATTTTGAAAAATGTAAATAATATCTAAAATTATAAAAATTTTAAAAATAGATTTTTTTTAATATATAAATTCTAGAATTTCAACTATTTTAAAAAGTAACTTTTAAAATTAGGTAACCTTCTAAAATTATAATTTCTAATAATAGAAATTGCCAATTTTAAATTGTAGCCTAAGATAGAAATTTCCAAAACTAGCAGTATTTTGAAAAATAGTTATAATATCTAAAATTATAAAATTTCTAAAAATAGAAATTTCTCAATTCAAGAAGTTTCTAAATTTAGTGAGACTTCCAAATCTATATAAATTCTAGAATTTCGACCATTTAAAAAAAAAACTTTTAAAATTAGGTAACCTTCTAAAATTATAATTTCTAAAAATAGAAACTCTCAATTTTAGATAGTTGCCTAAAATAAAAATTTCCAAAACTAGCAGTATTTCCAAAAACACAAAATTTAAAAACATGTATGTTTTTTTCTCTGACAGCGGCACCTAAAACTTGTTGTGCCACTAAAGATATGGTGTTTTAAATTTATGTTTGCAATAAGACGAACCATTAATAGTATAGCTTGAGGAGTCCGAGTTCGATCCCACAGGAAGAAAACAAAATATATGCAATTGAGATATTATGGTATAAGTCATTACAACATCTTGTAAATAAATTTAAATATAGAAATCAAAACTCTAATATTAGAAATATCACTTGATGTAGAAACTTTCAAAAAAATGGAAATTAAATTCTAAAAATTGAAATACTATATAAAATTAAAAAATTTCTTAAAATAGAAATTCTGAATTCAACAACTTTCTAGATTTAGTAGACTTCCAAATATATATAAATTCTAGAATTTCAACTATTTTAAAAAGAAACCTTTAAAATTAGGTAACTTTGTAAAATTATAATTTCTAAAAATAGAAACTGTCAGTTTTAAATAGTTGGCTAAAATAGAAATTTTCTAAAATAACAGTGTTTCTATAAACACAAAATTTTAAAAAAAATATTTGTTTTATCTTCGACAACGGTGCCTAAAACTTGTTGTGCTACAAAAGATATGGTGTTTTAAATTTATCTTTGCAATCGGACAAACCATTAATAGTATAGCTTCAGGAGTGCAAGTTCGAAGCCCACTAGGAACAATGCAAAATATATGTGTTGTGTTTTAAATTTAACTTGCAAATGTACGAACTAATTAACAGTGTAGTGAATGAATGCGAGGTCGTACCCAAGGGAAATCAACAAAATATATGTATGGAAATAAAAATGGTACCATTAAAATAATGTGATCTAAGAAAATAATTTTCTAAAACATGGACTTATAATCTTAATTTAGTAAAATTCTAGATTTAGATAACCAATATTTAATTAATTATCTAACTATGGAAGTTAACAAAATATAAGATTTACTTTTATCATACAAACCATTGATTTATAAATTTGATTAAAATGGTGAAATGAATTTAAATGATCTCAATCTAATTTAAAATGCAAAGTTAAGAAACAAATAAAATATTTCTAAGCTAGTTCCATCATTTCAAGGATTTTTATGAATAAATAAAAGAATAAAATAAAAACAATAATAATGGATTATTTACATAGTTTACAATGGAATTGAAATAAGTATCTAAGGCGGCATGTCATCCCATTTAAAAATAAAATTATGGCCTAGACTATGAAATATTCTAGAATTATTAAATATAAATTCAAGTTCATCATTCATTAAAATTCTAACTAGAAAAATTATGTCATCCATTAAATTAGAAATTTTCAATTCAAGCCTTAGGTTTGAGCAGGATTAACACTTGTATTTTCCAAATCCAAAATAAAATATTCTTAAAAAGAACTTTAGACTGAAAAAGTCAAGTCCCACCGATCCTAACAGGGGTTCTACTTTTCCTTGAAAAATTCTAAAAATAATTTGTTCCATAACATTTACAAAAAGAATTAAAATTTAATTAAAAACCATTACCATAGAATATTTAATAATTGGGAACACCATAAATCTAAAGAATCTACCATGAATTTCATTCAAAACTTGGAATATAAGAAAATACAATTCTTTTGAACTCATTACATAAAAATAAAATAAACGATTTACAAGAAATCAAATATTTTTCTTAGTCCTTTATCTGTCCAAATTCAGCCCCTTCAATGCCTTGCTCGGTTCTTTTTTTCAATGGAGTCCATACTCTATTTATAAGAAAAGAGATGAGAAAATAGAGCAAGTAAAGAGTTCTAATTAATTTTTAGCTGATGGTATGTACACAATCCCTATTTTTTCTCTTTTCCTTCTTACACGGCAACTTCAATTTTTTTGTTTGACAGCAGATTACGGCACCTTCTTGATTTCTCTGTCTTTTTCAATCAGCTCTTCATCCTCTGTACTTCCCATTTCCTTATTCTTTTAAGGGATAATGGGTGGATAGAGAAGAATAGGCCAGCCAATCCGTGTGAGCCCTCCTCCTTATCTTTTTTTTTTTTTTTTCTCTGTTTAGAATTGGCTAACACAACCCCTTCCTCCTCTTTTCAAGCTGGCAGATCTTCTCTTTTCTTCCTTCTTTTCTTCTAACCCAAATCAGCCAACACCTTCTCTTCCTTATCTCTCAGCCGACCATGTCCTGCTTTGTTGCCGAGTCTCATGTAGCCTCTTCTAAAATTCAGCAGATCTTCTTGGTACGGTGGGGGGTTACCTTCTTTTCTTGGGATTTCATTTTAAGATTGAATTGCAATCTTATGGTGCACTGCTGTAAAATAATCGGTCAGATTTCTTTTTTTTTTTCATTGCTCTCATCGATCCCATCTTGACCAAGAACAACTCTATGTTTGCAAACAAATATGCTGCTGAGATCACTACCTTTCTCAATGAAAATCAGCCAGGCCTTTCTCTTCCTTTTAATCTATTTTACAATGGTTGCTGGATGTGTTTCCCACCATCAATGCTAACACATGTAGTTGTTTGCAATGGCTACACGATGATCTTTTTCTTTTTTCCTTTCTTTTCCACACAACAGTTTTGCTGTTTTATTTTTCTCTTTTCATTCCCAATTTCATGTCAAAACAACCCAAAACATGCTATGATTTCCAATCCCAGCAATACTCTGTATTTTTCAACACTTGGAGGTTGCTTGATTTTTTCTAAGATAGGAGGAAAGTAAAATGGAAAGGAGGTGGAATGGATACATGGGTTAGCTGTGACCGTTCTTGGGTAAGGCATATGGAGGTCGGCCAAGTGTTGCTTTGGCTGTATGCTTGGGCTTTTGATAGATTATACAAATGAGATTTCTCTCCTCTATTTGTTCTAGTTGCAGTCCAACCGACCAAGAAACCCAAAGTTTCCTCTAGCTGATTCCTGCTTTGTGTTTCCTTTCCTTTGTTCTCTTGATGTAGTGACATCATCTCCACCATCTTAATCAAATTTGCCCCACCAGTAACAATGTTTAGACTTGGCCAAATACCAAAACCAAAGACACTCATGTAGGATTGGAAAGTAACAACTCTGTGTTTGGCTGGCCTTATTGTAATAGGAGAACTCAAACTCCATGTCACTGGTTTTTATTGGGCTTCAAACATGGACCTCTTGAGGGCTTGTAAATGGGCTTATCATGTACACGAATTTTAATAATTAATTTACTACTTATATTCAATTTCTACAAAAGTACTAAATTAAACTCTCAGAAATGGATTTGAATTAATTAGTTTACAAACAAACCTAAAAATGTGGTAAAATATTTATTAAAAAATCTCCATTTTCCAAAATAATATTTTAAACCCAAAAACTGTAAATTTCATCATTTGAACTCTTGTATCTTGTATTTTCTCAAAACACACTACAAAACTAAACACAACATTAAACATATCTAATATTTACAAAATAAAGACTAATTAATCGAATATTAAAGGGTAAAAAGGTAATTTCTCAGTGTTCATCAAATACCCCCAAACTTAGATTTTGCTAGTCTTCGAGTAAAACAAAAAACTACTAACTGAAAGTTAAAAAAATCCTACACCACTTTCACTGGTACTCTCGATTGCATTTAACGTATGCAACAAGCCTTTAAACCCCTAGCTCACCACTAGTTGACGAGTTATATTCTCGTGGGGATTTCCAGTGATCATACCCACAAACATTGATTTTTTCAGCAAAAACACATAGACAAAAATCTAAATATCATACAACTCTAAAATTTATTTTACGAGACTTATACCCGGAGTGTTGTGTGTGATAGCCAATATTAGGACAGTCTTGTTTTTCCAAATACACACAAGTTTTGTAACCATCATTGGAAAATGCGCTTTAACTTCAAGCCTCACCAGATATATGTAACACCACGGATTTTCAGATCATTATTTTATATGACACTTACTCTTTTAAATTGTGAATGTTAGAATTAAACCGTATTTGGATCAAGAATTGGGCCATGACCCAATTAGGACCCAACCAATGTTGGAATTGATTTTATTAAATGCAAATGGGTTGAATTAATTTAGTGATGAATTATATCTAATTTTAAACAAAAGATATTATGGCCGAGTAGTGGATTTGAAATATCCAAGTAGATGTTAAAAAAATCAAATAAAGATTATCTTGGCCGAATTTTTAGATAGTGATTTACATATTATGCACATGAGAGATATGTGGGATTTTTAAATCCAGAATGATATGTTAGATATTTAAAAAGGTATGAAATATCTATGAATTAAATTAAAAGATTATTTGGATTATGATTAGGGTTATGAGCATAGTACTTGCTAATAAGAATTAAAGGAAGTCTTCATAAGACAAGGGAAAGTCGGATATGGCTAATTAAAGAGGGAAAGTCGGCCATGGTTAAATAAGGAAGGTTTGACATATGTCCAGTATTTTGGTTATAACGTTTCACTCCGATATCCGATTGTTTTGATTCTTTTTGTGTTGGAACGAAGACTTTAATGGTTACAACTTTGTAGTTTACCACTTTTTCTGATTCAGAATTTAACAAGGTCAAAACTGAGCTACAATATAGTATACGTGTAAAAAAAAACGGGAAACACAAGGGGCGCACGGCTAAGAGTTGCTTATCTTAAGAACATTCTATTATTGGATTAAGAAAGGCTATAAAAGGAGAGATCAAGAGGGATACACGGTTTTGGATATCTTTTATTGTTGAGTTTATTCCTCTCTCAATTCATCATTCTCTTCCACGCCAAGAGCAAGAGAAGAAAGGGAAGCAACAAGAAGGAGTTCTTGTTTGGAGAAAAGCAAAGGGAAAAGAAAGAAAATTGGAAGAACAAGAAACCAAAGGGGAAAAGGTTAGTATCTTGCTTAATAATTTTATGTTTTGAAACAAAAAGAACCATAGGGTTCGGCCATAGTGCATGGCCGAACCCCATGGAGAAAGATTGGTGATGAGTATTAATGGATTAAATGGAGAAAAAGAACCATAGGGTTCGGCCTTATGGCATGGCCGAACCCCATGGAAAGATATGATTAGTTATTGGGTTTTAAAGATTGAAAACCATGGAGAGTGTTGATTTATTAATTGGGTTTGTGTTCCTAGATCTTAAATCATAGAAACCTTTGGTGATTGTATGTTTTAGATTCAAGAAAATCAATGAAAGAATATGGAATATGGGTCGGCCATGGCATGGCCAAACCATGGCTGTTTTATGGCTAATTGAGTGGATCTAAACTAATAAAAAGGAGGGGTCAGGTTCGGCCATAGTGCATGGCCGAACCCCACCAAACATTTTATGGATAATAATCGATTAAGGTTATGAGTAAAGGTTTTATTGAATCTAAGCTAATGACTAAGATCAAGAACCATAGGGTTCCGCCATGGTGCTTGGGCGAACCCCATGGGTTAAAATTGGAAAGTAGATGTAAAAGATGGACCTAGATCTAAAAGGGGTGAGGTTCGGCCATAGTGCATGGCCGAACCCCACTAGAGTATTTTTGGAAACCTTATTATGGAAAGTATTGCTAAATTTGGGAAGCAATCCACATATGGAAGGAGTGGTTAATTATGGAAAAACAATCTAATTTTGGAAGGTGTTTCCAAATATGGAAAGGAAGTTACTTATTAAGGAAAGTTTCCATTCTTGGAAGTGGATATTAAAATTAGAAAGTATCTACCTAAAGACCATAAAAGTTATTTATGGAAACCATACCAAGAATGGAAGGTAAGGCTTGATTATGGAACCTAATTTAAATGAAGGGATTGGTTGCCATGAGTGAGGTTCGGCCATAACTTAATGAACCCCACTAGGGTTTAGTTTTTGGAAACCTTATTATTTATGGAATATGATATTCAATCATAGAAGGGTTGGTGTTTAATTAAGAATCTTCTAAATGTGGACCTTAGGTTAAAAATGGAAGGAAGAGTTATTTTTAGAAAAATTTCCATTTATGGAAGGAGGTTGTTATTTTGGTAAGTTAAATAGGGAAACCTTCTAATGATAGAAGGGGAGATTAATAAAGGGAAGTTCTATTCTTGGAAGGTGAAATTTAAATTTGGAGACCTTCCAATTATGGAAAGGTAGGGATTAATTGGAAAGTATGCACCATAGGGTTCGGCCATGGTGTATGGCCTAACCCCATGATCTAAATTAAGGGATTAAAGGTGTCTTTAATTCATGGTTTAAGGGCTGATTTATGAATCAGATTATGAACCTACATTATGAGTTAGGTTATGTATAGTTTTAAAATAAAAATAAAGGATACAATGTATGATATGAATTGATGGAGAAAGGAATGGTAAAAATGTAATTAAAATACCAAAGTAGGAGAACCATGGGTTCGACCATGAGGTATGGCCGAACCCCATGAGATGTGTTTGATGAACATATTTGATTAGGGAAAATTTTAAGGTCTAATTATGGAAGATTTAAAGGAAGAAGGAAACCAATGGCATTTTGGTAAATATGAGAGAATGTTGGACATTGGGTTCGGCCATAGTGTATAGCCGAACCCCATGAATTATTTTTTGGGATTATGTGCTTTGGAAGCATGAATGGATGACTTGGAACCTAAGCAAAGAAAAGGGATTAGGATTATCAACAGTGGCATTTTTGTAAATATGTATAAAAAAATGGTAAACCATGGGTTCAGCCATGGTGTATGGCCGAACCCCATGGGGTTTTGTTTATAGACTTAGAACCTTGTAATTAGGTGAGACTTGGTGTTGACTTATCATTATATTATAATGTGATGGGATCTCGCAAGCGGTGCGCGATCGGTGATCGAATCTTTAACGGAAACGCAAGGACTTGTGAATGGTTTTAGGTAGGATTCCACCTCTTTGAAACCATGGGTTTATGTACATTGCTTTTATCTTGATTTAATAATTTTTTATTGCAAAAGTTATGTTTGAAATGGTGATTTTATATGCTATGTTTATTTGATAAAATAACATGTGTTTTAAATATGAGCTTTTAAATGCTATGATTTTGTATAATTGCATAGCATGTGGTACTTGCATCTCATGCATGGCATGGGAGGGATGACAGGTAACCGGGGACTCACACTCCGTCGGGGCGTCCGTAAAACACTCGTGGGGGGATACCTTGATGTGATTTTCATCAAGAGGATACTATGTATAATACCTTGATGATGAGAATCCCATCAAGAGGAATACTATGTATGAAGACCCTGGTGATGAGCATTCCATCAGGGGATACCTTGATGATGAGAATCCCATCAAGAGGATACTATATAGCCGGAGATCCACCACTCCGTCGGGGTGACCATAAAACAATCGTGGGGGATACCTTGATGTGATTTCCATCAAGTAGATTCCGGAGATCCACCACTCCGTCGGGGCGTCCGTAAAATAATCGTGGGGGATACCTTGATGAGGAGCTTTCCATCAAGAGGATATTTTATGATGGGTGGGACTCATTGCATCTGATAGTATGGCATGACATTGAATCGGCATGATTATGACTTTTATTATCATGCAAGGTTTTGGTTTTTATCGGTATGATTGGATCTCTATTATCATACACTGTTTTGGATATGATGTTTTATATGTATGGTATGATTTATTATACTGGATTTGATATATTTATTATATCTGGATTTTTGGTACTAACCCATGTGTTAACCCTAATTGGAATACCTACTGGGCGCGTTGTACTAACGCCCTACTTCTACCCTTTAGTGGATGATGCAGGAAACAAGGGAAACGCTGAATGCGGAAAGGGACAAGCATAGGAGCTTGGAACGCTTTAGTTTTATATTTTGTTTAAGGTACTTAGGGATTTATATTGAGAGTATCCAGATTTCAGAATGTAATAACTTAGATGAAATGCTATGGTTGGATGTTTTATTTGGATAATGATGATTGTGATTTTATTGACTAAGTACTTTGCTATCAATGGAATGGAACTAGGTTCTATTATGATTCCGCAAATTGATGTTATGATTTCGCAAGTTGTGATTTCTATTTCGCATGTTGATATTGCTATGTGTGAACCATTTTAGTGGACTGAGTCCATGCACACATAGGGTTAGCCAGTTAAGGGTCAGACTTTAGAAGTTCGGACTTAGCTCGCGTCGTGACGTCCCCCACTCTATCACTCTACTCTGTTATAAAAAAAAAATAGACTCTGAATTTACGGGAAAAAACGAGTGAAAAAGGGCAGGGCGTTACAATATATCTCTTACAAAGACTAATGCTCAAAGGTGGGCTTATTTTCTCTCAAGGTATATGCGAACGGAGCTTACGTATTCAAATCAAAATTCTCACATATGTATTAAATAAAGGCGGCATAGATGAAGAAAATAATTGATCTCATGAATAGATGCCATTTTCCTAAAAACGTTGAGTCAAACACCATTATTTTTCTCCTCTATTCTCTACATGAAATACCTTATTAAGACTTATGATCAATAGGACTTTCTAATAGGACAAAACGTGGCTTAGGACTGGGTCATATCAAAGAAGGGATAAAAGACTCTAAAAATTAATACTTTGATAAGAAAAGATTAGAGGTCTTCATATTATTAGCGGGATATTTTTCCTCTAATATTTTTCACCCTTTTTTTTTTTTTTCAAATCTTCTTTTCTTTTCTCTTTCAACATCCCCTTTTGACGTATGGATGTTCCCATTTTTTTTTTTTTTAAAAATTTTTTTTCCAGTGAAACCTATCCCAAATTCTTCCCTAACCTTTTCTCATATGAAGATAGGTCATGGATATAAAATTTTGGCTCAAACTCCATGTTTGGAGTTGGGTATGGTAGACATGGCTAGTCAATAAAAAATGCTATATTAGGTTCAAGTGAGGAACTATCAAGATGAAATGACCAAAATAGGTGGGGTTGAAGGCTCAAACGGTCCAAAAATGGCCTATATCCTATCCTAACCTTCATAAGATGATTTCTTTGCTTCGAATAAATTCAGAAAAATTTCAGGTGTACTAACTCAAATTTGATGGTGTACTTAGTAATATGACCAAATCAATGACAATGAGATCTCATAACGACTCAATACGCTTATCAAATAAACAAGAGTTTATTTATAACCCTCAGAAGGATAGAATGGCTCTAAAGGTCACTGGGTTTAAGTCTCCACTAGTATTCCTCTGGTGATCACTCGACTTATGAATATTTTTCTTTTTCAGACTAACATTAATATAATAGTGTACATGTATTTCCGAGCATAAATCCTATAAAAATCTTTCCAGAAAAATATGATATAAAGATTTTTATTTATGTCTTAATGCTAAAAATGTGACTCTTTTTACGTGAGATCGTCAAGACGCATGCTTTTCTTAGACCTAATATGACAGTCTTCTTAAGTACCAAGATGTCTCAGCTTTTGCATACTCTACCCTCAAAAGACCTCTCTCTGCCTAAGAAAACTATGACTCGTTTAACGTCAGATTATCAAGACATTTATAGTCCACTAAGCGAAAATCAATAGTTCTTTGGACACCAAGGAGTCTCAGTCTTTCCGGACTTACTCCACGTTTGACTAAATCCAAATAAATTTGTTTATTTCCAGTTATAGGTCTATGTTTTGTTGCTGTCACACAACGAACTCCTTGATCAGATTTTATTCCATTACAATTCCCACATCCACATTTGTGACATATTCCTAGCCTCTTAGCTTTCCTCTTCGCAGCCAGAGTGCTTCGACCACAAAGAGGTCTGGGTTGCTCCTGAAATTCCGATACTAGAGTAATACACGACCTAGAGGGGGGGGGGGTGAATAAGTATATTTTCAATTTTAATTCCCTTTTAAAATTCCTCAACCGAATTATAGTTTTAAGTGTATGAAATATTCAATGAGTTCCTTTCACCTTTAAATTAACCACTGTTAATTAAAATGACTGATCCAATATATGTGTGTGTATGTGAAAAGTATTCAATCCAAGCAATCAAGTTAAAACATCAACCACATATAAACACAGATATTTTATAGTGGTTCAGTTTCAACAAACCTACGTCCACTTTCAGACTTCCCAACTCTAGGGTCGTCCCAAATATACTATGTATGGGTCTCACACTCAAATAGTACAACCTAGTTTTTTATAGAGGTTCAATCCAAATGGTCTAATCCTCTACACCTAATTTTTTGAGTGGTTCGAACACACTGTTCTAATCCACTTTACAACGATTAAAAAAAAAAACTTGCCTTGGGCCTTATCCAATCTTTTTTAAGCGTTTTCTTCTTTACTCGATCTGTGTGCTCCTTCCATCAGATTTGCTCTATCAGAGTGATTATCGGCACAACAGTATATGACAGATATATGACTGGTTTTAAGGTCCTAAGAGAACACCTTAAGCTTCATCAGAACTGGGGTATTGATTGCCCAAACATCTCAGTAAGAAGATGATGAAGAAGGTGTGAGAGAAGGTGGCTAATCTCTCTGGTCACACTGTTATATTTCCAAGAGGTTCTGCTGTGTGCCTTATTTCATTCAGCTCTAAGATATAAATAATACAGTGTCTGTTTTTGTGGCCAGTCACGTCCACGAGGCCTCGAGGATTCCTATGAGGCCTCGTGACGGTAACATGAAAGACAACATAGAATCTGCATGTAATTCCAATTATTCTGTTTTGCCAATCAATTAATGACCAGCCAATTAACATCCCACCTGTGCATGATTGACCATCAAATCATTTCAATCATCAATCATGGATTTACATAGAGAGGCTTTGATGATCATCAAGCATACAGATTGAGGAGCCTTTCCATATTGGTACAAGACAACCATCCATGATGAGGCTCCCCAACGGTTCTATTCAAATTTGTGTGAGGTGGCACTTGGAGTTTCAAAATGAGGATATACCTTATTTCCATATTAAACTCCCAATCAAAGATTACAGATTTAATTACCTAAATCATTAAGAGACTCGATCAAAAGACACAAGGTCATGCTGAGTTACAGCTGTCCAAATATGATTCAGTAAAAGACTGTCTGCGAGGCCTCGACAAACTGCACGAGGCCTCGAGGCTGAAAGTCATTTATATTCTGATTTTGTAGTTGATAATCAAATAAATTCTAAGGTATTTGGCTTAGCTTAAGGTCTGTAATATCACCGATTTTCAGTATATCAATATTTACGAAAATTACCATTGTAGGGTACATTGTTCAATTAAGACCCAAAGGTTATGGAATGGTTCAATTGGGACCCAAGGGGTCGTGGTGGAGATGATTGGCCATTGGGTGAGCTCAAGCTTAATTGGGTTAAGTTTAATTAAATGATTGAGTTTGGATTGAGTTGAATTAAATGAATGGGTTGAGTTGAGGGAGTTAAATTAAGTTTAAGTGAGTAAAGTGTGTGGATGAAAGGTTCAAACAATGAAAAAAGTTGGCTGCATGGGTAATTTTATCCCATGCATGAAACTCCAAAATTGAGTAATGAATGGAGGTGGCAGTTTTGGGAGTTACATATGGTGAGGGGTTATGTTTTAAATTCAAGATATTATGCATGTTGGAATGGCATGAGGGTTTATTCCATGCATGGGTCTTCAAAGGGACAGCCAATGGAAGGACGGTTTAGTACATGGGAGTTTCATTTCAAGATGAAACCCCCACATGAAAATTTAAATGAAGAGTGGAGGAGTTCTTATTTCAAAGTTCAAATTCAAATGAGAATTAAAAGGGAGCTGGATGGTTGGGTAGTCCAAAGACTAAAGACCAAAACCGTTGGGCTCAAGGAGTTTCATCTCATGGATGGAACTCCCACATGGGCAATTGATGTAGAGTGGTGGTTACATAAGGTCAACAAAGGCCAGCCGTTGGAGCCTATGGGAGTTTCATTTCAATATGAAACTCTCACATGCAACGGTAATGAGAGATGGATGATGGGAGGAATGCATACAGCAAGATAACCTTTGGGAAGCCGTTGGGTACCTTGGGAGTTTCATCTCAAAGATGAAACCCCCAAGGGAGGTATTAAGGAGTGGAGGTTACACTAAGGTCTCAAATTCAAAAATACATTACACGTTGGAAATATGGGAGTTACCCATCTTAGATGGAAATCAAGAGCCAAAAACCATTGGAGGATTTCATCTTAAGGATGAAACCCCCAAATAGAATAAGTAAAGGAGATGAATGCAAATGGGAGTTACAAGTGGTGCCAACCTTAGGTTGAAGTTGTAACACCCCAATTTCTCAATGAAATGGATAATTACCAAAATGCCCCTGATGCGTTAAAATTAATTATTTTGTGATGTTAAGTAAGGAAATAGCGGGGCTCATTGTTCAAATTAAAATCATATGAGCATATTATGAATGTTAAGTTTGATTGGTTAGGTAATTTACATCAATTGGGTCAAAAATGGCTAAATGGGTCAAAGGGCCCAAATGGGACCCATCGGGTCTTACTGGATTATTTGACCGTTTTGTGATTTTAAATTAAATGGGGTTAAGCCTATTTGATTGGAAATCAAGTGGATAAAAAATGGGTAGGCTTGACCCATATGTAAAAACCAAATTGCAAATGACCAAAATACCATAATTGGGTCATGGAGTCAAAAAACGGGTCAAGGCACAAAAGGTGGACCCAACGGGTCGTGTTGACCAAATGGACTATAGTTGACCGTGTGGACCCTCAAATGAGTTCATTGGTGAGTTCAATCAAGTTAGGTGGAACCGATTTTAATTAATTTTTGATTTAAGAGTGAGTTGACTCCAATTCATTAAATGGTTGTCAATTAATGAGGTGAGTTGGACTTGTGAGTTAGGTGAGTCAAAATGAAAATAAAAAGGGCTACAAATCAGTGAGTTGAGTAGGAATATGAGGAGGTGGCTCGGTCATGAATCACCCAAAACAAGTCCCACACGTTGGGGACTTGTTGGGGTAGTTTCCACACTAAGTTTAAATGTAAACCCATTGGAATTAAATGGGATACATGGGGTTGCCAAAGGTTGCAACGGTTGGTACCAAGGGGTGCCTTGGATGGCACCCAATACCCCTTGGTTTTATCAAAAGATTAATGAGGAAATATGAGGTACTTTGGGCTGTTTTAACAAAAGGAAAACACATCTCATTTGGCCGAATATGCATTGCCAAAATCTTGGAATTCCTATCTCTCCCTCCCTCCCAAGAACACCATCATTTGGCCGAATTGGACTTGGTGTTTCTCACCATTGAATCAAGCATACAACCGGCTAGGAACAAAGGAAGAAGAAAGGAAATAAGAGGGGAGAAGGCAAGGAGCAAAAGGCAAAGGAAATTGGTAAGTATTTCCATTGAATTATGTTTAATAAAATGGGTTAAATAAGACATGATTCGGCCATGTGATGGCCAAATCTATCAAAGGGTTAAAGTATGATCTTTTATGTCCAATTAGATGGAAAACATGGACATAGGGTTCGACCACTTTGGATGGCCGAACCCCATGAAATATTATGGTTAATGTTGATGGTTTTGTAAGATTTAAACCATGCAAGTATAGGACTGATTTTGGATGTTTAAGATGCATGCTTTGGAAAGATTGAAAGCATGGATTTGGATGTCATAATTTGGCCATGCTATGGCCGAATTTGACAAGGGTCTAAACCATGGAAGATGGTGTCAAAAAGGAGTGGAAATGGACCAAAGTGGCCGAACCCCATGGAAAAAGTTGGTTAATGTTTATGGTTTTTGAAATTTAAAACCATGCAAGTTGGGACTGTTTTTACATGTTTTATTAGATTTAAAATACATGTTTTAAAGAGGGTTAAAACATGGGCATAGGGTTCGGCCACATTGGATGGCCGAACCCCATAAAAGTATTTGATATTTGGTATGGTTTTTGGAGAGATAAAAACCATACCCATAGCGGTGAGTGTTTATGTAATTAAATGAAAGTAAGAGTGCTATTTTGGGTTGGCCATAGGATGGCTAAACTATGTGTTTAACATGGCTAAGGGGTAGAGCCAATTGGTATTTAAATAATGGACATTATTGAGCAAAAGAACCATAAGGGTTCGGCCATGAGGATGGCCGAACCCCATGGACTGTTTTCATGGGTCATTTTATGGATGCGTATGTGATTTAAGATGGAATTATGTTTACTGTTTTGGTCAGCCAAAACATGACTGAACCATGTTAAGGTTGTGGGTAAGTTGTAGAGTTTAATCAAGGTATTGGTAGCAATGGCATGTTTGTAAATAAGGGTCACAATCATGAGATGAAAAATGGACCTAAGTGAAATAAGTGAGGTTCGGCCAAGGTGTATGGCCGAACCCCACCTATAAACATTTGTTTCGGGTAATATTTCTATGGACATAAATTATTATAAAAGATGAGCCAATGGCAAAAATTGTAAATATGGGCAATAATGGAAGGACTTGAAAGAAGGAACAAATCAAGATGATGAGGTTCGGCCCTAGTGTATGGCCGAACCCCATGAGTTGGTATTTGTGGACTTAGAC
Organism: Chimonanthus praecox; assembly: GCA_022113865.1. Taxonomy (NCBI): domain Eukaryota; kingdom Viridiplantae; phylum Streptophyta; class Magnoliopsida; order Laurales; family Calycanthaceae; genus Chimonanthus; species Chimonanthus praecox. Next base: position 38,511,276 of record CM039094.1, read on the forward strand.
TCAAAAATGGGAATCAAATGAAGTAAGGGATTAAAGTTGGTCCATGATTTATGTGAATAAGGTGACGGATCTCTGTGACGGTGCACGATTGTGAGCGGTGACCGGATAAAGCCTAAGAAAGAACGGACGCTGAAGTGATTCTTCAGTAGGTTTCCTACCTACTTGTAACCGCAGTTTTTACCCAGTTTTTTTATGAGATTCTTGTTTATTTATGTGGTTTCAAATGATATATTATGCATTATCATACGACATTGGCATCTCATGCATAGACATGGGATGATGAATGAAGTTCTACAGTGTTACAATTGTGGGTTACGTTCTCTTCGGCGGTGCAAGTCACGCCGGGATGAGTAACATGATGATCATAGTCACATTAGTCTCCTTAGGCGATGAGAGTCCCGTTAGGAGGACTCATACGTGATATGAATCAGTCAGTAATGAAGAGATGTAAGTGTATTGTGATTTTCCTTGTCGGTGCATGGCACGTCAAGTGATGGCTATGAAGGTACATGGTGGGAAGGTCTCATTGCATGTGCATACTTCATAGCATTGTTTTACCTGTTTTTACTAATCATGTTTTATGATATATATATATATGCATGTTTTATATGCTAATCATGTGGTAACCCTGATCAGGAACATACTGGGCGCGTTGATCTAACGCCTTAATTCTATCCTCAGAGGAGAATGCAGGTACAAGTAAAGGAAAAGAAAAGGTCGTTGACCGGGAGGGGAGCTAAGCCTAAGCGCTTGAATGCCGGAATGAATTTATAATTGCTGTTATTTGATACTTTATTATGGACATGTAATAAAGTAATTACTTGCTATGGTTTGCTTAGGATATTAACAATGGATGGTTGATTTATGTAATTATTAATTGAGACTGGTACTGACTATCTTTTCATATTATTCCACAGTTAATTTATATTATTCCGCAAGTTGATGTTAGTTCCATGTGTGTTCATTATTATGGTCTAGTCCATGTACACATGGGTGGCCAGTTAAGGTTCAGACTTGAGTAGTCTGAACTTAACTCGCGTCGTGACACCGCCCGCTCTCTTCCGATGTTTATTATTTAAAAAAAAATTAAGACTCTGAGATTTCTCGGAAAGGGCAGGGCGTTACAGAAGTTGATTAACCAAAGAAAGTGTTTCATCTCCATTCACTCTCTCCCTCTCTACCTCTCTTAGCCGACCAACATTCTAAGGAAAAGGAGATCAAACATTTGGAGAATTCTATCTCATTCTCTTCCTCTCTCTCTCAAGGCCGGTTCTCCTCTCATAGATCAAAAAGGGTTTGAAGGTTTGAAGCATTGTGCCAAGCTTCTCTTTCAATTCATCTTGGCCGAACCAACCCTTGATAATTTCATCTTGATCAAGCTCATCTATTGGCCGAAGATCAAAGAGAAGAGGAAGAAGGAAGGCTAAGGATAAGAGGAGAAAAAGGAAGGACTAAGAAAGGAACGGAAGAACAAGCCGGAGCAAAGATCAAATTGGAGGAGTCGCGGAAACGGTAGGTGCTCAATAAACTTTTATTAAGTAAGATAGCCAAGGGAATATGATCCGGCCATTGTATGGTCGAATCTATCAAGGATTTAAATCAAGGATAATGATGTTTAAAAAGGGTAGAAAATGGATCATAGGGTTCGGCCACTTTGGATGGCCGAACCCCATGAAAGGACTTGGTTATTTGTATGGGTTTTTGAGGGATAAAAACCATACAATGTTATAAGGTTTAAAAGGGTTTTAAATGAAGATAAGATTAATGTTTTGGATCGGCTATTGCATGGCTGAACCATGTGGTTATTATGGCTAAGCTGCTGATCATAAACCATGGATAATTATTGGAAGGTTTGAAACAAGAAAACCATAGGGTTCGGCTATGTGTATGGCCGAACCCCATGGACCATTTTATGGGTTATTTGGAGTAAAGAACGTGGTTGGCAATTATAAATGGTTATATGCTTTTGATTAAGAATCACATATGTTTATCTTTAGACTTAGTATTAAGTAAATAATCAGTCATTATGGATGACGGAAAAAGGGACAAAATCAGTATGGTGAGGTTCGGCCATGTAGTATGGCCGAACCCCACTAATGGATAATTGGTGGATTTAGTTTCTTTGAAGTGGTTAACTTGTAATACAATTGGTTAAATCAAAATGGAGATTTGTGAAGGATTAAAAGGACCAAAATTTAAGATGGTGAGGTTCGGCCATGTTGTATGGCCGAACCCCACTAAGGTGGATTTGTTATGGATATTGGTTAGCAATGTTAAGCAAAGGTTAAGCCAATGGCAAAAACCGTAAATACAAGTTATTATGTAAATATGGAATGAAAGATTAAAGGACTTGAAAAAAGAGCCGAAACCAAAATGTTGAGGTTCGACCCCACCAAGGTATGTTTGGTAGATTGAGGTTTTTAATTAAGTTATTTGGATGGTTTTGGTTAAATGAAAAGAAAGATCAAATTCAAATAGGTGAGGTTCGGCCATGGGGTATGGCCGAACCCCACAAGGTGGTTTTTGGGACTTAGACTTAATTGGAAATCAATTGGTTATGTGTTTGACTTATTGTTATATAAACAAGGTAACGGGACTTCTTGAACGGTACTCAAATCGTGAACGGGTTACGATTTAAGAAGAGCGGACGATTTAGGTCATCATTGAGTAGTTTTCCTACCTCTTTGTGACCACATATTATACTTGCTATTTTATGTTGATTTTGATGAGTTATTTGTGTTACAGTATTATGTTTCAAAGAGGTTTTGAATGCTAGATTCTATTACATATAGCATGTACTCATTGACATCTCATGCATTGCATGGGGTGATGGTTATGGAAACCGGAGGCTACACTCCGTCGGGGCGTCCGAAAGACCACTGTGGGATACCTTGATGATGAGAATCCCATAAAGAGGTACCTTGATGATGAGAATCCCATCAAGAGGAAGCCGGAGGCCACACTCCGTCGGGGCGTCCGAAAGACCACTGTGGGGTACCTTTGTGATGGCTATGTATACTTGTGATGGGTGGGACTCATTACATTTGCATACATACATAGCATTGTTTTATAAGATTTTGATGATCATTTATTATTATGTTATATGCGTGTTTTTATACTAACCTTGTGGTAGCCTTAATTGGAACACCTACTGGGCGCGTTGTTCTAACGCCCTACTTCTGCCCTAGTGAATGAAACAGGAAAGGAAGGGTCGAGGATCGTGAAAGAAGCCAAGCATAGGAGCTTGGATATATGAATGGATTTTATTTATTATATTTTTGTTAAGTTATCATGGACATGTAATAATTAGATATTTGCTATGGTTTGATGGTTATCTAATCTAAGTTAAGTTGGTTAATGACTAAGTACTTTGTTATCTAAAATGGAGTAGACTTAGGTTCTATTATAATCCGCAGTTAGATTAAGTAATATTCCGCAAAGATTATACTTTACTATGTGCGAACCATTCTCATGGACTTAGTCCATGCTCAAATAGGTTTGGCCAGTTAAGGATCGGACTTTAAAAGTCCGGACTTAGCTCGCGTCGTGACAATCCGCTCTTATCACTTGTTTATTATTTTTTAAAAAAAAATAGACTCTGATTTTCGTGTGAAAAGGGCGGGGTGTTACAAGGTCTCCTAAGGTTCACTTACCTGTGTGCCAATAACATGTTCAATGTAGATTCTTCAATTGCATAGTAAATCTTCACATACTTCCAAAGGAAGGTCCAATTGAGTCATGTAATTGACAATATGGGTGACCCGGACGAACCGAGGAACTTACAATCTCCCCCTTTGTCAATTTCGTGACAAAATCTAAGATCTAGCCATTATACCAATTTCCCAAAATTACATATGCACACAAGTTGTAACGCCCAGCCCTTTTTCACTAGCTTTCCTCTCCGAAAATCAGAGTCTATTTTTTTTTTTTTTTATAACAGAGTAGTGATAGAGAGTGGGACATCACGACGCGAACTAAGTCCGAACTTCCAAAGTCCGAGCCTCAACTGGCCAACCCTATGTGTGCATGGACTAAGTCCACGAAAATGGTTCACACATAGCAATATCAACTTACGGAATAAAAATCATAACATGCGGAATTATAATAGAAATAAGTTCTATTCCATTCAGATAGCAAAGTACGCCAAGTCCTTAATCATCATTCAAATATCATAATTATCCAATAAATCATCTAACCATCTAAGTTATTACATGACCGGAAACTAGTTACTCAAATACATGTCCATAAGTACCTTTATTCAACATATAAAATAAATCATCCAAGCTCCTAAACTTGGCCCTCCTTGCGTTCATCGTTCCCCTGTTTTCTTGTGTCATCCACTAGGGTAGAAGTAGGGCGTTAGAACAACGCGCCCAGTAGGTATTCCAATGAGGGCTAACACATGGTTAGTACAAAACATATATTATAACATAATGTCCAAAACCATATAAAACCATGCCATGCAATGATGACAAATGCAATGAGTCCCACCCATCACATGTACATAAAAGTACCCACCACATAGGTGTTTCGGACGCCCCGACGGAGTGTGGACCCTCCGGTTTCTTCTTCATCGAAAAACACATCAAGGTACCCCACATAGGTTTTTCGGATGCCCAGAGGGAGTGTGGCCCCTCCGGTTGCCAATCCTCCACCCCATGCCATGCATGAGATGCCAATGAAACACATGCTATTTTATCACATAAACATAGCATTTAAAATCACAATTTGAAACATATCCTACACATGTTATTTTATCATATAAACAAAGCATTCAAAAATTACAATTTGAAACATATCTTTTGCAACATATATTCGTCAAAAATAAGATAAAAACAATGTACATAAACCCATGGTTTCAAAGGGTGGAATCCTACAAAAGACCGCTAACGTGTCCTTGAGTCTTTCGTCCGACAGTAAACACCTTGTGAGGTCCCGTTACCTTATAATATAATAACCAATCAAAATCAAGTCCCACTTGATTTACAATATTTTAAGTCAATAAACCAATCCCCATGGGGTTCGGCCATACACCATGGCCGAACCCATGGTCCCTTATTTTCACTTAATTACCAAATTGCCATTGTTCAAAATCATACCCAAAACATTCCTCATGTTTAGGTTCGAAACATAGATTCATAGACATCTAAGTTCACCAAATAATTCCCATAGGGTTCGGCCATACACCATGGCCGAACCCATGGTCTAGTACTTTCACTCTTATTTACCACTTTGTCATTGCCTCCAACACATAGGTCCATTCATTTATTTAAACATTCATAACACTCCTAATAACCTTTTAAAATAATTCATAACCGATTCTTTTAAACATATTAGGTCCATATATGACCCATAAAAATCCCTTAACCACTTAAGTCCATAAAGAACCTCATAGGGTTCGGCCATACACCACTGCCGAACCCATGATCTTTCATTTTAGCCCTTAATTACAACTTTGCCATTACCTTCATCACCTTATGATGTCCAACTTTCCATTTTCATCAACTTCCATTATTAGAAAATCCATAATTAGCAAGTCCATAATTAAAAGCGCCATATTTAGAAACTTTCTAAATTCAATATCCACCTTCATAATTAGAAAGTCCCTAAATAGAAACTTTCAAAATTTAAAATACAACTTTCATAAATAAACCCTAGAGACAATCCAAACTTTTCTATATACTTTCTAAATTAATGACAACTTCCATGGGGTTCGGCCATACACCATGGCCGAACCCTATGGTTCAAGATCCTCTCTTTAAAAATTACTAATCATTGATCTTCCATTTAATCAATCACCTTATTAAATCCATCTATATGTTTCCATGTCTCCATCTAATCCCTTCAAAAATCATATACCATTAACATCAAACTCTTATTTAAAATTAACCAATGACCTTCCATGGGGTTCGGCCATGCACTATGGCCGAACCCTATGTTTCTTTCTTTCCATTAAAACTTAATTCCATGATCATCCATTAAAACCCTTTTAACATCATCATATTATTCTATGGTTTTCATCATTCAAACCTCCATTAAATAATCCATGTCCCTCCATGGTTTCCAACCAATAACCATGTCTTTCCATTAAAAATTACCAAAGCTCTTCCATGGGGTTCGGCCATGCACCATAGCCGAACCCTATGGTCCATCTTTTCCAATAACACTCTTTGATTATTTCCTCAATTTTTTTCCATGGGGTTCGGCCATACACCATGGTCGAACCCTATGGTTCTTTTCTTTTAAACAAAATTTATAAAATACTAACCGGTTCCGATTGATTCTTGCTCTTCCAATCCTTCTCCTTTCTTTTTGTTTTTTTTCTCAAAACTGAGAACACCTCTTGCTCTGGTAATAGGCACAAAACCATCCGTTCTGGTTCTACATTTGTTCGAATAAAATGCGTAGCTAATTCTATGCATCTAACCAAAAAATCCTTTCTTCTTCCAATTTTTCTATCTTCCCATTCATTCCCAGTGGACCCTTCTTCCCCTAATTCTTTCCATTCTACCAATGAATGATCTGTAATAATTCGAAAATCCGGATCAGCTAATTGTTCTCTGATAGCACTTGCTCCAGTAGAGATTTCTCTCGATTTCGAAATGTATCGAAGCCCTGGATAGTAAAAAAAAATGGGATGCTGTATTTCCAGTGCCTTCTCTTCCTTTTTGTTTTGCCGAGAATGAGAATTGAGATAGAGAGAGAATTTGGCTATGTGTGTAAGCCGTGTGCCTTGTGTTGCCTCTCTTATATTAAGCTCCAATCGGCCAATCTTAGAAGGTGCTAAGATTGCAATTGCCGTGAGCCCTTGTCTTATAAAACCTTCCACACGATCCTATCTTATCAAGATAGCAATTCCCTTGTGCCCTTGTGCGCCCCTCTTGTTGCCTTAAATAGAAGTAGCCGACCTTCCAATCTAGTCCTTGCCTTTGTACCGTGCGCCCCTTGTCTCTCTCTCTTTGGAGAGTCCTAATTAGAATATGACATGCGCCCCTCTTGCCTTTCCTTTATTTAGATATATTCTAACACATGCATGCGCATAACCTTGGATATGAAAATCCCTACACACGGCCAAGGCAATCCTAAAATCTTTCTATCCATACCTTCCATTTTAAATATGTCAACGTGGATTGAATATCTTCATACACGGCCATGAAATCTATATTTAATATTTCTTAGACAAATTGCATTATCATTTAATTCAAGCCCCATTTAATTTTATTGAAACAAATTCCACAATCCGTTGGGTCTTAATTGGGCAATGACCAACATTTTACCCATATACGATCCATATCTAATAATTCACAAATTAAATAGGTAATTTTCATATATATATATATATATATATATATATATATATTAATAAATTAAAAATCCGGGGTGTTACATTACAACCCTCTTTTTAAAATTTTCGTCCCAAAAATCGAGTGAAGTAGGGTTTCAAACATTTACATAAATAGCTCAGGATGAGCTTTTCTCATTTTCGACTCGAGTTCCCATGTGGCTTCCTCAATGTCATGTCGATCCCATACCACTTTGACGAACTGGATCGCTCGGTTCTGTAATACCCTTTGTTCTGTGTCCACCATTCGGACAGGTTTCTCGACGTATGTCACGTCGCTTTGGATCTCTATGTCTTGCATGTTCAGTACATGAGAGGGATTAGGATTGTACTTCCTCAACATCGATATATTGAACACATCGTGTAAAGATGCCAACTGTGATGGGAGTGCCAATTGATAAGCCACATCCCCCATCCTTCTTATGATTGTAAACGGTCCTACATATCTTGGCTATAGTTTCCCCTTCTTCCCAAATCTCATGTGTCCCTTTCGTGGCGAGACTTTTAAGAACACCATGTCTCCCACTTCAAATTCAAGAAATCTCCTCCTCTTGTCAGTATAGCTCTTCTGACGACTCTGCGCAGTCAATAGATGTTGCCGTATCAACTGTATCTGAGCTGCAGTCTCTGTAACCAACTCAGGTCCAGTCAATGCATGCTCACCGGCCTCTGTCCAACACACTGGTGCCCTACATGGTCTACCATATAATGCCTCAAATGGTGCCATCTTGATTCTTGCCTGGTAACTGTTGTTGTATGAGAATTCTACCAACGGCAAATGATCCTCCCATCCACCCTTGAAATCTAGCATACATGCTCTCAACATATCCTCCAGTGTCTGTATTGTACTCTCAGACTGCCCATCAGTCTGTGGGTGGAATGCTGTACTAGTCAATAAGTCTGTTCCCATGGCTGTCTGTATGCTTTTCCATACTCTGCTGGTGAATCGATCATCTCTGTCGGACATAATAGTCCGTGGAATACCATGCAATCTGATGATATCCCTGATATACAGCCGACCTAAAGTGTCAGATGAGTCTGTCATCTTAATGGGAATGAAATGTGTAAACTTGGTCAGTCGGTCTACCATGACCCATATCGCATCGTTTCCCTTTGAAGACCTTAGCAACCTTGTCACAAAATCCATGGAGATGTGTTCCCATTTCCATTCCGGCACTGGTAAGGGTTTGAGTAACCCTGGTGGCTTCTAATGTTCCGTCTTAACCTGCTGACAAGTTAAGCAATGAGCCACAAATTCTGCCACATCTCTTTTGAGTCCGTACCACCAGTAATGTCTCTTCAGGTCGTGATACATCTTGGAGCTTCCTGGATGAATAGAGAGTTTGGTCTGATGTGCCTCAACCAGTAACTCTTTTCTGCAGCTCTTTGGTGCATATATCCTTCCTCGGAATACAAGAAATTGTCCTGATCGTAACTCCCATTCCGATATGACTTCACCAGTAGACATCTTGGCCCATATCTCCTCCACTTCCGGGACTGTCCATTGTTCCTGTTCAATCTTGGTAACCATGTTGGACCGTATGATCAAATTGTACATACTCCCATGGTTATTGATATATAAATTGAACTCTCGAATGGTATTCGGCATTTCCCATTCTGTTCTGATCAAACATGCCACTGATGCATGTGATATACGGCTGAGTGCATCTGCCACCTTGTTCGCCTTGCCAGGGTGATAACGAAGTACGAACTCATAATCTGCCAGATATTCCATCCATCTGCGCTGCCTCAAGTTGAGCTCTTTCTGATCAAACAAGTATTTCAAGCTCTTATGATCTGAAAAAACTTCAAATTTCTCGCGATGTAGATAATGTCTCTAGCTTTTGAGAGCGAAGACCACCGCGGTTAGTTCAAGATCGTGCGTAGGATAGAGGCGTTCATGTATTTTCAATTGTCTTGAACCATAAGCCACCACACGATGACTTTGCATGTGTGAACACCCCAGTCTCTCTCCTGAAGCATCAAATTGTACTTCATAACCCTTGCCTCTTTCCGGCAAAATTAAGATAGGTACAGTTGTAAGTCTATTTTTCAGCTCCTCAAATCTCTGGTTGCACAAATTTGACCACTCAAATTTGACTCCTTTATGAGTGAGTCGGGTCAGTGGAGATGCAATCTTGGAGAAATCTATAATAAACTTTCTGTAATAACCAGCCAATCCCAAGAAGCTACGGATCTCGGTTACATTTTTCGGTGCTTTCCAATCTCTTACTGCCTCCACCTTGCCTTGATCCATAGCTATACCTTCTGCTGATATAACATGCCTAAAAAAGTTGACCTCAGATAACCAAAACTCACATTTGCTGGCTTTGGCATATAGTTTGTTCTTCCTCAAAGTGTCCAAAACTATCCTCAGGTGTTCAGCGTGTTCTTCCTTACTTTTGGAATAAATCAGGATGTCATCAATAAACACAATAACAAATTGGTCCAAGTAAGGACGGAAGATTCTGTTCATTAAATCCATGAACACAGCCGGTGCATGTGACTACAAACTCAAATAGTCCATACCACGTTCTAAAGGCAGTCTTTTCTATATCCTCCTCCCTAACCCGGATTTGATGGTATCCGGACATCAGGTCAATTTTAGAGAAATGACTGGAACCTCTAAGTTGATCAAATAAGTCATCGATCCTGGGTAGAGGGTACTTGTTTCTGACCGACAGCTGGTTCAGTTTTCGGTAATCCACACACATATGGAGTGAACCATCTTTCTTCTTCACAAATAAAACCGGAGATTCCCAAGCAGATGTACTGTTCCGAATGCACCCCAGTCTAAGCAGTTCATCAATCTGCTTCTTTAACTCAAACATCTCCGCTGGTGCCATCTGATAGTGTAGTAATGATACTGGTGCAGTGCCAGGGTACAACTTAATTTCAAAATTGATCTCTCTCATGGGAGGCAAGCTAGGGAGTTCCTTTGGAAAAACGTCTGCATAGTCCTTTACTATTTCCTGAAGTTCAGTCACCGGTGCTTTGTTAATTTGGATACTGTTCAATACCCAATGATTCAACCCTTCATGCAGTCTGCTTTGTTTGTCAGTACGCACCACATGTTGTTTTCCCTCGGGTGACCAAAATGTCACTCTTCGGCGATAGCAATCAATGTTGGCCTTAAAGCTAGCCAACCAGTCCATGCCGAAAACAATATCGTACTCAATCATATAGAGTACCAAATAATTGAACTCAAATCTGAGTCCAGCAAGTTCAGTATTCACTGTTGTGCATATAAGCCCCAATGATGTGTCTCCGACGGGGGATACAATGGTGAGTGATGTGGACAGTTTTTGTACTAAAGTTCTAGTTGCAGATATGAATGCAGCAGATATGAAAGAGTGGGATGCTCCCGAATCAAATAATGCAAAGGTGTAGGAACTACTGACTACTGTCATACCTTGAATCACAAAATGATCCTCTGCTGCTGTAGGTGCTAAGGTGAATAACCGTCCAGATCCTGTAGGTGGCCGTCCCGCCTGGTTAAATGTTCTGCCTCCTCGTGAGTTAGCTGGCCTAACTGGTGGACGAGATGAACCCCTGGAATATGAGGGTTTGTTGAGTTGTGGACATTCCCTCTTAAAATGGCCCGGCTGATCACAATGGAAGCAGTTGTTCACCCCTCTGGGAGCCTGAGTGACTGATGCAAATGGGGAGGGATGATTGGGTCAAAAGTCCCCTGTTGACCCAGTAGATGGTGAGGGTCTGCTAGAGTTCGGTCGGAACCTCTTATTGGGCTGAAATGTACCCCTCCCACTCTGAGCTCGGCGATTATCAAAACGCGTTAACTCAGCCATCTCCTGCTCTGCTATAGTGGCCCTACTGACCACCTCTACCAATGTGGCTACTTTAAATATGGTTACTTGGCCCTTATACTAGGCCGAAGGCCCCGCTCAAACTTGCGTGCCCTCCGATACTCTTTATCCACCATATAGAATGCATATACAGACAAACTGAGAAACTCCTGGTGGTACTCTGCCACAGTCATGGTACCTTGTACCAAAGATAGGAAAGCCTGAGTCTGGTGCTCCTTTTCCTCCTCAAGGAAATAATGTTCCAGGAAGGTAGCTGAGAACTGCTCCCAAGTCATTGCAGTCCTCTCTCCTTCCGGAAGAAGTGTTCGCTGCTTCTCTATCACCTCCCACCATTTACCGGCATCATCAATCAGTTGTGATGTGGCCAGTAAAATCTTGTCAGTATGGTTCGTAATCTTGAGTAAGGTTAAGATCTGAGTGATCTTCTTTAGCCAGTTTTCTTCTCCGACAGCCCCTTCTCTTCCTTTGAAGTAAGGAGGGTGTTGTTGCTGGAAGTCCCTAACCATGCTCCTGTCATTGGGCTCATTGGTGGTTCCCTTCTCATTCAAGTGCTGTTGTAGCACTGTAGTGACCACCGCTTGAACCAAGCTTTGCAATTCAGGAGGCATCACTGCTATGTTCACACTGCTTTGTTCCTCCTCCTCGTGGAGCGATGGTTGTTCCTTCTCTTCATGATGAGATTATCGTTCCTCCTCTTCGAGTTGAGATTGTTGTTCCTCCTCATTTCGAGGGTGTTCTACCTCCTCTTCACTCCCATTTGGGTTTTGTAGGGTATTTCTCCTTGGTCTTCCCCTTGGAGGCATCTTTCCCTAAGCCATTGAAAAAAATATCATGACTTAGTTTCCATCACAAAAATTTGTATTTCCTACTTTCTGGGGAAAATTTCCAAATAAGCACTCTTGATTTTTTGCTTTGTTTCTGGGGAAATACATCCTATGTTGCTATGTTTGATAATCCGATTATTTTGACTGTACTTTCTTTGCTATCATCCGTCTGAGTCTAACGAAGTAAATTAATGCACGAGGGCCGGATTAATTTACTCTGAAAGATTCAATCTTTCTATTTCGATGTGATACCAACTGTAACGCCCCCCCTTTTTTCAGTCGCTTTCCTCTCTGAAAATCAGAGTCTATTTTTTTTTTATAACAGAGTAGTGATAGAGAGCGAGACGTCACGACGCGAGCTAAGTCCGAACTTCCAAAGTCCGAGCCTTAACTGGCCAACCCTATGTGTGCATGGACTAAGTCCACGAAAATGGTTTACACATAACAATATCAACATACGGAATAAAAATCATAACATGCGGAACTATAATAGAACCAAGTTATATTCCATTCAGATAGCAAAGTACGTCAAGTCCTTAATCATCATTCAAGTATCAAAATTATCCAATAAATCATCTAACCATCTAAGTTATTAAATGACCGGAAACTAGTTACTCAAATACATGTCCATAAGTAACTTTATTCAACATATAAAATAAATCATCCAAGCTCCTAAGCTTGGCCCTCCTTGCGTTCATCATTCCTCTGTTTTCCTGTGGCATCCACTTGGGTAGAAGTAGGGCGTTAGAACAACGCGTCCAGTAGGTATTCCAATTAGGGCTAACACATGGTTAGTACAAAACATATATTATAACATAATGTCCAAAACCATATAAAACCATGCCATGCAATGATGACAAATGCAATGAGTCCCACCCATCACATGTACATAAAAGTACCCACCACATAGGTGTTTCGGACGCCCCGACGGAGTGTGGACCCTCCGGTTTCTTCTTCATGGAAAAACACATCAAGGTACCCCACATAGGTTTTTCGGATGCCCAGACGGAGTGTGGCCCCTCCGGTTGCCAATCCTCCACCCCATGCCATGCATGAGATGCAAATGAAACACATGCTATTTTATCATATAAACATAGCATTTAAAATCACAATTTGAAACATATCCAACACATGTTATTTTATCATATAAACATAGCATTCAAAAATTACAATTTGAAACATATCTTTTGCAACATATATTCATCAAAAATAAGATAAAAACAATGTACATAAACCCATAGTTTCAAAGAGGTGGAATCCTACCAAAGACCGCTAACGTGTCCTTGAGTCTTTCGTCCGATAACCGCTCTCGATCGTAAACACCTTCTGAGGTCCCGTTACCTTATAATATAACAACCAATCAAAACCAAGTCCCATTGATTTACAATATTTTAAGTCCATAAACCAATCCCCATGGGTTCGGCCATACACCATGGCCGAACCCATGGTCCCTTATTTTCACTTAATTACCAAATTGCCATTGTTCAAAATCATACCCAAAACACTCCTCATGTTTAGGTTCGAAACATAGATTCATAGACATCTAAGTTCACCAAATAATTCCCATGGGGTTCGGCCATACACCATGGCGGAACCCATGGTCTAGTACTTTCACTCTTATTTACCACTTTGCCATTGCCTCCGACAACTTATGCTTAGGTTCCAACACATAGGTGCATTCATTTATTTAAACATTCATAAAACTCCCAATAACCCTTTAAAATAATTCATAACCTGATTGTGGCCATGTCTTGAAGAACCCGATTTTTCCTTTCGGCCACCCCATTTTGTTGTGGTGTCTTAGGAGCATAGAACTCATGATGTATGCCATGTTTTTCACAGTATTTTTGAAAACGATGATTTTCAAATTCACCCCCATGATCACTTCTGATTCTATTTATGGGTGTTAGTTTTTCAATCACAATGCGTTTTGCAATAATTTTAAATTCATGATATGCATCTGATTTCTCCCTAAGGTAACCTATCCATGTATATCTGGTATAGTCATCAATGACAACCATAAAATACATCTTACCCCCTATACTCATATTCTGGGTAGTTCCAACTAAGTCCATATGTAGGAGCTCAAGTGGTATAGTGGTAGTCACAACATTTATCTTCTTATGGGTTGATCTCATTTGTTTACCCTTTTGATACTCACCACAAAACACTTTGCCTAATCGACTTATCTGTAACACCTAGGATTTTTCAATGCATTATTATATTGGATTTTGTCCATTTAAATTATTAAATTTGTTGAATTTAAGATTTATGGATGGAATGGATTTTAAAGGGGTAAGAATTGGGTCAATGACCCAATTATAATGCAATGGATCAAGGATAGAATTCGGATTGGAAATAATTGGGTATGTGTGATTAAATGGATCAATTCCCCAAGTGGGTCTCAATGGGTCAAGATGAATTGATTTTGAAGGTAAATGGTTAGGATTAAATTAATTGGGTCAATTACCCAATTAAGATCCAAATCCACCTCATCAAGTGAGGTGGCAAATGGTTTAGGTAATCTACATGGTCGGCTAAGCCATGGTTGACTTGGTCAACCATGAGCGAGTTCAAAAGGGTTAAGTGAAGTGAGTTGAGTTAAGGAATTATTTAATTAAGAAATAAATTCAAGTGCTTGAGTTGGGGAATGAGTTTCATTTAAAGTGAATTGAGTTGGAAATTAAATTCACATGAGTTGGGAATTTATTAATGATGAGTTCAAGGACTTGAGTTGGAGAAATGAGTTCAAAAAGATTGCATGGAGTGAGCTGAGTTACATGGAATTGGAAGAGACCCATAGTGAGTCAAAGGGGGAGTTGGAGGCTTTCCATCTCATGGAAACCCTAGACACCAACGTTGGGAAGACCATAGCTTAAGCCATGTGTCTCCTTGGTTAGACCAAGGGACACATGGGAAAGACTAAGGACTAATGAGGGTGGTTGGGAGGATGAAGGGTTGATTACTAAGGGGTATACTCCACTCCTTTGGCCAATCCCCTCTCTTGGAACTTAGAGATTTTCATCTCCCTCTCATCTCCCTCTCTCCCTCTCACAACCTACACTCTTTGGCCGATTGCATCCCGAAGAAAAAAGAGTTTCTCTCATCTCTCTCCCTCCCTCTCTCAACTACCTTGGCCGAATGCTCCATTGAAGAACAAGGAGGTCCTCATCTCTCTCTCTCTCTCTCTCTCTCATTTTCGGCTCTAGACTTAGAGAAACCGAAGAACAAAGGAGGAAGAAGAAAACACTAAGGAAGGAAAAGGACTGAGGAAGAATTCAGAGAAAAAGAAACGAAGGAGACGCGGAAGAGGTATGTGTTGAGTTTAATGTTATGGGATTATGACAAAGGAAACCATAGGTTTGGCTATTGTGTAGCCGATCCTATGGGTTCCATATTAGATTGAAAAAGATGGCAAGAAAAATTATGCTAAGGCCATGGACCTTGAAATTCATCCAAAGAAAGGTTAAATGATTGAAAGGATTGGCTAAAACCGTTACAAGCCATGAAGGTGGATATCCATTTGAAGATGGAATATGTTTTGGAATAAATGGTCAAAACCGTTGAATGATCATAGAGTCGGTATCCATTCAAGGAATGGATAGGGGTTGAGGACCAACAACCAAGGGATTGAATGAAGATATATGGATGATGTTAAAAGTGTTTTTAAAGAATAAGGAAATAAATTATAAGAGAAAGAGTTAAGCCAAACATCAAACAATTAAGGACTTAAAACATGTTTAAAATGGATAAGGGTGATAGCAAACAACCAAGGGTTACACTGTCTGAGGACGGGTATCACCGTCCGCGGACGAGTAATAAACTGGACAAGGGTTGTCTGCGGACGGGTTACACTTTTTGTGGGACGGGTGTCTACCGTCCGCGGGACGGGTTTTTATCATCCGCAGACGAGTGTGGACCATCCGCAGGACGGGTAACGGGTGTGGACTGTCCTCGGGTAACGGACAGCCGGTAGTGGACAGCGGGTATCGGACCACGGTTGTACGTTGTCTGCGGATGGGTATCACCGTCCGCGGATGGTTTTCTATCGTCCGCGGGACGGGTTTTGACCTTCAGCGGACGGGAAACAGACTTGAGTATAGTGCTGTCTGCAGACGGGTTAAAGTCTGTAGGACGGGTTTCTACCTTACGCGAATGGGTTTTTGTCCTCCGCAGGATGGGGCAGCGGACGGGTAATCGACTGAATTTTAAAAGTGAAATTTTAATATATTTTTTCCAGATTGTTTAAGATGAGTAAAGGATGATGGAAATTGATTGGGTAATTAAATTAACATATGTGTGTGATGAATTCGTTAAGGTAACGGGATTTCACAAACAGCTGTACGATCGGCTTTGACGTGATCGGTGATTTATATCTTCACGAAAACATCAAGGATACAATACTTGGACATTGGTAGGATTCCTACCTTATTGAAATGCATGTGGATTTTATATGGTTTTGTACATTTCAACATGATGATTACTTTGCATTATGAAATATATATGTATATGAACTGTTTCCAATGGCATATTGTAATTTGAAAGAAATAGCATCTTTGCACGAAGCATCTCATGCATGGCATGGGAGGGAACATATGAGATGAGTCCACGCTCCATTCGGGGTATCCGATAAAGAAACGTGGGGAGGGATCCGCACTAATTCCGATTGACTTACGGGAAATGATACATGATGTTTGAAATAAAAGAGGAGTCCACGCTCCATTCGGTGGGACCGATTAACATACGTGGGGAGAGATGTATGATGTTTGAAATGTAAAAGGAGTCCATGCTCCATTCGATGGGACCGATTAACACACGTGGGGAGAAATACATGATGTTTAAAAAGGAAGTGGGTGGGAGATCATTGGCATATGATCCATGACATGGCATTGCATTGGCATGATTTGATATGAATAGCATGCATTTTTTAATACTACAAAAGGTTTTATAAGTATGATATGTTTTCTATATTGATTTATAATAATCCCATGTATGACCCTACTTGGAACTCCTACTGGGCACGTTGACTAATGCCTTACTTCTACCTTAGATGATGGTATAGGAAACGGAACGGGCGATGGACGTGAAAGAAGCCAAGCGTAGGAGCTTGGATAGTTTATACTTATTTTATTTAAGTTTTATTTTGGACAATGTAATTTGAGATAATCGCATTTTGGGACTATAATAACTTAGAATTATCTTGCTATGGTTTGGTTACATTTGGACATTTGAACTTAAGTTAATTTATGTGATGGACTTCCTTGCTTAGAAATGGATAGGGATAGTAACTCTAATCATATGATAATTCCGTAAGTATAGCTTTAAAGTGTGTGAACTGTTTTAGTGGACTCGGTCCACACACACGTATCGTTGGCCAGTTAAGGGTCGGGCTTTGGAAGCTCAGACTTAGCTCGCGTCGTGGCGTCCCGCTTTCTCTCACTCTTAATTTAAAAGAAAAATAGACTCTGATTTTCAGCGAGTGAAAAAGGTCGGGGCATTACATTATCTTTGGTAGACCTTTGATGTGTTCGCTCAATTTTGATAAATGTTTGGAGTTTACGTGTCCTAATCTCTTGTGCCACAACTCGGCTTCATTAAGTTTAGACATATTGCAATAATTTTTGCTAGGAGTTGGACAGTTTTCAAGGGCATAACATTGATAAGAAGTTCTCAACCCCTTGAGGACAGCTTCACCTTCATTGTTATAGATTTGACAATCATTCTTACGGAATGTGACATAATGATCTTTCTCACATATTTGAGATATACTCAAGAGATTGTGTTTAAGACCATCAACTAGCAACACATCATCTAAGGTAAGGGAGCTATTTAATTCTAGGGTTCTTTTTCCTACAATTTTAGCAAGATTTCCATCCCCAAAAGTAACTGAACCACCATTGAAATCTACAAGGTTTGACATAAAAGTTTTGTCTCCAATCATATGCCTTGAACAACCTGTAACACCCCAGAATTTTCAAGTTATTAATATATATGAAAATTATCCATTTAATTTGTGAATTATTAAATATGGACCTTGGATGGGTAATGTGTTGGGTCATTGGCCCAATTAAGACCCAACGGTTTTGGTAAATGGTTTCAAATAAATTAAATGGGGCTGAATTTAATTAGTAATGCAATACTATATAAATTAGAGAAAGATCGTGCATGGCCGAATATTGGATTTGCATATCCAAGAAGATGTCTAAAAAATTAAATAAGGATTACATAGGCCGTGTGTAGGGATTTCCATATCTATGTGATGCGCATAAGATCATTTTAAAAGGGGTATTTCCTTGATTAAGAATGGCATTAAGGGAATTGCTAAGAGGGGAGGATGGCACCTTCTAAAAGAGGCAATAAGAGAAGCACACGGCAATGGCAAATTCAGCAAGGGGCACACGGCATTAGGCAATGGCTAATTTAAAGGGTCTTGGTACCTTCTAAGTTGGGACCAAGAGAAGTTTTATAAAAGAAAGAGGGGAGGGGCGCACGGCTCACACACACTTATAACCGAATTCTCTCTCTCTTTCAAGTCTTATTCACGGCAAAACAAAGAGGAAGAGAAGACAACCAGCAAGAGGGAAAGATCAAGAAGGAAAAGGATTGGAAGAGCAAGAACAACCGAGGGAAAATCGGAGGAGTCGCGGAACCGGTAAGTGATTTGATATTTTGTTTAAAAATAAGGAACGATAGGGTTCGGCCATGTTGTATGGCTGAACGTCATGGAAGAGAGTTGGGAGATGATCATGGTATTCTTAATGAGAAGTTGATGAACCATAGGGTTTGGCCATGACCAAGGGCCGAACCCCATGGAGGAACTTTGGTTATTTCTATGGGTTAGAAACCATGAAAGAATATTGATTTAATGTATGGATTTTTAATGATGAAAACCTTAGACGGTTAGGAAGTTTTAATTGGATTTAAAAGAGGGAATATGGAACCATATGGCCGAACCCCATGGAAAGACATGGTTACTTTTATGGGTTGAAAAGCATGGATGGTTAGGATATTTTGTATGGATTTTAAAAGAGGATTTTGAACCATAGGGTTCGGCTTATGGTGTATGGCCGAACCATGGAAGTTGTTATTAATTTAGAAAGTGAATGGAAAAGGTTGGATTGTCTCTATAGGTGAGGTTCGGCCATGGTGTATGGCCAAACCCCACTAGGGTTTATTTTATGGAAGTTGTTTATTAATTTAGAAAGTTTCTAATTATGGACTTTTGATAAAAAAAGAAGGAACCTTGAATTATGGATTCAAGAATGGAATTGCTAAATTTGGAAAGTTTCTAATTATGGATTCAAATATGGAAAGTGATATAATTAGAAAGTTATACGTCATAGGGTTCGGCAAAGGTGTATGGCCGAACCCCATGAACCAATTATGGATCTATTATGTTTTTGTGTATTTTAAATGAAGGGAGGATGCAAGTATAGACTTAT
This sequence comes from Chimonanthus praecox, assembly GCA_022113865.1. Classification (NCBI taxonomy): domain Eukaryota; kingdom Viridiplantae; phylum Streptophyta; class Magnoliopsida; order Laurales; family Calycanthaceae; genus Chimonanthus; species Chimonanthus praecox. Next base: position 38,530,711 of record CM039094.1, read on the forward strand.
GTTTATGGACCTAAGATGGTGAACCATTTAAAGAAAAGTTGGAAAAGAAACATCAAGGGTTCGGCCATGGTGTATGGTCGAACCCCATGAACTTGTTAATGGGCCATGTTTGGGTCTTTGTATAATTTTAATGAATGGTTCACCAAACCAAGTGATGACGGGTGAGAATAATGGGAATTATTTGGTGGACATAGGGTCTATGTATGACGTATTAAATAATGGGATGATAGCCATAGATGGCATTTTGGTAATTAAGTGAAACTAAGGGACCATGGGTTCGGCCATGGTGTATGGCCGAACCCCATGGGGAATGATTTTATGGACTTGATGTATATTAGATGATTAATTGGTTTATCATTAGATTAATGAATAAAATTGGTATGAATGACATAAATGTAAATATGGTCAAAAAAATGAAAGACCATGGGTTATTTTAATTAATCCAACAAAAGGGGTGAGGTTCGGCCATGGTGTTTGGCCAAACCCCACAAGTTTGATTTATAGACTTGGACATTGTTGTAAATCAAATGGGACTTGGTTTTAATTGATTGTTATATTATAAGGTAACAGGACCTCACAAGGTGTGTACGATCGTGAGCGGTTACCGGACGAAAGATGCAAGGACACGTTAGCTGTCTTTGGTAGGATTCCACCTCTTTGAAACCATGGGTTTATGTACATTGTTTTGTCTTATTTTTTATGAATATATATTGCAAAGGATAGGTTTCAAAATGTGAGCTTTAAATGCTATGTTTATATGATAAAATAGCATGTATTGGATATGTTTCAAAATGTGATTTTTAATGCTATGTTTATATGATAAAATAACATCTGTTTCATTGGCATCTCATGCATAGCATGGGGTGAAGGATATGTAACAGGTGGGGCCACACTCCATCCGGTCATCCGAAAAACCTATGTGGGATACCTTGATGTGTTTTTCCATCAAGAAGAAACCGGAGGGTCCACACTCCGTCAGGGCATCCGAAAGACCTATGTGGGGGTACTTTTATGTACATGTGATGGGTGAGACTCATTGCATTTGTCATCATTGCATGGCATTGTTTTATATGGTTTTGGACATTATGTTATTATATATGTTTTGTACTAACCATGTGTTAGCCCTAACTGGAATACCTACTGGGCGCGTTGCTCGAACGCCCTACTTCTGCCCTAGTGAATGATATAGGAAACAAGGAGAACGCTGAACGCGAAACGAGCTAGGCATAGAAGCTTGGATGATTTAGTTTATATTTTAATAAAGTTACTTATGGACATGTATTTGAGTAACTAGTTTCCGGGCATGTATTAACTTAGATGAATTTACTATGGTTGGATGTTGATTGGATAATTATGTTACTTTAATTATTGATTAAGGACTTGATATACTTTGTTATCTGAAATGGAAAAGAACTGGGTTCTATTATGATTCCCCATGTTTATGATTTTATTATTCCGCATGTATATGTTGTTATGTGTGAACCGTTTTCATGGACTTAGTCCATGCACACATAGGGTTGGCCAGTTAAGGGTCGGACTTTAGAAGTTTGGACTTAGCTCTCGTCGTGACTTCCCGCTCTCTATCACTCTGTTATTTTTTTTTAAAAAAAAATAGACTCTGATTTTCAGAAGGGAAAGTGAGTGAAAAAGGGCAGGACGTTACACAACCACTATCAAGGTACCACTTAGACTGATTTTCAACCTTTAGTGTTGTATAAACGATCAGGCTTTTGTATTTAGGAACCCATTTCAAAGTGGTTGTGGTTTTTAGATTTCTAGGGACAGATTTTTGAAGGTTATATCAGAATTTTCTGCTCATATTTTCATTTAGCAGTTTGTTCAATTTTTTAGCTAAATTCTCACGATGATAATATTCTCTCTTTTCTTTTTTCATAAGTTTTTACTTTAAATTGTTTCTGATTTGTTTTTTCCCATCAGTTTCTTTTTCTAAGTTTGCATTCAAATCTGAAATGTCCATTTTTAGCACAGTAAAAACAGGTAACATTTGAAGGTCTAGAGGATTGACCCTTAACAGACACAGTTTGACTCACTGTTTTTACTTTGTCTTGGTTGTACCCAAGACCAGTTTTGTCACCATGACTTTTACTCGAATTTAGCAATATTTCTAATTTGTATTGTCCTTGGGTAAATTTATTTTCAAAATTGAGTTTATGATTTTTAAAATTGTTTATTTTAGAATGAGCATTAATGATTTCTTCTGATAAGATAATTCTAATATCTTCCAATTTTTTTAAACAATTCTCATAATTTCTCAGCTTATCTGTAACTCATTTTGAATTTGTTTTAATTTAAGATTTTATTCATTTGAAGTTTTCAAAGTTATTACAACATTTTCATTAATGCATTTTTCTTCTTCCAACTGGCTTATTAACTTTGTATTTTCAAAATTTCTTTTACCTACTTTTTAGTCAGATTTTGACTTTCCAGAAAAAGGAAATCATAAGCCTCTTAAAGATCATAATCTTCCTCATTGTCTGATTCATTTCCTGAATCAGTTTCAATAGATACTATAGAAGCTATGAAGCCTTTCAGATATTCAGAATTTTCTTGAGTAGATTCATCAGAATCACTTTCTGATTGAGATGTGTTTTCATATGTTCCAGTCAAGGCTTTCTTATTTCTTTTTGAAGGACATTCAACAACAAAGTGTCCTTGACCTCCACAATTATAGCATTTTTGTTCTTCGTCCTTGTCTCTTCCTTTTTCTTTCAATGTACTAAACCTGTTGGTATTTTTATCCCTTGGCTCACTTCTTTGAAAATTCTTAAACTTGTTCCTTTTATTGAAGTTTTTTAGGAATGTTTTAGCCAACAAGGCAACATCATCCTCACTTTTAGATTCATATTTTTCTTCTTTAGGTTTATCAATGTTTGAGGATGACTTTAAAGCAACAATTTTCTTTTTAGGCATTTCATCTTCAAAATGAAGTTCATAGGTTTGAAAAGATCCTACTAAGTCATCAATTTTCATCAAAGAAACGTCTTTGTACTCTTCAATAGCAGCTACCTTGGGTTTAAATCTTTTGGGCAGATTTCTAAGTATCTTGGTACATATTTTAGATTCGGGAATTATTTCTCCTAAGGCCCATATAAAATTTACTATGTCACTTATCTTTGAATAGAAGTCCATAAACATTTCACTTTCATCCATATGTATGTTATCAAATTTAGATTGGAGAATTTGTAGTTTAGACTTCTTAACAACAGAGGTTCCCTCATGTGTTCTTTCTAAGATGTCCCAAGTATCTTTGGCTGTCAAACATGTCATTATACGTTTGAATTCATTAGGCGAGACAGCACAGTTAATGACATTTAACGCCTTTCCATTTGCTATGTATAACATTTTCTCCATGTCTGTCCAAGTGAAGTAGTCCTTAAGTTTGGTACTACTAACTTGTTGTACAGATTTTCATGCTTCATCTCTAGTAGACTTTTCAGTGATTTCATCAACCAGATGTTCCCAACCTCTTACTATTGATTCTCAGACAGCTCCATCAAGTGATATGAAAAAACTTTTCATTTTTGTCTTGCAGAAGGCATAGTTAGAGCCATCAAAATAGGGAGGTTTAGAAACAGGGTGACTATCACCTTTGTGCATGATTTAGTAAAAGATCAACTCGGACGATTAAGTCCAACTCAGAGTAACCGAACTCTGATACCAATTGAAATTTCCTCAACTGAATTATACTTTTAAGTGTATGAAACATTCAATGAGTTCCTTTCACCTTTAAATTAACCACTGTTAATTAAAATGACCGATCCAATATATGTGTGTGTATGTGACAGAATATTCAATCCAAGCAATCAAGTTAAAACATCAACCACATATAAACACAGATATTTTATACTGGTTCAGTTTCAACAAACCTACGTCCACTGTCAGACTTCCCAACTCTAGGGTCGTTCCAAATATACTATGTATGGGTCTCACACCCAAATAGTACAACCTAGTTTTTTTATAGAGGTTCAACCCGAATGGTCTAATCCTCTACACATTTCTTTTTAAGTGGTTCGAACACACTGTTCTAATTCACTTTACAATGATTAAAAAAAAACATAAACACTTGCCTTGAGCCTTATCCAATCTTCTTTAAGCATTTTCTTCTTTACTTGATCTATGTGCTCCTTCCATCAGATTTGCTCCATCAGAGTGATTATCGGCTCCATTAGAGTAATTATCGGCACAGCAGTATAGGACAGATATATGACTAGTTTTAAGGTCCTAAGAGAACACCTTAAGCTTCATCAAAACTGGGGTATTGATTACCTAAACATCTCAGTAAGAAGATGATGAAGAAGGTGGCTATTCTCTCTAGTCACACTGTTATATTTCCAAGAGGTTCTTTGAGTGCCTTATTTCATTCAGCTCTATGATATAAATAATACAGTGTCTGTTTTTGTGGCCAGTCACGACCACGAGGCCTCGAGGATTCCTATGAGGCCTCGTGATGGTAACAGGAAAGACAGCACAAAATCTGCATGTAATTCCAATTATTCTGTTTTGCCAATCAATTAATGACCAACCAATTAACATGCCACCTGTGCATGATTGACCATCAAATCATTTCAATTATCAATCATGGATTTACATAGAGAGGCTTTGCTGATTATCAATCATACAGATTGAGGAGCCTTTCCATATTGGTACAAGACAACCATCCATGATGAGGCTCTCCAACGGTTCTATTCAAATTTGTGTGAGGTGGCACTTGGAGTTTCAAAATGAGGATATACCTTATTTCTATAATAAACTCCCAATTAAAGATTATAGATTTAATTACCTAAATCAGTAAGAGACTCGGTCAAAAGACACAAGGTCATGCTGAGCTACAACTGTCCAAATATGATTCAGTAAAAGAATGTCTGCTAGGCCTCAACAAATTGCACGAGGCCTCGAAGCTGAAAATCACTTATATTCTGATTTTACAGTTGATAATCAAATGACTTCTAAGATAGCCTAAGGTCTCCTAAGGTTCACTTACATGTGTGCCAATAACGTGCTCAGTGTAAATTCTTCAATTGCATAGTAGATCTTCACATACTTCCAAGGTAAGGTCCAACTGAGTCACGTAATTGATAATATGAGTGACTCGGACGAACCGGGGCACTTACAGCTCCTCTTGGATTTCCAGGTTCCTCACCCTCATAGCTAAGGAAATGATTTTCTTACACAAGTCTGGGGGAACTTGTGTACAAGAGAGACACAATGCGAAGATAAAAACTCTACCGTCTACGTGCATGACTCCTATCTAGTGCTTTAATGTTTGCTGGTCATAAAGACAAAACAGATGATGGATGCTGTTTTTTTCTTTGTTTTTTTAGATGGATGATAAATGACCTTAATACCCCCAAATTTAAAATGAACATTGTCCGCAATGTTCTCTAATCTACACTGGCCAGGTGTAAAAGAAGAAATATTGTAGAAAATGAATAATCGGGGTTTGGACATACTTTGGAATGCATGAGGTGCGAAATAGACCAAATAAAGAAATCCTAGACTGACTCGATCTAAACCTAAACTAGAGACTGAAAATTAAGACCGACTCAGACATAAACAGAAGGATATGTGAGTTTGGGTAATATAAATGATGAAGATGGGTAGGTGAGTGAATACGTATGGGTCCTCAAATCAGTCTTGGTAGGATCAACTATCGCTACCTCGTTCTCATTTCAGGAATGGGGAACTCTAAAAATGGCTTTAATCATTGCCCATTAACTTTGAACGCACGACCACTCGTAGGATGCCTGATCTGTACTGCCCTATGTGGAAATACTGATGAAACAATGAATGGACATGTCCATTTAGACCTTAACTTTCTAGGAAAAGGATGCAACCTTGAATCGTACAACAAGACCTTCTGACCAACTGTAAAAGATTTTCTCAAGATATGTTTGTCATGAAACACTTTCATCCGGTCTTTGTACCGTTTGACTGTGTCATAGGCTTCATTTCGTAGTTCCTCCAGCTCAACCAGCTGAAGTTTCCGATGTTGTCCCGCAGAGTCTAAAGTAAAATTGAAAATTTTGATTGCTCAATAGGCTTTGTGCTCTAGCTCGACCGGAAGATGACATGTTTTCCCATAAACTAGATGGTAGGGTGACATTCCTATAGGAGTCTTGAAAGTTGTACGGTATGTCCATAGTGCACCAATGAGTCTGGAAGACCAATCTCTCCGAATTGGATTGATTGTCTTCTCGAGAATATGCTTAATCTCTCTATTTGAAATTTCCAATTGGCCACTTGTTTTGCGGGTGATAGGGGGTAGACACCTTGTGCGTCACCCCATATGATTTTAGCAAGTTGTCAAATGGACGATTGCAAAAGTGTTTACCCCCGTCACAAATGATTGTTCGTGGAATTCCAAATATAGAGAAAACATTTTCTTTAATGAAACGGAGGACAACCTTGTGGTCATTGGTTTTGCATGCCACCGCTTCGACCGACTTTGACACATAGTTGCCCCCCATAAGGATATATAGATTGTCAAAAGAATTAGGAAATGGTCCCATGAAATCGATGCCCCAAACATAAAAAAAAACTCAATGGTTAGGATGGGATTTAAAGGCATCATATTTCTATAGGAGATACTACCCAATCTTTGACATCTATAACACGAGACGCAGAAAGTGTGGGTGTCTCGAAACATGGAGGGCCAATAAAATCCACACTGCAAGATTTTGGCAGTTGTCTTTCTAGTGATGAAATGCCCTCCACAGGCCCGGTCATGGCAGAAACTAATGACACGTTGTTGCTCTTCTTCTGGGTCCGCACAATGCTTAAACAGATAAGGGTCATCCCAGAGAAAACTTTTGACCTGTATCAGAAACTTAGACCTATCTTACTTAGTCCAATGCGGGGGCATTTGACTGGTGACAAGATAGTTAACAATATCCACAAACCATGGTACTTGAGACACTGGCGTGAGTTGTTTATCAGAGAAGGACTCAGTGATAAGACGAGTTTCAACAGTGAACTCAGGCATCAATCTAGACAAGTGGTCTGCTACCACATTCTCGGAACCTTTCTTATCCCGGATTTCTATATCAAACTCTTCTAGCAACAAGATCCATCGGATCAGGCGAGACTTAGCATCCTTTTTAGAAAGGAGATACTTAAGTGCTGCATGATCAGAATAGACAATGACCTTCGAACCCACTAAGTAGGATCGAAATTTGTCCAGTGCAGCAACGACTGCCAACAAATTTTTTCCATGGTGGAATAATGAAGTTGAGCGTCATTGAGAGTTTGCTAGCATAGTAGATAACGTGAGGCAATCGATTTAACCTTTGTCCTAACACGACTCCTACTGCATAATCAGAGGCATCGCACATGGTTTCAAAGGAGACAGACCAATCAAGTGGCTGTATTATCGAAGAGGAGGTCAGAGCAGTTTTCAATTTTTCAAAGGCTTGAATGCACTCATCATCAAATCGAAACTAGCATCCTTGGTTAAGAGTTTACAAAGAGGTTTAGAAATTTTACTGAAATCTTTGATAAACCTCTTATACAAACCAGCATGGCCTAAAAATGATCTGATCTCTTTAACGGTTTGGAGTTTTAGTAAATTAGAGATCAAGTTGACCTTTGCCTTGTCCATTTTGATGCTCTTTTCAGAGATAATGGCCCCCGGTACTATGCCCTGCTTCACCATAAAGTGACATTTCTCCGAATTCAATACTAGGTTCTTTTCTTGGCACCTCAGTAGAACAAGTCTCCGATGGTGCAGGCACTGGTCAAAAGTGGACCCAAACACAGAGAAGTCATCCATGAAGACTTCTAAGAAACGTTCGACCATATCGTAAAAAATGCTGATCATGCACTGCTGAAAAGTGGCTCGTGTATTGCACAACCCAAATGGTATACGGCGATAGCGAACGTACCAAATGGACAGGTGAAGGTCGTTTTCTCTTGATCCTCAGGAGCAACGTAGATCTGGTTATAGCCGGAATAACCATCATGGAAATAATAGAATGCATGACCAACTAAACGTTCAAGCATCTGATTGATGAACGGAAGAGGGAAATGGTCTTTTGGAGTGATAGTATTCAGTTTACGGTAGTCAATGCAAACTCTCCAACCCGTTTGGATGCGGGTTGGCACCAACTCATTACCTTGATTCTTGACTACCGTCACATCCGATTTCTTAGGTACAATCTGTATCGGACTCACCCATGCACTGTCAAAGATCGGGTAGATAATACCCGCCTCGAGAAGTTTTAAATTCTCGGCTTTTACCACATCCTGCATCGCCGGATTTAGTCGTCTCTGTGGTTCTCTGGTTGTCTTGGAATTTTCGTCCAAGTGAATTTTGTACATGACCACAGAGGGGCTAATTCCTTTGAGATCGACAATGTACCATCCAATAGCTTCTCGATGATCTCTTAAAGCAGCCAGGAGTTTATATTCATGCTCAGAAGTTAAATCGGAAGTTATGATAACAGGTAAAGTGTTTGATGGTCCAAGATAAGAATATTTAAGTGTCTCAGGGAGTGGCTTGAGCTCTAATTTTGGTGGCTTCTCGACAGAGGGGATCGGAACAGATTGACTAACAGGGAGAGGTTCGAATTTGGTGAGCCTTTGCGCATATGGAGATGCGTCAAACATAGCGCCCACTTCTTGTTTACCATTTTCATTGAAGTTTGTGCTAAAAGTGGATAGAGTCTTCTCAAATGGGTCATCACAAATGAAGTGAAGGAATGACTCTTGGACAGAACTCTAGATCATATTAACCTCGCACGGATCGTCTGTGCCGAAAGGTTGTCAACATAGGCCAAAAACATTGAATTCTGATGTCAGATCTCCGAACGACAACTTAAGCATACCATCTTGGCAGTTGATAACAGCTTTTGCGGTGGCCAAGAATGGTCGTCCAAGAATAACCGGAATGTGCCCACTTTCATTCTGAACGGGCTGTGTATCCAGCACCACAAAATCAACCGGAAAGTAGAATTTGTCTACTTTCACCAGGACGTCTTCTTTCACACCCCTTAGAATTTTTATAGAGTGATCAGCTAACTGTAGTTTGATAGGAGTGGGCTTCAGCTCTCCCAGCCTCAACTGCTCATAAATGGAGTATGGCAGTAGGCTGACACTAGCTCCAGATCTAATAAGGCCCTATTAATTTCATATGTACCAATGGCACATGCGATGGTTGGCCACCCAGGGTCCTTATGTTTAATCGGGAATGATTGTTGGAGGAAAGCACTTGCATTTTCTGCTAGAAATGCCTTTGTGGGAATATTAAGTTCTCATTTTCGCCGTACAAAGGTCTTTGAGAAACTTGGCATATGAGGGTATCTGATTGATAGCATCAAGTAGATGAATGTTGATATTGACATGTTTGAAGACCTCTAGTATGTCATCATAAGGCACTCCTTGCTTGGTGATGAGCCTCTGAGGGTACGGAGCCCTAGGTATGTATGGTTTTCTAGCAGATGGATCCGATGCGATTTGGACTGGGGATGGACTCGGTGGGTCATCCTGATACTTGGATTGACTAGTGGTCTGATCATCTGGTTGTCTAGGCATTTCCACTTTATTGTTTACCTGTCTCCCGGATATCAAGGTAATAATGGAGTTAGCGTCTGCTGGATTAGACGATGAAACCTCATTCTCGCCATTGGGGTTTGGGATAAGTTGACTGGGAAATCTACCTTTCTCCCTATCTCCTATTGCGGTAACTAATTGCCCAAGCTGTGTTTCAAGCTTGTGCATAGCCTACTGGGTAGACCGCATGAATTGCTCAACGTATTCTCGAGAAAGGGCTTACGTTGTTGAGATGAACCAGATTGATAAGACTGATTTGACTGGGCTGGATGATTTTGAAATGGGTGGTATGACTGGTTCTGAGGTGGTTGGTATGGTGGACCTTGATATTGAGGGGGTCTTGACCTACTGGAGGTTGATTTTGACGCCAAGAAAAATTTGGATGATTCCGCGAATTAGGATTGTATGTGGCAGAGAAAGGGGTTCCCTGCTGTCTTCCAAAATTATTGAGTGCGTTGGCCTGCTCAGTTGAGCACTCAGCATTAGATCTGAAGGAAGGACAGTTGTCGACGGTGTGTCCTAGGTTAGAACACATTATGTAAACCTCAGCATGCATTCCTAATTATGGGTTCATCGTCTGAGTCATCGCTAAAGCATCAATTTTCTTTATTAAGTTCGCAGTTGCAAGCTTAAAGTCTAAGTCGGTACTAACTTCATATAAACCTCCTCTCTTTGAGGTTTGTACTGAATTCTCTCGTTTGGAGAAGTCCCATCGCTGAGAACTTTCTGCCAATGATTCTAAAAATTCCATCCATTGATTGTAGTTAGCTTTAAAAATTCCCCACCCTATCTTGCTTAAAACTTTTGACCTGTATCAGAAACTTTGACCTATCTTGCTTAGTCCAATGTGGGGGCATTTGACTGGTGACAAGATAGTTAACAATATCCGGAAACCATGGTACTTGGGACACTAACGTGAGTTGCTCATCAGGGAAGGACTCAGTGATAAGACGAGTTTCATCAGTGAACTTAGTTATCAATCTAGACAAGTGGTCTGCTACCACATTCTCGGAACCTTTCTTATCCCGGATTTCAATATCAAACTCTTGTAGCAACAAGATCCATCTGATCAGGCGAGACTTAGCAACTTTTTTAGAAAGGAGATACTTAAGTGTTGCATGATCAGAATAGACAATGACCTTCGAACCCACTAAGTAGGATCGAAATTTGTCCAGTGCAGCAACAACTGCCAACAACGTTTTCCCGTGCTGGAATAATGAAGCTGAGCGTCATTGAGAGTTTTGCTAGCATAGTAGATAACGTACGACAATCGATTTAACCTTTGTCCTAACACGACTCCTACTGCATAATTAGAGGCATCGCACATGATTTCAAAGGAGACAGACCAATCAAGTGGATGTATTATAGGAGAGGAGGTCAGAGCGGTTTTCAATTTTTCAAAGGCTTGAATGCACTCATCATCAAAATCGAAACTAGCATCCTTGGTCAAGAGTTTACAAAGAGGTTTAGAAAATGTTACTGAAATCTTTGATAAACCTCCTGTAAAAACCAGCATGGCCTAAGAATGACTTGATCTCTTTAACGGTTTAGAGTCTTAGTAAATTAGAAATCAAGTTGACCTTTGCCTTGTCCATTTTGATGCTCTTTTCAGAGATAATGTGCCCCAGTACTATGCCCTGCTTCACCATAAAGTGACATTTCTCCGAATTCAATACCAGGTTCTTTTCTTGGCACCTGAGTAAAATAAGTCTCCGATGGTGCAGGCACTGGTCAAAAGTGGACCCAAACACAGAGAAGTCATCCATGAAGACTTCTAAGAAACGTTCGACATATCGTAAAAAATGCTGATCATGCACTGCTGAAAAGTGGCTCGTGTATTGCACAACCCAAATGGTATACGGCGATATGCGAACGTACCAAACGGACAGATGAAGGTCGTCTTCTCTTGATCCTCAGGAGCAACGTAGATCTGCTCATAAATGGAGTATGGCAGTAGGCTGACACTAGCTCCAGATCTAATAAGGCCCTATCAATTTCATATGTACCAATGGCACATGCGATGGTTGGGCACCCAGGGTCCTTATGTTTAATTGGGAATGATTGTTGGAGGAAAGCACTTGCATTTTCTGCTAGAAATGCCTTTGTGGGAACATTAAGTTCTCCTTTTCGCTGTACAAAGGTCTTTGAGAAACTTGGCATATGAGAGTATCTGATTGATAGCATCAAGTAGAGGAATGTTGATATTGACATGTTTGAAGACCTCTAGTATTTCATCATAAGGCACCCCTTGCTTGGTGATGAGCCTCTGAGGGTACGGAGCCCTAGGTATGTATGGTTTTCTAGCAGATGGATCCGGTACGATTTGGACTGGGGATGGACTCGGTGGGTCATCCTGATGCTTGGATTGACCAGTGGTCTGGTCATCTGGCTGTCTGGGCATTTCCACTTTATTGTTTACCTGTCTCCCGAATCTCAAGGTAATAATGGAGTTAGCTTCTACTGGATTAGACGATGAAACCGCATTCTGGCCCTTGGGGTTTGGGATAGGTTGACTGGGAAATCTACCTTTCTCCCTATCTCCTATTACGGTAGCTAATTGCCCAAGCTGTGTTTCAAGCTCGTGCATAGCCTGTTGGGTAGACTGCATGAATTGCTACAACGTATCCTCGAGAGAGGGCTTACGTTGTTGTGATAGACCAGATTGATAAGACTGATTTGACTGGGCTGGATGATTTTGAGATGGGTGGAATGACTGGTTCTGTGGTGGTTGGTGTGATGGACCTTGATATGGTGGACCTTGATATTGAGGGGGTCTTGACCTACTGGATGTTGATTTTGACGTCAAGAAAAATGTGGATGATTCCACCAATTAGGATTGTATGTGGCAGAGAAAGGGGTTCCCTGCTGTCTTCCAAAATTATTGAGTGCGTTGGCCTGCTCGGTTGAGCACTCAGCATTAGATCCGAAGGAAGGACAGTTTTCGACAGTGTGTCCTAGGTTAGAACACATTGCGCAAACCTCAGCATGCATTCCTAATGATGGGTTCATCGCCCGAGTCATCGTTAAAGCATCGATTTTCTTTGTTAAGTTCGCAGTTGCAAGCTTAACGTCGAAGTCGGTACTAACTTCGTATAAACCTCTTCTCTTTGAGGTTTGTGCTGAATTCTCTCTTTTGGAGAAGTCCCATCGCTGAGTACTTTCTGCCAATGGTTCTAAAAAATTCCATCCATTGATTGCAGTTAGCTTTATAAATTCCCCACCCTTCATAGATTCGACCATTGTGCGGTTTGATATGGTTAAACCATCATAAAAGAGTTGCACGAGTCTCCCCGTTTCAAAGCCGTGGTGGGGGTATTTACTCAACGTATCATTGAATATTTCCCATGACTCACAAAATTGTTCACCCTCCTTCTATTAAAGTTTGAAATTTCTTTCTTGAGGGTGTTAGTTTTAGATATAGGAAAAAATTTATTCAAAAACTTGCTGGCTAACTGATCCCAAGTTGTGATGGAATTTGCATGTAGAGACTTTAGCTAAGATTTCGCTTTTTCTTTGAGAGAAAAAGGAAATAAACGAAGTTTAATTGATTCATCAGTGATGCCTTCAAGTTTGATGGTGGCGCAGATTTCTAAGAATTCTTTGACATGTAGGTAAAGGTCGTCATCATCAAGTCCATGGAATGCGGGTAAAAGATGTAATAGGGCCTAGGTTGAGTTCAAAGGCTACATTAGTTGCTAGAACAACTACGCATGATGGTGCATTGGGTGTGACTGCTGAAAAGTAGTCTTGGAGGGTTTTCTTTTCGACTCTTTCTCCAGCCATGTTAGGTGATGGTGGTGGTGATGGAGGTGGACTGTCTATGACTGAGCTAGACTGAGCTTCGGACGTAACTATCGGTAAATCGACAGAAAATGTAACTCAAACCAAATGATTGTGAGAGTCACGACACCAATAATTCATACACAGACACGATTATTCACGCTCAACCAAATTCACACAAGAAAATGCCTAAATTTAAATTTGAATTCCACTAATGCAATCAAATTTTTATTTAGCTAATAGGACCCTAAAGATTGTCTCTAGACTTGCTCCTACTTTTCTCTCCAAATAATGTAAGTCTCCGATGAAAGTTTAACCACAAGATGGTTAGGTAAGTTCCCAGGTAAGTAGGGGAGCACACGACATCTCTTCCCAGCTTATCCTTAGAGCATGCTCGACCTCATGTCTTGGTGACAGAACTAGCCTTAGACACCAGTTTTTAAGATAAACTATTCACCGGTTACAAAAATTAATTTAGATCGAAAAGGTTCCTAATGAATATGAAACCCTAAAACCTAGCCTAATAGTTCTTTAATTGATTTTATTAAGGAGATGCATGAACCAATTTTACTAATCTTATTTTTTTAGATATTGCGAAAATGCAGTCCTAAATTACCACACAACATTCAAACAAATATGCAAACAATAATAAAGCAATCTAAACTAATGCATGAATACTAACAACCTAGATGCATTGACAGATTAATTGCAAGCAATAAGTAAAATAAATAAAGAAAGAACACCTTAAATAAAACTATATGAATGCATGAGAAAAATAAAATCAAAAGAAAAGATTAGGCACTCACCTTAGCCTATTATGCATATTTCCAGCGATTTTTAAGCGCGCGATTAAAACTCCTGCAAAATAAACAATACAAACCTTGGTGAAGATTCTAATTCAAAAAAAAAAAATGCATGATCCTAATCTAAGTGCAATTGTCCTAAAATTACAGCTTGTGGAAGAAATATAATATTTATAACCTAATTAAAAATTTTAAATCAAGTCAAGGCTATGAAAATTGGACTCCACCCTATTAAATCAAACTTCGTTTCACGAGATTTTCTTTTTAGAAACTTTTCAAAGTTATATAAAATTCTAAATTTAAATTTTTTTTAAGTTTGGAAATTACCTAAAATTAAACGTCTCCAAAATTAGATAATTTTCCAAAAAAGATATATATTTTTTATGTTTTTAGTAAAGTCAACACAAAATTAAATGATTTCTCTTTAAAATTTAAACAAAAAAATATATAAATATTGTACTTCTAAATGTAAAAAAAAAAATCTCTTCTATATCCGAAGACACTCTCATGTGTCCCATTAAATAAATACTCCCTCTGTTCCAAATTAGTTGTCCTAAATAGATTTTGGAATTGTCCCAAAGTAGTTGTCTCATTTATATTGGAATAGTATAAAATGTGTTAAAAATGGATGAGATCACATGGATTGCTAGCCTTATATAGAGACTTTCTTAAAAAATACAAATATTTTAAAGGGTGGCCATTTAGACACTCGGGTTTTCTGCTAGGAGACACCCGGTTTTATATTTTTAGGGTAAAATTACCATTTTGCCATTCGCTTGTTTAGAAAACGAACCCCCCGCATCTTCCGAACCATCAGACAAACATTTTTCATTCGTTCGGGCATTGCAATCGTTCGGACGATGATTGTAGCATAAAATTTGATCGTCCGAACTAACTTTAGGTAGTTCGAACCATCAAAATGACAGTTCAAACCATCAAACTTTCATTTTACATGATGCTATGACACTATCAAAAAGAAACTTTAAATTTCACTATCATTTCAGTCGTATAAAAATGACATGCGATTGACAGTGTATCAATTTACAAAAATAGATCTAACCTCTTTTTTTTTTTTTTCCCCAGGAAGGATGAGACTCCTGAACAGGTATTTTTCCTATCTTTTTCTTCCTCTATACTCAAAAATTCCTTTTTTTTTTTAACAGAAAGCCCTTTTATCTCCCTCTACCCTTATAATTTAGCCTTTCAGATTTGAAAATTCCAACTTTTCGAATCCAAACCAACACGCGACAAATATACTTGTTTTCGCTACCCATTGTAACATCAAATATTTACAACGGATGTATTAAAATAATGTAAAGGAACAGATGATAATGTAAATATTTAATGTTACAACAGGTAGCGAAAACAAATATTTTTGTCGCGCATTGGTTTGGGTTCTGAAAGTTGAAACTTTCAAATCTGAACCTCTAGATTAGTAGGGAAGCATGAGATAAATGGCTTTCTTTAAAAAAAAAAAAAGAATTTTTGGGTATAGAGGAAGAAGAGGAGAGATAGGAAAAATACATATACATACAGGAAAAGGACTTCCCATCCTTCTTGTAAATAAAAAAAGAAAAGAAAAAAGGTTATATTTATTTTTGTAAATTAATAAACTATCAATGACATGCCATTTTTATACGACTGAAAAGATAGTGAAATTTAAAGTTTCTTTTTGATAGGGTCATAGCATCGTATAAAATGAAAGTTTGATGGTTTGAACCATCACTTTGATGGTTCGAAATATCTAAAGTTACTTCAGACGATCGAATTTTATACTGCAATCTTCATTCGAACTATCGTATCATCCGAACGAATGAAAAATGTGTTGTCTGATGGCTCGGATGATACGGAAGGTTCGTTTTCTAAACAAGCGAATGGAAAAATGGTAATTTTACCCTAAAAATGTGAAATCGGGTGTCTCTTGATAGAAAATCCAAGTGTCTAAATGGCTACCCTATTTTAAATGAGACAATTAAAATGAGACGAAGAAAGTAATAAACTATACTTTCCAGAAAAATATATTCATAAGACAAATTATCATGTGAGCTCTACATTTTAACTTGATCATTTCTTAAAGGCATCGATATCCTTTTATAAAATTAAATAATGTGTATTTTTTATTACTTTATTAATGATAAACATACAACATAACAAATTCGATGATTATAAAGACATCAATATTTTAATAAAAAATATTTTATTATAATTACATAAGTTTTTTTTTTTTAAGTTTAAAAATCTTGAAAGGCATTTAGTTTAAAAGACAAACAAGATTGAAGATTCAGACAATTTTAAAAACGAAGAGCCTTCTTCTTCAATTTCTTAGTTTTTATTTTTTATTTTATGCTTGCTTCGTCCCAGGACGCAGTGCCCTGCAATCCGAAATCCAATTAGGACCTATAACGGTGGCTCGTGCATCTTTCAATTTTCAGCTATCCAACTTAATAGGAATGTCATTGATAGAGCCCACTCACAATTTGGGATATGGATCGCTGCTGCCGTCAGTTGTCAGATCGTCGTTTTCTCCTCTCTTGCATCAGTGATTGTACACTGATGATATAGTCGATCAGGGACACGTGGCCACCAGATATGATCTCAGCTGTTCGTTATCACCCACGCTGTGTTTGGATGGGGGTAAGAGAGGGTAACTCCCCGTTATCCCTTTTTACCCTCGTTTGGTAATAAGGGGGTAAGGGTAAAAATTTAAATTTTCACCCCTCTAGTCACCATTTTGAATACCCCCTTACCCTCTCTTTTTTCTCTTTCATGAGATTTTTTTTATATTTTATTTATTTATTTATTTTGGTGAGTACTTGTCTTTTATTTTACTTTTAAAAGCATTCCATTATTTCCATTTGATAATTTCATATCACCAAACAACAAATTTTATTTTTTTTATGAAGAGATATGAAGAATTTTTTTTATTCATTTATTGAAATTTAAAATAAATAATAGTGGTTTTTTATTTATTTTTTATTTTTTAAAGAAACCTTTCCCCTATTTATTTCGTGCCTTCATCTATTTTTCAATTATATATTATATAATTTTCTGAAACGTATTTGTCAAAATGTTTTATTTTTAAGGGGTGATTTTGTCGAAATTACGATAGGGTCTAAAAACTCTGAAAAAGTTTGAGATTAATGATAATCTCTTTCAGGGTAATTAACAATTTATTCCGTTAGAAGATTATTTTAAAAATGTGTCAACATTTTCAACGTGATGCATTTGGATGAGGGGTAAATTTTTATATGGGTTACCCTTGAGTAGGGGTAATTGTAAGTAGGGGTAAACTGACATATTAACAATTTTATGAGAATTAATAATTTTATTAAATCTATATAATATAAAAATAAAATTTCTGCAACATTTTCAACGTGATGCATTTAGATGAGGGGTAAATTTTTACAGGAGTTACCCTTCAGTAGGGGTAATTATAAGTAGGGGTAAACTGATATATTAACAATTTTATTAGAATTAATAATTTTATTAAATCTATATAATATAAAAATAAAATTTCTACAACATTTTCAAAGTGATGCATTTAGATGAGGGGTAAATTTTTACAGGGGTTACCCTTGAGTAGCGGTAAACTGACATATTAACAATTTTATGAGAATTAATAATTTTATTAAATCTATATAATATAAAAATAAAATTTCTGCAATATTTTCAACGTGATGCATTTGGGTAAGGGGTAAATTTTTAAAGGGGTTACCCTTGAGTAGGGATAATTGTGGGGTAAACTGACATATTAACAATTTTATGAGAATTAATAATTTTATTAAATCTATATAATTTTAAAATAAAATTTCTGCAATATTTTCAACTTGATACATTTGGATGAGGGGTAAATTTTTACAGGGGTTACCCTTGAGTAGGGGTAATTGTACGTAGGGGTAAACTGACATATTAATAATTTAATAAGAATTAATAATTTTATTAAATCTATATAATATAAAAATAAAATTTCTACAACATTTTCAACGTGATGCATTTGAGTGAGGGGTAAATTTTTATAGGGGTTACCCTTGAGTAGGAGTAAACTGACATATTAACAATTTTATGAGAATTAATATTTTATTAAATTCATATAATATAAAAAATAATAATTATAATTTTTATGAAGAGATATGTTGATATTTTTTATTTATTTATTGGGATTTAAAATAGTAATATAAAAAAATTCTTTATTTTTTTTTTTAATGTTAGAATGCAAGTGTTCATTTTAAATTATAATTATGAAAAATAATTTATAAAAATTAGATATTATTATTATAAGTTATATTATTAGAATTTACTTCATGAATATTATTTAATAATTATATTTTATAAAAAAAAATAAAAAAATATTAGTACATTAGGTTACCTTTTCTTCTAGTTATCAAAAAAGATTTTTTACCCTTAGGGTAAGATTTTACTTTACCACTGCAATTACCAAAAAAGATAAAGGTAATCGGTAATCTCAGTTCAAAGGTCACCACTACTTAAAGTTGACCCTTACTTAGAGGTAATTCCTATAAAAATTACCCCCATCCAAATGCAGCTCCAATGACGGTGCGAGATAGAGAAGTGGTCTCATTCCTACTACCTACTTCTTCTACGCCTCCATATCTAGTCTAGTCGTATCATTGTACGACCCGATTCATCTCCTCACATCACAAATGAATCTTTCCGACGGCTGTGCAAATGATGAGTTTTCTATAAATAAGGCCTCGAGGCAGTGTATTTCCCTATCCAATAGTTGTGGTTCAAGCTATCTGTCTTTTCTCATTTTCCTTACAATGCCTCGTCGTCTTTCACGTACGCTTCTCGAGAATGAATGAAGAGGATCACGTTTTGACTCCAGGTTCTTCCCGAAATCCCGCTTCTGATCCCACTCCAACTGTTGCAGACTTGAACGACAAGTCTTCACACAAGCGGAAGAAGCAGCCTTCCTCCAACGACAAAGGAGGTAAGCGGAAGAAGAAGCCTTCCTCCAACGACGAAGGAGGTAAGCGGAAGAAGCAGCCTTCCTCCAACGATGAAGAAGGTGGAAGGAAGAAAA
Organism: Chimonanthus praecox; assembly: GCA_022113865.1. Lineage (NCBI taxonomy): Eukaryota > Viridiplantae > Streptophyta > Magnoliopsida > Laurales > Calycanthaceae > Chimonanthus > Chimonanthus praecox. The sequence goes on from CM039094.1 coordinate 38,549,905, forward strand.
AGAAATTTGAACGGTGCTTCAGTTTGGAAGATGAGATTTCATTACTTCACGCCATAATTGAGTTTAAGAAGAGGGGTCTTGATCCCAAGGATGACTTCGCTTCATTCCATGGATCCATCAGAAAGTCACTGCATTTCAACGCAAGCAGGAGACAACTGGCCGAGAAGGTAAGACATTTGAAGAGAAAATTTATGGCAAATCTCTATAAACCAAAGAGAAAGGTGAACGGTAATGTCTTTAGTGCTCCAATTGAGCATGAAAAGATATTGCACGAGCTTTCAAAAAAGATTTGGGGCAGAAGTAGCGAAAATGTGGAAGAGGGTCTGGAATTGCCGCAATCAGAATCAAATGACTCTGAAGATAATGAACCCGATCGCCGAAAAGGGGCGCTCTATCCCTTTCTCTTAGGTGCATTAAAATCAGGAGGTGTTTTGAGTAATTTGGGTATGGGGGAGGAGATGGCCAAAAGAAGGTTGGAGGAAATGAACAATTCAGATGCAAAATGTTTGGATGAGAAATGTAAGAAGCTGCAGTTAGAGGCGGCAAAAGTTTGCGTTGGGAGGGCTGAAGTGGCGGCGAAGCAGATGAAGCTTTTCCTTGCAGCAGTTACTCACGATTAATGTACGTCTGAGGAATTTTTTTTTTTTTTTTTGTCGAAAGAGCTTAAAACAACTGTAGGAATGTTTCTTATTTATTCAGAGGTTAGCTTTCTATAGTTTTGTACATTTTGTTCCATTCCGGAGGCAAATCATATTTATTTTTCAACAAACAATGCGTTCTAAAGCAATGAACTTGATAGTGGACAAGAAAGAAATGACTGGAACATCATTCAACCTCTGAGAGTCACCATTTTACAAATCAACTTTCTGTTGTTTAAAGTTCTGTCGTTGCATTATTGCAAAGCTGTTAATTGTTAAGAACCTTAACATCTGTTTTAATGCTGAGTGCAGGTTCTAGTGCAGAGGAGTTGGCTTCAGCCACTCAGGTCCATGATAACTACATGCGTATCACTTGTCAAGGTCACTTGGTTGAAGAAGAAGGCTGCTGGAGTTGAGAAAGAAGAGAAGAAATATAAGAGATTGGTAAGTTCAGGAATATGGTGGACAATTTTCTGAGGGATGCAGGTTTTGAAGTGGTCAGTTTTTACTTATTTTTTGGAGAGAAATTTCTGTTTCTTTAGTCTCTTGGTAAACAATGTGGTGGTGGTGGTCTAAGTCTAATACCTTCTCCTTATTTTCATCATATGTCTATATTTTGGTATCCTTTAAACTTTAGGGATGGTTTTGTTGATATACCTATATGGTGGGAGAGCATTTCTAAGTAAAACATAGCAAGTCTTCAAATCTTAAATGTAATTTCATGCAAGCTGTTATTGATTTCATTATTGTAACATGAATCACTTTTTACTACAAGAAAACTAGATTCCATAAATTTCAAAAAGACCGGATTTTTCTTTTCCAAACATTACGCTGTAAAAGCTAAATCAAAGGCTGGCATGGTGGCTAAGTTTCAAGTGAGAAGAAGTTCTGCAATTACAAATTCCATTTTGGGCTGAGTGACCTCATTTCTCTTTTTCTTTTTATTTTGTTCTTCATGTTAGGCACTAGTGTTTTTTTTTTAAAAAAAATATGCTTCTGAATATATCTTGATACTGTATAATTGTTCGTTCTTGTAATTTTTCTTCCAATCAAAACAATGAATCAATAAATATACCATGTAATGCAAAACCAGTAAAGAGTAAACAGCTCTTCATCTTAGTCTAAATTTTAAGCTATTTATCTTGTCAACGTGGTGTTATGAAGAATCCTTGGCACAATTGGAAAGTGCTCATTGCAACAATGAGAACTTTATTTGATTCATTTTTTCAAATACTAGATCTTATTTGTCGTAAAAAAATTGATTGTATCAATAACCTAAAGGTTTGTTTACACTAGTTTTTATTGTGTATGATATTTACCATTTGTCCATATGTGGAGGATAGAAATTTGCACTAGATGGGTGAACCAAAGCAGAATCTGCCGTTGTTTGAAGTGCCTCATTTTCATCATGGCAGGAACTGGCATAAAAAAATTTCTCAATATTTGAGAGTGGTGACAGGAAAATGTATTATATGCTTTAGTACTTATCTATTAAAATAAAATATAATATATTATATAATATTTCTTGGTTTATAAATGTCATTGAATGTCACATAAGATTATATTAGATACAACCATATTTTTTTTTTTAAAAAAATTGTTATTTATTTGATATTATCAGATTTTCATGTTATTATTATGATAACACAAGAAAATTGGTAAAATTTTGATGTTATTAAAAAATGGTATTTTTTATATTTTTGTGCAAAAAAATATAATGGCGTGCTATTTATTACATTGATCTAAAATACTATAATTAGTTAAATCATTACGGGTAGGCCTGTAATCGTACTCAGGTTCTGCCCGGCCCGATCAAATAATCAGACCGTTTGTGGCCTGGCCTGATAGGGTTATCGGATCGTCAGCGGCTCGATAAAGGCCCGTTTACCTATTTTACCCAGTATGCTTCATGACCCAAAATCAATTTTTTTAACTTTATTTTTTGCTAGAATAGGCCTAATAAATCAGATATTTTTTTATAATCTAAATTAGAGTTCAAAATTTTGAAATTCAAACTTGATTTGATAGTTCTATTATGTTGAGAAATAAGATTATTTTTTTTAAAAAAAATTGCTCAACTTGAATTTTTGTTCAATCAAATTAACTCTAATTAAATTAGTTAAGTTTTTTAAAATTTTAAACAAAAATTGGATTAAAGGCGCATCGAGTACCTCAAATAATTTTAAAGAAAAAAAATGAAGATAATTTTTTACATTTCAATTGATTTTAAATTAATAGTTTCTTTTTCTCAAAAGTTTTGAGTATTCAAATTCGAAAAAAGAAAATTTTAATTCTCATTATTTCCTTCGAATGAGGTTCGGATCGCATTTACACTATAATCTCCATGAGATAGACAAATACATGATAATAATAATTTTACAATCCACTGAAATCAAACTCAAATAAAATGTATGTCGAAGTGGCAAAGTTGATCAGCTTCAAAAAGAGGTTGGCATCGCAGGCAAATCACCTGCACCGACCTCATTTATAAATTGTTTGAGAGATCAAGCCCGTCAGTTCCACACTACATCCACCATAAATCAAATTTATTCTCCTATTCACCTGCAATTCACATACAAAACAATAGACAAAAAAGTTCTCATGAATTTTTAGATACCTTCATATAATAAATACACATGAGTTTGGATTACAAAAGTGACTCAACTTTGTATTGAAATGAATTATGATTTAAATTCAAAAACCTGACTTTCCAATATAGTCAGAAAGAACACATAATAGAGACAAAAAAAGTGTGTCTGAGCATGGTATCAAAAACACATCAACAACAACATATATAGTCAGAAAGAACACATAATAGAGACAAAAAAAGTGTGTCTGAGCATGGTATCAAAAACACAACAACAACAACATTATTGTGTTAGTTTGTCACAATTAGATTTACACTTACTAACATTAAATAATATCAACACCAAGCCTTCATTATTCATTTTCCCATTTACAAAAGCAAGCCATGACTAGTTCAATAATTCATCATTGTTGCTATAATTTGCTATTGCAGTTGATTATCAATAACAAATAAGCTGAGAAAGAACAATATTATTATCAATGGTAATTTACCATCTTCATTCCTCAGCATGCACTGTTGTTATCAAGAAGTAGACAAGAAACATTCTTCAATCTTAATTATTTAAAATAAACCAAGCCATTCATATCACTTTATTGAAGATTGATGTTAGCCTGACCAAAAAATAATAAACGCAAGAACATAGTAGATGCCACTCCAAGTTAAACCAAGCCATTCATATCAGCTTTATTTCTTGTTAACTTGGTTTTGATTTTGTTATGTTTTACTATCCAATCTTCCAAAGAAAATTATGTAAGATTAAGAGAGGTTGAAATAGAAAAAAAAAAAAGAGATTGTAAAAGTAGAGAAGGAAATCACCAAATCATCATTACTAGCATCTTACTTGTTCGCAGAATTTGGAAATGATCTTGTTTTATGCTTCTCAACATGAATTAATACACTTGGTAAGTAAGAAGCAACAACCATGTCAAAATCCTGCATCCCATAAAATAAGCAAACAATTATGTCAGGGAGGAGTTCAAACATTCGCTAATAATTGTTAATAAAATAGAGTTAAACAAAATCAGAATCAAACATCACAAATATTATTGTTGAGCTGTAAAAGTTGAGGCATCCATATCATCCACAACACTACATAAAGAAAAAGATCTTGTAAGTCAAAATAAATAAAAAACCATAAGATCAAATGATTGATAGGTAAAATTTATTTAAAACATAAAGTATAACCACTTATCAGTCAACATAGAACCCAAGCTCATATTACTAAGCCCAACTTCAAGCGAGCCCAAACTCTTTCCACCTAACATAAAATAAAAAATATAGATGCAGTTACACACTTCAATCAAATAAAATGGAAAGCAAGGCAACAAATTTAAATAAGCACTAAAAATACCTTACATTTGATTCCGCAAACAATCTTGGCCACACACCAATGCTTTGACAGTTTCTGGATACATAAAGCTGCGATACTGGTCAAGAAATCTACCTCCAACACTAAAAGCAGATTCCGTTGCAACCGTTGACACTGGAATGACTAGAATATCACGGGCCATCATTGTAAGAATAGAGTACTTGGGAGTATTACTTTTCCACCACCGAAGCACATCAAATTCATCGGACTCCGGAAAGATGGTTCCTCCAAATATAAATAGAGATCTGATTTGCGAATAAAGCATGAACTTTCAACAAGAAACTTCGAAAATCTTTTCACCCGTTTTATTCCATGTGATGTCGATAAAGCAATTCCATAAATGTGCAATTGACTTTTTGCACTATGCATTGGCAATTTATCCTCATATTCTTTATGAAGAGATTTAATATCACATAGAATCTTAACCATTTGATCCTCAGCAACATTAGGCCCAAAATTTTTTGGATAATAGAACTCCATCAATTTCATCTTATATTGAGGATCCAAGAATTGTGCAATCGCTAGAGGTAGAACACAAATGTCCCAACACTTCTCAAACTTGCCAAACATCTTGTCCACTATAGGGGCAAGTATATCGTCTGCAATGATTGATTGTTCATATAAATGTAACCGAATATCACAAACTTCAGAAAAAAATAAATTTGATGTGGGATATTTAGAACCAGAAAAAACATTTGTAGTAGTGTAAAATGGTTCTAAAAGCTTAAAAATCTTTTCAACATTCTCCCACTCACTCTAAGATGGCACTCTCGTTTTCTCTTTATAGTGGATATCCAAATGTTCCAAATGTTGGAATGCATCTTTGTGCTTCAAAGCCACATCTGACATTTTATATGTGGAATTCCACCTTGTAGGGACATCCATGATCAACTTCTTGTTGGAATTTATTTTAGATTGTTTACACATGTCATTGAAGGTTTTCAACCTTGATTGTGACTCGTTGACATATTTGACACTTTCGCGAATCTTGTCAACATCCTTATTTATTACCTTCATGTCGTTTTGGACTATTGAATTTTAAAACATGTGTACAAAAACGCACATGAAATAGTCTACCACCAAGTGCTAAGCTCTTCCCCCAACTTCCCTACAAGCTTTGAAACCAAAGAATCATTTACTTTATGATTATCGACTGTTATTGCAAATACCTTCTGGTCGATATTCCAATCTATCATGCTCTTGAAAACGGAATTGAATAAGTTTTCTCCATTACGAGGAACATGTTCTACTTTAAAACGGAGTAATCTCTTTTGCAAATTCCATTCGGCATCTATGTAGTGTACCGTTAAACAACTGTAGCCTAGAGTTTGTATTGACATCCACATATTAGTGATAAGGCTAAAATGACTAGTGAGGGAATCTAAATCCCTATATAACTCACCTTTCATCTTCCCATACAAACCCATACAAATGCCCTTGATGGTATTCCTTGAGACAAGCTGAAATTGAGGTTGAAGATTCCTCGAATACTGTATAAACCCTTGATGTTCAACGATTGAAAAAGGATACCCATGCAACATTATCATACTCGCAAGATCTTCTATACTACGTTGTTGATAAAATTCTAAATGAGAATTGGCACACTATATTTCATTATGGCCACCCGTTTGTATTGGATCATATTTCTTACAAGAAAACAAGTAGTGCCGCAAGTGGGAAGTTCCACTACTACTCGAACCTGTAAATAATCCTGACAATGATTACATATTGCAGTCCCAACTCCATTCATCTCCACGTAATGGAAATCATTCCAAACAGTCGACGTCCTTTTCCTATGTACATCTTTTTGGGGTCTAGAAGCTTTAGATGTCGTATCTATCTCATTCTCCGAAATAAAGTCATTCTTCTCATTAGGATTAGACATTGTACTGCAGAAACAATTATGTTCAAATAAGCAAAGTGTTTAAAATGGAGAATTCATCATGTTGAAGTAAAAATCTTAGAACAAAAAAAACAGTAAAACAACAAAATATTTTTACTTTTATGTTTACGGTTTAAAGATTAAAATGACCTATTAAATCAATTTTGAATGATGTAATAGATGAAATGTGTCAACATAATCTTCCCAATAATCTTATGTAATCTACAAGAGCATGCAACACATGACTACATATACAAATTAATAATTCAAACATGATGAGTTTAAATTTTTAAGATGAGTTGAACTTCTTCACCTCAACTCACCCTTATCCAAACATAGCTTGAATGTCTAACAATTGAGAAGCCATTAAAAAAATTCAAGGGTGAGACCATTCAATACCTTCAATATACAAGAACTGATCACTTAAATTTGAGTTACTCTGCATATACCAAACATTGGTTTGAAATTTCAAAGTTTCAACTGGGAACATCCGGTCCACAAAGAACTGTGATAACTATATTTTCAGTTTTCTCAAAATTTGCTGATTTTAGTTTTGTCATCAAAGGAGGGAAAAAAAGTAAAGAAAAAACAGTAAAGATGGTAACTATGGTGCTGATTGGTACAAGAATCAACTTGGAAAAAGTGGTCTGAGAATGAGTTTTCCTTGGATTCTCACCTGTTATGCTTGTTTAGCAAAGAAAAATGTGCCAACTTCAAAACTAAATATTTTTCCCTCAAGTTTCGGTACTTCTGAAAGTGGTTTTCAGTTCTCATCCTCAAAGGGTGGCTTTGGCTGATAATTCTTCCTCTTATTTGTAGTAGAATGGAGAAGATCAAACATGGTTAACTTTGATTTCATCTTTGGCAATTCATCCTTGGCTCTGAACATTTTTTTAAAGACGATTACAAGTTTCTTAGGTAGCTTTCTTTTCTTAGAAGCAGAAACAGAAGTGTGGTGATTGTACTTAAAAAAAAACTAGTTTCTACAACAATGTCTTTTACTGTACGTTAGACATTTGGTTGGATAGTGATTAGATAGGAAATTAATTACAAGAAAACTCTGTGCGGGTAATGCTATGAAAATATTTGCCTTTGGGGACAAAATCCTTAAAAACATGGGTCGAGTCATTCAGAAACCCGTCTGCGTTAAAAACCCTTAAAAACTCAGTGTGACCCGTGGTTCAACCTGGTTTCAATAATCAAATCGTGACCCGACAAATCTTAAAACCCTTTAAAAGAAAACTCCAACTCTGCATTCTTGTTCTATTGCTTTCCTGAACTTCATACTGCAGATGGGGGAAGAAAAAAAAAATAGAGAGGGCGACTTCATTATGCAGATGGGCTGAAGAAAAGAAAAAAAAAATAGAGAGGGCAACTAGGTTTTTGTTTGACAGAGAGGTGAGGAAGAAAGGGGCTTTTTAAGTGTTGATGAGATTGGGGTTTTCAAGAGCACGTAAGTTACTTAAAGACCTCACATGAGCAATGTGTTTTTAAAAAATATTTTAAAGGGCTTAATATTTTCTCATAATTTCATTCATTCTATTATAAATATAAATAAATAAATAAATGGAATACATGAGAGGCAAAAAATTCAACCAAATAAAATGTAGTTATCAAGATTAGTTAAATGGGAAAATTTAATTTATTTTAAAGGTTTTTTATTTTATGTAAATTTATAAATTAGGTGATTCAAATAAAAAAGTATTTATATTTCTATTTGTTATTTATTTATAATTTCATAGTAATATTATGAGATTGTAATAAATTATAGAATGTAGACTTGTGGTATTTGAGTTGGTTTATTTTTCAATTCAAACTCGACTTGAGACTTGTCGAACTCGTTATAAATGAATGAATATAATATTCTATCTGAGCGTCTTCGATTTAAATACTTAATATAGAGTATGATATTTTAAAAAAACACAAAAACCAATCGACTTTCAATCTATTTAGCTATTATATATATTACTACATTTGGTGTATCCTCTTTTTAATTGTTTTAAGGTGTTTAATAAAAAATAATGTTGGATTAAAATTAGATATAATAAGCTCTGAATAGATCAAATTTTGAATTTAAAATTATATTTTTAGTCGCTTGATTATTTGTAAAAGTCACATTTTTTTTAAATAGTTTTTACTTAAAATTTTATTTCAACTTATCAATGAAACTAAAATTAATAAGTTAATATTATTTATAATATTATATTAATAGCACGGGTTTGACCGGGTTTGACTACGGGTGAACCCGGTTGAACCTTATTTAACCCACCCTCCCTCATAGACGGGTTGCTCCACGGGTCGAGTTTTAAAACATTGGTTTATACAATTCGTATTTTGAAATTACCAACAAAAGTAATGCTCATCTCAGAACTAAATAAACAAAACAAGTTCAAGATTCATTAAGTAACTGCATAAAACAAAATGACAAACCCATATCCATTCTCATTAGATCCTAAAAAATAGTTACTCTAGAAAAGAAAGCAACAAAAAAATGGCTAAACCCCATTTCTAAAGTTTAGTTCAAAATGGTATTTTTCAAGAAAGCAATTTCCTTTTCATCCATCCAAACAAAAGTAAAGAGAAAAGAGGAGTACCTGTGGAGAAAAAAGGGATCCTTCGAGGGTGCAGTGAAAGCTAGACTCCTGATGTCCCAATGTCTCACAGGAATCACAGTTCTTACCAGGGCAATCGATTCTCCTCCCCAGTACAGACACTTCTCTGGAATCTGCCTCTGATTCTTCCTTTCCTTTATATGGTTCTTCAGGGTATTCATTGAGGGAATGGAAAATCCGACGGTTGAGATCCAGAGAGAGAGACAGAGAGACCGAGTGTCCCTGAGAAAAAGATTGAGAGAGAGATACCGAGAGAGAAATACACCGAGAGAGATGAAATCCAGAGAGATCCAGGTGAGAGATGAACTCCAGAGAGATCTGGGTGAGAGATGAAATCCAGAGAGGTCCGGGTGAGAGATGATATCGAGAGAGATCTGGGCGATTTGCATGAGAGGGAGATCAAGAGTGTGGTTGTGATGAGAGAATCGCGAGAGACAGAGAGGAATGTGGTGAAAGTGGCGTTACAAAAACAAAAACACTAAATTCATATAAATTAAGTCGGACTCGCGGACTGTTCGCGGTCTGCCCTAGTCCTTATCAGACTCTTAGGATCCGGTCCGTGAGTCTTGGCAGACTCCAAGATTCGGCTCACTATCAGACTCATTGGATTCGGGCCGAACCGTCCGTGGGCCGGACTGAGTCCGTTTACAGGCCTAATTATGGGTATTCATTTAGAATTATTTTACATTAAAGAGAATGAAAGATAATAAGATTCTTGTGAATGGAAGATTATTATATAATTGTAGAATCTTTTCACTAAAATTAAAATAGTTGAAAGTTAAAATGCTAATTTAATAAATTTTGAAAATTTTAATACTTAAAGAGATAAATTTGATTGGATTCATTGTATGACTTTTAGATTCATTGTCATCTCGCTTGTTATTCACAATATATGTGATTATATTTAAAAGATCCAAAAACTTTACCACCTTTAATAAATAAATAATATGTAAACGTTATGTTTTGATATAATGGATTTGAAATTAAAAAATCGCTATTTTTTTATATTATTCTTTAGAAAACGGAAAATATTAAATGTCAAGTCTAGTAATAAAAAAGTGGCAGTGGTAAGATATTAAATTTACATAATATGATTTCCCTTATTAAATTAATAATTTTATAAAATCAATTAGAAAGCAATTGATATAAGAATTTTTAAGTAATAATCTAATTAAATAATTTTAAACTAATTTAAACTAAGTAAAAGAAGTGAATGAAGTAGAGGTCTTTCACAGATGATAGAGCACGGGATAAAACATTTTAAACAATTTTTAGTGGTTGTTTTCACGACAATAAAGCAAAACAAGGGCCAGAGATTTAGATATGCATCAGTTGCGACCTGATATTGGATGGACGGTTGAGAAAATCCACAATAGTTCAGCAACTTGCATTGAATTTGAGTCTGAATTTTTTAGCAGTTTATGAAGCAAAAGAGATCACATGAAGAAAAAGGGATCACATCAAGAGCTGGAATTCTACCATAAATGAGCCAGGATACTAAGCACATTCTAAGTTTTCTTTTCCATCTATTTGTAGACCATAATTAAGAGAAAAAAACCAGTCCAAATTTGTTCAACTGTTTTTTGTTTTTTAAAATCAAGATATTCAAGTGTTCCACTTGAATTTTTCAGGTGTCTCATCTAACTATTCTCCGGATATGTATAAACCTCTAAATCTGCACACGTCGAGTATAGAACTGAGGGGAGTAACTCTTTTTGTATTGAGGGGAGCTTGATCTCAAGACCTTTCACAAATAAGGGTGAAAATTTGTAACGCCCCGCCCTTTTTCACTCGCTTTTTCCCGTAAATTCAGTATATATATATATATATATATATATATATATTTTTATAACAAAGTAGAGTGATAGAGCGCGGGACGTCACGACGCGAGCTAAGTCCGACCCTTAACTTGCCAACCTATGTGTGTATGGACTCAGTCCAATAAAATAGTTCACACATAACAAAACCGACTTGCGGAATTAAAATCATAAACTGCCGAATCATAATCATCAAAACGCGGAATCATATTAGAACCAAGTTCTAATCCATTCAGATAGCAAAGTACGTCATAATAATCAAACCAAATCATTCAACCATCTAAGTTATTACATTCCGAAATCCAAATACTCAAATACAAGTTCATGAGTATCTTTATTCAAAAACATGTAAAATAAGTCTTCCAAGCTCCTATGCCTGATCCGTCTTAGGTTCATTGTTTTCTTGAATACATGTATCACCAACTATAGGGTAGAAGTAGGGTGTTAGTACAACGCGCCCAGTAGGTATTCTAATTACGGCTAACACATGGTTAGTACCAAAACATATATAATAATATAGTGGTGTCACAACCATATAAAATCCATGCCATGCAATGATGACAATATGTAATGAGTCCCACCCATCATCTGTACATAAAAATGCCCACCACATGGGTCTTTCGGACGCCCCGACGAAGTGTGGACCCTCCGGGAATCTTCTTGATGGAAATCACATCAAGGTGTTGCACATAGGTTTTTCGGACGCCCCGACGGAGTGTGACGCCTCCAGTTATAATTCCTCCACCCCATGCCATGCATGAGATGCTAATGAAACACATGCTATTTTATAACATAAACATAGCATTGAAAATCATCAATTGAAAACACATCCAACACATGCTCTTTATATAATTAAACTTAGCATGTAAAATCATCCTTTGAAACATAATTGGCCAATGCTATTTTAAACACTTAAATATAGCATTTGAAATTCAATATAATAAAAACATATCCTTGGAAACATATTTTCATCAAACATAAGATAAAACAAAGTACATAAACCATGGTTTCAAAGAGGTGGAATCCTACCTAAGACCGTTCACAAGTCCTTGCGTTTCCGTCCAAGATTCGATCACTGGTCGTGCACCGCTTGCGAGATCCCGTTACCTTATAATGTAATAATAAATCAACATCTAGTCTCACCTAATTACAAGGTTTTAAGTCTATAAACAAAACCCCATCGGGTTCGGCCATACACCATGGCCGAACCCATGGCTTAACATTTTTCATACATAATTACAAAAATGCCATTGTTGATAACCCTAGCCCCTTTTCTTTGCTTAGGTTCCAAGTCATCCATTCATGCTTCCAAAGCACATAATCCCATAAAATAATTCATGGGGTTCGGCTATACACCATGGCCGAACCAAATGTCCAATATTCTCTCATATTTACAAAAATGCCATTGGTTTCCTCTTTCCTTTAAATCTTCTATAATTAGACCTTATAAATTTCCCTAACCAAATAATTCCATTAAACACAACTGATGGGATTCGGCAATACATCATGGCCGAACCCATGGTTCTCTACTTTGGTGTTTAATTACATTTTTGCCATTCCTTTCTCCATTAATCCATAACATACATTGTATCCCATATTTTATTTTAAAACTACACATAACCTAACTCATAATATAGGTTCATAATCTGATTCATAAATCAGCCCTTAAACCATGAATTAAAGACGCCATTAATCCTTTAATTTGGACCATGGGGTTTGGCCATACCCTTGGCCGAACCCTATGGTGTATAGTTTCCAAATTAACTCTACCTTCCATAATTGTATGTTGTCCAAACATAGATTCCATACTTAGACATCATACTCCATAATTAAAAAGATTTCCCAAAATTAAACCCTAGTGGGGTTCGGTCATACACCATGGCCGAACCTCACTCATGGTATCCAATCCATTCATTTAATCCAATTTCTATGATCAAACCCCACCTTCCATTCTTGGATAGTTTCCATAATAAATCTTCATGATCTTAATTAGATATTGTCTAATTTTAATATCCAATTCCAAGAATAGAAACTTTCCTAATTAGCAACCTCCTTTCCATAAATGGATTGTTTCCTTAATTAACCAATCCTTTTCATAATTGGAAACACCTTCCAAAATTAGATTGCTTTTCCAAATTTACCAACTCTTTCCATATTTGGATTGCTTTCCAAGTTTAGCAATACTTTCCATATTTGGATACTTTCCTTAATTAGACTTACTAAATTAAACAACCTCCTTCCATAAATAGAAGGTTTCCAAATTTAGTAGAACACCTTCCAAAATCGGGTGCTTTCCAATTTAGTAAACCCTTTCCTTAATTAGAAGGTTTTCTATTTTAATCTCCATTCCAAAATCTACCCTATGGGGTTCGGCCATACACCTTGGCCGAACCCTATGGTTCATGATCTTGGCCATTGGTTTTAGATCCAAATAAAATCCATCACCAGTCCACAAAATGTTTGGTGGGGTTCAGCCATACACCATGGCCGAACCTCACTTCTTCTTTTTATCACTTTAGATCCCATAACTTAACCATAAAAACATCATGGATCGGCCATGCCATGGCCGACCCAATGTCCTTCCAATTTTTCCTTTAAAAATTATCAAACTCTTCCATGGATTTTCATCATTCAAATTTGTTAATCTAAACCATAAATCCCCATCGTTTTTATTATTCAAACTATCATGAAATAACAATGACTTTCCATGATCCAAAACCTAAGAACATAAACCCAATGCATAAATCAAAAACAAACCATGGTTTTCAATCTTTAAAACCAATTATTAATCAAATCTTTCCATGGGGTTCGGCCATGCACTATGGCCGATCCCTATGGTTCTTTCTTCTCTTTTTAAACCATTAACCCATCTCCAATTTTTCTCCATGGGGTTCGGCCAACCACCATGGCCGAACCCTATGGTTCTTTACTTCAAAATAATTTAATCAAAAGAAGTACCGACCTTTTCCGATTGATTTCCTTGTTCTTCCAATCTTTCTCCTTTCTTCTCCAATATTTTTCCTTTCCTTTGCTGGCCGAGAACACCCCTTCTTGTTGCTACCTTCTTCTTCTTTTGCTCTTGCCGTGTGAGGGAATTTAAGAGAAAGATAGAGAGGTTTCGGCTATGAAGGTGTAAACCTTGTGCCATTGCCCCTTTCTCCTTTTATAATTTCCTTTTGATCCATCCTTAGAAAGTTCTTACAATGAGCAACCCCTTAGCCGTGCGCCCCTTGCCATTAGATGGCAATGGCCGACCTCCGTTGCCTCATTTAAAACCTTCCTTAATTCTATCTCTATCTATGTTAGATAGTTTCCTTTGGTTTCCCATCCATGCGCATAATGTAGATATTAATATCCAAATTTCGACCATGCTCAATCTTTTAATTATTTTCTTAAATATCTCATCCCTTTTGAAAATATTTTAGTATATCATTGTGGATTTAAAATCCCATATATCACTCATGCGCATAAATTTATGGATTTCACATCAACAATTCGGCCATAAAATCTTTTATTTAAAATTAGATATAATTCATCACTAAATTAATTCAACCCATTTGAATTTTAATAAAACCAATTCCAACATTGGTTGGGTCCTAATTGGGTCATGGTCTAATTCTTGATCCAAATAAGGTCCAATTCTAAAATCCACCATTTAAAAGAATAATTGTCATATAAAATAATAGTCTGAAAATCCAAGGTGTTACAAAATTGATCATCAAGTTAACCCCTCTATGATTGTCAAATTTGTGAGACTTAACGTGCAGGCTCTGCTGGGTTTAATTTTCCTTCTTTCTTTCTTTTATTTAATTTGAATTTATGTAATTGAGTTATTTTTAATTAATTTTATGATTGTCAATTTTCAATTAATTATTTGTAGATTATTTGAAATAAATTTAATAATTTAAATTTAATTGTTATATAATTAATTATATAAATTTCACATTAGAATTGAAGTAACCGGTTATTTTACTCTCACTATACCAATGTAGGGATAAAATGCTCATTTTATTAAAAGAACAAAATATCTTTGATTAAAAGAGAGGATGTAATGAATGAGGCAAATAAAAGGGGAACTCTGCATCGATCGATGCAGTCCAATGCTTGGCACGTCTGATGAATTGATAGGGTAGAATGGGAGAAAACTCAACTGACGCCGATGTTTAAGGACTTGGAGGTGAAAACTCGATTATAAAAATGATGATCATGCGAATCACACTATTGGGTTCTCTGGCTCATATTTAAGTGCGTATTTGCACGAAATTAGATTATCTTCATCCCCATTCAGTAGCCCCTTCTTCTTTAGCGACAAACCCTTGCCTCCTCTACCCTTCCTCCATTGACTTTCACCCATCAAAGGCATTGGATTCAGATTTCCTACGCTTGGAGCGCCGCCCCTATGCACGGTTCCTTCTCCTCTAAAGGTAAGATCTATGATCTTTCACTTTTCCTTCCTTCTTATTTGATGACATTTTAATGGAATGTGTTGAGAACGAAGTATGTGATGACTTTTATGCTTTATTTGGAGGAAGTAATTGGGGATTTTTGTTATAGAGCATTGTTTGGGTGTAGATCTGAGTTGGGATTGAGTTTTGAACCTATGGAAGGGGGAGTAAATTGGGAAAAATGGTATATGCTATTTTTTGGAGATGATTTATGAGAGGAGATTTGGGGATTCCCCTTATATTAAATGGATTAATTTGGATTAGGGTTAAATCTTGGGTTTAAATTTGGGGGTTTTGTGTTTAATGTATTTTGGGCCTAATCTATGAACAAATTAGTGATGATTTTTATTTATAATTGTGATTAGAACCATCTAACTTCGAACTCGACGTTGTTCGACCGGAAGACCAACCCGGATTAGCGTAGATATCAAGGTGAGGATTGTTACACACATTGAACGAATGTATGCTATTACATTGATTTAGGGAATGTACTGTGACATTGGTATATTTAATGCATGATAAATAGAATGGATGTGCCCTATACTATGCATGAGATGTTATAATTTCCATATTATGTGATTTGTATCTTGCCTATTATCTTGTTATGATGTTAGAAACTTGTGATATTTATTAGAGACCCTTGTGAAGGGCTGAGATGATTTATTGATGAATTTAATTGGGCTTATGTGGTGAAAAATGAGTGATTGGACTTAGGATGTTAAACCACCATGAGACGGGTTGAATTAATTGCAAGGACTAAGAATATGTGTAAATAAACCCGACGTCTGTATCTCAGGGTTGGTGTATAGTCCATGTCCCTAAAATAACTCAATGTGATAATTATGTTGAATGTATGAAACGTAATGCAATCCGCTATACTTGCTATTATTGTGAAATTATGGTCATAATGTGATTTTAACATATATGTTGCCCATGTAATTATGAATATGTTTACCTTTGCTATTACTCACTGATGTGTGCCTAGGATGTCAGTATGGGATATTGTGTTAATGAGTATGGTGATTTTGAGAATTACTAGCGTTGGGGTGAGACCTAAAGGGTTTATAGGACATGATGATGTACATTTCCCTTTCTTGGGCCCCACTAGTATGAATTTCCACTCCCTATAGGAGGTTGGTGTGACAGGATGATGATTTATTTAAGGAACCATATTGGAACGGTGGCTTCATCTATGAGACTTGGTCCTATAGGGTTGTTGTCGAGGAGTATAGCCCCTCACATTCTTCGTGTTGTAAGTCACTCTCACTGCTGTTGTGGTTGCCTTCGAGGAGTATAGCCCCTCACATGCTTCGTGCTGTAGGTCTCTTTTACGACTATTTTGTACACTTGATGTGCAGTATTACGCAGGATAGATACTTGTGAGCCCTACTTGGGCGGTACTAACTTATTAAGATGTATTGCGTAGGGTTAGTTACTTATGAGCCCTACTAAGACGATACGAACTTGGTAAGTCGTATATTGATTACTTTAGAGTTGACTTAATCACCAGAGTGGTGAAGGGACACGGGGTGACGTAAATTATCTATTTTGTATGGAGATCTCCCACTTGTAAGTCGTGGCCTATGTCCCTCAAGGGATCAATGTGTTTTGGTAGCCCATTCCATAGAGGTGTTCTTGGGTGGATATTGTGTTCACGTTGATAAGATTGGTGTCCTTGGGTGGGCATTGTGTTCACGTTGATGAGATTGATATCCTTTGGTGGACATTGTGTTCATATTGATGAGATTGATAGCATGACATGATAACATAGTATTATTTATATTCCATTTCATACATTATTATATGGGTGCACGAGTGTGTAGTATCCATATTTCCTCATTGAGTATTGTTTGTACTTACGTCCTTGCAATTCAATGTAATGTTACACTGGCTAGGTCTGAGGGACCACGAGGAAGATCTGAGTTTATCATTCTGCTTTATACGCCCTACATATTGAGTTAATTTATTTATTTATTTGATTTGAGTTGGTGACGTTTTTTATACCATTTTATTCATTGTGGATTTGGTTGTAATAAATTCTACAATGTTTGATAACATTTATGGTAGAGAATTTATATCCCCTTTGAAATATTAATAGCATTTGAGTTCATTTATCATCTCGATGATTGAGTTGTGAGTACACGTGTGTTTCCCATGTGTGATATTCGAAAAAGTAAAATTATTCCACATCACGTGCCTTTGTTTTGGGTCTTGGCATGACATCTTGGTATCAGATCATAGACTCGTTTTCCCTAAGACCATGCATGCGGAGTCAAACACTAACCGTCTAGGGTTTGAAATTCTGATGGACATATGAGTTTGTTTTGGGTCACAATAGCTTGGGCAAGATTATGAGTTGAGGTTGGGACCTCTTCTTGCCACCAGATTTAGGCGCCTATTGTTTAGACGTACCTCAGACGGGGTGACCAGAGTGATATCATTGTATGAGCTGGACCCATAAGGGTTAGAATCACGAGGATCTCGAGTTAAGAGATACTGGAGATGTTCAGGCTGTGATAGTCTGCCCCTTACACACGACTCCCACATCGGTGGGGAAGGAAAATGAGGTGGGTTTATTTGAGGCCACCCACCTCTACTCTAGTGTGAGGCCCTAAGAACAAAACCGTGCAGGGTCGCTTGTGTGCGAGACCCAGAGCGGACAATATCACACTGAGTTGGACCCTAAGCCCTGTTTTCGGGTCGGGTCGTTACAATTGGTATCAGCGCCAAGTTTAACACTCAGACTGTGTGGTCAATGACTGTTCGACCACATTGACATAGGTTCTAGATCATATAACTGTCATTCTGGTAAAGCCTCTGATCGAGAGTCTCGTATGCACCGACCCCTCGGTGAAAGGCTAAAATGACCCCTCGTGGTCAACGACTCCTCGATCAAGATTTATGAGTTCTGGAACTTAGAACTTAGGTCAGCTCTCGAGAAAACAGACACATTGGTAGTTCAAGACCGATCGAGTAGCGAGGACTGGCCACTCGGTAAAGGGTAACAGGTCGTTCTGGGTAACAGGTTTCTAAACTAAAAACTACTATCAACATGTTTTTGCCCTAGACCGAGCCTCTCGTATGGACCGACCTCTCAGTTCCATAAATGTCGACCCATTAGCGACAATAACATGTCGACCGAGAAAGAACATTACCATTGGGATTACACTTAATGCACAACGGTCGGGTCTGTAACGGTAACATTTCTGTCAATGACCCCTCGGTGCTACCGACCTATCAGTACATTACTGTTACTTCAATTGGTTGTCTTCTCTATATAAACTAATCTTTATGCAACCAGTTGGTATCCTTTGGCAAGATCAGTTGGACCCTCATCTTTATTAGTGAGCTTAAACAAGGGCCAACAGAAGGATCACTCGCTCTCTCATACTTACACTTGGGGAATCATATACAACCAATCTTAGGGATTGAGTTGCTGAGAGAGAGATGAGGAAAGTAAAGCCATAAACAACCAATCTATTGATTGAGTTTGCAAGTGAGGAAATGAGGAGAACATAATCTAAAAAACCTTTGGTGTAACCAGTTTCCTTGTCACCCTGGATTGTGATTGCTATACGGCGGCTACGGGGCGGAGCGTCGGCACACATTGGGTGGGATCTTTACGAATCACACATCAAGAGAAAGAACTCAAAAGGCAAGTGCTTCTTGGTTTTAATTTTTCATGTAAAACCTTTGTTCCAAAAGTGGATTAAAGAAGCTTGGTTCCGGAACCACTATTAAAAATCTAGAACGGTGTCTCCGGCACAGTGGTGGGTTGAATTCACAGCCAAATGGATAGGTGGAATTCCTATTCGATAGTGGTGGGTGAAATTCTTAGCTGATTGAGTGAGGTGGAATTCCTACTCTAATTGTGAGGGTGTAAGTCCCCACTTAGTGAATTTTAGGGATAGCTCAAGGTTGAGCGAGTCCTAACAGTGAATGTAGGTTCGCTAAGTTGGTCATATGGTGTTTGATTTATGTGTGTTTGTATTTACTATTTAAGTATTCTTCTCAACACACATCACTTTGCATATTGATTATCTTATTTTATACATTGTGCACAAGAATCGATAATCAAACATTATGTAAAGGGTCATAATCTTAGTGTCATCAATTAATGAAATTATCACACTAAACAAATCTCTTGATATATGTTCCGTTGCACTCAAATTAATCAAGAAATTTGTAAACAACCATTATAAATGGGATTGACCTATTCACCATTAAAAAAGGAGATGGAAGATGACAAGAAGAAGTCTGCGAGAGAGGGAAACCGAGAAGGGAGAAGAAAAAGGTTGCAGAGAGAGAGAGAGAGAGAGAGAGAGAGAGAGAGAGAGAGTGGGGAGCTGCGAAAAAATGGGGGAAAGTGTGTGCGGCGACACTGTAGCGCAAGCGGCTACAATGCCAAGAGGGGTTTCAAAAGGTTAGGGTTTGGGGGGGTTTTAGGGATTTCAACATTGTTATTATTTTTTTTTTAAAAAAAATCTTTTCAAAAAATTAAAATACAAAGAATTTGTTAACCCAAAAATCTCGAATATCAAACGTCGATGGGGAAAACATGTGATTTTTCAACAATTTTTCATGACATTATATCACAATTATAAAATTACCTAAATGTCCCCCTTCAAGTTTCTCTAACTAGAATTTAGGCAAACTAGGGCCCACTACAGAGCCCATACTCTCTCCAATACTATCGAAATCCCGTAAACAACTCGGAGATCCAAAAAATCGGGTAAATCGGAACGGGTCGTTACACTACACATAGGTGAATCCATTGGAGAAATCCAATCATAGCCCTTGATTGAGATAGAGAGAGAGAGAAAAAATCTTGGATAGACATTGAACCACCAATTTCCTAGCGGTCTTCCCAAGGATTGTGATTACTCATACTCGGCGCATCTACGTCATCGGACAACATCACATTGGGAAGGATTCTAAAAAAAACACAACATCATCTACAAGTGAGATCATACAAAGGCAAGTGCTTCTTGGAGTTTTTAATTTTCATTTAAAACATCTTGTACAGTGGATTATAAAGGTGAAATCTGGAACCACTATAAAAAAAAGGGATAAGGACGTAGACCGGGGTAGGTCGAACCTTTAAAAATCTTAGGGGAGTTGGGTGAAATTCTCAACCAATTGATTAGGTAGAAGTCCTAATCTATTTGTGAGGGTGTAATTTCCCACATAGTGAATTGGGATAGCCCAAGGTTGGGTGAGTCCATCAGTGGATGTAGGAGGGTTTACTCCGAACCACTATATATTGGTCTTTTGGTTTTAGAGCTATTTTCTTGAATTATTGTTCACTCACATTTGCTAACACACACACACTTGATTTATTGTTATTTCCACTGCTAAGTTTGTTAATCAATCAAAGAAATTTTAACGGACCAACTTGTGTATAGATTGCCCTATTCACCCTCCTCTAGGGACAATCTTGGACTCGAGTTCTAGCACCCCCAGGAACTTTCAATGTATATGTTGCTTATGTTAATTTGAGATCATATAACCATGTTTGGAGTATGTTGGTGATGGAAACATGATTTTATGTCATTGAGCATGCGTAGATGTTATGGACCATGCTAGAATAATTATAATTCATAAGCATGTGGTTAGAGATTATTGTATGTTGAGCATGACATGAGACATTACATTCTCATATTAATGGGTATGGGAATATGAGAGTGTGGTGTGGATGTGGAGCAACAGGTCGGCCATTTGAGAGCTACTTGCACTTGGTTGTTGTAGTGCCATATGTGGACCGAGCCATTCTAGGGTTGTCGGGATCTGATGGCAGATGGGTAACCAAGTGGGTTATGTCCATTTGAGGGACTGCATGTCCATTTGAGGAGTTGCATTGGAACTGATAACCTATGAGTCACCATGTTCCGTGTCCGTTTGAGGGGATGCATTGGACCTGGTGACGGCGCTTTTGTTGGTTGAGAGTGGTGTGGGTGGTGCTGAGTATAATGACATTGGCATGAGCATTGAGCATTTTTTAATTGACTGGCATAAAGCGTGGACATTAAATGTATATTCATTTAATTATACTTTAATATTACATTTATTATGTTAAATTGAGAATAATGGAGATATCATGTTGTATATGTGTTATTGTGTTCTTTCAAGCTTGGAGCTCACACCTCTTACATTGTAGGCAACCCTTTGGATTTAGGCTTGGAGGAGAACACACCGATAATCACACATCGCTATGGATGCATGTTTGAATTCTTAGCATAGGTGTTGGTTTATGTGGTTGAATTTTATGGATTAATGTTATTTATTCTTTTAAAAAATCAATTCTTTGATTTGAGTAGTTTGAGAATATTGAGATTATTAGTTGATTCTATTTTTATTTTATGAATGGGTTATGAGCAAATCCATGAGATTAGATTTGGCATTGATAGTAGATGTTAGTCATTTTATTTTGCGGATGGCATTAGAAATTATACGATGCGTTAAGTTTGGGCATGAAGGATTTGATGGCTTTGTTTATTTTATTTATAATCTATAAAAAAAATTACTTATATCCCCCCAACCATAAATTTGTGATGTAAGACCTGTTAGTCATCTTGTTACGTTGGATCACGCCCTATTTAGGTTGTAGAAGGAGCAACGCGTTACAGGTGGTATCAGAGCTTGGGTTCAACCCTCTCGGACTGTGATTACGAGGTTGGGCCCGAGATTAGAGACAAATTAGACCCCTTTCTTCCCTAGGCTGAGTGGGTTAGAAATATTTAAGAGGGGTAACAATTGTGTAGTCTTCAAATGTGAGGTTAAGGAAAAAAAAAAAAACATTAGATTCAGAGAAGTTAGTTGAGTTCTAAAGAGATGTGGTTTGACTAAGTTTAGGTTCTATTGGTGTTTAGTTGTTGTTTGGAATTCCTGCCTAGATGTAACATCAATTGAAATTTAGTTTTACTAAAATCGGTGGAAGAGGCAAATGTAGCCGTAGACGACTCCTTGGATTGGGTGGATCAAACCACGGATAAACTAGATTCCCTTAGCTACGTCTAGACTGAAGATTAAGCTGATCCTCGGGGATTGATAATGTTGTTGTTGATTGGATTATCATTTGAATTATGAGATTGGTAGAGTTCTCAAAATTAGTCCCTATAAGAAATTTTGAGTAAGGGAAGTGTTGGGAATTTTAAGACTTTATAACACTTTAAGTCGGAAGGAAGCTACTTTGATAGATAATGTGGTTTGAGGTATTTGTCCTGAAGCTCATTGTTAAGTGTTGCGACTTGAAGTTAGGATGGAGCTCTAGGGTGAATTGGATTTGCCGGTCTTGTGTTATAGATATTGATGGAGTTGAGTTAGAATGCACTCTAATGGAATTGTTGTCTGATCCCGTTACATAAATTTCTATTATGATGGTGTTGGTACTTATTATGAGATCAAAGTTTCAAATTGAATACTCATTGTAAGGCTGGGAGAAGCTCAATTGATTTTGGAATGTTTTGTGATTTAGGTTTCCTTTTGTAGCATCTGTCATTTAAGGATGGAATTTGAAAATTTATGAAAGAAGCAAATAATTTAGTAGTCGATTTTTTGGAGAAAATTTAAGAGTTGAGAAAAAGAACAAGAAGAAGAAGAAGAAATCTTCGAATAGTGTTTAAAGAATAATATGTGGTATCCTCAAGAAGATTGCCTTGAGACTAAAATTCTAATTGCAGGGGAAAAGAATTCACTGGGTAAAACTAATACAAAGGCTATTGTGGAATTAAGTACTTTCCCAAAGTAAGGTTAAGTATTATGGAAGCAAGTGTCAGTGCTTTCATAAGGCTTGCCAGGAGAAAACATCATTAAGGTTGCACTAGGGAGTTTTTGATCTGTTAAGATTATTAATGGATAGTTCCATTATAAGTATTGTTAAAAAATTACTAAAGGTTAATGTATTGTGGTTGGAGTTATTTGTGGTGCATGTGAGGCTATTGTATAGTTACTTAGAATGAGTTATGCCACCTGTGGACCAATGTGATAAGCACAGGAAAATGACTATTTTACCCTAGTATTTAGACTAGTTAACCCTTGTTTTGTGTGTTTTAGAATATGTTTAATGGGATTTTGGTTTTGAAAGATTTACAGGGAAATACAAGATATGGGAATTCAAATAGTGAATTTTGCAATTTATGGACATAAGTTGATATTTTTGGAAAGTTGAAATTTTTAATAATTATTTTACCACGTTTTAAGGGATTTTATTGTAAACTAATTAATTCAAATCCATTTATCAAAATTTGGATTAATTTAGTCATTTTTAATTGATTGTAAGTGGTAAAACTATTTATTAGATTTTCCATACTTTGAAAAGCCCAATTATTAAGCCCATTAAGAAAAGCCCATGAAGAAATTCCCATGTGTGAAGTCTATTTTCATCATCTCAAGATATATATGAGGAAATTCGAAATTTATAGGTCATTATAAGAAGATTTTCGAATTTGGCAAGTAAATTAAGGAAAAAGAAACAAAATAAGAAGTGGAGAAAAAGAAGGAAGGTTTCACACAACTTCAGTATTTTGACCATAAATTTTCACTCCAATATCCGATTGCATTGATTTTTTTTGGGTTGGAAATAATATGTCAAGGGTTACAACTTTGTAGTTTATGACTTTTCGCGCTTCGGACGTTAATTAGTCAAAACTGAGTTGTAAGTTGATACATGTGTAAAAAATGGGATTTTGTACCCACTTTCCTTGAACAAAATTTACTATTTTTTCCACCTCTTTGCCTCCTTTAAGCCCTTCCATGTTTAGCACAAACCATATCAGCCCTTCAAGTGTCCCTTGCTTTATTTAAATCTTTAAATCCAAGCCATTCATTTCACCTCCTTTCATCTATAAATACTCCCTCTCTCATTGAGAAAATTAAACCTGGGCATTGAAGAAAAGACTGTGCAAAGGAGAGGGGAAGAAGAAGAGAAGGAGAAAGACTGTGGGATTCTTAATCTACATTGGGTTCTAAGGTTAGTGGATTTTGATTTCCATTATATTTTTCTTTTATATTTAATTTGAAAATTTCATTGATTTGTAATTTTTAATTCTATGTTTTAATTAATAAAAGAAGGTGAGATCATTAGAATTATAGTTTTCCAAATTTTGATTTTTATTGTGATGGTTTGAATCATTTTAGCTCTTGACTCCTCCCTTGGTAATTAATTTGGACATATGAAATAGTTAGCTCTTTGATTAACATTACTATTTAGGTCTAAGGTTCTTTGGAACGAATGAAATAGTTAGATCGGAGAATTGCATGATTAATCTAGATCTAAGGTTCAGATTAATTAGGGAACTAATTTGATGAAAGAATTGAATAAGATTGAAATTTTACGTGAGCTCCATATTCTAGACCGTTATTTTATTATTAAAATTTGGATGATAATGCCTCCTTGATTCTTTGATCCAGTTCCATTGTAAATATGTATATAGGTAATTTAGATGTTATTTTTGTTTTCTTTTGTTTATAAATTCAAATTCTTGAAAATTGTGGAACTAGGTTGGTAAATTAATTAATTGCATCTTAATTTTACATTCTAAGTTAGATTAAGATTATTTATAATTTTTAAATTAATTCCACAATCTTAATTGAAACTAGATGAATTTTGTGTTTTCTATGAAAATTAGATCTCTTGAATGGTTAATTTCTAATTTTAGATATTGTTCCTATTTTTGGACTTGTTTTCTATTTTTAGAATGTTTCTAAATTAAAATTAGATTTCCTAAATTAAAGAATTAATCCCATGTTTAAGATTTATTTCTATGATTTTCTAAATTTCTTAAAATATATAATTCAGTGGTATGTTTTTCACGGATATATTTTCCTAAGTTCCGATGGGTTTGACCTCGCACTCAATCGTTATACTATCTAATAGTTCATGCGCTTGCGAGTTGTAAATTTAAAATTTGCAGAACACAGTGTGAGATGGAATTGGTAGTTTCACCTCTGAGTGTGTCAGATATAGTACTGTGAGTATGACAATAGTATTAAATGGTCATATTGTTAGGGTGGAGTTATTGTATGAATTTCCAAGATATGAAAGTTAGGATGGAGAAGTTAAGATACAATTAGCTTATGAATGGTTACGTTGCGAGATGTGACAAATACTACAAGGACTACCGAGACTGGAGGTAGACAGCCTTACCATGTAGCGAGTGGTAAACGTACTCGTGTAAGGAGTACCGAATGTGGAGATGAAGACTTTGTGGTGACGTGACATACACGACGATTGTGAAATTGCTGGAATGGGTGTTTGTGGAGTTGAAGATGATAAATTCATGTGTGTGGAGTATTAAGATTTGTGAGATTTGATTAAGAGCGTGACACTAATCTGTCTTCTTGATGGGGAGGTGTGGGGCAAAAAGACCCAATAATCCTTGTGGGCAGGTGATGCGTGGGCGAGTGATGGATGAGCATAGGCTACTACACTGGCGAGCTGCTTCACGGACATGCTACGGGTGAGGGGTGAGATTGTCACTAATCCCGTATCGAGAGTAGATAAGTGAACGCGTTGTCTATGATATGGATTGAAGGTATCGTTGTTCCAAGTGAGGTGAGTTGTGTGTTAGATTGTAAGCTTATTGTGGTTATGTGACCTTGAAATATTGTGTAACACCAGTGGCAACTAAATGGAGGGTAAGGTGCATTTGAAGATATATTTACTGTTGAGACCGTAATCCTTGTGTCGAAAGGTATTTTTGGAGAAGTCACGTGTAGTAGGCGGGAAAGGTGGTAGCGTAACGCCACGTATGATGTGTTATCTTTGTGTGACTTGGAAGATGATGCATGGATCGGTTAGGAGTTTGCGAGGTAGGTCGATGGAGGAGATCCTTGACACCTTGATGGAATAGTATGGACGTAGGAGGTACGTGTGAGTAGACGGTGATGATGCAATAAATGTAAGTTGTTCGTTGAGCAAGGTATGAGCTTTAGCTAAATTTCGGGGCGAAATTTATTTTAAGCAGGGTATGATGTAGTGACCCTATCCCGAATAGATGTTTAAGGTAAATGGGTAGAATTAGAGTGTTAGTGGAGTAAGGCGATGTTGTGTGTGGTTGTTTGTTTTAATGTTTCAAAAATAATTATGAAAGTACACTTGAGTTGGAATTTCCGTTAGCTCTAGTTGCACACACATCTTCCCTCAATTAGATTACACAATTTAATATTTCTGCTGATTGTAGAAATTTAAATTAGAGAGAAATTAATTTGAGACCCCAATTTTGTAAAATGCACACTATGAATCTTATTTCTGTGGATTTTGAAAAAGGACGCCCTTCCAATGTTTGAGAATTGATGTTTTCAAGGAAAAGAAGATTGTAAAATTTATTTTAGACATATAATAAGTGTTTTAGCTTTAGAAAATAAATATTAATTCTATAAATCTTGGATAAAATTTATATGAAAACCATTATTACATTTTATTGACAATATAATTTTGCTAGATTTTAGTTTTAGCAAATTGAAACCCAAATTTGGAAACCTTCTAAAAATTAGCATATGTGGGACCCAAATTATAATAGTTTTTGGAAGGATTGACTTGAAAAATTATTTTGAGAAAATAAGATTTATTTTAGAACAAAAATTTAAATAGTGGTAAAGTCCAAATAATTTTGGAAATAATGGAAGGAATTTTTTATAATTTTTGGTTGGAGGTTTAGTGGGTCATGGTCCCACATGAACTTATTTGGAATAGAGTTTCAAAATAATTATAATAATATCCAAAGTCCAAGACACGTTGGAAGATTGTGAATTTCGTTGGTAGCCAATTATTTTTAGCAAATGAGGTTTTTTAGAAAATGGAAGAATCCAAGTGGGATTTGGATACTGAAAGACCTTTTTTAAATGTTCTTAGAACAACATGATTGATCCTATAGAGGAAGGGGGGGGGGGGGGGGGGGGGGGGTGAATAGGACAATCCCATTTTCCATGGTATTTACAAATTTTTAATTGTTCTAAGTGCAGCCGAACATTAATCAAGAGATTTATTTAGTGTGATAAATTATTTCTAATTTCTTTAAACAATCACACTAAGATTTTGACCCTTTAGATTTTGCTTGATTATTGATGTTTGTGCACAACGTGTAGAATAGGATAATCAATATGCAAAGTGATGTGTGTTGAGAAGAGTACTTAAATAGTAAATACAAAAACATAAAGATCAAACACCATAAGACCAATTTAAAGTGGTTCAGTTAGCCAACCTACATCAACTGTTAGGACTAACTGAACCTCGAGTTATACCCAAATCCACTAAGTGGAGACTTACACTCTTACAATTTGAGTAGGAATTCCCCCTCACTCAATCGGTTGGGAATTTCACCCACCACTGTAGAATAGGAATTCCACCTATCCATTTGGTTAAGAATTTCACCCACCACTGTGCCAGAGATGACGCTCTAGAATTTTTTATAGTGGTTTTGGAGCAAATCCCCCTTAATCCACTTTCGGGTCAAAGGTTTTAAAATAAAATTAAAACCAAGAAGCACTTGCCTTTGAAGTTCTTTCTCGTTGATGTGTGCTTCTTGAACATCCCACCCAATGTGTGTCGACGCTCCTCTTCGCAGAGTAATCACAATTTAGGGTGACAATGAAACTTGTTAAACGAAAGGTTTCCTAATTTATAATCATTTCTTCTCTCTTTCTCACTTACTTAAGCTTCCTCTCTAAGCTTTTAATGATTTTATCATTTGTTCAACTAAGCCTAAGAATGGTCATCTCTAAGGTGTGGGTACCACTTAAAGTCATTTATGGCCATAATACTTGTTTTGTAATTGATATAATGATGAGCTTTAATCAGGTGGAGTATGATCTTCACTCTTGATCACTTTGGGCCTTCAAGTTTTAAGTAAGTGCTTCTTCAGAGTCATGGAATTGACAAACAAGGGACTCGGCCAAATCGGGGCACTAACAATCTCCCACTTTGTCAATTTCATGACAAAAACTTAGAAGCTACCCAGTTAAAATCCCACCCTTATTACATCTCATTTGAATACAAAATATTACATTAATAACATGTACATATTCAAAAGGAAAACAAGATTATGATCTTCGCATATTCTTATTCAGTTTGTTTTATTTCATTTTTCATGTTCAAATACATAAGCAAACAACATTAGAAAATCATTAGAGAGATTAGTCCCAAAACATAAATATTCATTCATGGACTAAAAAAGATTTGTATTCACGCTCTCCCATACATCCTGATGTCCTAGTGAACAACACTACCCATATTATATCCAAGCTATGAGTGTTGAGAAGATTTCTCCCCCAATCTTCTTTGAGTTTGATTTCCCAAACTTCAAGCATAGATATTCTCCTATGTCTATTGACTTCTTCATAATATGGCTCTCTCTTTCTAGAGACCCAGGAATTTAGGTTTTACCAATTATGATGAACACCGTAGAACTACCATTTTACCCTTTAAATATTAGATTAATTAGTCTTTATTTTGCAAATATTAGATATGTTTAATATGGTTTTGAGTTTTGCAGAATATTCTGTTAAATACAAGAAATTGGAATAAAAATTGGAGAAAGTGGGCCACAATGTCAAATTTCGAAAGTTTGTAATTTTACCACATAATTTTGGAATTCATTGTAAATTATTTTAATTCAAATCCATTATGAGAATTTGACTTAAAATAATACATTATCAATTTTTTTTAGAAAGGTGGTTAATTTTACAAAATCTTCATTGGGCCCATTGGTCCATCTTGAAGTCCAAAGTATGAAAGTCAATGCCCATTTGCAAACCCATGAAAGATTAGATGGTGGAGATGATGTCAAGAGAGCAAAGGAAACACAAATTACGTTTCATGGTCGGTTGGACTGCAAATAGAACAAGCAGAGTAGAGAAATATCATTTGTATAATCCATCAAAAGCCGAAGCATACAACCAAAACCATGCTTGTGATAAATGAAATTTTTGTTTCAGTGATTTGGATGCTACAAAGCTACCTTGGTGTTGAATTCATTAATTCATGGACAAAACAAAAAGGGTATCCAGTTGTCTATGTCATCATCAAAGAAAACAACTTGGATTTCGAGTAGACAAAATTCCTGTGAAGTGGGTTCTTTGGTGAGGGACAATGGATTGTTCTTACAACCTTATGTTGAGGTTCATATGATACTTGCAAGAATTTTTTTATTACAGACAAGTTTGAGAAGTTGGATATGACAAAGCTTTTGGAATCTTCAAAAGCCAAAGGAAACTTGTTGGAATTGAAGAACCATGGGAAAGGGGACATAAATTCCTTCTCAACCAGCAATCAAATCTAGACCTATTCAAGAACTAGTAAGATACAAATAGAGAATAAAAAAAGGAAATAGAGAGAAGATCTGCTGCCAGCCTACACCGTATGACGGAGAAAAGAAAGAAGAGTGGATGCTGATTTCTTTTCCCAATCGAAAGAAAATCTAAAAGACATGTTGGCTGATTGAAGCATGTGTTGGCCGAATCTTGTACTGCAGAGAGGGTTTTCGGCAAAATCCTTGTGACTCAGCCAAGAAGAGAGAAAATCTATGAAGAAGCTGATATGAGCTCGCCGATTCTTCTCTATCCACCATTATCCCATGAAAGAAAGAAGGAAATAGGAAGTACAGAGGACGAATAACCGATTAAAGAAGGCAAAGAAATTAGGAACCTGCCGTGTAAGAAGGAAAAGAGATAAAATAGGGATTGTGTACATACCTACCATCGACTGAAATTTAATAGGACCCTTTACTTTCTCTATTTCCTCATCTCTTTTTGTATAAATAGAGCCTGTACTCCATAAAAAAATAAAGTGAACTGAGGAAGGCATTGAAGGGGCTGAAATTTGGATGGCTAAAGGACAGAGAAAAATATTTGATTTCTTGCAAGTCATTTATGTTATTTTTGTAAGTTCCAAAGAATTGTATTTTCTTATATTCTAATTTTTAAATGAAATTCATGGTAGCTTTATTAGATGTATGGTTTTCCAATTATTTGATATGCTATGATGATGGTTTTAATTTTATTTTAATTCTTCTTATTAATGTTATGAAAGGATTTGTTTTAATAATTTTTCAAGGAAAAGTAGAACCAATGTTAGGATCGGTGGGACTCGACTTTTCCAGTCTAAGGTTTTTTTAAGAACAGTTTATTTTAGATTTGGAAAATGCAAGTGTAAATCCCGCTCAAGCCTAAGGCTTGAATTGAAAAATTCTAATTTAATGGACGTCGTAATTTTTCTAATTAGAATTTTAATAAATGCTAAACTTGAATTTATATTTAATAATTTTAAAGGATTTCATAGTTTAGGCCCTAATTTTATTTTTAAATGGGATAACATGCTGCCTTATATTCTTGTCT
Source organism: Chimonanthus praecox (assembly GCA_022113865.1). NCBI lineage: Eukaryota > Viridiplantae > Streptophyta > Magnoliopsida > Laurales > Calycanthaceae > Chimonanthus > Chimonanthus praecox. Next base: position 38,580,585 of record CM039094.1, read on the forward strand.
CAATTCCATTGTAAACTATGTAAATAATTCATTATTATTGTTTTTATTTTATTCTTTTATTTATTTATAAAAATCTTTGAAATGATGGAACTATGTTAGAAATATTTTATTTGCTTCCTGACTTTGCATTTTAAATTAGATTGAGGTTATTTAAATTCACTCCACCATTTTAATCAATTTTAAAATCAATGGTTTGTATGATAAAATTAGATCTCATATTTTGTTAAATTCCAAAGTTAGATAATGAATTAAATATTGGATATCTAAATCTAGAATTTTGCTAAGTTAAGATTATAACTCCCAAAATTTTATTTTCTTAAATCCCAAAAATTTTATTTTTTTAAATCACGATAATTTAATGGTACCATCTTTATTTCTATACATATATTTTGTTGATTTCCCTTCGGTATGATCTCGCACTCATTCACTACACTATTAATTGGTTCGTGTGCTTGCGAGTTAAATTTAAAACACAACAAGTTTTTGGCGTCGTTGCCGGAGAAATGTCAAATTAAATTGTGTGCCATTAGATTTATATGTTTTTGGAAAGATTGCTATTTTTAGAAGTTTCTAAATTAGTAACTCTTTAAAATTAGAAATTCTGTTTTTAGAAATTCTAATTTTAGAATTTTTTTTTAAATTAGAAGTTTTTAAAAATATTAAAGATTATGGAATTAATTTAAATTTAGAAATTTTCTAAATTAGAAACTGTATAATTAGGATTTTCTATTTCATAGAAATTTTCTAATTTAATAGTTTCCATTTTTAGCAACTTCTCTAATACTGGAGATATGTCTTAATTTAGAAATAATTTATTTTTAGAAGATGATCTATTTTTGGAAAGTTCTATTCTTAGAAAAATCTATTTTTGGAAAATTATCTAATTTTGGAGACGTGTAATTTTATATAATTTCCATTAAAAACTTTCTAAATTTAGAATTTCATCTAATTTTGGAAAGTTTCTAAATATGATTTCAAAAAAAAAAAAAAATCTCCGAGGAACGAAGTGTTGATTTAATGGGATGGAGTTCAATTTTCATAGCCTTGACTTGATTTAAAATTTTTAATTAGGTTACAACTATTATATTTCTTCTATTAGTTGTAACTTTAGGACAATTGTACTTAGATTAGGATCATGCATTTTTTCGAATTAAAACCTTCACTAAGGCTTGTATTGTCTATTTTGCACGAGTTTTAATTGTGCGTTTAAAAATCGCTGGAAGTACTCATAATAGGCTAAGGTGAGTACCTAATCTTTTCTTTTGATTTTATTTTTCTCATGTATTCATATAGATTTATTTAGAGTGTTCTTTATTTATTTTATTTTATTTATTGCTTGCATTTAATATGTTCATGCATCTAGGTGTTAATATTCATGCATTAGTTTAGATTGTTTTATTATTGTTTGCATATTTGCTTGAATGTTGTGTGGTAATTTAGGACTGCATTTTCACAATATCTAGAAAAATAACATTAGTAAAATTGGTTCATGCATCTCCTTAATAAAATTAATTAATGAACCATTAGGCTAGGTTTTAGGGTTTCATGCTCATTAGGAACATTTTCGATCAAAATTCATTTTTGTAACTGGTGAATAGTTTCTTCAAGATTGGTGTCTAAGGCTAGTTCTGTTGCCAAGACATGAGGTTGAGCATGATCTAAGGATAAGTTGGGAAGAGATACTGTGTGCTCCCCCACTTACTTGGGAACTTACCTGGCCATCTTGAGGTTAAACTCTCATTGGAGACTTACATTATTTGGAGAGAAAAGTAGGAGCAAGTCTAGAGACAATCTTTAGGGTCCTATTAGCTAAATAAAAATTTGATTGCATTAGTGCAATTCAAATTTAGATTTAGGAATTTTCTTGTCTGAATTTGGTTGAGCGTGAATGATCGTGTCTGTGTATGAATTATTAGTGTCGTGACTCTGACAATCGTTTGGTTCGAGTTACATTTCTGTCGATTTACCGATCTTTGCTTCCGGAGCTCAGTCTAGCTCAGTCACAGACAATCCACCTCCATCACCACTACCATCACCTAACATGGTAGGAGAAAGAGTCGAAGAGAAAACCCTCCAATACTACTTTTCAGCAGTCACACCCAATACACCATTAGGCATAGTTGTTCCAGCAAATAATGTAGCCTTTGAACTCAAACCAGGCTTGTTACATCTTTTACCCGCATGCCATGGACTTGATCCTGAGGAACCTACATGTTAAAGAATTCTTACAAATCTACGACACCATCAAACTTCAAGGCATCACTGATGAATCCATTAAACTTTGTTTATTTCCTTTTTCTCTCAAAGAAAAAATGAAATCTTGGATAAATTCTCTACCTGCAAATTCCATCACAACTTGGGATCAATTAACCAGCAAGTTTTTGAATAAATTTTTCCCTGTATCTAAAACTAACGCCCTCAAGAAAGAAATTTCAAACTTTAATCAGAAGAAGGGTGAACAATTTTGTGAGTCATGGGAAAGATTCAAAGATACGTTGAGTAAATGCCCCCACCACGGCTTTGAAATGGGGAGACTTGTGCAATTCCTTTATGACGGTTTAACAAATATCGAAACGCACAATGGTCGAATCTATGAAGGGTGGGGGAATTTTTAAAGCTAACTCCAATCAATGGATGGAATTTCTTAGAATCATTGGCAAAAAGTTCTCAGCGATAGGACTTCTCCAAAAGAGAGAATTCAGTACAGACCTCAAATAGAGGAGGTTTATATGAAGTTAGTACTGACTTAGATGTTAAACTTGCAATTACGAACTTAACAAAGAAAATCGATGCTTTAACGATGACTCAGGCGATGAACCCATCATTAAGAATGCATGCTGAGGTTTGCACAATGTGTTCTAACCTAGGACACACTACCCAAAACTGTCCTTCCTTCGGATCTAATGCTGAGTGCTCAACGGAGTAGGCCAATGCACTCAATAATTTTGGAAGACAGTAGGGAACCTCTTTCTCTGCCACATACAATCCTAATTGGCGGAATCATCCAAATTTTTCTTGGTGTCAGAATCAACCTCCAGTAGATCAAGGATCCCTTCAATATCAAGGTCCACCATATCAAGGCCCACCATACCAACCACCTCAGGACCAGCCATTCCACCCATCTCAAAATCATCCAGCCCAATCAAATCAGTCTTATCAATCCAGTCCATCTCAACAACGTAAGCCCTCTCTCGAGGATACGTTGCAGCAATTCATGTAGTCTACCCAGCAGGCTATGCAAAAGCTTGAAACATAGCTTAGGCAATTAGCCACCGTAATAGGAGATATGGAGAAAGGTAGATTTCCCAGTCAGCCTATCCCGCCAGAATGAGGTTTCATCTTCTAATCTAGAAGAAGCTAACTCCATTATTACCTTGAGATCAGGGAGACAGGTAGACAATAAAGTGAAAATCCCTAGACAACCGGAAGGCCAGACCACTGGTCAACCCAAGCATCAGGATGACCCATCGAGTCCATCCCCAATCCAAATCGCACCGGATCCATCTGCTAGAAAACCATACATACCTAGGGCTCTGTACCCTCAGAGGCTCATCACCAAGCAAGTCTCACCAAATTCGAACCTCTCCCCGTTAGTCAATCTGTTCTGATCCCCTCTGTCGAAAGGCCACCAAAAGTAGAATTCAAGCCTCTCCCTGAGACACTTAAATATTCTTATCTTGGACCATCAGACACTTTACATGTTAACATAGCTTCCGATTTAACTTCTGAACAGGAGTCTAAACTCTTGACTATTTTAAGAGAACACCGCGAAGCTATTGGATGGTTTATTGCCGATCTCAAAGGAATTAGTCCCTCCGTGGTCTTGCATGAAATTCAATTGGAAGAAAATTCTAAGACATCCAGAGAACCACAGAGACGACTAAATCTGACAATGCAGGATGTGGTAACAGCCGAGATTTTAAAACTTCTCAAGGCGGGTATTATCTACCCAATCTTTGACAGTGCATGGGTGAGTCCGTTACAGGTTGTACCTAAGAAATCAGGTGTGACGGTAGTCAAGAATTAGGATAATGAGTTGGTGCCAACCCTCATCCAAACGGGTTGGAGAGTTTGCATTGACTACCGTAAGTTGAATACTGTCACTCGAAAGGACCACTTCCCTTTTCCGTTTATCGATCAGATGCTTGAGCGTTTAGCCAGGCATGCATTCTATTGTTTTCTTGATGGTTATTCCGGATATAACCAGATCTACGTTGCTCCTGAGGATCAGGAGAAGACTACCTTCACATGTCCGTTCGGTACGTTCACATATCGCCATATGCCATTCGGGTTGTGCAATGCACCCACCACTTTTCAGCGGTGCATGATCAACATTTTTTCCGATATGATCGAACGTTTTTTAGAAGTCTTCATGGATGACTTCTCTGTGTTTGGGTCTACTTTTGATCAGTGCCTGCACTTTCTGAGCCTTGTGTTAATCAGGTGCCAAGAAAAGAACCTGGTATTGAATTGGGAGAAATGTCACTTTACGGTGAAGCAGGGCATAGTACAGGGGCACATTATCTCTGAAAAGGGCTTCGAAGTGAACAAGGCAAAGGTGAACCTGTTCTCTAATTTACCAAGACCCCTAACCATTAAAGAGGTCAGGTCATTCTTAGACCATGCTGGTTTTTATAGGAGGTTTATCAAAAATTTCAGTAAAATTTCTAAACCTCTCTGTAAACTCTTGACTAAGGATGCTAATTTCGATTTTGATGATGAGTTCAAGCCTTTGAAAAATTGAAAACCGCTCTAACCTCCGCTCCGATAATATAGCCACCTGATTGGTCTATCCCCTTTGAAATTATGTACGATGCCTCCGATTATGTAGTAGGAGCCATGTTAGGACAAATGATAAATCGGTTGCCTCACGTTATCTGCTATGTTAACAAAACTCTCAATGACGCTCAGTTTCATTATTGCACCACGGAAAAAGAGCTGTTGGCAGTCGTATTTGCACTAGATAAATTTCGATGCTACTTAGTGGGTTCGGAGGTCATCGTCTATTCTGATCATGCAGCACTTAAGTATCTTCTTTCTAAGAAAGATGCTAAGTCTCACCTGATACGATGGATTTTGCTGCTACAAGAGTTTGATATTGAAATCCGGGACAAGAAAGGTTCCGAGAACGTGGTAGCAGACCACTTGTCTAGATTGATAACTGAGTTCACTGATGACACCCATCCTATCACTGAGTCCTTCCCTGATGAGCAACTCATGTCAGTGTCCCAAGAACCATGGATTGCGGATATTGTTAACTATCTTGTTACTGGTCAACTGCCCCCGCATTGGACTAAGCAAGATAGGCCTAAGTTTCTGGTACAGGTCAAAAGTGTTATCTGAGATGACCCTTATCTATTTAAACACTGTACGGACCAAATCATTCGCTAATGTGTCGAAGAAGAAGAACAAAAACGTGTCATAAGTTTCTGCCATGACCAGGCTTGTGGAGGGCATTTTAGCACTAGAAAGACAACTGCAAAATCTTGCAGTGTGGATTTTATTGGCCCTCCATGTTTCGAGACACCCACACTTTCTTCGTCTTGTGTAATAGATGTCAAAGATTGGGTAGTATCTCCTGTAGAAATATGATGCCTTTAAACCCCATCCTAACCATTGAGCTTTTTTATGTTTGGGGCATCGATTTCATGGGACCATTCCCTAACTCTTTTGGCAATCTATATATTCTTGTAGGGGTCGACTATGTGTCAAAGTGGGTCGAGGTGGTGGCATGCAAAACCAATGACCACAAGGTTGTCCTCCATTTCCTTAAAGAAGATGTTTTCTCTAGATTTGGTATTCCACGAACCGTCATTAGTGATGGGGGTAAACACTTTTGCAATCGCCCATTTGATAGCTTGGTAAAATCATATGGAGTGACGCAAAAGGTGGCTACTCCCTAGTACCCACAAACAAGTAGCCAAGTGGAAATTTCAAATAGAGAGATTAAACATATTCTCGAGAAGACAATCAATTCAACCCGGAAAGATTGGTCTTCCAAACTCATTAATGCACTATGGGCATACCATATGGCTTTCAAGACGCCTATAGGAATGTCACCCTACCATCTGGTTTATGGGAAGGTATGTCATCTTCCAGTCGAGTTAGCGCACAAAACCTATTGGGCAATCAAAAATTTCAATTTTGCTCTAGACTCTGATGGACAACATCGAAAACTTCAGCTGGTTGAGTTGGAGGAATTACGAAATGAATCGTATGACACGGCTAAAAGGTACAAAGACCGGATGAAAGTGTTTCATGACAAACACATCTTGAGAAAATCTTTTTCAGTTGGTCAGAAGGTCTTGTTGTACTATTCAAGGTTGCATATTTTTCCTGGGAAGTTAAGGTCCAAATGGACAGGTCCATTCATTGTTTCATCAGTGTTTCCACATGGGGCATACAGATCAGGCATCCTACAAGTTGTCGTACGTTCAAGGTTAATGGGTGATGATTAAAGCCATTTTTAGAGTTCCCCATTCCTGAAGTAGAGAACGAGGTCCCTATAGACGATCCTGTGTACCAAGACTGATTTGAAGATTCATATCCATTCACCCACCTACCCATCTTCATCCTCTCCATTATCCAAACCCACTTATCCATCTGTCTATTTCTGAGTCCGTTCAAATCTTAAGTGTTTAGTATAGGTTTTCATCGAGTCAGTTTAGGATTTCTTTATTTGGTCCATTTCGTACCTCATGCATTTCACGGTATGTCTGAACCCTGATTGTTCGTTTTCTAAAATATTTCTTCTTTTACACCTGGACAGTGTAGATTAGGGAACATTGCGGACAATGTTCAATTTAAGTTTGGGGGTACTGAGGTCATTTATCATCCATTAAAAAACCAAAAAAAAAAAAAAAACAGTATCCATCATCTATTTTGTCATTGTGGCCAGCAGACATTAAAGAACTAGATATTAGTCATATACGTAGACGGTCGAGTTTTTGTCTCTGCATTGTGTCTGTCTAGAACACAAGTTCTGTAACGCCCCTCCCTTTCCGAGATAAATTTAGAGTCTATTTTTTTTTTAATAAACCCGGACAAGGACGGAGAGACATCATGAAGAGACCTAAGTTCCGGACTACCCAAAGTCCGACCCTTAACTGGCCACCCATGCGTGCATGGACTAAACCATGATAGATAATACACACATGGAACTAAACAATGACTTGCGGAATAAACTAAACTAACTGCGGAATTAGGTTGAATAGATAGCAAGTACAAGTCTTAATTAATGAATAACTTAAACTAACCATTCATTGACAATATCATAAACAAACCATAGCAATGTATTAACTTATTACATGTCCACCGAATATAACTCAAACGACAGTAAATAAGAAGTCCTGTTCAACAATCAAACGCTTAGGCTTGGCTCCCCTCCAGGTCATCGACCTTCTCTTTCCCCTTCCTTGTTCCTGCATTATCCTCTAAGGATAGAATTAGGGCGTTAGATCAACGCGCCTAGTAGGTTCTCGATCAGGGATACCACATGGTTAGCTTATAAATCTTGCATATATCAAATATCTGATTATCAAAAACATATAAAAACGTTCTATGTATGTATGCAAATGTAATGAGCCCCACCCCATCACACATACATATAGCCATGACTTGTCTCATATCAAGATGTTAGTCCTCCTAGCGGGACTCTCATCGTCTAAGGAGACCAATGTCACTCTTATCATCATGTTACTCCTCCTGGCGGGACCCTCATCGCCTAAGGAAGACGGTAACTCATATCATCATAATACCCCTCCTGGCGGGACCCTCGTTGCCTAAAGAGGTTTCACAATTGCATCACAGCATATCAACGGAGTGCGACTCCGAGTTCCACAATCATCATCCCATGTCCATGCATGAGATGCCAATGCAGTGTATGTCATTTGTAAATACATAACTCATCATTTAAAACCACATTTGAAACATAAATCAAATACAACATATCTCATGAAACATAATAAAACCAAATCATAATTGTGGTTACAAGTAGGTAGGAAACCTACTGAAGATTCACTTCAGTGTTTGTTATTTCTTTAGCGTCACCCGGTCACGACTCGCACGTCGTTCAACTTCCGTTACCTTGTCCATATAACAATAAGTAAATCATACTATCATTTAATTATTCATTCACCTCTAAGACCCAAAAACAACTTGTGGGGGTTCGGCCATACCCATGGCCGAACCTCACCCACTTTAATTTGATCTCTTTATCCATTCATAATTGTATCATACTTAAACTTTATAACCACTAATTATTTCCATGAAATGTAATCATAAAACCCATAAACATGGTCATGGGGTTCGGGCATACATGTGGGCGAACCCTATGGCTTTCCCCATTTAAACCTTTCAATCATTTCTTAGCCATAGAAACCCTATGGTTCGGCCATGAAATGGCCAACCCATATCTTGTCCAATTGTTCACTTAGAACCCTTTGATTCAACCAAAACAGTCCATATAAAATGGTCCATGGGGTTCGGCCATACACATGGCCGAACCCAATGGTTCCCTCCATGTTCTTAACTTAGGTTCTACACCCTTTTACCAAGGTAGTTACATGGTTCAGCCATCCATAGGCTGAGCCAAATCAGTAACCATAACTCCAAGTAATTCACATACAATAACTCATACCGCAACCCATGGGGTTCGGCCATTCACATGGCCGAAGCTCATGGTTCTTTGGATGCATTTTTTCCAACGATCTTACATAATTTATCCATTGTTTTTCAGCCATAAAAACAGCAAGGTTTAACCGTCCATTGCCAATCCCATATAGTTAATTAATTCCATTTTACAATCCTTTTAAACATCTATACACTTGGTATAATTTTTTATCCCCAAAAACCACACCATTCACCAATGATTTCCATGGGGTTCGGCCATCCCAAGTTGCCAAACTCCATGCTCTAAATTTCCATCCTTTTCAACCTCATCACCTTACTTTAGATCATTGATAAATTCATCATAACATGACCAAATTTAAACAAGTAAATACTTCCACCACCGGTATGGTTTTGCATGGTTTTTATCCTTCCACAAAACCATCAAAATGTCCAAAACAATTCATGGGGTTCGGCCATCCAAGGTGGCCGAACCAATGATCCATTCTATCAATTTATACTCAAGGTTTAGACCCATGATGCATTCAGTCCTTCATGACATTCAAGTCCATGTTTTAACCCTCTTTAAAACATGCATTTTAAGTCCTAAAGAAACATCTAAAACAGTCCACAAATTGCATGGTTTCTATGTTTCAAAGACATCAAAACCAACCAATTATTTACATGGGGTTCGGCCCTACAAGGTGGCCGAACCAATGATCTCTTTTACAATTTTAAAACCTCCATTACTCAAGGTTTAAACCTTGATGCATTCGGCCATACCCATGGCCCAATACATGCTCCATTTGTTCCATCTTATTAAACAAAATAACACATAAACACTTACCAATCTTCCTTTGCTTTTGCTCCTTGCCTTCTTCCCTCTTGTTTCCTTCTTTCTTCCTTAATCCTTTGCCGAAATGGTGCTGGATCAAATGGTGAAACACAGCAACAGGTTCGGCCAAGAGAGAGAGTTTGGAGAGTGGGAGAGAGATGAGGATTCCTTAAAATTTTCTTGTGTGAAAAACGGCCATAAGAGAAGGTCTATCCCTTTTGTAGTTCAGCCCCAACTTCCATTCATTTCCCTCATTACTTCTTGGCAAAAACGATGGGATATTGGGTGTTCATCCAAACGTTGCATCCATTCATTTTTAACACATGCATCTCATGAGATGAGATGATGCCGCCCAACCTCGGTGTCCCTTGGCTTTGGCCAAGGCACCTCTTCATCCAACGGCTAGGATTTTTGTTTGATTAAGAGCTGGGTGAGATTAGAACTCCTTTCCACTTCCTCTTCACTCACTTGACTCATGATTTTTTTATTCCAACTCAACACATTTAATGCAGCATATTTGAGTCAACTCTATTCTTAATTAAAACTCACTCCAAATCAGTCCCACTCGAGCTGAACTAACTCACACTTGAGTTCAATTGAGGGCCCACACGGTCATCTGTGGTCAACCTGGTCAACCCGACCCATTGGGTCCCCAATTTACCCCTTGACCCGTTTTGACAACATGACCCATTAATGGGTTGATTTTGCCACTTTTAAATGGTTTTCACTTGTGCATCAAGCCTACCCATTTTTGTTCCACTTGATTTCCAATCAATTCAGCTTGACCCCATTTAATTTGAGCTTACACAATGGTCAAATCATCCCTTATGACCCATTAGGTCTCAATTGAGCCCTTTAACCCATTTAGCCATTTTCGACCCAATTGATATAGATTACCCATCCAACCAAATTTGACATTTATAATGTGTTCATATGATCTTAATTTGAGCAATGGGCCCCACCATTTCCTTATTTAACATCACAAACATTTAATTTAACAAACTAGGGGCATTTTCATAATTATCCACTTCATTGAGAAATTGGGGTGTTACATGTTCCCCTAGACTTGTGTAGGAGAATCATTTCCTTAGCTATGAGGGTGAGGAAGCTGGAAATCCAAGAGGAGCAACCCAGACCTCTTTGTGGTCGAAGCACTCTGGGTGCAAAGAGGAAAGCTAAGAGGCTAGGAATCTGTCACAAATGTGGACGTGGGAATTGTAATGGAATAATATATGAACAAGGAGTTTGTTGTGTGACAGCAGTAATGTATAGACATATAAGTGGAAATAGACAGATTTATTTGGATTTAGTCAAAGGTAGACCCAAAAAGACTGAGACTCCTTGGTGTCCAAAGAACTATTGATTTTCGCTTAGGGGACTATAAACATCTTGACAATCTGAGGTTAAATGAGTCATAGTCTTCTTAGGAAGAGAGAGGTAGACTTAATCTTTTTAAGGCTAGAGTAAGCAAAAGCTGAGACTGCTTGGTACTTAACAAGACTGTCAATTTAGGTCTAAGAAAAGCATGCGTCTTGACGATCTGACGTAAAAAGAGTCATATTTTAGCATTAAGACGTAAATAAAAATCTTTATATCATACTTTTTCGGAAAGTTTTTTATAGGATTTATGCTCGGAAATAACTTTTCACATCCATATTTAGATTAGTTTGAAAAAAAAAGAATATTCATGAGTCGAGTGGTCATCGGAGGAATACTAGTAGAGACTTAAATCGAGTGAGCTTTAGAGCCATTCTATCCTTCTGAGTGTTATAAGTAAACTCTTGTTTCTTTGATAAACGCATTGAGTTGTTGTGAGATCTCATTATCATTGATTTGGTCATATTACTAAGAATGCCATCAAATTTGAGTTAGTATACCTGAAATTTTTCTGAATTTATTCGAAGCAAAGAAATCATCTTATGAAGCTTAGGAAAGGATATAGGCCATTTTTGGACCGTTTAATCCCTCAAGCCCATCTATTTTGGTCATTTCATCTTGATAGTTTCCTAGTTGAGCCTAATATAGCTTTTTTATTGACTAGGCATATCTACCATACCCAACTCTGGACATGGAGTTTGAACCACAATTTTATATCCATGACCTATCTTCATATGAGAAAAGGTTAGGGCAGAATTTCGGATAGGATTCTTAAAAAAAAAAAAAAATGGGAACATCCATACATCAAAAAGGGATGTTGAAAGAGAAAAAAAAAAGATTTGAAAAATAAAAATAAATAAATACTTTGAAAAGAAAAAAAAAAGTGAAAAAATTAGAGGAAAACAATCCCGCTCATAATATGAAGACGTCTAACCTTTTCTTATCAAAGTATTAATTTTTAGAGTCTTTTATCCCTTCTTTGATATGACCCGGTCCTAAGCCACGTTTCATCCTATTAGAAAGTCCTATTGATCCTAAGTCTAAATAAGGTATTTCATGTAGAGAATAGAGGAGGAAAAGTAATAGTGTTTAACTCAAAGTTCTTTGGAAAGTTGCATCTATTCATGAGATCAATTATTTTCTTCAACTGTGTCGTCTTTGTTTAATACATATGTGAGAATTTTGATTTGAATACGTAAACTCCGCTCACATATACCTTGGGTGAAAATAAACCCAAAACTCTGAGCGTTAGTTTTTCTAAGAGATATATCTAGTGAGATTTGAAGTTAAAGTGCATTTTCCATTGGTGGTTATAAAACTTGTATCAATTTGGAAAAAGAAGACTGTCTTAATATTGGCTATCACACACAACACTCCGGGTATATGTCTTGTAAAATGAATTTTGGAGTTGTATGATGTTTAGATTTTTGTCTATGTGCTTTTGCTGAAACAGTCAATGTTTGTGGGTATCATCACTAAAAGCCCTCACGAGACTACAACTATTCTACTAGTGGTGAGCTAGGGCTTTAAAGGCTTGTTGCATACGCTAAATGCAATCGAGAGTATCAGCGAAAGTGGTGTCGTTTAGGATTTTTTATTAGTTTTACTCGAGGACTAGAAAAATCTAAGTTTGGGGGTATTTGATGAACACTGTAAAACTACCATTTTACCCTTTAAATATTAGAATAATTAGTCTTTATTTTGTAAATATTAGTATGTTTAATATGTTTTTGAGTTTTGCAGAATATTCTGGTAAATACAAGAAATTGGAATAAAAATTGGAGAAAGTGGGCTACAATGTCAAATTTGGAAAGTTTGTAATTTTACCACCTAATTTTGGAATTCATTGTAAATTATTTTAATTCAAATTCATTATGAGAATTTGACTTAAAATAATACATTTTCTATTTTTTTAGAAAGGTGGTTAATTTTACAAAATCTTCAATGGGCCCATTGGTCCATCTTGAAGTCCAAAGTATGAATGTCAATGCCCATTTGCAAACCCATGAAAGATTAGATGGTGGAGATGACGTCAAGAGAGCAAAGGAAACACAAATTGGGTTTCTTGGTCGGTTGGACTGCAAATAGAACAAGCAGAGGAGAGAAATATCATTTGTATAATCCATCAAAGACCCAAGCATACAACCAAAACCATGCTTGTGATAAATGAAATTTTTGCTTCTGTGATTCGGATGTTACAAAGCTACCTTGGTGCAGAATTCATGAATTCATGGACAAAACAAAAAGGTATCCAGTTGTCTATGTCATCATCAAAGAAAACAACTTGGATTTCGAGTAGACAAAATTCTTTTCAAATGGGTTCTTTAGTGAGGGACAATGGATTGTTCTTATAACCTTTTGTTGAGGTTCATATGTGTAACACCCCGGATTTTCAATTTATTATTTTGTATGAAAATAATCCATTTAATTTGTGAACATTAGTTATGGATCTTAAATTGGGTAAAGAGTTGGGTCATTGGCCCAATTAGGACCCAACGGTTTTGGAATTGGTTGCAATAAAAATTAAATGGAGATGAATTTAATTAGTAATGCAAAATTAAATAAATGATTGTGCATGGCCGATTATTGGATTTGAATATCCAAGGAGATGTTCAAAAATCAAATGAAGTTTTCATGGCCGTGTGAATGGGATTTGCACATCTAAGGAGATATACGCATGAGGTGTTAGAATATTTTTAAAAAGGGTAGGCAATTACTAATTATAGATACAAGGGTTATGCGTATAGCACCTCCTAAAAGAGGCACAAGGAAAGAGCTCACGGCATAGCTATTCTCATCTTAGCATTGGCCGATGGTGATGCATTAAAATAAGAAAGGGAGGTCGGCAATTACTAAAATTAAGACAATGGGCGCATGGCCCTAAAGGGGGTTGGCTATCTTAAGCACCTTTTAATATTAGACCAAGGGAAGATTATAAAAAGAGAGGAGGACAAAGGCACACGGTTACACCCATCATTGCCGAATTGTATTTCTTTCTCTCTCCTCTCTCAAGTTCTCATTCACGGTAAGAACAAGGAGAAAAAGAAGGCAGCCAGCAAGAGGTGTCCTTGGTTGAAAAAATTAAGAAGAAATGAGAAGGATTGGAAGAGCAAGAAATCGGAAACGGTTAGTATCTTATTTGATTAATTTATTTTGAAATAAAAGAACCATAGGGTTCGGCCAAGGTGTATGGCCGAACCACATGGAAAAGAATTGGGAGATGATCATGGTGTTTTAATGGAAGCATGAACCACAGGGTTCGGCCAAGGTGTATGGCCGAACCCCATGGAAAAGAATTGGGAGATGATCATGGTATTTTAATGGAAGCATGAACCATAGGGTTCGGCCAAGGTGTATGGCCGAACCCCATGGAAAAGAATTGGGAGATGATCATGGTGTTTTAATGGAAGCATGAACCATAGGGTTTGGCCAAGGTGTATGGCCGAACCCCATGGAAAAGAATTGGGAAATGATCATGGTGTTTTAATGGAAGCATGAACCATAGGGTTCGGCCACAATGCATGGCCGAACCCCATGAAAGAAAATATGGTTAATGTATGGATTGTTAACGAGGAAAAAACCATGGGTGTTGGTTAATAAATTCATGTTGTTTTAATGGATGTTTTTGGTGATTTTAATGGAAGGTTATAGATTATATTTCAAGGAACGAAAACCATGGAAAGTCATGGTTTAAGTCATGGGTTCTTTGGTTGGAAAACCATGGAATAAGATGAACCATAGGGTTCAGCCATGCCATGGAAAGGATATTGTTAAAAATTTAATGGATTTAAATTAGTGGTCAAGATCATGAACCATAGGGTTCGGCCATGGTGTATGGCTGAACCCCATGGAGATAGTTACTAATTTGGAAGGTTGGATGATTATCTTGGAAACATTTTAAGTATGGAAGGATTTATGTTTTAAATATGGAAACCTTATAAATATAGAAGGTGGAGATAAATTTGGAAACCTTCTAAAAATAGAAGGAGGAATTTAAAATGGGAAGGTTTCTATTTATGGAAGGAGGTTGCTAAACTAGGAAGCTTTTATTTATGGAAGTTATATTAAATTAGAAAGTGAAAGGATTGTCTCAATTGGGTGAGGTTCGGCCATGTTGTATGGCCGAACCCCACTAGAGTTTATTTATGGAAGATGATTGTTAATTATGGAAGTTGCATGCTAAAATTGGAAATTATCTAATTATGGAAGGAAGCATGCTAAACTTAGAAACTTTCTAAATATGGACTTTCTAATTGTGACTTGTTAATTATGGAATTTCTAATAATGGAGGTTGATGAAATTAATGGAAACTTAGGCATCATGGGTTCGGCCATGTGTATTGCCGAACCCCATGAACCAATTTTATGGTTTGTGGATCAAAATATGAATTTAGGTGTTTGTAATTGAATGAAATGTTAACTATGGATGAGACCAATGGAAAAGTTGTAATTATAGCCTAAAGTGAAAGATCATGGGTTCGGCCATGATGTATGGCCGAACCCCATTAGGTTTCTTTTATGGATTTGAGCAGTTATGGAATTTATATGGACCTAATATGATTAAATGAAGGGAAGGATTAAAGTCTTATTTATAAATCATAAATCTATGATTATGGATCGGTTTGGACTTAGAAATCATAGGGTTCGGCCATGGTGCTTGGCTGAACCCCATGAATCAGTTATGGGTTTATGTTTGGGTGTATTTTAAAGGGATGAAGGGTGAGAATAATGGAATTATAGCCTTGAATGGCAATATGGTAAGTATGTAGAATTAATGGAACTATGTTTTGGGAACTCAAACATAAGTTGATGAAATCAATGGCAATATTCTAAATCAAGTGGGACTTGGTTTTGATTAGTTATTATATCATAAGGTAACGGGATCTCACAAGGCGTTTACGATCATAAGCGGTTACCGGACGAAAGACGCAAGCACACGTTAGCGGTCTTTGGTAGGATTCCACATTTTTGAAACCATGGGTTTATGTACATTTGTTTTATCTTACTTTTGATGATATTATGTTTCAAAGGATATGCTTTATATTGAATTTCAAATACTATGTTTATTTGTATAAATAGCATGTGTTGAATATGTTTCAAAAGGTGATTTTAATGCTATGTTTATGTTATAAAATAGCATGTGTTTCATTAGCATCTCATACATGGCATGGGGTGAAGGTTTTGAAACCGGAGGGTCCACACTCCGTCGTGGCGTTCGAAAAACCTATGTGGGGTACCTTGATGTGTTTTTCCATCAGGAAGAATCTGGAGGGTCCACACTCCATCGGGGCGTCTGAACGACCTATGTGGTGGCTACTTTTATGTACATGTGATGGGTGGGACTCATTGCATTTGTCATCATTGCATGGCATGGTTTTATATGGTTTTTGATATTATGTTATAATATATGTTTTGTACTAACCATGTGTTAGCCGTAACTGGAATCCTACTGGGTGCGTTGTTCCAACGCCCTACTTCTACCCTAATTGATGATACAGGAAAACAGGGGAACGATGAACGCAAGGAGGGCCAGGCATAGGAGCTTGGATGATTCATTTTATATGTTTTGAATAAAGTTACTTATGGACATGTATTTGAGTAACTACTTTCTAGGAATATAATAACTTAGATGGTAGATGTTATTTTGATAATTATGGTATTTGAATGATGATTAAGGACTTGACGTACTTTGCTATCTGAATGGAATAGAACTTGGTTCTATTATTATTCCGTATTTTATGATTTTATTCCGCATGTTTATATTGCTATGTGTAAACCATTTTCGTGGACTTAGTCCATACACACATAGGGTTGACCAGTTAAGGGTCGGACTTTGGAAGTTCGGACTTAGCTCGTGCCGTGACGTCCCGCGCTCTATCGTTCTTCGCTTATAAAAAAAAAAGACTCTGATTTACGGGAAGAAGCGAGTGAAAAAGGGCGGGCCGTTACAATATGATACTTGCAAGAATTTTTTATTAGAGACAAGTTTGAGAAGTTGGATATGACAAAGCTTTTGGAATCTTCAAAAGCCAAAAGAAGCTTGTTGGAATTGAAGAACCGTGGGAGAATGGACAGAAATGCCTTCTCAGCCAGCAATCAAATCAGGACCGATTCAAGAACCAGTAAGGTACAAATACAGAAGAAAGAAAAGAAATAGAGAGAAGATCTGCTTCCAGCCTGCACCATATGACAGAGAAAAGAAAGAAGAGTGGATACTGATTTCCTTTCCCAGTTGAAAGAAAATCTAGAAGACATGTTGGCTGATTGAAGCATGTGCTGGCCGAATCGTGTACAACAGAGAGGGTTTTCGGCAAAATCCTTGTGACTCAGCCGAGAAGAGAGAAAATCTATGAAGAAGCTTATATGAACTGGCCGATTCTTCTCTATCCACCCATTATTGTAACGCCCCGTCCTTTTTCACTCACTTTTTCCCGTAAATTCAGTGTATATTTTTTTTTTATAACAGAGTAGAGTGATAGAGCGCGGGACGTCACGATGTGAGCTAAGTCCGAACTTCTAAAGTCCGACCCTTAACTGGCCAACCCTATGTGTGTATGGACTTAGTCCAATAAAATAGCTCACACATAACAAAACCGACTAGCGGAATTAAAATCATAAACTGCAGAATCATATTAGAACTAAGTTCTAATCCATTCGGATACTAAAGTACGTCATAATCATCAAGCCAAATCATTCAACCATCTAAGTTATTACATTCCGAAATCCAAATACTCAAATACAAGTTCATGAGTATCTTTATTCAAAAACATGTAAAATAAGTCTTCCAAGCTCCTATGCCTGATCCGTCTTAGGTTCATTGTTTTCTTGAATACCTGTATCACCAACTATAGGGTAGAAGTAGGGCGTTCGAACAACACGCCCAGTAGGTATTCCAGTTATGGCTAACACATGGTTAGTACAAAACATATATTATAACATAATATATAAAACCAGGTAAAATCCATGCCATGCAATGATGACAAATATGCAATGAGTCCCACCCATCACATGTACATAAAGTACCCACCACATAGGTCTTCCGGACGCCCCGGCAGAGTGTGGACCCTCCGAAAATCTTCTTAATAGAAATCACATCAAAGTGTTGCTCATAGGTTTTTCGGATGCCCCGACGGAGTGTGACCCCTCCGGTTATAAATCCTCCACCCCATGCCATGCATGAGATGCCAATGAAACACATGCTATTTTATAACATAAACATAGCATTGAAAATCATCATTTGAAACCACATACAACACATGCTCATTAAATAAATAAACTTAGCATGTAAAATCATCCTTTGAAGCATAATTGGCCCATGCTATTTTAAACACTTAAATATAGCATATGCATTTCAATATAATAAAATATATCCTTGGAAACATATTTTCATCAAAAATAATATAAAAACAAAGTACATAAGTCATGGTTTCAAAGAGGTGGAATCCTACCAAACACCATTCACAAGTCCTTGCGTTTCCGTCCAAAATTCGATCACCGATCGTGTACCGCTTACGAGATCTCGTTACCTTATAATATAACAATAAAGCAACATCTAGTCCCTCTTAATTACAAGGTTCTAAGTCTATAAACAAAACCCCATAGGGTTCGGCCATACACCATGGCCGAACCCATGGCTTACCATTTTTGTCCATAATTATAATAATGCCATTGAGCCTAATCATTGACTTCTTTCTTGCTTAGATCTCAAATAATCATTCATACTTCCAAAGCACTTATTTCCATAAAATAATTCATGGGATTCGGCCATACACTATGGCTGAACCCAATGTCCAATATTCTCTCCTATTTACAAAAATGCCATTGGTTTCCTCATTCCTTTAAATCCTCCATAATTAGAAAAATTTCCCAAAATTAAACCCTAGTGGGGTTCGGCCATACACAATGGCCGAACCTCACTCATGGTATCCAATCCATTCATTTAACCCAATTTCTATGATTAAACCCCACCTTCCATTCTTGGATAGTTTCCATAATAAATCTTCATGATCTTAATTAGATATTTTCTAATTTTAATATCCAATTCCAAGAATAGAAACTTTCCTAATCAGCAACCTCCTTTCCATAAATGGATTGTTTCATTAATTAACCAATCCTTTCCATAATTGGAAACACCTTCCAAAATTAGATTGCTTTTCCAAATTTAGCAACTCTTTCCATATTTGGACTGTTTTCCAAGTTTAGCAATACTTTCCATATTTGGATACTTTCCTTAATTAAACTTACCAAATTAAACAACCTCCTTCCATAAATGGAAGGTTTCCAGATTTAGTAGAACACCTTCCAAAATCGGGTGCTTTCCAATTTAGCAAACCCTTTCCTTAATTAGAAGGTTTTCTTTTTTAATCTCCATTCCAAAATCTACCCCATGGGGTTCGGCCATACACCTTGGCCGAACATTGGCCGAACCCTATGGTTCATGATCTTGGCCATTGGTTTTAGATCCAAATAAAATCCATCACCACTCCACAAAATGTTTGGTGGGGTTCGGCCATACACCATGGCTGAACCTCACTTCTTCTTTTTATTACTTTAGATCCCATAACTTAACCATAAAAACATCATGGTTCGGCCATGCCATGGCCGACCCAATGTCCTTCCAATTTTTCATTTAAAAATTATCAAACTCTTCCATGGATTTTCATCATTCAAATTTGTTAATCTAAACCATAAATCCCCATGGTTTTTATTATTCAAACCATCATGAAATAACCATGACTTTCCATGATCCAAAATTTAAGAACATAACCCCAATGAAATAAATCCAATCCCTCCATTTAAACCGTTAAACAATCTCCAATATTTTCCTCCATGGGGTTCGGCCAAACTTCATGGCCGAACCCTATGGTTCTTTTGTTTCATAAAAATAAAATTAAACAAACAATTAAATACTAACCTCTTTTTAATCCTTGCTCTTCTAATTTTCTTTTCCTTTCCCTTTGATTTTCTCCAAACAAGAACTCCTTCTTGTTGCTGCCCTTTCTTCTCTTGTTCTTGGCGTGGAAGAGAATGATGAATTGAGAGAGGGAGAGAGAGGAATAAACTCAACAATAAAGGATGTCAAAACCGTGTATCCCTCTTGATCTTTCCTTTTATAGCCTTTCCTAATTCCACATTAGAAAGTTCTTAAGATAAGCAACCCTTAGCCGTGCGCCCCTTGTGTTCCCCATTATTACACATATACTATATTTTAGCGTAGTTTCGACCTTGTTAACTTCTGAATCAGAAAAAGTGGTAGACTGTAAAGTTGTATTCCTTGAAGTCTTCTTTCCAACGAAAAAAGAATAAAAGAAATCGGATATTGGAGTGAAATGTTATAACCAAAACACTGGACATATGTCAAACCTTCCTTATTTAACCATGGCCGACTTTCCCTTTTTAATTAGCCATAGCCGACTTTCCCTTGTCTTATTTAGCCATTGCCGACCTCTCCTTCTTAATTTACAACCTTCCCTTTAACTGTAATAAATAAGTACTATGTGTATAACCTTAATCATAATCCAAATAATCTTTTAATTTAATTTAAGACAATCTACCTTCCCTTTTAGAATATCCTATGCGCATAATATGGATATTATTATCCAAATTTCGGCCAGGTTTAATATTTTATTTATTTCATAGATATTTTATCCCTTTTTAAATATCTAGCATATCATTATGGATTTAAAATCCCACATATCTCTCATGCGCAAAATCTCTAGGTTTCACATTCAAAATTTGGCCATAAAAATCTTTTGTTTAATCTTTTGTTTAAAATTAGATATAATTCATCACTAAATTAATTCAACCCATTTGTATTTAATAAAACCAATTCCAACATTGGTCAGGTCCTAATTGGGTCATGGCCCAATTCTTGATCCAAATAAGGTCCAATTCTAAAATCCACCATTTAAAAGAATAATTGTCATATAAAATAATAGTCTGAAAATCCGAGGTGTTACAATTATCCCATGAAAGAAAGAAGGAAATAGGAAGTACAGAGGATGAAGAGCCGATTAAAAAAGGCAGAGAAATCAGGAAGCTGCCGTGTAAGAAGGAAAAAAGATAAAATAGGGATTATGCACATACCTACCATCAGCTGAAATTTAATAGGACCCTTTACTTTCTCTATTTCCTCATGTCTTTTCTTATAAATAAAGCATGTACTCCATTAAAAAAAAAGTGAACCGAGCAAGGCATTGAAGGGGCTGAAACTTGGATGGCTAAAGGACAGAGAAAAATATTTGATTTCTTATAAGTCATTTATTTTATTTTCGTAAGTTCCAAAGATTTGTATTTTCTTATATTCTAATTTTTAAATGAAATTCATGGTAGCTTTATTGGATGTATGGTCTTCCAATTATTTGACATGCTATGATGATGGTTTTAATTTTATTTTAATTCTTCTTATTAATGTTATGAAAGAAGTTACTTTAATAATTATTCAAGGAAAAGTAGAACCAATGTTAGGATCGGTGGGACTCGACTTTTCCAATCTAAGGTTATTTTTAAGAACAATTTATTTTAGATTTAGAAAATGTAAGTGTAAATCCCTCTCAAGCCTAAGGCTTGAATTGAAAAAAATCTAATTTCATGTACGTCGTAATTTTTCTAATTAGAATTTTAATAAATGCTAAACTTGAATTTATATTTAATAATTTTAAAGGATTTCATAGTCTAGGCCATGATTTTATTTTTAAATGGGATAACATGCCGCCTTAGATAGTTCTCTCAATTCCATTGTAAACTATGTAAATAATTCATTATTATTGTTTTTATTTTATTCTTTTATTTATTCATAAAAATCCTTGAAATGATGGAACTATCTTAGAAATATTTTATTTGAAATGATGGAACTAAGAAATATTTTATTTATTTCCTAACTTTGCATTTTAAATTAGATTGAGGTTATTTAAATTCACTCCACCATTTTAATCAATTTTAAAATCAATGGTTTGTATGATAAAATTAGATCTCATATTTTGTTAAATTCCAAAGTTAGATAATTAATTAAATATTGGATATCTAAATCTAGAATTTTGCCAAGTTAAGATTATAACTCCATCTTTTAGAAAATTTATCCTGTAAAATCCAACATGACCTAAGAATGATCTGATCTCTTTAACAGATTGAGATCGTGGAAGATTAGAGATCAAATCGACTTTGATTTTATCTACTTCAAATCCTTTTTCAGAGATTATGTGTCCTAGTACTATGTCTGATTTTACCATGAAATGACATTTTTCCGAATTTAGTACCAAGTTCATTTCTCTACACCTGATTAACACAAGGGTCAGATGGTGCATGCATTGGTCAAAATTAGATAAAAAAGCAGAGAAGTCGTCCATGAAGACTTCCAGGAAGTGTTCGACCATATCGGAATAGATGCTAATCATGCACCTCTGAAAAGTGGTGGGAGCATTACATAACCCAAATGGCATACGACGATATGCGTACGTACCGAACGGACAAGTGAATGTTGTTTTCTCCTGATTCTCAGGATCAACATAGATTTTGTTAAATTCATACTCGCAAGCGCACGAACCATTTATAATATAGCAGTTAGTGTGCGAGGTCGAACCTATCGGAATTCAAGCAAATATATCCATAAAAATATTGTCATTGAACTATTTATTTTAAGAAAATTTAGAAAATCTTGGGAATAAATCTTAAACATGGAATTAATTATCTAGTCTAGGAATTATAATCTTAATTTAGAAATATTCTAAAGATAGAAAACATGGTCTAAAATTAGAAACCACATCTAAAAATAGAATTTAACAGTTAAAGAGATCTATTTTTTTAATGGAAAATCAAAATTTACCTAAATTCAATTAAGATGGTGGAATTAATCTAAAAATTACAAATAATCTCAATCTAACTTAGAACACAAAATTAAAATGCAATAAATTAATTACCAACCTATTTCACATTTTTTCAAAGAGTTTGTTTTTATAAACGAAGAAAACAAAAATAAGAATTGAAAACAACATATGTACATATTTAAAGTGAAATTGAATCAAAGAATCATGGAGGCTTTATTTTCCATATTTTAAAAATAATATCAAGGCCTAGAATATGGCGCTCACATTTATTATCTATCATGCACTCAAATTTTTCATCCATTAAAATTCTCAATATGAAATTTATGAAATCCATTAAACTAAGAAAATTCAAATCCGGCGTTAGGCTAAGTAGAATTTCCATTTGTAATTTCAAATCAAAAAGTTTTTCTGCTCTTAAAAAGAGCCGTAGACCAAATATATCATGTTCTATTTATCCTAAAGATTTTTTTTTCTACTTTCATTGAATAACTTAGAATAATCTCTCACATAAATTCACAAAAAGAATTAAATCAAATCAAATTTTCATCATACAAAAATAAATAAGTGGAAAACCATAACTCTAAGTTTTTTTCTACCTTTCAATTATTAATAAAAATTGGAATTAAGAATTACAATGCATTGAAACTTTGGTTTTAAGAAAAATCAAAACAACAAGACTCATGTAGTTTTCGAATTTATTATTGAAATTAATCACACATTAGCATTGAATTTAAGAAAAATAAAAAGCAAAGGACATCATAAAATTCTACTCTCATTAATTGGACTAAATTACAAGACAATAAATTAAACTTGAAGAACTTTTTACAAAAGAGTAAAATAAAAAAGTAAAAACACTAACCAACCAAAAACTCAAAAATTCTCCGATGCTCCAAAGTCTCAAGCACTCAAAACTCCAAATTTAGAAGGCAGATTTCGGTATTGCAATGGCAAAGCCTCCCAATTTATAGACTTTTGAAATGTGAATTTTGCAAGGCCATGTGGGTCCCACCTTTTTAGCCGATTCTGTAATTTGGCATGCACGGCCGTCTCTCCTTATTCACATCTTCTTCTTCTTTTTTCATTCGGTTGGACAGTCTGGCTGAAATAAGCGAGGGAGCACTATACATATGGGGTTAGAATTGTAACGCCCCACCCTTTTTCACTCGTTTTTTCTCGTAAATTCAGTGCATATATATTTTTTTTGTAACAGAGTAGAGTAATAGAGCGCGGGACGTCACGATGCGAGCGAAGTCCGAACTTCCAGAGTTCGACCCTTAACTGGCCAACCCTATATGTGTATGGACTCAGTCCAATAAAATGGTTCACACATAGCAATACCGGTTTGCGGAATAAAATCATAAAACTGCGGAATCATAATCATCAAAAAATGGAATCATATTAGAACCAAGTTCTAATTCATTCCGATAGCAAAGTACGTCATAATCATCAAACCAAAACATTCAACCATCTAAGTTATTACATTCCGAAATCCAAATACTCAAATACAAGTTCATGAGTAATTTATTTCAAAACATATAAACTATATCTTCCAAACTCCTATGCCTGGTCCGCCTTAGGTTCATTGTTTCCCTGATTACCTATATCACCAACTACAGGGTAGAAGTAGGGCGTTAGTACAACGCGCCCAGTAGGTATTCCAATTACGGCTAACCCATGGTTAGTACAAAACATATCTTATAATATAATGATATCAAAACCATATAAATCCATGCCATGCAATGATGACAAATATGCAATGAGTCACACCCATCACCTATACATAAAGTGTGCCTACCACATAGGTCTTTCGGTCTCCCTGACGGAGTGTGGACCCTCCGAAAATCTTCTTGATGGAAATCACATCAAGGTGTTGCACATAGGTTTTTCGGACGCCCCTTCGGTTATAAATCCTCCACCCCATGCCATGCATGAGATGCCAATGAAACACATGCTATTTTATAACATAACATAGCATTGAAAATCATCATATTGAAAACTCGTCCAACACATGCTCTTTATATAAATAAACTTAGCATGTAAAATCATCTTTTGAAACATAATTGGCCCATGTTATTTTAAACTATTAAACATAGCATTCGATATTCAATATAATAAAACATATCCTTGAAAACATATTTTCATCAAACATAATATAAAAACAAAGTACATAAGCCATGGTTTCAAAGAGGTGGAATCCTACCAAAAACCGTTCACAAGTCTTTGCGTTTCCGTCCAAGATTCGATCACCGATCGCGCACCGCTTGCGAGATCTCATTACCTTATAATATAACAATAAATCAACATCTAGTCCCTCTTAATTACAAGGTTCTAAGTCCATAATAAGACCCCATGGGTTTCGGCCATACACCACGGCCGAACCCATGGTTTACCATTTTTTTTATACATATTTACAAAAATGGCATTGTTGATAATCCTAGTCCCTTTTCTTTGCTTAGGTTCCAAGTCATCCATTCATGCTTCCAAAGCACATAATCCCTTAAAATAATTCATGGGGTTCGGCCATACACCATGGCCCAACCCAATGTTTCTCTCATATTTACCAAAATACCATTGGTTTCCTTCTTCCTTTAAATCTTCCATAATTAGACCTTAAAATTTTCCTTAATCAAATAAGTTCATCAAACATATCTCATGGGGTTCGGCCATACATCATGGCCAAACCCATGGTTCTCCTACTTGGGTATTTTAATTACATTTTTGCCATCCCTTTCTCCATCAATTCATATCATACATTGTATCCTTTATTTTATTTTAAAACTACACATAACCTAACTCATAATGTAGGTTCATAATCTGATTCATAAATCATCCCTTAAACCATGAATTAAAAATACCTTTAATCCCTTAATTTAGAACATGGGGTTCGGCCATACACCATGGCCGAACCCTATGGTGTATAATCTCCAATTAATCTCCACCTTTCTATAATTGGAAGGTCTCCAAATTTAGATTTCACCTTCCAAGAATAGAACTTCCCTTTATAATCTCTCCTACTATCATTAGAAAGTTCTTAGTAGAATCTTGCCCTCTTGTGTTTCCCATTTTTTTTACATGTATACTATATTGTAGCACAGTTTTAACCTTGTTAACTTCTGAATCAGAAAAAGTGGTAAACTACAAAGTTGTAGCTCTTGAAATTTTCTTTCGAACGCATAATGAATCAAAGCAAGTGGATATCAGAGTGAAAAGTTATAACCAAAATACTGGACATATGTCAAACCTTCCTTATTTAACCATGGCCGACTTTTCCTCTATAATTAGCCATATCCGACTTTCCCTTGCCTTATTAAGACTTCCGTTAATTCTTATTAGCAAGTACTATACGTATAACCCTAATCATAATCCAAATAATCTTTTAATTTAATTCATGGATATTTCATCCCTTTTTAAATATCTAGCATATCATTGTGGATTTAAAAATCCCACATATCTCTCATGTGCATAATATGTAAATCATTATCTAAAATTCGGCCAAGATAACCTTTATTTGATTTTTTTTAACATCTACTTGGATATTTCCAATCCACTACTTGGCCATAATATCTTTTGTTTAAAATTAGATATAATTCATCACTAAATTAATTCAACCCATTTGCATTTAATAAAACCAATTCCAACATTGGTTGGGTCCTAATTGGGTCATGGCCCAATTCTTGATCCAAATAAGGTTTAATTCTAAAATTCACAATTTTAAAAGAGTAAGTGTCATATAAAATAATGATCTGAAAATTCGAAGTGTTACAAGAATAATAAGCCAGTTACTTTCCTTTTTCTCACTGTTTTCTTTCTTTGTTGTCTCCACTATTTGACCCTTCTTGTTGTGCAATGTGTTCCTTTTAGAATGACATGGGTGGCTAACTTTTGATCACCATGTGGGACACCTTCCTTTCCAATCTTCTCTTCTATTTTAAACTTCTTTTATTTCCATTCTGATTTTCACCAATCCTAATTCCAGTTTTCTTATCGTTGGATTATAGGATTTTTCTCTCTTGCCAATGATCCTAGCAGATGTTTCTTTCCACCTTGAACAGTCTTCTCCGAAACCTTCTTTCCTTGTTTCTTCTCTTCAATCTCACAATCCGCTCTCTTCTCTGGCTGCTCGATAGTTGCAATCCTGCTTCAGCTGATTGGAACAATTTGTTAACACCGCTCGTGTCTTTTTAGAATTTTTGTTTCGCTAGACTGCTCTACTTTCATGCTTTTCATTTTGACGGTGCTGTACAAGAACTGGTTGCTGGCTCATTTTTCTGCTAACTTTCTTCTCATTGCTTAATATGTTGCTGCAGTTTTCTGCTCTGTCCGATCCTCATATTGTTACTGAACTGCTGTTGTATTTTCTCTCTTTCTGGCTATAGCCGAGTCCACTGCTGATTCAGTTTGCTGCTTGAAACAATGGTGCACAACTGCTGCCTTAAAAAGATTCCTTGATGGATCAAATGTCAAAATTGTAGATGGTCGTGACGGATCCCCAAGAAATTGAAAGCTGGTTGGTTTCTCTCTTTTGTTTTCACTGTTCAATTTTTTCCCAAAGATTTTCACCGAATTCTTTTGCTTTTCACCACCCCTTGCTGCTTGCGCATTGTTTGGGATTGCTGCTCTGTCTTCCTCTTGGAATGCCGAGCTATATTTTTTATTTGTTTTTCCTCATCTCGTTCTTTTAAGCACCCAACAATGGGTGGTGGTGGGACCCTCTTCCCAACACAAGCCATTTCTCATTTGGGTTTCTACTATGTCCATATTCCATGTAATTCATTGACAAAGACTTCTCACTTAATTTCTAATGGGTTATTACGTTGGAGATTTCTATTTCACTTGCACTTATTCCAATGTAGTCAATTGCTTATCACACATGTACTCCTCTGGCTTGCCATTCTCCTAATATTCTTCCACATGCCCCCAATTGATTAATTGCAGTGTACTAGACTTATCACACATGTACTTCTCACTTTTGCCGTACATAGGTCTTTGAGAAATTTGGTATAAGAGGGAACTTGATTGA
The DNA here is from genome assembly GCA_022113865.1 of Chimonanthus praecox. Classification (NCBI taxonomy): domain Eukaryota; kingdom Viridiplantae; phylum Streptophyta; class Magnoliopsida; order Laurales; family Calycanthaceae; genus Chimonanthus; species Chimonanthus praecox. The sequence continues at coordinate 38,608,245 of CM039094.1, forward strand.
TGGCATCCAGTAGAGGGATATTGATAGACATGTTTAAATACCTCTAGTATGTCACCATAAGGAACTCATTTCTTTGTGTTCAACCTTTGAGGGTATGGAGCCCTAGGTACATAAGTTTTTCTAACAGATTGATCCGGTTCAATTTGGACTAGGGATGGACTCAATGAGTTATCTTCATGCTTGGACTGACCAGGAATCTGGTCATCTGTTGTTTAGGCATTTCCACTTTGTTATCAACCTGTTTTCCTGATCTTAAAGTAGTAATTGATTTTACATTTTTTGGTTTAGGTGATGAAACCTGATACTGTTCCTTTGGATTAGGAATAGGTTGATTGGGAAATTTGTCTTTCTCCTCGTCTCCTATCGCGGTGCATAGCCCTGATGCAATGTATCCTAAAAAAAAGGTCTACGTTGGGATGGATTGGATTGATAAGACTAATTTGGCTGGGATGGATGAAATGGCTAGTTTTGAGGTGGTTGGTATGGTTGATTTTAATATTGAGGGGGTCCATTACTCACTAAAGGTTGATTTTGTTGCCAATAGAAATTTGAATGGTTCCGCCAGTCAGGATTGTACGTGGTAGAAAATGGGGTTCTTTGCTGTCATGAAAAGTTATTGAGTGCATTGGCCTGCTCGGTTGAGCACTCAGTATTTGACACTGAGGACGGACAGTTCAGGACAATGTGTCCAAAGTTAGAACACAACGCACAAACCTCATTATTCAATCATAATGGTTGGTTTATCATCTGAGCTACTATTAATGCATCTATCTTTTTCTTTAGGTTTGCAATTACAAGCTTAACGTCAAAGTCATTGCTAACTTCACACAAACCTCCTCTCTAAGAGATTTGCATTGAACTCTCCCTTTTAGAGAAGTCCCATCGCTGAGAGTTTTCTGCTAAATTGTTTAAGAAATTCCATCATTCATTTTCATTTTGTTCAAAAAATGCCCCATTTTTCATAGACTCGACCAGAGTACGACTAGATGTGGCTAAGCCATCATAGAAAAATTGTACGAATCTCCAAGTTTCAAAACCATGATGAGGACATTTGTTCAATGTATCCTTGAATCTTTCGAATGATTCTCAGAATTATTCACCCTCTTTCTGCGCAAAGTTTGAGATTTCCTTTTTGAAGGCATTCGTTTTAGATATGGGAAAAAAATTATTCAACAATTTATTAACCAATTGATCCCATGTTCTGATAGAATTCGCAGGCAAAAAGTTCAACCATGACTTCGCTTTTTCTTTAAGAGAAAAAAGGAAACAGACGAAGTTTAACAGATTCTTCAGTGACATTTTGAATTTTAATGGTCGCAAAAATATTTAGGAATTGTTTGACATGTAAGTATGGATTCTCATGATCAAGGCCATGGAATGAAGGTAAAAGATGTAGAAGGGCTAGTTTAAGTTCATAGGTTGCATTGGTTGGTGGGATGGCTACACTGGAAGGTGTATCAGCTATGATCGATGAAAAGTAGTCTCTAAGAATTTTTGCAATTCTAGGTCCTTCGGCCATAATGATGTGGGAGGACTGTCTATGTCTAAGACTGAGCCTGACTGGGCTCCGGATGCAACGATCATTAAATTGACGAGCAATGTAATAACTCGAACAAAGTGATTGGCAGAATTACGAGACCAACGAGGTATACACAGACAACGATCATTCACGCTCAACCAAATATCACACAAAACATGCCAAGTCTAAATTTCGAATCTAACTAGAGAAATCGAATTTTATTGGTGACTAAAAGGACCTTAAAAGCTAGACATTGCTCCTAATTTTCTCTCCAAATAATCTATGTCTCCAATGAGTGTTTAACCACAAGATGGCCAGGTAAGTGGGAGAGCACTGACGACATCTCGTCCCAACTTATACTTAGACGTGCTCGACCTCACTCTTTAGTGATAGAACTAGCCTTAGACACCTTTCTTGAAGGAAAACTATTCATTAGTTACAAAAATTGATTCAGATTGAAAAGGTTCCTAATGAGCATGAAACCCTAAAACTAACTCAATGGTTCCTAAATTGGGCCATAGTTTTATTTTTGGAAAGTTTTTAATTTTTACCACCTAATTTGATTTTGGAATTATTATAAATTATTATAATTCAGATCCGGAAATGAGAGTTTGAATTATAATATTAACGTTTAAATTGTGTTAAATTGTAAAGGTGATAGAAATTTATAAACACACAAAATGGACTCACTGTTCGAGTCTGAAGCCTGAAGCCAAAGTTTGCAATTGGAAGCCAATGACCCAAAGTCCACCAGTATTTCGAGCTAGATAAAAGTCCAAGTATTGGATCCAATTCCAAAATACCAAGTAGGACCACTAAATTTCGTTTGAAGCATTGTGGAAGCAAGAATAAGAGAAAAAAATGGGATTTGGATTAACCAAAGTGAATTTTGGAAGGAGGAATATTTTGACACAGTTTCAATATTTTGACAATAACATTTTACTTTTATGTCCGATTGAATTTATTCTTGTTGCGTTGGAAAGAAGACTTCAAGGGCTACAACTTTATAGTTTATGAAATTTCGTTATTCGGAACTTAACAATATAAACATTGAGCTACAAGCTGGTGCATGTGTAGAAACACTGGATTTGCACCCTACTATCCAAATTAATCCAAAATCCCTAAAATCATGGTGCCTTATCTAAAAAATTCGACCATGGCTTGGAAAAGACAGTAAATTTGGGTAAATAAAAGAGAGAGAATGTGGGAGAAAGTTTTGGAGAGATAATTATGGAGAAATTCTCTCAAGACTTGCCTAATCAAGTTTCTTTTGAGCACTATACATAAAGGGGTTCAGGCATTGTAAAATTTGAATTGGAGGAATGAACTAAGGTGTGCAACGACTGGAGGTTGAGAAGACTAGAAGAGAAAGTAATATTCCAATTTTGTCTGTGAGTTCTTGTGTTTTTATTTTTATTTCATATCTTTGATGCAAAAAACTCCAAGGCATTGTAATATTAATTTCCAATTTAATTGAATGCAATTCATGCTAGCTTATGTAACGCCCTGCCCTTTTTCACTCGCTTTCCTCTCTGAAAATTAGAGTCTATTTTTTTTTTTTTTTTTATAACAGAGTAATGATAGAGAGCGGGACGTCACGACGTGAACTAAGTCCGAACTTCCAAAGTCCGAGCCTTAACGGGCCAACCCTATGTGTGCATGGACTAAGTCCACGAAAATGGTTCACACATAACATTATCAACATACGGAATAAAAATCATAACATTTGGAATTATAATAGAACCAAGTTCTATTCCATTCAGATAGCAAAGTACGTCAAGTCCTTAATCATCATTCAAATATCATAATTATCCAACAAATCATCCAACTATCTAAGTTATTACATGACCGGAAACTAGTTACTCAAATACATGTCCATAAGTAACTTTATTCAACATATAAAATAAATCATCCAAGCTCCTAAGCTTGGCCCTCCTTGCGTTCATCGTTCTCCTATTTTCCTGTGTCATCCACTAGGGTAGAAGTAGGGCGTTAGAACAACGATCCCAGTAGGTATTCCAATTAGGGCTAACACATGGTTAGTACAAAACATATATTATAACATAATGTCCAAAACCATATAAAACCATGCCATGCAATGATGACAAATGCAATGAGTCCCACCCATCACATGTACATAAAAGTACCCACCACATAGGTCGTTCGGACACCCCGACGGAGTGTGGACCCTCAGGTTTCTTCTTGATGGAAAAGCACATCAAGGTACCCCACATAGTTTTTTCAGACGCCACGACGGAGTGTGGCCCCTCCGGTTGCCAATCCTCCACCCCATGCCATGCATGAGATGCCAATGAAACATGTGCTATTTTATCATATAAACATAGCATTTAAAATCACAATTTGAAACATATCCAACACATGCTATTTTATCATATAAACATAGCATTTAAAAATTACAATTTGAAACATATCTTTTGCGACATGTATTCATCAAAAATAAGATAAAAACAACGTACATAAACCCATGGTTTCAAAGAGGTGGAACCTACCAAAGACCGCTAACGTGTCCTTGAGTCTTTCGTCCGGTAACCGCTCACGATCGTAAACACCTTGTGAGATCCCATTACCTTATAATATAATAACCAATCAAAACCAAGTCCCACTTGATTTACAATATTTTAAGTCCATAAACCAATCCCCATGGGGTTCGGCCATACATCATGGCTGAACCAATGGTCCCTTATTTTCATTTAATTACCAAATTGCCATTGTTCAAAATGATACCTAAAACATTCCTCATGTTTAGATTCGAAACATACATTCATAGACATCTAAGTTCACCAAATAATTCCCATGGGGTTTGGCCATACACCATGGCCGAACCCATGGTCTTGCACTTTCACTCTTATTTACCACTTTGCCATTGCCTCCAACAACTTATGCTTAGGTTCCAACACATAGGTCCATTCATTTATTTAAAGATTCATAACACTCCCAATAACCCTTTAAAATTATTCATAACCGATTCTTTTAAACATATTAGGTCCATACATGACCCATAAAAATTCCTTAACCACTTAAGTCCATAAAGAACCTCATGGGGTTTGGCCATACACCATGGCCGAACCCATGATATTTCATTTTAGCCCTTAATTACAACTTTGCCATTACCTTCATCACCTTAGGTTTAGATTCCAAAACATAATCCACCATTGATTCGTGGGGCTCGGCCAAGCACCATGGCCGAACCCTATGATGTCCAACTTTCCATTTTCATCAACTTCTATTATTAGAAAATCCATAATTAGCAAGTCCATAATTAGAAGGTCCATATTTAAAAACTTTCCAAATTCAATATCCACCTTCATAATTAGAAAGTCCCTAAATAGAAACTTTCTAAATTTAAAATACAACTTCCATAAATAAACTCTAGTGGGGTTCGGCCATACACCATGGCCGAACCTCACCCATAGAGACATTCCAAACTTTTCTATGTACTTTCTAAATTAATGACAACTTCCATGGGGCTCGGCCATACACCATGGCCGAACCCTATAGTTCAAGATCCTCTCTTTAAAAATTACTAATTATTGATCTTCCATTTAATCAATCACCATATTAAATCCATCTATATTTTTCCATGTCTTCATTTAATCCCTTCAAAAATCATATACCATTAACATCAAACTCTTATTTAAAATTAACCAATGACCTACCATGGGGTTCGGCCATGCACTATGGCTGAGCCCTATGGTTCTTTCTTTCCATTAAAACTTAATTCCATGATCATCCATTAAAACCCTTTTAACATCATCATATTATTCTATGATTTTCATCATTCAAACCTCCATTAAATAATCCATGTCCCTCCATGGTTTCCAACCAATAACCATGTCTTTCCATTAAAAATTACCAAAGCTCTTCCATGGGGTTCGGCCATGCACCATAGCCGAACCCTATGGTCCATCTTTTCCATTAACACTCCATGATTATTTCCTCAATTTTCTTCCATGGGGTTCGGCCATACACCATGGCCGAACCCTATGGTTCTTTTCTTTTAAACAAAATTTATAAAATACTAACCGGTGCCGATTGATTCTTGCTCTTCCAATCCTTCTCCTTTCTTCTTGATTTTTTTCCCAAAACTGAGAACACCTCTTGCTGGCTGCCTTCTCTTCCTCTTTGTTTTGCCGAGAATGAGAATTGAGATAGAGAGAGAATTTGGCTATGTGTGTAAGCCGTGCGCCCTTGTGTTGCCTCTCTTATATTAAGCTCCAATCGGCCAATCTTAGAAGGTGCTAAGATTGCAATTACCGTGAGCCCTTGTCTTATAAAACCTTCCACACGATCCTATCTTATCAAGATAACAATTCCCTTGTGCACCCCTCTTGTTGCCTTAAATAGAAGTAGCCGACCTTCCAATCTAGTCCTTGCCTTTGTGCCATGCGCCCCTTGTCTTTCTCTCTTTCGAGAGTCCTAATTAGAATATGACATGCGCCCCTCTTGCCTTTCCTTTATTTAGATATATTCTAACACATGCATGCGCATAACCTTGGATATGAAAATCCCTACACACAGCCAAGGCAATCCTAAAATCTTTCTATCCATACCTTCCATTTTAAGTATGTCAACGTGGATTGAATGTCTTCATACACGGCCATGAAATCTATATTTAATATTTCTTAGACAAATTGCATTATCATTTAATTCAAGCCCCATTTAATTTTATTGAAACAAATTCCCCAATCCGTTGGGTCGTAATTGGGCAATGACCCAACCCTTTACACATATACGATCCATATCTAATAATTCACAAATTAAATGGGTAATTTTCTTATATAGTAATAAATTGAAAATCCGGGGTGTTACAGCTTATTTAGATTTATGGTTTTGCCAATTGTTAAATATGTTATGGTGATTGTTTTTTATGTTATTTTAATTCTTTTTAAGATGTTCTGGAATAAATTTATTTAAGATTTTTCAAGGAAAGTAGAACTCCGTTTAAGATCGGTGGAATTTAACCTTTTCAGATCTAAGGCTTTTTTCAAAGAGTAGCTTATTTTTAGAGTTGCAAAGGAGAGTAGAAATTCGGCCCAAGCCTAAGGCTTGAATTGAAAATTTCCGACTTAATAGACATGATGATTTTCTTAATTAGAATTTTAATAAATAGAGAACATGAATTTATATTTAATAATTCTGGAAGATTTCATAGTCTAGGCCATGGTTTTATCTTTAAGTGGGATAATATGCCACCCTAATTACTTGTCTCAATGCCATTGTACATTATGTGAATATTTTATTATTTTTATTAAATTTTTAATTCTTTTCTTATTCTCTCAAATTATTTTGAACTAGGCTGAGATTGATTTAATTGCATTTTAATTTTGCACTCTTAAACTGGTTTGAGATTATTTATAAATTCTAAATCAATGCCATTGCTTTAATTAAATTGGATTTATTGGTTAGATTTTATTTAAAGATGATGATACTCTAATTTATGGATTAGTTTCTTAAAACTGGAATGCACTGTTAGGTTATTTCTAAAGATCTATATTTTTTAAATCACAACGTTTCAATTTCATTTATTTTGTTTTTACATATTGTTGTTTCCTTATGGGATCGGCCTCTCACTGTTAATATTAAATGGTGTGCACTTGTGAGTTATAAATCTAAAACACATCAACAAGTTTTTTGCGCCGTTGCCGGGGAATACTAACATCTTAAATGCATGAACAATTTAAATGTGTAAAGTAACTAGATTAAAAAAAAATAACACCCTAAAAAAAGTTCTATATGAATGCATGAGAAAAGTAAAATCAAAAGAAGGTGAGTAGGCATCACCTTAATCTAATATGCATATTTTCCAGCAATTTTTAAGCACGCATTGAAAAAAAACCAAAACAACATATCCAAGCCTTGGTGTGGTTTTAATTCAAAGAATGCATGATCCTAAACTAAAAGTGTTTTCCTAAACAACAACTAGGGAAGGAAACATAATATTTACATCTTAATCAAAAATTTTAAATGAGACAAGACTATAAAAAATTCAGATTAGGTTTCACCAAATTAATCTATAATTCCATAATCTCCATGATTTGACATCGCAATTAAATCTTTTAAAATTAGATGAAATTTCTAAGTCTAGAAAATTTTCAAGTTTGGAGATTTTCTAAAAATAGAAACTTTCCAAAAATAATTTTTTCTAAAATAAGTTATTAAAATTTCCAAAGTTAGAAGAAATTCTTGGAAAAGGAGGAAACTAATAAATTAGAAGATTTTAGAAAAATTAGAAAGTTCTAATTATAGTAGTTTCAATGTTTAACAACTTTTCAAAAATAGTTTAATTCAAGAATATTGATATTTTAAAAAATCTCTAATTGAAGGAAACTTTCCAAAATAAGAAATTTCCAATTTTAAAAATTTAATATTCTAAAATAACAATCTTTCCTAAATCACATGTACTCAATTTATTTATTTTTTATTTCCCCGGCAACAGCGCCAAAATCTTATTGTATCTCTCATCATTTTTAACATTTATTACTCGCAAGCATACGAACCATGTATAATATAGTAGTGTGAGTATGAGGTCGAACCCAAAGGAAATCCACAAAATATATGCTTAAAATAAATTAAATTGAATTGGTACCCTTTTAAAAAGATATGATTTATGAAATGTAGTTAAATCTATAAGTTGAAAAAGAATTCTAATATATGGAATTTTAAATTAACTTAGAACTAAAGGAAACAAAATTGTAAAACATATTGACAAGTTTGAATTAGATCGATCAAATTCTTCATCTTTTTATTAAAATGGTGAAACAATAATTAAATATTCCTCATCTCAAATTAAAATTACAAGTTTAAGAATAAAATATTACATGTCCAACCCAGTTAATAAGTCTTGAAAGAATTGATTACATAAAGATTACATGAAATACACAACATGAATAAATTGAAGAAACAACAAAGTGAAGAAAATGAATAAATTGAATCAAATAAATTAATAACATAACAAAACAAGAACAATATAAACAAACAGAATAAATTGACAATTAAAGTAAATAACATAACAAAACAAAACATATTTTACAGTTGGATTAGATCAATCACAACCATCACTGAACATCATATTAAAAATTATCAACTAACAGGAGACCTAGTTCTGAAATTCGTGTAAAAATCCAAATTTCAATTCAAATCATTCATCATAATTAAGATCCATATCCTTTAATTTAATTAAGTGACCCTTAGATCCTTAGATTTAAAACAATTAAATTCAAGATTGTTAGTGCCCCGACTTGCTGTTGTAATGACCCGTTCCGATTTACTCGAATTTTTTTTTTTTTTGAGAAACTTTTGGAACTCCGAGTTGTTTCCAGGATTTCGATAGTATTGAGGAGAGTGTGGGCTCGACAGTGGGCCCCAGTTTGTCTAAATTCGAGTCCGGGAAACTCGAATGGGACATTTTGGTAATTTTATAATTGTTGTTTAGTGTCATGAAAAATCGTTGAAAAGAAAATCACACATTTTTCTGATTGACGTTTGGTATTTGAGATTCTCGGGTTATCAAATTCATTGTATTTTAATCTTTGAAAAGAAATTTTAAAATCTTGGATTTTTAAGTTTATTATAAAAAAAAAGTTGGAAACTGAAATCCTAAAAGCCCATCAGGCGCGACACTGTAGCCGCAACTGCTACAATGCCTGTGCCTCCCTCTCTCACCCCTCTCTGCTGCGACTCTCTCTTTCACTCCCCTTCTCTTTCTCTTCATTCTTTCACCCTTCTTCCTCTTCTTCTCAACCGACCCGAGCTGCTCTTCTTCTCTTTTTTTTCCTCTCAACCGACTAGAGCCGCCACTGTGCCCCTTTCTTCTGCGCCTTACGGTGGACTTTTCGTCTGATTTCACCCCTCCTCAACCTGCAGCCGTTGAATCGTCGTCCCTGTTGCTGTCACAACCTTTTCTAGGTGCCTTTGTTTTCCCTCTTTCTCTTCCCTCTCTCCCTCTCACTCGGATTTCCTTGGTTTCCATGGTTCTCCACTGATTTCTAGTTGATTTTCCACGGTTTTCCCTATTTTTTCTAGGTTTCCTCTAGGTTTTCTCTGATTTCTCTTCTCCCCTTTCCCCTTTTCAGACTCACTCGAGTGACCGAGTCGACTCACTGAGTTTCAAGTCGACTCGGTTGGGCCTTGGGTTAACCTTGCCTTTGGGCTTGGGGTGAGACCAGGTTGCTCGGCCTAGGCGCGGCCCAGTAGACAAGTTCAGACCTGGCCTAGTTAGGTCCACTCCAGTTCTAACAGGCCCAGCTCCTCAACCCAACCCAGCCTTGGGCCTAGTCCTGGACTTGGCCCAGCTAGTCTTGGACCCTGCCCAACCAGACTTGACCCAGCCCATTTCTGGTGGGTCCAACCCATTTTTGGTGGGTCCAGCCCATTCGGCCTAGTCCATCTTCAAGCCAGAGCCCGTTTTCTGACACGACCCAGTTCAGTCCATTTTGGGCCCATCCCAATTTTAGGCCCATTTCCTGTCCAGCCTCTGTTTATCCCGTTTTTCTTTATTTACTTATTCGTGCTTCCTTATTTCAACAGATTGAGCTCCCTTCAAGCCATCAAGTAGCTTGCTCGCTTCGGATTTTCTACTCCACACACACGCTGTGAGGGGACTTATCACTACTTTAGCATGCATTCGCATTCTTAACCTGTAACTTTGGACATGGAGTGACCTGAATGAGACCATTCGTTATTAAGCCACTCGATAAGGGAACCATTGAAATGAATATGTGGCAAGTGATCCGTTCGATTACACCCATGTTAACTATATGCGATTAATGGAGAATTCTAATTGAATGAATGGTTACTTGATGCTTGGGAACTGTTGAAAATAAGTTTGTGTTTAATCATAACACATATATGATATTGTGATGAAAATAAGACAAGTGTTAAATGGATATTGAAAAACGATATTTGAAAGATGTCACAATGCATTGCATGGTCATGCATAAGATGCAAATGTAATCACTTGTTGAACATAGAAGTGTGTGTTTAAGCACTATTATGTGTTGTTCGCCGCATGATGAGATATGTTGTTTATATTGGTGTTATGTCAGAACGTGTTTGTGTTCTCATTCATGATCATGATACCATGTGCATGCATGGGAGGATTTGTTTGTGTATATATTCATGATGATAAGATGAGTTTGATTGTTGGGAGGACTTCCCCGTTAAACTCCGGTGGTCGAGACCCCCTTCCCCGTGATGCTCCGGCGGTTGAGGCCCCCATAGAGGATGTGGGTTTCCCCGTTGCATTCCAACAATTGAGGCTGTTGTGTATTGAGTGGTCTCCCGTTTGTATTTGTAACGTCCCGCCCTTTTTCACTCGCTTTTTCCTTTAAATTCAGTGTATATTTTTTTTTTGTAACAAAGTAGAGTGATAGAGCGCGGGACGTCACGATGCGAGCTAAGTCCGAACTTCCAAAGTCCGACCCTTAACTGGCCAACCCTATGTGTGTATGGACTCAGTCCAATAAAACGGTTCACACATAGCAATACCGACTTGCGGAATAAAATCATACAACTGCGGAATCATAATCATCAATATGCGGAATTATATCAGAACCACGTTCTAATCCATTCAGATAGCAAAGTACGTCATAATCATCAAACAAAAACATTCAACCATCTAAGTTATTACATCCCAAAATCCGAATACTCAAATACAAGTTCATGAGTAATTTATTCAAAGCATATAAACTAGATCTTCCAAGCTCCTATGCCTGGTCCGCCTTAGGTTCATTGTTTCCCTGATTACCTCTATCACCAACTACAGGGTAGAAGTAGGGCGTTAGTACAACGCGCCCAGTAGGTATTCCAGTTACGGCTAACACATGGTTAGTACAAACATATATTATAACATAATATATAAAACCAGGTAAAATCCATGCCATGCAATGATGACAAATATGCAATGAGTCCCACCCATCACCTGTACATAAAGTGTGGCTACCACATAGGTCTTTCGGTCGCCCCGACGGAGTGTGGACCCTCCGGAAATCTTCTTGATGGAAATCACATCAAGGTGTTGCACATAGGTTTTTCGGACGCCCCAACGGAGTGTGAACCCTTCGGTTATAAATCCTTCACCCCATGCCATGCATGAGATGCCAATGAAACACATGCTATTTTATAACATCAACATAGCATTGAAAATCATCATTTGAAAAACATATTCCATACATGCTCTTTATACAATAAAACCTAGCATGTAAAATCACCTTTGAACATAATCAATCCATGTTATTTTAAACAATTTAAACATAGCATTTGAAATCCATAAATAAAGCATATTCCTTGAAACATATTTTTATCAAACATAAGATAAAACAAAGTACATAAACCATGGTTTCAAAGAGGTGGAATCCTACCTAAAACCGTTCACAAGTCCTTGCGTTTCTGTCCAAGATTCGATCACCGATCGCGCACCGCTTGCGAGATCCCGTTACCTTATAATATAATGATAAGTCAACACCAAGTCTCACCTAATTACAAGGTTTTAAGTCCATAAACGAAACCCCATGGGGTTCGGCCATACACCATGGCCGAACCCATGGTTTACCATTTTTCGTACATATTTACAAAAATGCCACTGTTAGTAACCATAGTCCCGTTTCTTTGCTTAGGTTTCCAAGTCGTCCATTCGTGCTTCCAAAGTACATAATTCCATAAAATAATTCATGGGGTTCGGCCATACACCATGGCCGAACCCAATGTCTAACATTCTCTCATATTTACGAAAATGCCATTGGTTTCCTTCTTCCTTTAAATCTTCCATAATTAGACCTTAAAATATTCCTTAATCAAATAAGTTCATCAAACATAACACATGGGGTTCGGCCATACATCATGGCCGAACCCATGGTTCTCCTACTTTGGTATCTTAATTACATTTTTGCCATTCCCTTCTCCATCATTTCTTATCATACACTATACCCTTTTATTTTATTTAAAACTACACATAACTTAACTCATGACTTAGGTTCATAATCTGATTTATAAACCAGCCCTTAAACCATAATTTAAATACACCTTTAGTCCCTTAATTTAGACCATGGGGTTCGGCCATACACCATGGCCGAACCCAATGGTGCATACTTTTCAATTAATCCCTACCTTTCCATAATTGGAAGGTCTCCAAATTTAGATTTCACCTTCCAAGAGTAGAACTTCCCTTTATTAATCTCCCCTTCTATCATTAGAAGGTTTCCCTATTTAACTTACCAAAATATCAACCTCCTTCCATAAATGGAAAGTTTTCTAAAAATAACTCTTCCTTCCATTTTTAACCTAAGGTCCACATTTAGAAGGTTTCTTAATTAAACACCAACCCTTATATAATTGAATATCATATTCCATAAATAACAAGGTTTCCAAAAACTAGGTTCCATAATCAAGCCTTACCTTCCATTCTTGGGATGGTTTCCATAAATAATCTTCATGGTCTTTAAGTAGATATTTTCTAATTTTAATATCTACTCCCAAGAATAGAAACTTTCCCAATAAGCAACCTCCTTTCCATATTTGGAAACACCTTCCAAAATTAGATGGCTTTTCCATAATTAACAACATCTTCCATAAATGGAAGGTTTCCATATATAGGTTCCAACTTCCATAAATGGGAACTTTCTAAGATTAGAAACTCCTTTCCAAAATTGGAGTGCTTTCCAATTTAGCCACCCCTTCCATACATGGAAGCTTTCTAAATTTAGCAGCCCCTTCCCTTAATTAGATAGTTTCCTATTTAATCTCCATTCCAAATTACCCCATGGGGTTCAGCCAAGCACCATGGCCGAACCCTATGGTTCATGATCTTAGCCATTGGTTTAGATCCTATCAAAATCGATCATCACATCCATAAAAAGTTTGGTGGGGTTCGGCTATACACCATGGCCGAACCTCACCTCTTCCTTTTATTATTTTGGATCCCAAAGCTTAACCACAAAACATCATGGTTCGGCCATACCAAGGCCGACCCAATGTCCATCCAATTTTTCTTTAATTATCATCAAACTCCTCCATGGATTTTCATCATTCAAATCATTATGAAATAAGCATGATTTTCCATGATCCAAGATCTAAAATATAAACCCCATCAATGGATCAAGAACACACCATGGTTTTCCATCTTTTAAAACCAATTATTTAAACAATCTTTCCATGGGGTTCGGCCATGCACTATGGCCGAACCCTATGGTTCTTTTGATTTCAAAATTCAAATTATAACATTAAACACTTAAATACTAACCTCTTCCTTGATCTTCTAATCTTTCTCCCTTCTTCTTATTTCTTTTCCCCAAACAAGAACACCTTCTAGTTGTTGCCCTTTTCTTCTCTTGTTTTGGCGTGGAAGAGAGTGATGAATTGAGAGAGGGAGAGAGAAGAATAAAACTTACTAATGGGTTGTAAAAATTGTGCAACCCCTTGGGCTTCTCCTTTTATTAAGCTTTCCTTAATCCCACATTAGAAATTTCTCAAGATAAGCAACCCTTAGCCGTGTACCCCTTATGTTCCCCGTTATTACACATGTACTATATTGTAGCTCTATTTAGACCTTGTTAAATTCCGAATCAGAAAAAGTGGTAAACTACAAATTTGTAGCTTTTGAAATCTTATTTCCAACACAAAAGAAATCGAAGCAATCAGATATTAGAGTAAAAAGTTATAACCAAAACACTGGACATATGTCAAACCTTCCTTATTTAACCATGGCCGACTTTCCCTCTTTAATTAGCCATATCCGACTTTCCCTTGCCTTATTAAGACTTCCTTTAATTCTTATTAGCAAGTACTATGCACATAACCCTAATTATAATCCAAATAATCTTTTAATTTAATTCGTAGATATTACATCACTTTTTAAATATCTAGCATATCATTGTGGATTTAAAAATGCCACATATCTCTCATGTGCATAATATGTAAATCATTATCTAAAATTCGGCCAAGATAATCTTTATTTGATTTTTTTAACATCTACTTGGATATTTCAAATCCACTACTCGGCCATAATATCCTTTATTCAAAATTGGGCATGATTCACCACTAATTTAATCCTACCCATTTAAATTTTAATAAAACCAATTCCACCATTTGTTGGGTCTTAATTGGGTCATGGCCCATTTCCTTATCCATATAACATTTAATTCTAAAATTCATAACTAAAATTAAATAAATAATAAACTGAAAACCCGAGGTGTTACAGTATTAGTAAGGAGACCAGAGTTATCGGAGGACCGTTGTGAGTTATGGAGGTGATGCCTCAGACTGTTAAGTGGGACCATTGATTAGTAGTATAGTTGAGTACTCATGTACGTAGAGGTCCAGCCTATTTTGATGCTCATTACTTTTCTTATATGTGATATATGTTTATGTTGTTGACATGTGATATACTTTATCTCTTCACTAGGCTGGTTAACTCACCCATAACCTTTTAGGTATCTCAATAGCGGAGGGGCTAGGCCGGCCCCTTGGGCAAGGACTTGGGGAGGAACAGTAGTAGTTAGACATTTTATGATCATACTTTTGCTTTAGACTTGAGAGAATGGTTTGTATAGACTCATTATCACACATTCGTTTGGATGACTGTATAACTGTATTAAATTGGTCTATGGTTGTTTGTTATGTTTCTTAGTGTTATAGACTTGTGATTAGAGATTAGGTTCATTCCCTGTGTGATAGGGTAGATTGAACCGGGTTCTGTTGTAGTGCGTAGACACTCTAAGTTCGTGTGGTGTACTTAATGCACTATCTTTCAGTTAGTCTGCGTGAGTCGTCTCTAGTGATGGATTCTCGCTCGATTTAAGTTTGACCAAAGTTTGATTTGCCTGTTAGTCGGTGGCAAGGTCAATCACTCGTTTGAGTGCGTGGGACACCATGACGTGGCCACGGGAGCTGTGGGAGATGGATATCTAGGTTAGGAGTCATGTTGGTCTTGCTACCTAGAGTGATTAGAGGTGTTCCTCGGTGGGACCCACGCTAGGAGAAGCTCTCATCTGGGAGGCACGTCAGTGGTATTTTCAGAGTGCCTTGGGTGCCGTGATGGTGTCACGGGGTCTTCAGACTATGTTTGAGCATTGTGGTTGTTATGTCTTAGATGCTAAGGGGGCATGATAGCCATTGAGGCTGCCTATGCATTGGCAGGGAGACCGTGGGTGATTTAGTGTGGGAGGGCATAATGATGCCTTATTACGACTCGTCTGATTGTCTTGATGACGTATGGTTGAGGTGGGTTTGTTCAAGGGCCAACGTTGAGAGGAGTAGACTATATTGTGGGTCTACTTTCTGAGTACGTAGGAGGCTCTTGTTTAGAGAGAGGCCACCGTATGTGGGCCCCACTTGTGGTTATATAGTATGGAGATCAACTCATTGGAAATCTATGGACGTCTACCGAGTGAGTCAGGTTAACTCCGTAGATAGCGATGGAATTCCATGAGGGGTTAATGGGCTTGGTATGTTTGAGATATTAGTTAGTCCCGTTTTGGGCTTAAGATTGCAGGGAGTACCTAGGGGCCATGCCAGTGGTTGTGTGTCTGCTTATAGGACTCCCACGGGTCTAGTGTTATGGCTAGAGGTACTTGTGGGGGCTTGTTTAGGTCAGATTGGTAGGGTTGACCATTGAGACTCTAGCAGGCCAAGTGTATGGGCTGATCTTGTGGTATGAGTGAGTTGGGAGCTCAACGCTTTGAGTGGGGTACATGGGAGTTTGTTAGCTATTGACTGGTGTATTGTCCATTTCTAGTGTTCCCCCTCTGTTTATGACTTGAGTTTTGCTAGTTGTGGACCAGATCTGTGGATCGTGCGTTTTGACATTTGGAGTTTGCATTGGAGGTCAGTTTACGAGTTTTGGAGACGTCAGAGTTCGACGTCATCTTGGGATGGATTAGTAGTTATCCCTTCAGGTTATCATGAACTGTTGCTGTAGGCGAGTGATGAGTCAGTTCATCACGGTGGATGCATTCGTCGAGCGGCTTACCACTTACAATCTGAGTGTGGAGGAGTTGTGCAACTCGGTTGCTAGCTTCAATTAAGGGAGAGTCTGGGGTTAGCTGATGTTGAGATGCATTACGTGGTCCGGGGGTTTTCAGATGTCTTTCGGGAGAAGTTCCTTTGATTGCTGCCACGTCAAGAGATAGGGTTTGTTGTGGATCTTCTCCCCCGGCGTGACGCTTGTTTCGATTACTCAACATCGGGTGGTGCCAGTAAGGGTGTTTGAGCTGAAGAGTTAGCTCAGAGAGTTGGAGTCTCTTGGCTACAATTGACCCAGCGCCCTCCTTGGAGCGCACTGGCCTTGTTGACCAAGAAAGGGATAACTCTATGAGTTTGCGCTTTGATTACCGACCCAGAAACCCTTAGCTTCATTCGGCCTACCACTTCATCTTAGGGTGCACCGGCGTTGTTTGCTAAGAAAAAAGATAGTTCCATAAGACTGTACATCAACTATCGCCAATTGAACAGAGTTACAATGAAGAACAAGTAACCATTGCCAAGGATTGATGATCTGATTGGCCAGTTGAGAGGATCTAAGTGCTTCTCCAAAATAGACGTTTGTTCGGCTTACCATCGAGTGAGAGTGTGGGAGTGTGACATTAAGAAGATTATTTTTTGCACTCGTTTTGGACTCTTTGAGTTTGTGGTGATGCCATTTGGGGTGACTAATGCCCTGGCGACTTTCGTTACCCTAAGGAACAAGATTTTCAGGCCGTATCTGGACCGGTTTGTAGTGGTGTTCATCGACGACATCTTGTTATAGTCAGCACCGGAGGAGGGGCATGAGCAGCATATGAGAATTGTGTTTCAAGTCTTGGGGATCATCAGCCTTATGTGGAGTACAACTGGTGTGAGTTTTTGTTGCTAGTCCAATTCTTGGGGTACAAGATGTCAGCTGAAAATGTGGCCGTAGATTCGGCCAAGGTTGAGACAATTATGAGATGGGAATGACCGGGGAGTATGACTGAGATCCATAACTTTTGTGTCAGACAAAGCTTGTGAGACAGCCTTCCAGAGGCTGAAGGTGAGTTTGACTTCCACTCCAGTATTGGTAGTACCGGGGGAAAGGGGGGAGGGGGGGGGGGGGGGGGGGGGGGCGTGTTGTTGCCATTGCGGTCTACTATGATGTTTTTGGTGATGGTTTGGGCTGTGCACTGATGTATGATGAAAAAAAAAAATTGGTGATTTATGGTTTAAGACAACTTAAGGTCTGGAGACTTTACATATGTGGTGAGAGGTTCGAGGTTTTCTTAGATCATCTTAACCTAAAGTATCTGTTCACACAAAAGAAACTGAATATGAGGCAGAGACGGTGGATAGAGTACCACCTCGGTAAGGCGGACATAGCTGCCAATGCCTTCAGTCGCAGAACGAGGGCAACCTTATAGAGTCTAATCGGAGGATATAGACCATTTAGACCTTGCAACATGGTTATTCAGCTTGAGATTTAAGATAGAATTTTGAGATCTCAGTAGACAGATGAACAATTTATCACATTGAGGAATGTTGTGGCCCGTGGTAGTGGACCCTTTGGATGGACTGTGAGACGAGATGGTGGTTTGACCTTTCAGGGCAGGTTTTTTGTACCCATATCCAGGTATTGTCGCGAGGAGGTACTACAACACTTTCATCACTCCAGGTTCACTATGCATCCGGGATGCACAAAGATGTATCATGTTTTGCATCAGCAGTTTTAGTGGAAAAACATGAAGAGAGCAGTAGCTGAACTTGTGACTCGCTGTTTGACTTGTCAGCAGGTTAAGGTAGAACCCTTGAGACCCGCTGGTAAGTTGCAGCCCCTTCCGGTCCCCGATTGGAAGTGGGATCACATTTACTTTGAACTTCGTGAATGGTTTGCCGAAGTCTCCTCAGAGACATGATGCAGTGTGATTCAGAGTGGATCAATTGACTAAATTAGCTCGTTTTATTGGTATAAAGACGACGGATTCTCTTGAGACCTTGAGTTGGCTATATTTGACAAAGATTATCAGATTGCTTGGTGTACCTAAGTCAATTGTTCAGACCGGGACCCGAGGTTTGTCTCTCGGTTCTGGCAGAGCCTACAGAAGGAGTTGGGCAAACAGTTGTGTTTCAGTATGGCTTTCCATCCACGGACAGATGGTCACTCAGAGCGGACCATTCAGATCTTAGAGGATATGCCCTAAGCTTGTGTTTTAGATCATGGTGTAGTTGGAGAGCCACTTACATTTGATTGAGTTCGTCTACAACATAAGCTATCAGTCCAGTATCAAGATGGCACCGCATGAGATCTAGTATGATAGGCCGTGCAGATCACCATCGTGTTGGACAGAGACCAGTGATACAGTGATGTTAGGACCAAATATGGTCAGGAAGACTACAGAGCAGGTGAGATTGGTCAGGCAGAGACTGTTGACTACCCAGAGTTGGTAGAAGAGTTATGCTAACCAACAGAGGAGGGCACTTGAGTTTGCTGTTGGAGACCGTGTCCCCATTTGGGTCTCGTCCCGTCATGAAATTCAGAGGTTTGGGCGCCGAGGGAAGTTGTCGCCTCAACATTTTGGTCCACTGAGGTACTGGAGATGATTGAGGAGGTGATTTTTGGGATTAAGCTTCCTCCAAGTCTCGCCCGAGTGCACTACATCTTCCATGTTTCAATGCTTCAGAAGTAACATCAGGGTCAGTCGCATATGATTAGCTTAGAAAATGTGGAGATCAACGAGGACGTTACCTATGAAGAAGGACCCATACTTGTTTGGATTCGAGGGAGCAGAGGCTCCGTGGCAAGACTATCCGCCTGGTTTTAGTGGTTTGACAGTGTAAGGACAGTGAGACCTCTATTTAGTAGAAGGACACGACCCCGCCTTCTTTGAGACTAGAAGTATAAGTTTAGATTGAAATTTGAGGACGAATTTCCTTTGAGGGGGTAGTGTTGTAACAATCCGCTCCAATTTACCTGAATTTTTTTTTTTTTGAGTGATTTTTGGATCTCCGAGTTGTTTTCGGGATTTTGATAGTAATGGGGAGATTGTGGGCCTTGTAGTGGGCCCTAGTTTGCCTAAATTAGAGTTCGGGAAACTCAAATGGAACATTTTGGGTAATTTTATAATTGTTGTTTAATGTCATGAAAAATCATTGAAAAAAAAAATCACACAGTTTTCTAATCGACATTTGGTATTTGAGATTTTCGGGTTATCAAATTCACTGTATTTTAATCTTTTGAAAAGAAATTTTAAAAACTTGTATTTTTAAGTTTATTATAAAAAAAAGTTGGAAACCCAAACTCTAAAAGCCCATCAGGCCCGACACTGTAGTTGCAACTGCTACAGTGTCTGCGCCTCCCTCTTTCACCCCTCTCTGCTGCGACTCTCTCTCCCTCACGCCCCTTCTCTTTGTTATCTTCCTTTTTTCACCCTTCTTCCCCCTTTTTTTCTTCTTCTTCTCAACCGACCCGAGTCGCTCTTCTTCTCTTCTTCTTCCTCTCAACAGACTCGACCTGCCGCTGTGCCCCTTTCTTTCGCTCCCTATGGTGGACTTTTCGTTTGGTTTCACCCCTCCACTGCCGAATCTTGGTCCTTGCTGCTGTCACAACTTTTTCCAAGTGCCTTTGTTTTCCCTCCTTCTCTTCCCTCTCTCCCTCTCACTTGGATTTCTTTGGTTTCCCTGGTTTTCCACCGATTTCTCGTTGATTTTCCACGGTTTTCCCTATTTTTTTTTGGGTTTTCTCTGATTTCTCTTCTCCCCTTTCCCCTTTTTAGACTCATTCGAGTGATCTAGTCGACTCACTGAGTTTCGAGTCGACTTGGTTGGGCCTTGGGTTAATCCTGAACTTGGTCTTGGGGTGAGACCAAGTTGCTGGCCCAGGCTCGACCCAGTAGAGCAGACCTAGCCCAGTTAGGTCCGGTCCGGTTCTTTTTTTTTTAGCAATAATAAAAAAATTCATTACGAGAGAAAAAAAGAAAGATACATAGAAAAATGAAAGGGTCTAAAAGAATTAGACTAAAAGAAAAAGAAGACAACAGAAGAGAAAGTCAGAAAAGAAAAACGCCTGCAAACTGATTGTCGACTCCTAATTTGGCAAAATAATCCGCCACTCCATTAGCCGAGTGATCCACTTTGGAAAAAGAGACTCCCAATTCGCTTGCCAAGTCTTGCACCTTTCTAACCATATTAACCAATTTCCAAGGCGGGCGCCTCAACCCTTGAAGCGCCCCGCCCTTTTCCTCCCTATTTATTAGAGTATTTTTTTTTTTTATAACAACGGGAAGAGAGGGGAGAGCGCCACGACGCGAGTCAAGCCCGAATCCGAAGACCCGACCCTTGACTGGCCCAACTAGTGTGTGTGCATAATATTTTGCACACACTCTCATAATCCTGCGGAAATTTAAACATTTATTTCAATATCATGAATAGTCTACATATCTCATAGCAATAAGGAATCCCACATACTTGAGTCAAATTCAATACTAGAGTATGAAAGTTCAAAATCATAGTATAATTACATTCCCCAAAAGAATATCCTTAGTACATCACATTATTCTAGAATTTTCAAAATACATAAGTAGACTAAGCTCTCCGAGCTCCTTATTGCATCCATCTCGCTCGCATGCTACCATCGCTTAGTCCAATTTCATCTATATACTTCAAACCTGCAAATACAATCTGGGGGGGAAATTTATGGGCCTAGTCAACGCGCCCAGTAGGAATTCCAGTCATAGGATATGCACTTGTGTGTCGTAGAAAAATCGTACGTCTATATACAATTTCAAGATTTAAACTCACATTTCAAATTACACAAATCCATACTTCAAAACATATCATATCATTATAAATATCACATACTTATACTCTTATGATGAAAATATTACATACTATACTCATTGTGTTTCTCAAAATCTTGAGATATTTCTCAAAGTCAACGTATACCAAGATGTTCATTTTCATTCAAACATATTTCTTTTCATGATGAAAGCTTCAACATAAAGTTGTATTGTATACTTTTATCAAATCTTTATCATATCATATCATAATATCTTTTATCAAAGCGCCTTTTCTATATCATGGTATATAGCCCACATTCACTTCAAAATCCCTTCTTATCAAGAATTCCATAATTATTTTTATTTGATAAGATTATACTCAATAAGATCAAGTCTTAAAGCCTTTCATGAAATACATGCTCATTTCACAAGTCATTCTTAAAGTAATATAAACTCAAAACTTATGATGCAATCAAAATTATTTCACCATTCGAAATCACACACACAAATTATACCAATGCTCATCAATATATTATATGTCGTGCCATGGGTACCATGATCGATGTATGCCCTCATCATGCCCATGCATTTGTATTTTGACGACTCAGTTGAAACCACAGGGCATGTTATCCTCACGTATACTCATTTCAATTCACATTTCAGGGTATGATACTCCAGATTGTCATAAACTCAACCGGTCCCATCGGGAGACATTATTTCTTTCACGTGCGCGTACGACATCAAGGTCTGCCCGGGTCCATTCAGCACCTTGATTCGCTAAATCATAATACGACCCCAAAGTCTGTCCGGACATTCAGCACTTTGGTTCGTTGACTGTAACCCCCATACAATAATCATGACACTGAGGTCTATTTGGACTAACTAACCTTTTGTTTCACTCCATGCCTTTCCCACCCCATGTCACATGCATGAGGAGTATGAATGCATATGAATGCTAATGCTCATGCATCTCATGATTTTTAATCATTTCAAAAACATAGATCTCATTCTATTTTCTTTATAAAATACATTTCACAAATTTACACACTTGACATCATATATTCAAAATATATCAAAATACATTAACTCGGGATAACATCATTTTCCTCGTATCACAAATCTTGCCAAAATACTCATTTGATATCATATAGCAATAATATACATTTGATATGCATTTCCAAAGCACAACCATGATATTTTATATTTTCAAGACTATCTCATTCTATAATTCTAAATGATAAAATATCTCAACAATATATCAATTTGATATGAAAGTAATTTCATAATTATAGCAATCATTTAGATTTGCAACCGTAGTGCTTCAACGAAGTAGGAAAACCTACCTGATCCTAGCCGGTCAGCGAATGAAGGTAATCCACGAACTACTCGTTCGATTCCGGGCTTGCTTTCGGTCCTTCGTTCATTATCCACACATGTTACACAAGAACACATGATATCATTATTCTTAATTTAATTCAATGACTTTAGACTCTATATTTTATGTTTTATCTCCTAATTATTACACATGTAAAGTCTTACAATAAACCAAGGGCCTATGGGTTGTCACTGGAACTCACAATAAAGTCTTACAAGTCTGGGGTCTCGGTAGCTGACCCATCTAATATCTTCATGTAAACCATATTTCTGGAAATTCATGCAAGAAAACAACCACCTTTGAACCTTCTCCCATCTCAGCAACATGAATCTTAAGTCCTTTGATTTCAACATGTTTGTGTTGTATTTGCTCCATTTTTATCCACAATCGAAGATTTCAAATTGAAAGGCCTCCTACGGTACTGCTAATATTGGGCCTACTACTTGTATTTGTCATAGCTGTTAAGGTCTTCCTCATTTCATTTTGGTTTGTATTGAATATCTGACAGAAGCTCTCTAGCATTATCTGCCCATCAATCAAGGAGTTCCAGGAGACCAAATCTCTATCAGGCATTTCATCAAACAGTTGGATGCAGTCAGTTAGAGATTCATCCCCTTTTAATTCTTTCTTCTTCTAAATCCAAAATACATCAATCCCTAAACTTCTTATTGGGTCTTTATCATCATAAAATAACATAAATCCTACATACCTTATGGATTTGATGATTTCGTTGGTGTGGATCGAAGAAGGGTTCGAATTTGATTTGAGGGTTTTCCTCCTTTGTTTTTCTTCTTTCTTCGGCTTCCTTGTTCGGATCTTTCCTCTTTCTTTCTCCTCTTGCTTCGGATTTTCTTCCTCCTCTTATTTGTCGGACGAGAAGACAGAGAGAGAGGGGATTGTGTGAGGGGAAAGGAGAGAAGAGAAGGGAAGAGAGAAAGAGAGCGTCGCTGATGGAGAGAATGGCAAAGAGAGTATCGTACGGGAGGGAGAGAGGAGAGTGCCGCATGAGAGGTTAGGGAAAATGAAAGAGTAAGGGATCGGTGGGTTAGGGGATTAAAGAGAGAGAGAGAAAGAGAGTTTTTTTTTTCTCTCCTCTTGGTTGCCCTAAATTAAGGTCAGTGGGTGGTGTTGCATTAAATGCAAGGAGGGTGTTAGTTAGAGATCATGTCATCTCATATAGTATGCCACCTCCCCACATCATTAATTTATTAAAAAAAAATCCATCCCATTAAATGTTATTAAATTAAATCAATAACTTAAATAAATTAGCCTTAATCCCTTTAATCTAATTTTCAATATTCTCATTTAATTAATTACTCATCTTTCCACCCTTGTTAGCTAAAATCTATCATTCCCATTATTTATTAGCACTTTCATCAAAATCATGTCGTCTCATCTCTATCTTTAAGGAATGATTATCTTCATCTCTTCGGTCTAAGATTTCGGGGTGTTACAACCCTGATGCCCATTTGATAGCATTTGACAAATCCCCTTCAATGATGAGAGAACCATAACCGTGATCCTTCCAAATGATTAAAGCTTTTCTTATACTAAGGATTTCCGCCGCATTTGAGTCCAAGATACCGACCGACTCGTTGAACATAATGATAGTTTCTCCTAAATGTTTCGTAGAACACCGCCGATCCCTGATGGAACCGATTTTCCTCTAGAAGCACCATCAACATTAAATTTCGAAATACCAAGTGGAGGTGGTTCACACTTTAACTTCCTTTGAACATTCATGCATCCATCCCAAGAAATCATAAGATCATTGATTTTAAGGCCTTTGAATTTAGGATCCGCCAACAACCAACTAAACCAACATCATTTGGCTTTATGGAAAAGATTTTCCATAGAATAGGAAGCACCATTGAAGAGTCTAGCATTCCTTTTCTTCCATAACATCCACAAAATGACAGCCGGCAGCGTTTGCCAAGCACATTTCAATCTAGATTTCAACCTAAGAAGATTCCAAGCAACCAACAAACGATAACGGGAATACGTGAAGACCCAAGGAATACCAAGGAAATTGAATAATTTTGACCAAAGACCACTAGCAACCTCACAATTGACAAAGAGGTGATTGACATCTTCATGAAAAGAAGAACGAAGAATACATTTTAGATCATCCTCATCTCTAAGCATACCTCTCCTTTTCAGCTCAACCCTCGTGAGAATTTTCTCCCTTAAAACATACCAAGCAAAGATTTGAACTCTCGGGGGAGCCGCATCGACCCGTACCGAATTATTGATATCTCATCATTAGAGATCTGATTATGAGACAGATGCAACATTGTTTTGACTGAAAAGTTACCTGATGAGTCGCTTGACCAAAGCATAACATCATTTTCAAGAGGCAAGATATGGACCTCCTCAAGAAGACATAGAAGACTATTAAGGCTATCTTTTTCAAAGGATCTCAAGCTTCTACAAAAATCAAATTGCCAAGAGATTCTAACAGGCCCTGCTGCTCGACCCAACCCAACCTTGGGCCCAGTCCTGGACTTGGCCCAGCCAGTCTTGGACCCGACCCAACCACACTTGACCCAGCCCATTTCTGTTGTGTCCAGCCCTTTCGGCCCAGCCCATCTTCAAGCTCGATCCCGTTTTGGGACCGGCCCAGTTTAGCTCGTTTTGGGTTCAGCCCAATTTTAGGAATGTTTTCTATCTGGCTTCTTCTTATCCCATTTTTTCTTATTTACTTTTTCATACTTCCTTGTTTCAACAAATTGAGCTCCTTTCAACCTATCAAGTCGCTTGGTCCTTCAGATTTTTTACTCCACACCCACGCTGGGACTTATCACTCCTTTAGCATGCATTCACATTCTTAACCTATAACTTTGGACATGGAGTGACCTGAATGAGACCCTCCATTTATTAAGCCACTCAGTAATGGAACCATTGAAATGAATATGTGGCAAAGGATCCGTTCGGGTACACCCATGTTCATTATAAGCGATTAATGGAGAGTTCTAACTAAATGAATGGTTACTTGATGCTTTGAAATTGTTGAAAATAAGTTTGTGTTTAATCGTAAGACATATATGATATTGTGATGAGAATAAGACAAGTGTTAAATGGATATTGAAAAACGATATTTGAAAGATGTCACGATGCATTGCGTGTTCAAGCATAAGATGCAAATGTAATCACTTGTTGAACATAGAGGTGTGTGTTTAAGTACCGTTATGTGTTGTTGGTCGCATGATGAGATATGCTGTTGATATTGGTGTTATGTCAGAACGTGTTTGTGTTGTTGTGATGACCCGACCCAAAATAGTTGGTCAATAGCTTTGGGTAAAATTAGAGTGTAGTAAAATTAAGGTGATGATGTGTATATGTGTGTGTTTATTTTAAACTTTCTAAATTATTTTGAAAATACACTTGACTTAAAATTTTAGTTAGCTCTCATTGCACACATTTTCCCTCAAATAGTTTACACAATTGAGATAATTTAATTGGTGACAAATTATGTAAATAAAATAAATTAGTCATAAGACAAGTTGGTTTGGGTATTTAAAATAAATTATGATTTACCCAATTGAAACTTCACATACTCATTACATTTTTTTTTCCTTGTTTTAATTAAATTTTTGAAAATGACAAAATTGCCTATGCCTTGTGCGAATTTGGCATAATCTAAATTTGGGATGCTTTGGTCGAAGCTTAGCATCTCCTTTCTGCTCCCTTCTCTCATTGGAAGTTCCTATTATTCCTTTCTTTTACAAATTTTGCCAATATCAAATTCCAAGTTTATAGCTCCTCATGGGCCCCATGGGACCCCACTTAAAAGGCATCTCCTAATTCTAGCCGCTCTCGTTCCCTTTTACCACCTTAATTGATCCTCCCACGCAAGTAACTAATCCTATTTATGCACGGGCTTGGAAACCTGTGTTAACATATGGCTCAAATTAACAATCCTAAAGCAAGTGGGTCACCGATTGTATTGTTGATAACACTTACACGTCAATTTCTAGTTGGGACTCCTAATTAGTAGTGACTAATTTTAATAGGAGTCCAAGATGGAAATTGACTCAATACAATAATAGAAGATCTCCTTTGTCAATGTGTAGATATCTTGAGAAAGTATAATACTCAGCAGTTTCCAAATTGTGTTGGAGTTTGGAATAGAAACAAGCCAGCGAGTAAGTTGCTAAAGCCAGAAGACATGGACCGACTACAAGATTCTATATAGTGACGTGCTTGGGTCTCTCAAACGACACACACAAACTGAGAGGACACTGAATCTCCAAAGGCAGTCGTGTATTGAAGGAAGAATACTTGGACTGCTATATGCCTTCAAGAGTACAAGGGTACAGCTACTGCAACCAGTTAATGGTGTGCATAGAAGCAGCAGCCAGAGAGAGTTGCGAGGCAGCAAAGTCAATTACAAGCAGATTGGCGTGATCGGGATTTCACGCGTATTCGGTTTGGGTTATATTTAACTCAATAAATATATCTCTGGCCAGGTAGCATCCATATCCATGCTAGTTCAACTTTCTCTTCAATGGATAAGCATTAACCAAACCTTAGTATTCCATTTATTTTTGGTATTATAATCCTTGTTTTCTTTCTTCTTTAGTAATGACCCATTTAGAGATCACCGATCTTCATTACCTTTTCATTTTAACTTAGGTTCTAGCCAGACCTATGCTTGATTCATCATATAATCTTTTATATTTTTTTCCCATAATTAGATGGGTGATAGTTGTATTATCTTTTGATTTAACTTATGGGATTAAAAATATTTGAAAATCATCCATATTATTTAGAATGTTCAAAACAATAGTATTTGAACCTTCAAATCAATTTATATGCAGTACTTTTTGGATCTTAAATTGCTCGATAATGACTCGACTTTCCATACGAACATCACTTGCGTTGTGCAAAATTCTAGGTGAGGGAAAATAATAAACTATATTTTGTTGTGCATGATATTCTCTATTTTGTTTATGTG
The DNA here is from genome assembly GCA_022113865.1 of Chimonanthus praecox. Taxonomy (NCBI): domain Eukaryota; kingdom Viridiplantae; phylum Streptophyta; class Magnoliopsida; order Laurales; family Calycanthaceae; genus Chimonanthus; species Chimonanthus praecox. Next base: position 38,635,832 of record CM039094.1, read on the forward strand.
ATTGAGCAATGTAAAAATATTGCCTTATGTAATGTATTTTGGGAATATAATGTTGGACCTATGATATAGACTGGGTATATGTAAGAATAGTGGTTGTAATCCGGTGCTTACTCACAGTAATGCAAGGGGATATGCTAAATGTTCTAATAGCCATGAGGGGACTCAGTCTACCAGGATAGTAGAAAGTAGCCACTAGCATTGTTAAAAGGTCCAATAATTATGTTCGAATTGGATGAATGTTTTATTGACTGTTATAGAGTTATTTTTGATGTTATTGAGATGGGTCTATGATGTTGTGTTGTCATAATAATAATATTGTGATATGAATTATTACTATGCATGAGTGATATTGTTGAGATTGATTTTGATGTTTTAAAACATGTACATGATGTTTATGTAATTTGGGATCATAAAATCCTGCTTAGAGTATAATGTTGATGATGAAATGCATAACATGTGAATATAATTCATAACATGTGGCATGATGATATATATAGATGACGCATAGTAGACATGGCATTGAGCATGGCATCTTCATGTTCATGGGATGGGTATGGAGGTGTTGGCCATGATCTTTCATGATGACCATGACGGTGGTAGTTTCAGGCCTCTTTTTAGTGAGAAGTACCACACATGTGGTAGGTTTGGTTCTTAGGCCATGAGAGATCACGAAGACTGATATTTGGTGGTAGCTGTGTTTTATAGGCTTCATTTGATATGGGAAGTACCACACAGTGGTAAGGTATGGACCTCGCTTCGATGGGATGGCCACCAAATACAGTGGGTATGTTGTGGAGGAATGAGACACAGAATGTTGCATTGAGCATTGTGCATTGCATGGCATAGTGCATGGATATTAAAAGCATATTATTTAATCATGTTTTAAGATCATATTTATAGAGAATGATAGAGATATTATGTTGGGTATGAATTATTGTATTCCTTCACTGGGCTTGGAGCTCACACTCCTTACATTGCAAGTAATCCTCTGGACTTAGGATTGGAGGAGACCACTGATGTTTAGAGACTGTCAAGGATGCATATTTAATTTCTTAGTATAGTTGTGGACTCGTGTGATTGGTTTATTTTATTTGATACTACGTATTTTGAGAGATTTGATTGGTTAGCTTGAAATAATTGAGAACTTTGAGGATATTGATTTTATTTTATTTTATAGAATGGGATGTGAGTAGTGAGATTAAATGTGATGTTGATGATAGATGTTATTTATTTTATATTATCGATGACATTATGATTTATGCGATGTGTAAAATTGGGCTTGAAGGATTTGATGGCTTTAATTATTTAATTTATAATCTTAAAAAAAATATATATTCTTTTTCCCCAGCCTCAAATCTGTGATGTGAAGCCCGTTAGATGTGTTGTTACGTTGGGTGACACCCGTTCAGTCTGCAGTTAAGCAGACCACAACCCGTTTAGGCTGTAGAAAGGGGCGGGGCGTTACAGTTGTCATACATGATCATGAAACCATGTGCATGCATGGGAGGATTTGTTTATGTGTATATAGTCATGATGATAAGATGAGTTTGATTGTTGGGAGGACTTCCCCGTTACGCTCTGGTTGTCGAGACCCACATAGGAGATGCAGGTTTCCCCGTTGCTTTCCGGCGATTGAGGTGCTTGCTCTTCAAATTGGTTTCCTCGTTATGCTCCGGCGGTTGAGGCCCCCGTAGAGGATGTGGGTTTCCCCGTTGCATTCCAGCGGTTGAGGCAGTTGTGTATTGAGTGGTCTCCCGTTTGTATTAGTAAGGAGACCGGAGTTATTGAAAGAGCTTTATGAGTTATGGAGTTTAAAATTCCATTTATACGGTGCTAGAACAACCTTATTGACCCTAGAGGGGGGTGAATAGGTCAATCCAAATCCGTTGGTCCTTTTTGAAATTAATTTGATTGGTTAATTAAGTGTAATGGATATAACAATCAAGTGAGTGTCAGTTAGCAAATGTGATTGAACAATCAACACAAGAAAATAGCTCTAACCACAAACAAAAGGATACAAGATATATAGTGTATTGGTTCACCAAACTACATCTACTATTAGGACTCGCTCAACCTTGAGTTATCCCCAAATTTACTATGTGGGGACTTACACCCTCACAATTAGAGTAGGAATTCCACCTCACTCAATCGGTTGGGAATTCCACCCACCATTGTGCAAGAGACAACGCTCTAGAGTTTTTTATAGTGGTTCCGGAGCAAATCCCCCTTAATCCACTTTCGCTTAGCAAATCCCCCTTAATCCACTTTCGCTTATGTGAGCTTCTTGAAGATCTCACCCAATGTTGTCCGACGCTCCTTCTTGCAGCCGTCGTGTAGAAATCACAAGCTCAAGGTGATAAGGAAACTTGGTTCGACCAAAGCTTTCCTAGATTATAGATGTCTCACTTGCAAACTCAATCCGAAGATTGGTTGTTTATGATCTTCTCTCATCATCTTTTTCTCACTTGCAAACACAATCAATAGATTGGTTGTTTGTGATGTTTCCCACAAGAGTGTTGATCTTTCCTTAGAGTGTATAACTCTTTTCAGGTCAAGGAAGATATTAAAATGATCACACAACACTCATATTTATAGAGGAGTTTTAACAATCTTTCTGACTGTCTAGGACCGACAGGTCGGTGGCACAGATGGATCGATGTTCATATTTATTACCGTTTAACCACCCGACCGTTGCGCATTAAATGCACTCCCAATGGCATAATCACTTCTCGGTTGACATGTCGGTGTCGTCGATGGGTCAACAGTTATGGCACCGATGGGTTGGTCCATACGAGAGGCTCGTTCTGGTGCAAAGCATACTAGACAGTGGTTTTCATTTTAGAAACCTGTTACCTAGAACGACCTGTCACCCTATGTCGAGGGTCGGTCCTGTTACTCTCGATTGGTCATGCTCTACCAAGATGTGTTTTTTATCGAGAGCCCATTTGAGTTCACAGTCCATAACTCACAAGTCCTTTACCGACGAGTCATCAACGACGATGGGTCATTTAAGTTCATCACCGAGGGGTCGGTGCATACGAGACTCTCGGTCATAGGCATGCCCAGAATGATAATTCTAAGTTCCAAAACCTATGTCAATCTGGCCGACCAGTCCTTGACTACGATGGGTCGATCCTGACTTCAACGATGGGTAGGTGAGATACAACTGGTCGAGCTGACAGTGAACTTAATTCATATTTCCAAGTTCGCTTCCAATTCACTGTCTAGCTTCCTCTCTAGGTTTGTTATGTTTATTACCAACATATGCAACTAAGCCTAGGATAATCCTCTCTCAGGTGTTTGTTCCACCTAAGGTCATCTATGGCCATATACCTATTTTTTGTGATTGTCATACTGATGAGTTTTGAGCTTGGTGGAGCATGATCTTCTTCCTTGATCATCTTGAATCTTCAAGGTTCTTGGCAAATGCTTCTACTCGGGTCATGGAATTGACAAACATGGACTCGGCTAAGTCGTGGCACTGACAATATCTCCCTTTGTCAATTTCATACCAAAACCTATAAGCTAACCCAATTACAAGCGCACTCTTTATTATAACACATTTGAATATAAAATATTACATCAAATACTTGTATACTCAAATGGATAACAAGACTATGGTCTTCACATATCCTTGTTCAGCTTGCTTGTTTTTATATTTTCTTGTTTAGGCACAAAAGCATGCAACACTAGACAATCATTAGATGGGTTAGTCCAAAACATAAACTTCCATGAACTAATCAAGATTCATTCTCCTTGGTCGTTCCTTAGAGTGTATACTCTTTTCAGCGCAAGGAAGATAGTAAAACGATCACACAACATTCATATTTATAGAGGAGTTTTAATGGTCTTTCTGACTGTCTAGGAACGACAGGTCAGTGGCACCGATGGATCATTGTTCATATTTATTACCATTCATGTAACACTCCGGATTTTCAAGTTATAAATATTTACGGAAATTACCCATTTAATTTGTGAATTTTTAAATATGGACCTTAGATGGGTAAAGTGTTGGGTCATTGCCCAATTAAGACCCAACGGTTTTGGAAATGGTTTCAATAGAAATAAATGGGTAAGATGTGGTTATTTGGGTCAAGGTTAATATTTGGGTCAAAATGCCCAATTGGGACCCAATGGATTATGGTTAGCTTGGATGACCACCAATTGAGTTTAATAAAATTTAAATGGGGTTGAATTTAAATGGTAATGAAACATAATTATAAATAAAGAAACTTGGGATAATTGTTGCATGGCCGAATTTAAGATGTGCATATCCAAGAAGATTGCATGCGCATGGAAGATATGATGGAAAGATCTTAGGAGTTGCATGGCTATGTATGAGATATTGCTTGGCCGTATATGAAGATAGCCATATCCATGTTTATGCGCAAGAGATCTCTTTAAGAGGGGTCTTTTCTTGATTAAAGATGGCAAGAGGCAATTACTAATTTAAAGGGACCTTGGTATCTTCTAATATTGGACTGATTGGAAGTATTATTAGAAGAGAGGCAGCCACAAACAAGGGGGCGCACGGCACTAAGGCACTTGCTAAGTAGGGGAGCAAGACACCTTCTAAGTTGGGACCAAGGGAATGTTTTAATAAAAGAAAGGAAGAAGGGGCGCATGGCACCTTCTAATTAGGATTAAGTGGATGTTTTGTACAAGGCAGCAAGGCACATGGTAAATGCCATTTCAATAAGTTGAGACCATGTGGAGTTTTTATAAAAGAGAGGAAGAAAGGTAGTGCACACGGTAATTATATCTTAGCGTTGGCCGATTGGAATTTTATTCAAAGGAAGAGAAGGGCAGCAAGGGTGCACAATACACACAAAATCAAGACGGTGTTCACGGCAAGATTAAGAAGAAGGAGAAGGATTGGAAGAGCAAGAACAACCGAAGGAAAATCGAAGGAGTCGCGAAACCGGTAAATGATGTCTTATTTAGTTTAAAAATAAGGAACCCCATGAATGAAGATTGGTTATAATTTATGGAATTTTAATGAGGGAAACCATGGAAGGAAATTAGATGATCATGGTGTTCTAAATGGAAAAGGAGGAAACATAGGGTTCGGTCATAGTGCATGGCCGAACCCCGTGATAGAATATTGATTTAATCTTAAGTGGAGATTAAGGGATTAATGTTAATAATTTCGATTGGATTTAAAAGAGGAAGTATGGAACCATAGCCGAACCCCATGGAAGAAAATGAATGGACAATTATGTTGTTTGATGGAAAAATATGGAAGGACTATGGTAATTTAATGAAAGTTTGAAAGATGGAAACCATGGAGAGACATGGTTTAATTATAGATTTTTAATGATGAAAACTATGGGAGATGAATAAAATAATTTTAAGGGAAGGTGATGGACCATAGGGTTCGGCCATGTTGTATGGCCGAACCCCATGGAAAGAGATTGGTTATATTTTAAAAATGAGTTATCATTTAGTTTAATGGAAATAATGATTTCCATGAAAGAGAATTAGTGAACGATTATGATAATTGTAACTGATGTATGGTTGATGGTTTTTAGATACATAGATTGTTATTAATATTTTTTAGGAAGATGATTATGGACCATAGGGTTCGGCCATGGTGTATGGCCGAACCCCATGGAGTTGTATTGGTATTCTTTATGTTTGTTAGATTAATTAAAATGAACAGCCATAGATTAAGCAATGGCATGGGTGTGGACTTAATTGAATAAATGAGCAAAAAGGAAACTAAAACAAAAGGGGTGAGGTTCGGCCAAGGTGTATGGCCGAACCCCACAAATATGGTTTATGGACTTGGACATTATTGTAAATCAAGTGGGACTTGGTTTTAATTGATTGTTATATTATAAGGTAACGGGACCTCACAAGGTGTGTACGATCGTGAGCAGTTACCAGACGAAAGACGCAAGAATACGTTAGCGGTCTTTGGTAGGATTCCACCTCTTTGAAACCATGGGTTTATGTACATTGTTTTTATCTTACTTTTGATGAATATATGTTGCAAAGGATATGTTTCAAATTGTGATTTTAAATGCTATGTTTATATGATAAAATAACATGTGTTGGATATGTTTCAAAATGTGATTTTTAATGCTATGTTTATATGATAAATAGCATGTGTTATATATGTTTCAAATATGAGATTTTAAATGCTATGATTTGTATAATTGTATAGCATGCGGACATTTGCATCTCATGCATGGCATGGGAGGAATGAACGGTAACCGGAGACCCACACTCCGTCGGGGTGTCCGTAAAACACTCGTGGGGGGATACCTTGATGAGGAGCTTTCCATCAAGAGGATACCATGTATGAAATGTAACCGGAGATCCACACTCCGTTGGGGCGTCCGAAAGACCTATGTGAGGTACCTTGATGATGAGAATTCCTTCAAGAGGATACATGTGTTTGTGATGGGTGGGACTCATTGCATATGATAACATGGCATGGCATTGAATCGGCATTCGGTATGATTGGATCTCTATTATCATACACTGTTTTGGATACGATGCTTTATAAGTATGGTATGGTTTATTATAACTGGATTTGATATATATTATATCTGGATTTTTGGTACTAACCCATGTGTTAGCCTTACTTGGAATACCTACTGGGCGCGTTGTTCTAACGCCCTACTTCTACCCTAGTGGATGATACAGGAAATGAGGGTAACGATGAACGCGAAACGGGCCAGGCATAGGAGCTTGGATGATTTAGTTTATATTTTGATTAAGTTACTTATGGACTTGTATTTGAGTAACTAGTCTTCGGACATGTAATAATTTAGGTGGTTGGATATTTTACTAGATAATTATGATATGATAATGATAATTAAGGACTTGACGTACTTTGCTATCTGAATGGAATAAAACTTGGTTCTATTATTATTTTGCATGCTATGATTATAATTCCACAGCTATGATGTTTCTTCCGCATGTTGATATTGTTATGTGTGAACCATTTTCATGGACTTAGTCCATGTACACATAGGGTTGACCAGTTAAGGGTCGAACTTTAGAAGTTCGGATTTAGCTTGCGTCGTCACGTCCCGCTCTCTATCACTCTATGTTTATAAAAAAAAAAAAAATAGACTCTGATTTTCGGAAGAGAAAGCGAGTGAAAAAGGGCGGGGCGTTATAGTTCAACCATCGACCATTGCGCATTAATTGTACTCCCAATGACATAATTACTTCCCGGTCGACATGTCGGTGTCCCCGATGGGTCGACAATTATGGCACCGATGGGTCGGTCCATATGAGAGGCTCGTTCTGGTGTAAACCATGCTTGACAGTAGTTTTTATTTTAGAAACTTGTTACCCAAAACGACTTGTCACCCTATGCCGAGGGGTCGGTCCTGTTACTCTCGATCGGTCTTGATATACCGAGATGTCTGTTTTATCGAGAGTCCATTTGAGTTCATAGTCCAGAATTCATATGTCCTTTATCGACGAGTCATCGACCACGAGGGTTCGTTTAAGTTCATCACTGAGGGGTTGGTGCATACGAGACTCTCGGTCAGAGGCATACCCAGAATGACTGTTCTAAGTTCCAGAACCTGTCAATCTGCCGACTAGTCCTTGACCACGATGGCTCGATCATGACTTCAGTGGTCGGTGAGATATGACTGGTCGAGCTAACAATGAACTTAATTCATATTTCCACTTAATGTCATCTTTGGCCATATACCTGCTTATGTGATTGCCACACTGATGAGCTTTGAGTTTGGTGGAGCATGATCTTCTTCCTGGATCATCTTGAGTCTTCAATGTTCTTGGCAAATGCTTCTACCCTAGTCATGGAATTGGCAAACAGGGACTCGGATAAGCTGGGGCACTAACAGAGGTGATGCCTCAGACTGGTCAGTGGGACCATTGATTACTAGTATAGTTGAGTACTCATGTACGTTGATGTCTAGTCTATTTTGATGCTCATTACTTTTCTTATATGTGATATATGTTTATGTTGCTGACATGTGATATGTTTTATCCCTTCACTGGGCTGGTTAACTCACCCCTTACCTTTCAGGTATCCCGATCGCAAAGGGCTAGGCGGGCCCCTTGAGCAAGGACTTGGGGAGGAGTAGTAGTAGTTATACATTTTATGATCATACTTATGCTTTAGACTTGAGAGACTCTGGTTTGTATAGACTCATTATCACACGTTCGTTTGGATAACTGTATAATTGTATTTAATCAGTCTATGGTTATTTGTTATGTTTCTTAGTGTAATGAACTTGTGGCTTCATGAACGGGAGGTAGTTAACCCGTTTCAAAAAAATGCCTGATACCCATCCTTTTGTGATATTTTGGGATTTTTTTTAGAGATAACGGAGCTGTAGCAGGACGGGGCATTACATGCCGAGTCACCTTGTTGTCTAATTCGTGACCTCAGTGAAGCACTGCCTTCGAAAGATTGAAGCCAATGAATTATGTCTCATGTATTGAAGTTTCCAAGCTCATCAATGTATGGCAATCACACAGGTAAAATTGCCATAGATGACCTTAGGTGGAAGCCAAACCCTTAATGGACCTTTCCTAGGTTTAGTTGAACATATTGGTAAAATCATTTCAAGCCTAAGTGAACCCTAGACAATCACAGAACTAGAGGGGACAAAACTTTGGAAATCTGGTAAACTGTCAGGTTGACGAGTTGAGTCCACGGACCCCTCGGTGAGATAGGGCAGACCCATCGTGGTCATCGCCCAATCGACCGAATTGACTAAGGTTCTGGAATGAACAAACTGTCATTCGAGGTTTCTCTCAGGTAGATTGTCTCGTTCCACCGATGCATCGACATGGACATACCAACCCATCGGTGGCTACAACCCGTCGACCAGGATCAAGTTTGAGTTCTGGAAATTAGAACTCTAGGTACTCTCAGAATCGACCCATTGATGACATCGACCCATTGAGATTACCAGGACCGACCCATAGGTGTACCGACATGTCGTCCTGGGTTTGACAAGTTTCTGGATTTGAAATTCTGTCAGCATGGCTTTGCCCCAGGTTGAGACGGTCAATAAGAATGGCATATAGATAATAAGATCGTCGACTCGTCGTATACTCGATCCATTGATGACACATGTTATGTACCGTTGGAGTGTAATAAATGAACAACGGTCGAATGGGTAAATTGTAACATTTAAATTCACTGACACACCGGTGACACCAACCGGTTGGTACAGTTCATATTTGAACTTATTTGGTTTTGTCTATATAAGCTCTGAATTTGTTCTTTGTGAGAGAGGCTTTTGAAAACCAAAAACACCTGAGAAATTATTTGAAGTCTCCTCACTATCAACCCTCACTCTCTCTAATCAATCTTCATCTTGGAACATCAGTTCTTGATTGAAATTAAAGAGAAAGTAAGAATCAACTCTAGGATAGCTTGTGATTGTGCATACATTGGTATATTATCTACATCAAATAAGGTCAAGCAAGGGTGAAGTTTTTGAAGCACATCTACAACCAAAAGAGTTACAAAGGCAAGTGTTTCATTTAGTTTTTCATTTTTCACTTATCTATCATCTTGTAAAGTGGACTAGAGATGGTTTACTCTTGAAGCAGTATAAAAAATAGAGGGTTTACTCTAGGATAGGTGGTGGGTAAAATTCTCAATCAATTGGATAGGTGGAATTCTTATTCTATTTAGTGTGGGTGTAATTCCGCACTTAGTGAATTTGGGATAGCCCAAAGTTGGGTGAGTCCAACAGTGGATGTAGGTTTGATTAAACCAAACGACTATACATCGGGTGTCTATGTGATTGTTGGATTGTGCATGCTTACAACTTGAATAATTTTGTCATTCCATTTATTTATCTTTGTTAATCAAGTCATATGTCAAAGGACCGAAAAATTGGGGATTGTGTTATTCACCCCCCTCTAGACAATCCATTCTAGCACTCTGGGACTTACAATTGGTATCAGAGCCTTGTGCTCTTCATAAAGGATCTAACAATCTGAGTAAATCTTTGTGCTAGAACACCAATCATGAGTGCCAAAAATCTGATCCATTTTTCTCTATTCTTTTTACTATCTTTGAAAACAAAGAGAGAGAAAATGTTGGCCTCATATGAAAACGATGTATGGACTTCAATCAAAGATGAATTCATTGAAAAACTTTCCATAGATGATCCAGATTTACAACACCATCTAGATGCATGCAACTCTATATTTGGTCTTGCCTCTGTGAATTCTTTGATAGTCATACTTACAAACAATAAAATGATAACGAAATTAGGAAGGAAATGAAGACTACTTTAAATGTTGTGGAAGATTCTGAGTCGGCATCAAACTTGGAAAACAAAGTGAAGGTATGTCTTTAAAAATATTTGTGGCTTCAATTATTTCCTATCAAAAGGAATGCACTAGTGAATCAGAAGATGATGAAGACCATGATGACCTCCAAAAATCGTATAGTGCATTATATCTTGAGAGTGTGGAATTGGCTAAGAATGTTCACAAACTTAGAAGTGAAAATGCCAAACTTACAAACCTTCTTAAAATTGAGAAATTTGAGAAAGAAGCTCTCTCAACAAAATTTAAGAACTCAATTGATGAGATACTGAAGTTGAGAAAGAATGAAATTGATCTTCAAGGACAAGCAAAAGTGTGTGAAAAGGAACACAATAATTTGGTTGAAATGAAAAGATGCCTTGAAAATAAAATTTTTGTCCTGAGCTCAGATTTAGAAAAGTTGAAGCATCGTAGGTCTCAATTTCAAGATAAGTTCACACAAGGTGAAGAAAAACTAGAGAAACTTCTTAACTCCGGTAAAACTTACAATGATCGATCCGGGCTTGGATACATTGAGAATTCGAAAATCAAGACTAGACAATCTATCACATTTGTTAAGAGTCAATTACCTAATCTCTCAAATATATGTGGTAAAATCGGCCATTTCAAATTTGAGTGCATCGTAAAAAAAAACCATTTAAGAAAGTATTCAGTATCTTCACAATACTAAATCATGAATCATGAAAATCAAACGAAAAGAGGAAACAAGAGACATGATTTCCTAAATAAAAAATTGAAAAATATTCTAAAGAATTTGGGGACCCCAAGGCTTAAATATTTTCATAGAAAGCCTTACTTCAAATTGGGCCAAATCTTAGATCAAAAGGCAGTGAACATTACTCCTCCACATAAAGAGGGTTCCAAAGGCTAAGGGCCTCATGGTTCACAATCCCTTAAATGTTGAAAGGCAATCAAAATGGCATTTGGATAGTGGATGTTGCTGACACATGACTGGAAATAGCTCATGTATGTCAGATTTGGTTGAGTTCAAGGGGGGAGCCGTCATATTTGGAGATGGAAACATGGCCAACATAATTGGGAAAGGTTCTCTAAGTCTCTCATCTTCCGGTGTCATTAATGATGTATATCTTGTTGATAGGCTTAAACATAACTTGCTTAGTATTTCTCAATTATGAGCAAAATATAATGAAGTTACCTTTAGAAAGAATGAATGTCATGATATTCCAAGAATGGTGATGTTGTCTCGAGTGGCATTCTTACTTCTGATGATTGTTATGTCTTGGATAGTGCATCAACTCCATCAAACATAGTCGTTTCATGTCCAAAATTAGTGAGGCTGAACTTTGGCACCAAATACTTGGACATGTAAATTTTAAAGATTTGTCCAAATTAAGTGATTATATAAAAGGATTGTCCAAGGTTAGCCGATCCGAAAAGTCCATACGTGGAGAGTGCCAAAAGGGAAAATAAATTAGAGATGCTCACAAACATACCAATTTGATTGCAACATATAGACCTTTAGAGTTGCTCCATATGGACTTGGTTCGACCCACTCAACATAAAAGCGTTGGTGGAAAGAAATATTTTTTGGTGATAGTTGATGACTACACTAGGTATACATGGATGACCTCTCAACTGATTTTCCCCAAATCTCTCAATGGCAAAACCCATTATCTGTTCCCCTCAATCTCGCCTACGCTCCCTCTTTCTTTGCTTAATCCTCTGTAATGGCAGTAAAATTTCTAATTCCCCTCTCTATCTCTCTCTCTGTGTAGAGAGCGAAAGAGCACAACATATGTGGATTAATCCATTGATTTGGGGGGAGAAGAATAAAAGAGGAAGCAGGGCCTGCTTCCATGAACTGTTGGGTATTGCTGGGGTTTGGGTACGGCTAGAGTTATTCCAATGGCAAGAAGACTTAGAAAGGTGGAGAGGGATAGAGGCGGCTAGAATGGAGGAGGCTTCCATGAACCGACTTGATCTTTTTTTGTCAGATCCTTTTTGGAATGGGGGAGTAAAGCATTTACTGCAATTGTAGATTGGCTTGAAGATCTTGAGATCAAATTTTGTTGGATTTGTTCTCGATAGGCCAAAGGTAGTGGAAGCATGTGTTGCAAATGTGGGTGTTGGGCAACTTACTAGCTTTGTGTTGGTTGGACTTCTGATGGAGTAGGGTCCAAAGATATGGTGGTGCTTTTTACAAAGATAACATGCTGCTTTTAGTAGACATTTGCAGCAATTGGGACTATTGGCCGAATTGGTGTTATGAGAATACCTGAAAGCTTGGATAAGCTTGGTCCTTTCTGCAGAAGTTCCATCAACTGTGCAGTTATTCTGGATGCTACTCGAAGTAAAGACGTTAATGATCTGTCATCAAAGGACCTCTTCCTTAAAGACCCATCTTCAATAGACATCACAAAGCTTACTGTGATCATTTCGAAGATGCAGACATTGAGATTGTTCAAGTTCTTGCTCCAAAGGGGAATAACATAGTTCCCTTCAAATTAAATTACCCAGTCAAATTTATTCAAGGCTGTGAAAAAAGCGAAAGGTTAACATGGTGTCTGTGTACACAATTGGTGAGAAATCGGCTGTTTGGTCGTTATCGAAACACGTTGGAACTCTAAGAAAATCATTTAAAACAAGCACTTAGAGGTGAGGATTTCGGACACACTTTAATCCATCATTTAAGAGTTGCACTCTAAATTCCTTATTGATGCAATTGATGAGATTATTTATATACTTAGATGAAAATTTCATGACATGACATGATGTGTACGATTGATGAATCTATATGTTAAAATGTGAAGAATACAAACACATGCTAAGATTTACATACCTAATTATATTGCTTAATATATATCTCTTGATAAATAATACAATGTGAGTAATGTGATTAAGCGTTATGATTGAATGTGTGATTAATCATGAAGTGAAATATGTGGATAAATGCTACGGATTTATGCATTTGTACATGAAGAATTGTAGTTGGATGGGAAAAACCCAAAGTGGACAACGGGCCTCACTCACTTGAATCAGTGAAGTTGTAAGGGATTTAACTGTTACGATTATATGTGAGTTTGGATTAAGTGCTTGAAGTGATGACTTGACTCGTCCATCCAAATTTAAGAAATGGTATAGACTTGGTGTGATGTGTATAAGGTAGTGATGGATGCCTTTATCTAGATGAATATTTGATAGAAAGATTGATGACTACGCATGTAATGTGATGCTTATCATGTTATGCAAGTCCCATTAGTGTGATTGCATTTATCTTGCATTATAGGGACATGAGCATGAGCATGGTGCTAGTGTGATGGTGTTGGCATACGTGAGAGTACCATATGCACCACCTCATGTGGATGATTGTGTTGGCACAAGTGAGAGTACTGTGTGTGCCACGTCATAGAGCAACTGCGTTGGCATATGTGAGAGTACCATGTGCGCTGCGTAGCGAGTGCTGATGAGTACGACTACATTGGTATACATGAGAGTACCGTGTACACTGCGTCGTAAATGTGATTGCATGGCCATACGTGAGAGTAACGTATGTGCCAGGTGGGAGCATGACGGCGTGGGCATGTGTGGGAGTACCACCTACGCCTCGTCGTGTTCGAGATTGCATGCCCATATGTGAGAGTACCATACGAGCCATCTTACGAGTTGGGTTGGCATTGGTCATTTGAGTCAATCATGTAGAGTTGCATTTTGCACGTGATATACTTATATGATGATTTGTGATTTGGCTTATGTAAATGAATTGCCACATGCTATATATGTGATGATTGTTTATATACCTTGGTGGTGAGTAAAATGATATTCTATTGGTTTAATTAGATATCTTATAGTGCTAGTAGTGTGTTACTTTTACCTCACTGGGCTACTGTAGCTCATATCCTTACCAATTTCAGGGAACACCATGGAGGTGGGGTTTGAAGAACCCAAGAGGATGTCTAAACCAAGGAGAAAGTGGAATACAATGAAAATCTTTTACTCGATCTCCTTTATTAGAGAGTTTGAGAATTTCGTTATGTTAGTGCCCCGGCTGTACCGAGTCCCAATGTTATTCAATTCCATGTCTCGAGAAGAAGCACTTGCTAGAAGCTTGAAGACTCAAGGAGATCAAGATTGAAGATCATGCTCCACCGAATTAAAGCTCATAGTTATAGCAAACACAAAACACGTCTAGAGTACTAGGACCGACACCTCGATAAAGGACGACATGGCATTCTGGGTAAGACTAGTTTCTAGACTTGACACTCTGTCAGCATGGTGTTGCCCCAGACCGAGCCTCTCGGTTCCATGAATGTCGACCCATCGGTAACACAAACATGTCGGTCACATATAAATTGTGCCGCTAAAAGTGTATTTAATGCTCATCGGTCGGGTAATTGAACAGTAATATTTTTAGTCACCGATCCTTTAGTCACCCGACCTGTCAGCACTGGACTATCCTGAAAAACTGGTTGCCTTCTCTATAAATACCAATCTTTGTGCAACCATTTGATATCCTTTTGCAAATCCGTTGGACCCTCATCGTTATCAGTGAGCTTAAACAAGGGCCAGCAAAAGGATCACTCTCTCTTGTGCTTACACTTGGGAAATCTAGTACAACAAATCATAGTGATTGAGGGTGCAAGGAGGCTTGGCTCCGGAACCACTATAAAAATCTAGAGCGTAGTCTCTGGCACATGTGATGGGTGGAATTCTTAGCCAAATGAATAGGTGGAATTTCTATTCTACATGTGGTGGGTGAAATTCTCAGTCAAATGAATAAGTGGAATTCATATTCTACATGTGGTGGGTGAAATTCCCAGCCAAATGAGTAAGATGGAATTCCTACTCTAATTGTGAGGGTGTAAGACCCCACTTAGTGGATTTGGGGATAGTTCAAGGTTGAGCTAGTCCTAATAATGGATGTAGGTTGGCTAACCGAACCACTATAAATTTGGTCTTATGGTGTTTGATCATTGTGTGTTTGAGTTTTAGTATTTAAGCACTCTTTTCAACACACATCACTTTGCATTTGATTATCTTTATTTATACATTGTGCAGAAGATAATTAAGCAATATGCAAAGGGCTCTAAACTTAATTTGATCATTTAAAAAGCAGTTTATCTCACTAAACAAATCTCTTGATTAATATTGTCATTCCACTGCACTCAAATTTTAAACAATCAAGAAATTTGTGAAGACCGTGGAAACTGGGATTGACATATTCACCCCCCCTCCTTCCTCTATGGTCAATCGTGTTCTAGCACCAAAGGGAGAACTTTCACGTTAGAATTGAAATATTATACTTGTGTATCCATGGATTGTAATAAGTTATTTGGGTTAGTACATAACTCAATGTCTTTGAATGGAGTACGTATATTTTTTTTTAATAAATATTTTCTTTATGGTTTGACTAGTGATTTAAAAACACACGTGTACTGACAACTCAAATTCAAAATTCATAAATAATCTTAAATTACCATTAGCATCTCAAAGGGGATATAAATTCTCAAACATAAAGTTATCAAACTTCCTAGAATTTATTACAAAATAATCCTCAATGAATAAAATGTTAAAAATCAACATTGTTAGTGCCCCCGGCTTTGCCGAGTCCCTAATTGTCAATTCTATGACTCGCGAAGAAGCACTTGCTAAGAAGCTTGAAGACCAAAGACGATCGAGAATAAAGATCGTGCTCCACCAGGTTCAAAGCTCTTCGTCATGGCAATCACAGAAATAGGTATTTGGCTATATATGACTTTAGGTGGTACCCACACCTTATAGAGGACCATTCTTAGGCATAGTTGAACAAATGGTAAAACCATAAAGAAGCCTAGAGAAGAAGCTGAACAGTGAATTGGAACCCAACTTAGAAATATATAATTGTTTTCACTGTCAACTCGACCATTCGTACTCACTGACCCCTCAGTGGAAGCAAGGTCGACCCATCTTGGTCAAGGACTGGTCGGCCAGATTGATAGAGGTTCGGGATCAAAGAACTGTCATTCTGGGAAAACCTCTAACCGAGAGTCTCGTATGCACCAACCCCTCGATGATGAACTTAAACGACCCCTCTTGGTCGACGACTTATCGATAAAGGTCTTGTGAGTTTTGGACTGTGAAATCAAATGGGCTCTCGAGAAAACAGACATATCGGTAGGTCAAGACCAATCGAGAGTACCAAGACCGACCCCTCAGTAAAGGCCGACAGGTCATTCTGGGTAAGATAGATTTCTGACTTGAAATGACTGTCAGCATGATGTTGCCCCAGATCGAGACACTTGTATTGACCAACCAATCGGCGACACTGACTTGTCGACCGGGAAGTAATAAAGCCATTGGGAGTGCATTAATGTGCAATGGTCGAGTGGTTGAACTGTAATAAATATGAACACCGCCCTGTCGGTTCTGAACAGTCAGAAAAATCGTTAAGACTCCTCTATAAATATGAGTGTTGGGTGATCGTTTTACTATCTTTTTGGATCTGAGAAGAGTTATATACTCTAAGGAACGACCAACACTCTTTTAGTGAGAATCATAAACAACAGTTCTATTGATTAAGTTTGAAAGTGAGAAAGAGAGAAGACGCATAAACTAGGAAACCTGTGGTGAAACCATTTTCATTGTCACCCCGAGATTGTGATTGCTCTACGAAAGCTACGAGAAGGAGCGTCGGCACACATTGGTGGGATATTCAAGAAGCACACATCAGCGATAAAAACCTTCAAAGGCAAATGCTTCTTGGTTTTAATTTTATTTTAAAACCTTTGACGGGAAAGTGGATTAAGGGGGATTTGCTCTAGAACCACTATAAAAAACCTCTAGAGCGTCGTCTCTAGAACAATGGTGGGTGGAATTCTCAACCGATTGGGTAGGTGGAATTCCTATTCTACATTAGTGGGCGAAATTCCCAGCCGATTGAGTGAAGTGAAATCCTACTCCAATTGTGAGGGTGTAAGTCCCCACTTAGTGAATTTGGGGATAGCTCAAGGCTGAGCGAGTCCTAACAGTGAATGTAGGTTGGAGAACCGAACCACTTTATATCATGTGTCCTTGTTCTTGTGGTGTTAAAGGTATTTTCTTGTGTCGATTATTTAATCACATTTGCTAACATAAACTCTCTTCATTGTTATATCCGCTGCGCCTAAGCAAATCAATGAAGTAATTTTAAAAAGGGCCAATGATTTTAGATTGACCTATTCACCCACCCCCCCTCTAGGGTCAATCATGTTGTTCTAGATTCCAATGGAACTATCAATTGGTATCAGAGCCTATTGCTCCGTACAAAGATTTAACCATCCGAGTAGATCCAAGCTAAAACAACATCGGAGACAGTCATTCCATATCCAAACCTCTTTATCTCGATGAAACAAATTATGCTTCATGGAAGGCTAAAATGAGAAGTTTTTTTGTTTCCATAGATTCGTCGGTATGGGATATTGTTAAAACTGGATGGCAAGAACCCATGGAAGAAAAGACGGTAGGAACCACATCTACCGTGGTGATGACGCCCAAACCTTATAGTTCTTGGTCCCTTGTTGAGAAGGTTGTAACACCCCGCATTTTCAAGTTATTAATTTATATGAAAATTATCCATTTAAATTGTGAATTTTTAGTTATGGATCTTATATGGGTAATGTGTTGGGTATTTGCCCAATTAAGACCCAACGGATTGTGAAGATGGTTTCAATTTAAATTAAATGGGTAGAATTAATTTAGTAATGCATTATGTCGAAAATTAAATAAAAGATTATGCATGGCCGAATATTGGATTTGCATATCCAAGAAGATGTTTAAAAAATTAAATAAGGATTGCATGGCCGTGTACGGGATATTGTATGGCCGAATGTGAGATTTTTATACCCAAGTTAATGCGCATAGATCATTTAAAAAAAAAAAAAAGAGGTGTCCTTTCCTTGTTAGGTAAGGCAAGAGGGGCGCATGACATGTTATTTTTAGAACTCTCTAAAGTGGGAAACCATGGTCGACAATTGCTATCTTAAAAGGATTGAGTGGAATAATAAAAGGAGAGATACAAGGGGCGCACGGCCCTAAGGGGAAATTGTATCTAAAGCACCTTCTAAACTAGGATCAAGAGGGAGTTATTAAAAAGAAAGAGGATCAAGGGCGTACAACACATACCATAGCCGAATTTTCCCTATCTCAATTCTCATTCTCAGCAAGGCAAAGAGGAAGAGAAGGCAGCAAGAGGTGTTCTCGGCTTGGGAAAAATCAAGAAGAACGGAGAAGGATTGGAAGAGCAAAAATCAACCGGAACCGGTTAGTATCTTATTTGATAAATTTGTTTTAATGAAATAAGGAACCATAGGGTTTGGCCAAGGTGTACGGCCGAACCCCATGGAAGAGGATAGGGAGATGAATGTATGAATTTTAATGGAAAGAAAGAACCATAGGGTTCGGCCATAGTGCATGGGCGAACCCCATGGAAAGACATGGTTTATTTTTATTGGATTATTAATAATGAAAACCATGGAAGTTGTTAATAAGTTTATGGGGTTTCAAGCATGAAGATCATGGATTTATGTTTATGTTTTAAGAGGATTTTTAAATGGAGATATAGTTAGGGATGTGGGTAGGCCATTGCATGGCCGAACCATGATTTTATTATGGCTAGGATGTTGGATCAAAAGAATAGAAAAGAAGGGGTGAGGTTCGGCCATGGTGTATGGCCGAACCCCACCAACTATATTTAAGGATTTTAGTTGATTAAAATGGAAGAGGATTGGGAGATGATCATGATAATCTTAACGGAATAATTATGTATGTTTTAAAAAAAAATAGTTTAAATGGTTTAAGAGAAATTAAAGAACCATAGGGTTCGGCTATGATGAAGGGCCGAACCCCATGGAGGAACATTGCTCATGTTTTATAAAGAATGGTTACTAGATTAGAAAGTATCTAATCATGGACCTTGAATGATTAAATGGAGGTATTAAATTTAGAAAGTTTCTAAATATGAACCTTCTAATTATGAAGGATTGATAATTAGGTTGGAAACCTTCTAATTATGGAAAGGTGGATGATAAAGTTGGAAACCTTCTAATTATGGAAGGATTGATGATAATTTTGGAAACCTTCTAGTTATGGAAGGGTGGATGATAAAGTTGGAAACTTTCTAATTATGGAAGGATTGATAATAATTTTGGAAACCTTCTAATTATAGAAGGGTGGATGATAAAGTTGGAAACCTTCTAATTATGGAAGGATTGATGATAATTTTGGAAACCTTCTAATTATGGATTATAGATGAAAATGGAAAGTTAAACATCATAGGGTTCGGCCATGGTGCTTGGCCGAACCCCATGAACCAATGGTGGATTATGTTTTGGAATTTAAGCCTAAGGTGATGAAGGTAATGGCAAAGTTGTAAATACATGCCAAAATGGAGGATCATGGGTTCGGCCATGGTGTATGTCCGAACCCCATGAGGTTTATTTTATGGACTTGATTGGATAAGGAATTTATGTAGGGTCTAGTTATGGTAGATTTAAATGAATGAGGGAATCAATGGCAATGTTGTAAATATGTGAAAATATTGGACATAGGGTTCGGCCATGGTGTATGGCCGAACCCCATGGGAATTGTTTGATGAACATAGGGTTACATATGTTGGGTTAAATGAATGAATTGTTAATTAAAAATTAGACCAATGACAATTTGGTAATATCGCCTGAAAAATGATAAACAATGGGGATTGGTTTATGGACTTTAAATATTATAAATCAAGTGGGACTTGGTTATGATTAATTGTTATATTATAAGGTAACGGGACCTCACAAGGTGTTTACGATCGTGAGCGGTTACCGGACGAAAGACGCAAGGACATGTTAGCGGTCTTTGGTAGGATTCCACCTCTTTGAAACCATGGGTTTTTGTACATTGTTTTTATCTTATTTTTTTGATGAATATATGTTGCAAAGGATATGTTTTAAATTGTGATTTTAAATGCTATGTTTATATGTATAAATAGCATGTGTTTGATATGTTTCAAAAGGTGATTTTAATGCTATGTTTATGTTATAAAATAGCATGTGTTTCATTGGCATCTCATGCATGGCATGGGGTGAAGGTTTTGTAACCGGAGGGTCCACACTCCGTCGGGGCGTTCGAAAAACCTATGTGGGGTACCTTGATGTGCTTTTCCATCAGGAAGAAACCGGAGGGTCCACACTCCGTCGGGGCGTCCGAAAGACCTATGTGGTGGGTACTTTTATGTACATGTGATGGGTGTGACTCATTACATTTGTCATCATTGTATGGCATGGTTTATATGGTTTTTGACATTACGATATTATTATATGTTTTGTACTAACCATGTGTTAGTCGTAACTGGAATACCTACTGGGCACGTTTTTCTAATGCCCTACTTCTACCCTAGTTGATGATACAGGAAACAAGGGGAACGATGAACGCAAGGAGGGCCAGGCATAAGAGCTTGGATGATTTATTTTATATGTTTTTAATAAACTTACTCATGGATTTATAATTTGAGTATCTAGATTTCGGAATGTAATAACTTAGATGGTTGTATGTTAATTTTGATAATTATGATATCTGAATGATGATTAAGAACTTGACATACTTTGTTATCTGAATGGAATAAAACTTGGTTCTATTATTATTCCGCATGTTATGATTCCGCAGTTATGATTTTTTATTCCGTAAGTTGATATTATTATGTGTGAACCATTTTCGTTGACTTAGTCCATACACACATAGGGTTGGCCAGTTAAGGGTCGGACTTTGGAAGTTCGGACTTAGCTCGCGTCGTGACGTCCTGCGCTCTATCACTCTGCTCTGTTATAAAAAAAAAATAGACTCTGATTTACGTGAAGAAGAGAGTGGAAAGCCTCTGACCGAGAGTCTCGTATACACCGACCCCTTGGTGATGAACTTAAACATGCCCTCGTGGTCGACGACTCATCGGTAAAGGTATTTTGAGTTTTGGACTATGAACTTAAATGGGTAACGGTAGTTCAAGACCTATCGAGAGTACCAGGAATGACCCCTTAGTAAAGGGTGACAGGTCGTTCTGGGTATGACAGGTTTCTGACTTGAAATGACTGTCAGCATGATGTTGTCCCAGATCGAGACACTCGTATGGGCAGACCTTTCGATGCCACAATTGTCGACCCATCGACGACACCGACCTGTCCACCGGGAAGTAATAAAGCCATTGGAGTGCATTTAATGTGCAACAGTCAGGTGGTTGAATAGTAATAAATATGAACACTGACCCATCGGTACCACCGACCTATCGATTTTGGACATTCAGAAAAATTGTTAAGACTCTATAAATATGAGTGTTGGGTGATCGTTTTATTATCTTCCTTGAGCTGAGAAGAGTTATATAATGTAAGGAACGATCAACACTCTTGTAATGAGAATCATAAACAACTAATGTATTGATTGAGTTTAAAAGTGAGAAAGAGAGGGGGGAAATCATGAATAACCAATCTGGTGATTGAGTTTGAAAGTGAGAAAGAGATGAGAGACATAAACTAGGAAACTTGTGGTGAAACCAGTTTCCTTGTCACTCTGAGATTGTGATTTCTCTACGACGGCTACGAGGAGAGAGCCGTCACACATTGGGTGGGATCTTCAAGAAGCACACATCAGCGAGAAAGAGCTTCAAAGGCAAGTGATTCTTGGTTTTAATTTTATTTTAAAACCTTTGACCCGAAAGTGGATTAAGGGGGATTTGCTCTGGAACCACTATAAAAAATTCTAGAGCGTCGTCTGTGGCACAATGGTGGGTGGAATTCCCAACCGATTGGATATGTGGCATTCTTATTCTACAATGGTGGGTAAAATTCCCAGCCGATTGAGTGAAGTGGAATTCTTACTCTAATTGTGAGGGTGTAAGTCCCCACTTAGTGAATTTGGGGATAGCTCAAGGTTGAGCGAGTCCTAACAGTGGATGTAGGTTGGAGAACCGAACCACTTTATATCTTGTCTCTTTGTTCTTGTGGTGTTGGAGCTATTTTCTTGTGTTGATTGTTTAATCACATTTGCTAAAACACACTCACTTGATTGTTATATCTTATGCGCCTAAACAGATCAATCAAGTAATTTTAAAAATGACCAACGATTTTAGATTGACCTATTCACCCCCCAATTCCCCCTCTTCTCGGGTCAATTGTGTTGTTCTAGCTCCAAAGAGAACTTCCAAACATCATCCATTCAATTCAAATAAATGAAATAACAACTCAATATGTAGTGTTTTTAAAGCAGCATAATAATAAAGCTCTTCCTCGGGGTCCCTCGGACCCATCCGGTGTAACATCACTTGAAATTGTAAGGACGTGAGTACAAAAAATACTCAGTGAGAAAATATGTTTGCTACACACTCACGCACCCACATAATAATAATGTACGAAATGGAATATAAATAAGGCTATACTATCATGTCATGCTATCAATCTCATCAATGTGGACACATTGTCCACTCAAGGACACCTCTATGGAACGGGCTGTCAAATACAATATGATCCCTTGAAGGACATAGGCCACGACTTACAAAGTGGGAGATCTCCATAAAACATAAATAATCTATCTCACCCCACGTCCCTTCACCAATTTGGTGATTAAGTTAGCTCTAAGGTGATCGATATAACACTTACCAAGTTACCGCCCCAGTAGGGCTCAGAAGTATCTAACCTTGCGCGATATGTCTTACTCAGTTATTACTGCCCAAGTATGGCTCACAAGTAGTTAATCCTGCGTAATACGTCTTAATAAGTTAGTACCGCCCTAGTAGGGCTCACAAGTAGCTAACCCCGTGAAATACTGCACACCAAGTGTACAAAGTAGTCGTGAGAATGACCTACAGCTTGAAGCATGTGCAGGGCTATACTCCTCAATGACAAACACAAACAACCGTGAGAGCGACCTACAATGAGAAACATGATAAGAGCTATACTCCTTGACGGCAACCGAGGACCAAGTCCCATAGCCGACGCCAACATTCCAATAGGGTTTCTTAAATCTAAATCATCATCCTATCACACCAACCTCCTCTAGGGAGTGGGGACTACCACTAGTGGGGCCCAAACAAGGGAAAAGCACATCACCAAGTCCTATATACCCTTTGGGTCTAATCCCAACACTAATGATTCTCAATCTCATAATGCCTATTAACACAACATCCCATACTCTCTTCATAGATAACCTCCAAAGCACACATCAGTGAGTAATGCAAAAGGGATCATATTCACAATTACATAGGCAACATATATGTCATAATCACATCATAACCATAATTTCATAATGATAGCAGCATAGCACATTCCATTATGTTTCATGCATTCAACATAATTATCACGTTGGGTTATTTTTAGGGAGATGGACTACACACCAATCCTAAGATACACATATCGGGTTTATTTACACATAGTCTTAGTTCTGCAATATAGTCAACCCGTCTCATGGTGGTTTAACATCCTAAGTCTAATCACTCCATTTTCACCACATAAACACAATTAAATTCATCAGTAAGTCATCTCAACCCTTCACAAGGGTCTCCAACAATTATCACAAACCTCCCATCATCGTAACAAGATAATAGGCATGCTACAAATGACATAATTGAGAATTTATAATATTTCATGCATAGCATAGGGCACATCCATCCTATTTATCATGCGTTAAGTACATCAATAACACAATACATTCCCTAAATCAATGTAATAAGATACAAGCATTCATACAATCTGTGTGTAGCAATCCTCAGCTCGAAAGTTAAGATGTTCTAGATTGATCTTTGGGTCGTACCTTGATAGGTTCAGGATTCGAAGGCTCTAATCATGCCAAAAGAACATAATATACCATTACTAGTTCATGGATTAGGCCTAAACACAATTTAGAAGAAAACTCCAAAATTTAGACCCAAGATTTACCCCTAATTTGGTTTAATCCCTTCAATCTAGCAAAATCCCCAAATAAAATCTATAATCTTTCTCAGAAATCAATCATATTCCCTTTTTCCCCCAATTTCATCTCCCTAAGGTTTCCAAAACCCAAAACCAACACAGATCCATCTCATACCCAGCCCAAACACCAAAATCCCCAGTTTAGTTCCATGGATTTCCCTCCAATCGAGCTCTATTGGCTATCCAAAGCCTTATTCTCACCAAATCCCATTAAGTCCAAACAACAAAAGAAAAGGGAATTAGAGAAAACCATATTCTTACATTTTGTAGGAGGAGAAACCGCTCAAAACGACACTTTAGGGGGTGCGTGATCCATGAATCACACAAGCATGGGGCGAAAGTAGGTGGAGGAGGGGAGGAAAAGACTAGGGTTTGCTAGTAGGGAAAAGAGATAGGCTGCTGGGAGAGAAAGGGGATGAAAATAACCAAATTTCGTGCAAACAAGACCTTAAGTACGGATTTTAAGTTCTGTCATTGGTCAAACCAACACTATTCATTTTTTTTTTTTAGGGCTAGACCATTACAAGGAAAATCAAATGGGTAAGATTTGGATTTGGTATGGACGAATTTTGCACATGTGGTTTAGGGTTTTTGAATGCATGACATGTATGGATGAGATTGGAAGATTTCTAAATGGATGGTAGGATCCATGACCGAATGAGGTGTGAGTATCTAGGGTTGGATGTGGTGGAAAATTCGAATGGATCTAAGATGATCTTGCAAAAATCGTGTGAGGTGGCTACGTAATCCAGACATGCAAGAGTAGACGACAAGAAAAAATGTGATTGGCTCAAGTGAGCTGTAAAATCGTGTGTGAGATAATGATGGAGATAAAATTTGGATTAGATGACATGGAGATGAGCTTGCAATATGCGCATGAATGGGATGGAGATATGGTCGAATGGAGGCTAGGGTTTCCTAAGTGTAATGCATGGAATGAATGGATGGTATAGATTGAATGGATGAAATGAATGGTGGATATGACATGCACATGGCGTAAGGGTTTATTGGGCTATGGACTTGCGTTTAGAGCATTTGGGCCTCAAATGAACACCTTGGACTTGAACTTTGTGAGCTAGGACTGAGGCCTGGCCTCTTGGGATTTAACATGCATACTGGTCTGGCCCACTTGTAGAATGCGCATGGATTACTGGCCCTGGCCTAGTGTCTGGCATGTGGAGCATGGGCTTGGCCCAATGGAATGGGTCTCTAGCCCATGGATTTGGAATTTTAGATTCTGGCCTCTTGAATTGCAGCTTATCTCTCCGCAATTAAAATAATTAATTCACCACTCAAAATCTAAAATTATTGAATTAATCTAGACTTTCATAATTGGATCAATATTATTCAATTTACAATTGAAAATCCTAAAAGTAGTCTGAAATTAATTATTAAAATTCTAGGTCTTCCAATTTAAGCTCAAATTACTGCATTTATCCTTGTTTTTTATTTATTTCCTGTATTTTCAAATTTTATCTACAAAATTACAAACTATAGTAAATGTATCTAATATATATAAAATTGAAAGGTAACTGGTCCAATAATCAGGGATAAAATTGTCATTTTTCATGTCTCAACACAATGCCTTAGGAGCTGGAGTCTATGGATTCCAGAAGTTGTCCGCGAGGAAGACCATGTTTATATTAGTTATTTGCATGTTTTGGGAAAGCTTGTAAATATTAAATAATTGTGCTAGTTATGGCCAAAACCTCCTTGAACAAGTTACATGAATACATTATGGTATGTTAATGTATATTCAGTTGTTATATGGTATACGCTGGCTTAAAAGTTAAATCTGTCTCCCCTGAGTTAGACTGAGTGTTCAATTCCATGACTAAGTCCGACTGAGTCCTGAGTTGGCAATTTCTTTGATTGAGTCGTGTCTGTCTACGTGTCAAAGACGAACCTCTAAAAGTCCGAAAAAGTCAAATCAAGCTTGAAGCTCCAGAAGACGCTTCATTTGGAAGGCATCACACCGAAACCGTAAGAACTTCATGAATGCATACTGTTAGGGCCCCGACTTGGTTGAATCCCTATTTATCAATTCCATGACTCGGG
Source organism: Chimonanthus praecox (assembly GCA_022113865.1). Classification (NCBI taxonomy): domain Eukaryota; kingdom Viridiplantae; phylum Streptophyta; class Magnoliopsida; order Laurales; family Calycanthaceae; genus Chimonanthus; species Chimonanthus praecox. Next base: position 38,662,087 of record CM039094.1, read on the forward strand.
AAGAAGCACTTGCCAAGAAGCTTGAAGACTCAAGATGTTCAAAGAAGAATCATGCTCCACCAAGCTCAAAGCTCATCAGTATGGGAATCACAAAAACAGGTATATGGTCATAGATGACCTTAGGTGGAACCCACACCTAAGAGAGGAATATCATAGACTTAGTTGCATATGTTGGTAATAAACATAACAATCCTAGAAAGGAAGCTGGACAGTGAATTGGAAGCGAACTTGGAAATATGAATTAAGTTCACTGTCAACTCGACCAGTCGTATCTCACCGACCCATCGGTGAAGTCAGAATCAACCCATCGTGGTCGGCCAGATTGACATAGGTTTTGGAACTTAAAACTGTTATTCTGGGTATGCCTCTAACCAAGAGTCTCATATGTACCGACCCCTCGGTGATGAACTTAAATGACCCCTCGTGGTCAACGACTCGTCGGTAAAAGATTTATGAGTTCTGCACTGCGCACTCAAATGGGCCCTCGATATATCAAGACTGATCGAGAGTAACAGGACCAACCCCTCGGCATAGGGCCACAGGTCGTTCTAGGTAACAGGTTTCTAAAATAGAAACTACTGTCAAGCATGCTTTGCACCAAAACGAGCCTCTCGTATGGACCGACCTCTCGGTGCCATATCTGTCGACCCATCGGTGACACCGACATGTCGATCATGAAGTAATTATGCCGTTGGGAGTGCATTTATTGCGCAATGGTCGGTGGTTGAACGGTAATAAATATGAACACCGACCCATCGGTGCCATAGACCTGTCGGTACTAGACAGTCTAAAATACCGTTAAGACCCCTCTATAAATATGAGTGTTGGGTGATCGTTTTTACTATCTACATTGAGCTAAAAAGAGTTATTCACTCTAAGGAACGATCAACACTCTTGTGGGAAAGATCATAAACAACCAATCTGCGGATTGAGTTTGCAAGTGAGACAGTTATAATCTAGGAAAGCTTTGGTTCAACCAAGTTCCCTTGTCACCCTGAATTTGTGATTGTTATACGACGACTACAAGGATGAGCGTCGGCACTCAGTGGGTGGGATCTTCAAGAAGCATACATCAGCGAGAAAGAACTTTAAGGTAAGTGCTTCTTGGTTTTAATTTTGTTTCTTACAATGTGTAACCCGAAAGACTATTAAGGGGGATTTGCTCCAGAACCTCTATAAAAAAACTCAAGAGCATTGTCTTATCCAATTGAGTGAGGTGGAATTCCTACTCTAATTGTGAGGGTGTAAGTTCCCACATAGTGAATTTGGGGATAGCTCAAGGTTGAGCGAGTCCTAACACTGGATGTAGGTTGGCGAACCGATCCACTATATATCTTGTGTCCTTTTGTTTGTTGTGTTAGAGTTATTTTCTTGTGTTGATTGCTTAATAACATTTGCTAAGACACACACACTTGATTGTATATCCGCTGCATTTCAATTAATCTATCAAGGTAAAATTTAAAAGGTCCAACGTATTCTTGATTGACCTATTCACTCCCCCTCTAGAGTCAATCAGGTTGTTCTAGCTCCCAAAAAGGGGACTTTCAATTGGTATCAGAGCCTAGTTCTCGTTACAAGGATTTAACCATCCGAGTAGATCTAAGCTAGAACACCATGGGACACAGTTATGCAATATCCAAACCTCCACACTTCGATGGAACAGACTATGCCTCATGGAAGGCCAAAATGAGGAGTTTCTTTGTTTCCATTGACTCATCAGTATGGGATATTGTAAATACTGGATGGGAGGAACCCATGGAAGAGAAAATGGTAGCAACCACCAAAATTGTGTTGCGTACACCCAAACCATTTTCCTCTTGGACCCCTGTTGAGAAAGTTGCTCAGACAGTAAATGGGAAAGTCATGAATGCACTAAATTGTGCAGTTTCTGACAGTGTATACAGGCGGATCATGACCTGTAAAACTGTAAAGGATGCATGAGAAGTTCTAAAGAGAGCCCATAAAGATACCTCAATAGTCAAGAAGTCGAAACTTCAGATCCTCCAAAATCAATTTGACACTGTCAACATAAGGGAGGATGAAGTCTTCATGGACTTTTATTCCAAAGTTAGTGACATTGTAAATCAAATGTAAACTTTAGGGGAAAGGATACCTGAGGACAAAGTATGTACCAAAATTGTCCGGAATCTTGTTGAAAGATTCAAGCCTAAGGTTGTGGCCATGGAGGACAATAGAGATGTGTCCTTAATAAATATAGATGATTTGGTTGGTTCATTACAAACCTATAAACTACATTTTGAACAACCAAAGGATAAATCAATTGCCTTGAAATCTTCCCTAAAACAGAAAAGATAAAAGAAAATTCATCAGATGATGAACTTTCAAGTGATGAAATGGCAAATGTTTTTTTTTTTTTTTAAGAAACAAGATGCAGAGCACGAGAGCAAGAGCGAGAGACAAAGAAACTGGAGAAAGCCCTACCAATCCCAGGGACCAAAGGAAGAACCAGGAGGGGCGAAAGGATCTCACCGATGATGAAGGATGGCAACAACCGAGAAGGAAACCTGCTTGACCAAGTGGCGACTTTCGTTCTTTCACTCTGTTCGTTGGAAACCTACCGGAATCGATCACCAGTAGGTGGCTACGGGACATTTTCACTAGGTGGGGAACAGTCCAGGACGTTTTTATTCCACGGAAAAGAGATGCAGCTGGCCATGTCATCGCATTTGTGAGGATGAGTAATGGGCAGTACTTATCGGGGAGAAGGCTACAGGTTAATCATGCTCTCTTCCAAAGGGGATTAAATCACAGATCTGAGATGCTTCCTAACCCTAAACCCAGTGTTCTGATTCCGCCTCGATTTCCAAGTGCAAGCTTCAACAAATCCAATACCCCTTTTGGTACTCGCAAATGGACGGAAGTGGTCAACAACCAGAAGAGGGATTTTGCTAAATCAAAGGACGTTTCTGGCACTGGGGTAAGCTTTCCTCTTAAGACTTTCTCACCTCACTTTGATATTATGATCCCTTTAAACGAAGAGGAGGAGGTGCATGACTGGTTGTCCAGAGCTGTAGTTGTATCTCCGATCGGAAGACGATCTTCAGTTGAGATTTCCATGCAATTAAACAAAGAGGGTCTCGCAGATCATATGATCAGTCAAATTGGGGATAACTATTTCTTGATTGGCTTTAGATCAGAAGAGGCAATTACTAAGTGTCTGGAGGCCAAAACAAAATTGGGGCATTTTATTCTCCATGGAAGATGGACCCCTAATTCAATCTTTCAATATAGGAGGATTTGGGTGCAGTGTTGGGGTTTCCCTCTGGAGTTTTGGAAAGAGTCCTCAATTAGGCCCTTTGGAAGCAAGCTTGGAAAAGTCTTAGAGATTGATCAAATTAATCTAAATAGGGTTGATAGTTCCACTCTAAGGTTATTCTTGGAGCTTGATGTAGTTGAGCACCTCCCCCCAAAGGTTGCCTTAACCTGTGGAGGAAAATTATATTAGATTTTGGTTGAGACGATGGTGGAGCCTCCGGATACTAGTTCCGAGCATGTGTCCCAGTCAAGACCAGTCTCAGAACACTTGTCCTTCTCGCCGGTGAACCTGCAGATTTCATCTAGATCTCGTCAACTATCACATATCTCGAGGAGAACAAGGACAGCTGCTGTGCATGTAGGATCCACACTATCCAAAAGAGCAGGTAGGCGTATCAATGAGGGTGTCTCTTTGGGCTCGAGGCAATCAGCAAAAACAAAGGCAGCTAAGGTGGGAAGGCGTTGTTTGGAAAAGAGTTCTGATCTGCATTCTTCAGATGACCTTATTCAAATCCTTCGGGATAAGGATAAACATATTAAGCATCTTGAAAGGGCCCTTACCAGAGCCTATTTGTCAAGCTAGGCTCCTAGTCAAAATTCAAAATCATGTTCTAGATCGATCAAGAATTCTGTGGGCTCTCAACTTGAGGCTTCTAGTCCTTTAGCTAACTCAGATCTTATTCCTCAGGTTCCAATTTTGGCTCATTCTTCTCCCCTTAACTCTATCTCTCATCAGTTGGTGCAAGATCACGAAGTGCTAGAACAAAGTGAAATATTAGTAAGGAATTTGGGGACTGTTTCGGGGAAGGAAGATAAATAGGAATTTCTGGGTGTCACCTCACATTGTTCTCTGATTGAGGATTCTTTTATTGATGGTGAGGTGAAGAGGCTCCAATCTTGGATGGAGGAAAATAAAACTACAGTATCCGATCAATTTCAGGTTAATTCTAAAAAAGCTCGGGAGCTCAAAGATAAAGGTTATTCTGAGGTAGATGTTCTCGAGATTCTTAGGATTGGTAGTGCTTTGGGAGTGAACTTTGACGAACATCCTGAAGCATACCATCACCTATCTGTGTTGCAAGACTTGGATCGTTCTTACCCATGCTCTTCTCAACCTAGGTGGGCAGTAGGTAAGCCAAAGTTTCTTAACAGATCATCTTTGCTTAAGTTTCATAGAAAGTGCTCCTTCAAACTTTATAATCGAAAGTCGGAGCCTTCAGGAAGGAGTGTTGGGGATAATCATGTGTCCCAATGAAGGTCATCACCTGGAATGTTAGGGGTATTGGCATCAGAGAGAAGCGTGGTGCTATTAGAAGATTTATAAAGAAGAATAAGACTGATTTACTTATGCTTCAAGAAACAAAGAAGGAAGAACTTTCAGAGTCAATCATAAGGGAGTTGTGGGGTTTACAGGAGGTGGATGTTCTCCGAGCCATCTATGGAAGCATCTGGGGGTTTGCTAACTATTTGGAACCCGAGAATTTTCAAGGTTACTTCAAGACGCTTGGACCATAGATCTATATCAGTTAAAGGCTTTTTGGTCGAAGATGCGTGGGAAGTATGCTTTACTAATGTTTATGGGCCCAATGTAGAAGAGGAAAGGTAGAATTTTTGGAATGAACTTGATTTAATCAATGGTTGGAGGTCATTGGCTTGGTGTTTGGGAGGGGATTTTAACACTGTTCGCTTCCCCTCAGATAGGAAAGGTGGGCACTCTTTTTCTAGAAGTATGGAAGACTTTTCTGACTTTATTGTTAGAAATGACATTTCCGATCTTCCACTCACCGGAGGCAGATTCACTTGGAGTAATAGACAAGTTGGTTGTACCTTGAGCAGATTGGATAGATTTCTTACTTCGCTAGAATGGGATATGATCTTTCCCAACACAAGCTAGGTGAAAAGTTTTTTCCCTATTTCGGATCACTGCCCTGTTTTGCTAGACTCGGAAGAAATTGATTGGGGTCCCAAGCCTTTCCTCTTCAGTAATATTTTGTTGGAGAATCCCAAATTTATTGGTTTAGTCAAGGAATGGTGGAACAATTTTGAGGTGCAAGGTTGGGGAGGCTTCACTCTATCGAAGAAATTAATCCTTCTTAAATCAAAGATTAAAGAATGGGTGGAATCAGAAGGGGGTCCAATTAGAGATAGAAAATAAGCAGCATTAAAGGAGTTGGAAAGTTGGAATAATTTAGAAGAGGAAAGGGATCTGGAGGATGATGAATTGGCAGCTAAGAGATTTAGTAAATCTTCTCTGTGGGACTGTCTAAGATTAGAAGAGGTGGAATGGCATCAACGATCTCGGATTTTGTGGCTACAAGATGGGGATAAATATTCTAAATTCTTTCACAGATGTGCCAACATTAGGATTGCTACTAATACTATCAGGTCCATTGTGGTTGATGGTAGACGGATTGAAGATAAATCTGGAATTAGGAAAGCTATCAAGGATCATTTTGTATCCATTTTCCGCCACTCTCTTGTGCCATCTTTGTATCCTTTTTTGTCCGCTCTCCCTCCCGGTGGTCTCTCCTCATCGGCGCAGGTTTTGGGTACCTCCTCCACTTTCTCATTTTATTTTTCTTCTAACCCCTTTTTGCATCGCCCGCAGGGTGTGTTCTCCAGATTGGTTTATCAGGTTGATGCTTCGTCCCTTCTCACTAGTTCTTTCGAGCCAGTGGGAGGGTCCTCTGGCACTCATCCTCGCCTTATTTTTTACTTCAACTCTTCTGCGGCGATCCCTGGGCTTGGGCTGGAACACCATGCTCCTGCCTCCTCCTTCTTGTGGATCTTCTTTACGACTTCGGGGCAGCTATCGGTCTTCTTCTTATTCTCTTGGCGGCAGTCTTCTTCTCCTGTGGCTCCTCCCCCTTCTTTTGGAGTTCGGGATCCCCCATTTTCGGCTGGTGTGGGCCTCTTGGGATCCGATTGGGGGTACGCTAAATGTTCATCAATCAACTCACCATATCCTCATAGAGCCGGTTGGTGCTTTGCCCTTCTTCAGCTTTGACCGGGTACTTTCGCTCCTTTCCCCTCCTCTTTCCCACCTCCACTATCTTTTCTCTGTAAGTGGTGTGCCCTCTCATGCCCCATGTGTGTTACATTGGTCATTTCCTGGTTTTGAGGAGCCGATTCATCAAGCTACTAATGCTTTTAGTTCTCCTTTTGAGCGGCTTTTATCTGTTTCATTATCTCACACAAAACAGTCTAGACCAACCCTGGATGGAATTCAGTTTAATCAGATTAGTACAGAAAATGCTAGGTGGATGGGAAGGGATTTTACCTCTGAAGAAATAAATGAGGCTTTGAATGGTTTGGCTAGCGATAAAGCACCAGGTCCAGATGGCTTTAATTTTTCATTCTTCAAGGCATGTTGGGATGTTGTTAGCTCAGATTTTGCCAGGTTGTTCAAGGAGTTCTACCATCATGGTTTCATCAACAAGAACTTAAAGAACTCCTTCATTACTCTCATCCATAAAAGAGAGAGTCTGGTCAGTTTATCTCATTATCGTCCGATCAGTCTTCTGGGCAGTGTTTACAAGCTTCTAGCAGAAAGATTGAAAAAAGTTTTATCAGAAATTATCGGTGAGACCCAAAGGGCTTTTGTGGCAGACAGACAAATTCTTGATGGGGTGCTAGTGGCTAACGAGTTGGTTCATATGAGATATAAAGACAAGAAGCCATGTATTCTTTTTAAAATTGATTTGGAGAAAGCTTATGATTTTGTCGACTGGTCCTTTGTGGGATATCTATTTGAGAGGATGGGCTTCGGTTCCAAATGGTGTACTTGGATGAGAGGTTGCATTGAAAATACGTCCTACTCTATTCTAGTGAATGGTTCACCCACTAATACAATTCAAGCAAATAGAGGCCTAAGACAGGGTGATCCCCTATCCCCCTTTATCTTCACTCTAGTGGGAGAAAGCTTGAATAAGTTGGTAGAAAAAGCTAAAGAGCTAGATATTGTCAAAGGCTTTAAGGTGGAACTTGATGGCCCAATTATCACCCATTTACAGTTCGCCGATGATACTCTCTTCTTTTGTGATAATGATAGACAGGAACTCTTGGGGTTCAAAGCTATTCTTAGATGCTTTGAATTAGTTTCGGGCCTCAGGATAAACTTAGGGAAGAGGTCCCTCATCGGTATTGGTTTGGAAGACGCCCGGACTAGGGAGTTGGCAGAAGATCTTGGTTGTGGCTCCGGCAAACTCCCTTTCACTTACCTTGGCTTGCCAGTGGGTGGGAATCCCAGACTAAAGCGATTTTGGACACCAGTTGTTGAAAGAGTGGAGAAAAGATTAGTGGGATGGGGTAGGAAATATTTATCTTTGGGCGGCAGGGTCATACTTATAAAGTAGTTCTCCTTAATTTGCCAACATACTACCTCTCCTTGCTCCAACTCCCTAAAGGCATTGAAAAGAAACTCGAGCAACTCTTCAAGAATTTCATTTGGGGAGATAATGAGGCAAAAAGAAAGGTTTATTTGGTGGCTTGGTCTGAAGTAGTGAAGCCCAAAATAAAGGGTGGACTAGGTATTGTACCCTTATATCTCAAGAATCAAGCTTTGTTATGCAAATGGGCTTGGAGATTTGGAAGAGAGAAGGATGCTTTATGGGTCAAAGTCTTATCGGCCAGATAAGGTGTTGAGTTAGTTGGTGGTTGGTTCCTTAGTGAAAATGTTGTTTGTCTTGGATCCCCAGTTATTAAAGCTTGGTGGAAATTGGGATCCGAAATAGGCTTGGTGGGTATCTTGTTCCGACAACACATTAGATTTTTGGTTGGGAAAGGTAATAAAACCCTATTTTGGAAAGATTTGTGGTTTGGCGAGAGGCCTTTAAATGAGCTTTATCCAAGACTTTTCAGGATAACGAGGAATTCTAATGCTTTGGTTCAAGATGTAATCAAATGGGAGAATGGATCCTTCATTTTGAATTTGGACCTTTGTAGAAACTTAAGATCTTTTGAAGAGGAGAGCCGTGACGGTCTTTCGAACCAACTGAGAAAATTTCCTTTGTTGTTATCCACTTCGGATGAAATGATTTGGGCTGGAGATCCCTTTGGATTATTCTCAGTGAAAGCCTTGATTTACTTGGTGCAAAGTCAACTTTCCAACAATGATAGAGATATTAAATCATCTTGGTTGAATGCCGTCCCACCAAGAGTCCAAATTTTTGTGTGGTGTGTTCTTAAGGAGAAGATCTTGACTTGTGTTCCTAAAGAGAAGATCTTGACGAAGGCTGAATTGAAGAGAAGAGTTTTGCTAGGGGATAAGGACAATCTTTCTTGTATCTTATGTAATTCTTATGTGGAAGATATTGATCATCTTTTTGTTAAGTGTGACGTGGCCAAAGGATTATGGACAAACTTCCTTGACTTTCTGGGTATTCCTTTGGTTTTTGCCAATTCGTGTGTTCAATTGTTGGGTGCTTGGAATTTGTCAAGGGTGAAATGTAGGTTGAAATGTGCTTGGCAGTTGCTACCGTCAGTCATCCTTTGGTCTATTTGGAAAGAAAAGAATGCAAGACTTTTTGAAGGTATAGCTTCATCGGAAAATGATCTTTTCCAGAAATCTAAATGGAGGTAGTTTACATGGCTCTTGGCGGATCCTAATTTTAAGGGTCTTAAAATGAACGACCTCATGCTATCATGGGAGGGTTGTTTGAAAGGTCAGTGTAAGAAGATTAAGAGGAAGGAAAGTCGGAGTCCTCCTTAATTGGGCACTTGGAAATTTAACATTGATGGAACTTGTAGAGGGAATCCGGGTCCGGCAGGGATTGGCGGAGTACTAAGAAATCATTTGGGTGAAACATCCATCATGTTCAATGAGTCCGTAGGAGTGAAGGATGTAAATGAACCAAAAATTTTCAGCATAAGGAGAGCTCTTGTTATTTGGACAGTCTATGGCAATGGTAACTTGATTATTGAAGGGGATGCTGCTAATGCTCTTAAATAGACCTTAGGTGTGAAACACCCACCTTGGAGACTTATTAATGTGGTTAGGGAGGTGAGAGACTTGGCAAGTGGGATGGGTGTCTCCTTCATCAAAATTGGGAGATCATCTAACGGCGTAGCAGATTTCTTCATTAAGCTTGGAGTTGACAACCACTGGGAAGGTGTTTTCCTTATTTGAGTTTTTCTTTTTGTTATGTCTTTTCTTCATATGTTTTCCCTTTTCTCTCGGTCTAATTCTTTTAGGTCTTTTCATGTACTTGTTTTCTCCTCTCTCTTAATGAATTTTCTTTGATGACTGCTCAAAAAGAAAGTAATGAAATGGCAATGTTTACCAATAAATTTTACAAAAAGAATTGTAAAAAGAAATAACTTAAGAAGAATGGGTAAGGGTGAATTGATTAAAAATTACCCAAGAAGGCAAGAAGAAAACAGAGGAAAAGGGAAGGAGAGAGAGGTGGCTAAAGAGCCGACTTGCTTCATTTGTGGGGGGGGAGGACACTTCATGAATGAATGTCCCTTAGATAAAATAAAAAAGGCTATGAACGTGGGCGTGACCCATGTGGAAACTTCTGAATCAGATAGTGATTCAGATGATGAGACTCAACGAAAAGTTGACATATCAAAAGGTCTCATAGCCTCGATCATATGTGATCAAGAAAATCTCACAATTGAAACAGATGATGAAAGTGAAGAAAATGAAAATCTTCAAGCCTCCTACGGTGCCTTGTTTCTTGAGAGTGAGAGGTTGGCTAAAAACTCAACAAAGTTAAAAATGAAAAGCAACCTCTCCAATCAAGTGAAAGAGATAAGATCTCTTCTAATCTCTAAGCTTAACCTCTTAGATGTTGAAAACACAAAGCTTAAATAAGATAATAAAAGACTTCAAGATGAGAAAAGTATCCACTGTAAGGATGTCAAAAATCTATGGCATCACAACAAGTTTTTTGAAGATGATGTTAAAAAACTATCCTTGGAAATTAAAGAATTAAAAACTCATAAAGAAAAAATCCAAGATAAGTTCACCCAAGGAGATGAAAGGCTTAAAAGACTCCTTGGTGCAGGTAGACAACATGGTGATAGGTCTGGTCTTGGTGCCTCATCCACCAAAGAACCAATACATCATGGAATGCTTAGTAAAACAAGTATCTCTCACCCTTCGAAGGGTAAGTACAATTCCTGTCACAAGGATGGGCATTTTAGAAGAATTTGCTATCATCTAAAAAGATACTTGGAAAGGAAAGCACAAAGGCACAATCAAATAAAGCCTATGCTTAAAAGACATCCACCAACACCTAACCTTAAAATAAACCTAAGGAAGGTGGATACAAGGCAAGACTCTTTGTTAAGACACGTGAATCATGTCTTAAAAGAGTTGATTGATCCCAAGGTTGGTTATCAAAAGTACGATCGAAGGGGTGTATATGCAACATTAAATGCCACAATCTTCGTACCTAAGAGATAGACCATTAATCATGTTTTGTTATGGTTTAAAATTCAATTCCATATCTTAGACCACTTCAAATGGACTCACAAAAGAGCATGTGAGTTCACATAGCAAAAAAGTGTTATGACATGAGAAGAGAAATTGGCCAACTACAAGTCTAGAATGTACTCTTCTTGGCTATAGTATATATTCTACTTGGAAAGCGATACATTCCATTCAAAGTACTTTGAAATGTATACATTTTTGAATGAGAATTGTTTTGTACACAAGATTTGATTATGTTTGGCATATATGTACATTATAATGAATTTATGTATGACGTGCTTAAATAGGACTCCATCAAGTTGCACATATCAAAGATGATTGCACTGCAATCTGGGACCTCTCGGTGTAATCGACATGTCGGTGAATAAGACAGGTCCAAGCACTGTTGAAAAGGGGGAAAATGTAAAAAAAGGTGACCTGTCAATGGAACCGACATATTGGTGAGACATAAATTTTAAAATAAAAAGGGGTCACTTTCTGCGAAAGCGACAACACTTTCGAATTCATTGTCTCCCCTCCCGTAAAGGTCTGTGGTCCCTCCTTCCCCTCCCGTGCCCTAGATCAGTTGATAGGACCTTTTTGGAATGAATTTCCATAGGAAAAACATTGGATTTTTGCTCATTGCATCCCTAGAAGTAAGAAAATCATCGTCTCTGTGATTTTCCTAAATCAGGTCAGGCTCAATCTTCATCCCATCCACTCTTGAACTACTGGTTGAAGATCCCTTCTAGGAAAACCCATGCTTAGAAAGATGTCAGCTCAAACACGTCCCAAGCCCTCTACAAAACGAGGAGAATCCAGCGATACCAATCGATGGGCCAAACGGACCAAAAGGTCTGCCGCTCATTTTTTCCCTAGATCAAGCTCTGAAAATCCTGTGTACGTTCAGGAACAAAAGGAAACCCAACCAGAGGTGAGAGAAGACCCCACAGTTGACAAAGGTGTCATTCTCGAAGAACGACGAGAGGAAAGGAGAGAAGAAGCAGATGAGGAGAATGGTCCTAGAACCAGAAACGAAGACCATGTTGACAGTGAGGGATGAGATGACGACTCTGAAGATTTTTGGAGAGATTCTGACAAAGAAGAAGAGTATGAGTATCCTTCTCAAAATAATGTCAATATGGGAAGAAAAGTCTTCTGACTAGATAGGAGAATGGACTATCTTGAAAATAGTCTACAGAGTATCCTATTGACAGTCCAGGATCTCATATCTGCTATCTCCCTCTCTGACAGAGTTCCAAATACTCCATCTCCTCCCAGTCCAGCACCTCTTCAAGATGGCTTTGCTTAGGATAGTTTTTCATGATTTCTGTTTTTGAAAAAATGTACTTTAGGTATTTTATCTAAGCATCCATATCCCCCTTCCTTTAGCAAAAACCATATGTACTCAGTGCACATTTTGTTATCATTGCAATGATATGGTTTGGTTTAGTATTGTAACACCCGGATTTTTCAATGCATAAATATATTGGATTTTGTCTTTTGAAATTGTTAAATTGGTTGAATTTAAGATTTATGGATAAAATGGACCTTAGATGGGAAAAAAAGAGTTGGGTCAATAACCCAATTAAGATCCAATGGATCATGGATAGGATTCGATTTGAAAATAATTGGGTAAAGGTGATTAAATGGGTCAATTGCCTAATTGGGACCCAATAGGTCAGAGATGAGCTGATTTGAAGGTAAATGGGTAAGGTTTAATTAATTGGGTCAACTACCCAATTAAGACCCAATACATAAACCCACCACATCAAGTGAGGTGGCATGTATATGAGGTGGCATGTAAGTGATATGGCAAGGATGGGACCCACGTGCCATGTAGAGACCATGTCAACACATGATCGGCTAAGTCATGGTTGACGTGGTCAACCATGAATGAACTCAATGGAATTCAAGATTAAAGTGAGTTAAATATTCAATTGAGTTAAAAATTAAAATAAATTAAATATTCAATGGAGTGAAATTGGCTTGAGTTGGAAAGTGAGTTCAAGACTAATTACTTGAGTTGAGTTAAATGAGTTGAGTGGGAAAATGAAGGGTTTCCATCTCATGGGACTTGGAACCCATGAACTCGATGGAAGGTGGAGAGACACCTTGGTTTAAGCCAAGCGTCTCCTTGGTTAAACCAAGGGACTCCTTGGTTAAACCAAACATAAAGAGGAAGATGAATGGGCATGGGCTGTTACAAGAGACACCAGCCTCAGGGGCATTTCACACCCCCCTTGGCCGAAATTCATCTCTTACGAACAAGGAAATTTATTTCCTGTCCTGTTCCCCTCTCAAATTGCTACACCTCTGGACTTAGAGAAGTTTGCTAAAGAACCAAGGAAGGAGAAGGACTAAGGAGCAAAGACAGAGCAAAAGCAAGAAGGAGACGGGTAAAGGTATGTCCCATGTTTAGAATAAATGTCAAACTGTCGTGTGATCATGGAAGCTGGGAATCCATTCATGGATTGATCAATGGGTTGAAATAAGAATGGAAGGTGATATTCAAATCCAGATTATAAACCAAGGATGGAAAGAATTATGAAAAGACTCTAACTTTGGCTAGAGGGTGGAATAAACTGAATAAGAGTTACATGTATGATATTATTTATGTTTAAATATTGTTAAGAGTAAATTCCATGAAGAAAAGATTACAAAATAATCAAACAAAAGAGACTGACAAACAGCCAGTCGACTGAATCTGGGATTCAGTCGACTGAACTGGTATTGGATGAATCAGAAAATGAGTTTCTGGGAGTTTCAGCCAACTGAAGATGGGATTCAGTCAGCTGAACTAATGGTGGCTGAATCAGAAAACTGTTTCTGGGAGTTTCAGCCAATTGAATCTGGTGATTCAGTTGACTGAACACAGACGTAATGGATAAGAAAAGGATTTTGAAGTGTTGCAGCTGACTGAATCTATGATTCAATCTACTGAAAGATTGCTTATCAAACACGAAAGTTGTTGGTTGAGGATTCAGCCGACTGAATCATGGATTCAGCCGACTGTATCTATACTAGCCGAACATACAGTCAATCTGATCCAAAGTCAGCCGACTAAATCTCTGATTCAGTCAACTGAAAGAGGATTGACCAGGGATATGAAGGGTTTGATTCAGAGTCAGCCGACTGAATCTGTGATTCAGTCAACTGAAAAGGTAGCGAGTCAGGGATAAGATAGTTCCGAGTGGGATTTCAGCCGACTGAAAGTATATTTCAGTCGACTGAAAGTCTGCGGGTAAGGCAGAGGACTGTATCAGGGTATGCTTCAGTCGACTGAATTCTTGATTTAGTCGACTGAATTAAAAAGTTGATGTTTATATGATCAGTTTATCTTGGAGGAGGTAAGGAATGATTTAAATCAAATGGATAATCAAATTGACTTATGTGTATGATTAAATTCATTAAGGTAAAGAGTTTTCGCAAAAGGATTTACGTTTCGGTTTCCACGTGATCGTCGTACGGAAACTTCACAAAACAGCAAGGATATTACTGGGATTGGTAGGATTCCTACCTATTTGAAATGCATAAGGACCTATATATGTACATGTTTTTGGTTTTGATTTACAAACATGATGAGTTATTTTGGTTAAATGAATGGCATATGTTTTATGATCTGCTTTCAATGTTATTATGTATTTTGATACGAAATGAAATTTGTGCATCCATAGTCTCATGCATGACATGGGAAGGAATATATGGGGCAACAAGCCAAGTTATGAGCTGTCCGGACATGACTTGGGGCTTGAGACTAGCTTATATGAAGCTATGTGAACCATTGAATTGTTGGCCTTGTCCGGGATTGCCAGTTAGGGGTACGGCGTAATTTGGGCCAAAGGGCTCCGGGGTAACCAGTCCAAAAACCCTGCGCAGAGGGAGGAGTCCATGCTCCATCGGTAGTTCCGATTATCACACGTGGGGAGGTATAACAGTGACCTGGTGGTGCCGTCACAAAACACTACGGACGTAAATGGCCAAGGGAACACCTTGATATGGTTTCATTATATCAAGGAAAATGTATTTATGATTTGTATGGTGTTGATATGGAGATTGGGTGGGGGATCATTGACATATGACACCCATGACATGACACATACATTTGCATGATTTGGATATGTTCATCATGCGCTATTTTTGGTACTATGATATGTTTACAGTTTTGATATAATGTATTTATTCTGATTTTTATATTGATCCTATGTGTATAACCCTACTTGGAATTCCTACTGGGCGCGTTGACTAACGCCCTACTTCTACCCTTTAGATGATGGAATAGGGAATGGAAAGGACAATGGACGTGAAAGAAACCAAGCTTAGGAGCTTGGGCAGATTATGTTTACTTTACTTGATTAATTTTGGAACAATGTATTTGAGATAATTAGCACTTTGGGTTTGTAATAACTTAGTTTATTTTTCTTTGGTTGGATGATGATTTATGGATATTTGAACTTAAGTTAATTTAATAGTGATTGGCTTCTTTGCTTTTAATATCATGACTATGGATAGTTACGATTCATGTATTAATTCCGCAGTTATTTGTAAAACGTGTGAATTGTTTAGTGGACTTGGTCCACGCACTCTCTCACTCTTCTTTTATTTTAAAAA
This sequence comes from Chimonanthus praecox, assembly GCA_022113865.1. Lineage (NCBI taxonomy): Eukaryota > Viridiplantae > Streptophyta > Magnoliopsida > Laurales > Calycanthaceae > Chimonanthus > Chimonanthus praecox. Next base: position 38,677,391 of record CM039094.1, read on the forward strand.
AATATACTTTGATTTTTCGGCAAGTGAAAAAGGGTTGGGCGTTACAAGTATTGTGTGTATTGTTGTGTATAATTGTCGTATATCTCTCGTATATGATAGACTAACATGCAAGTTTGAATGATTTGGTTTTGTACTGGCATGTTAGGGAGATAAGGGATCGGGCTGAGATGCTACACATATCCTTGGAGTTTAGGGGTGCACAAAATATGTGCTAATTAGTTGTTGTCACTGGTCATGACAGCCTATGGAGAAAGGTGAATGCATTCTTGAAAGCTTGGAGAAAAATCAACTTAGGGGCAGCTAAGTTTGTGGAGAGCTGAGGAGAAAAAACTAAGAAAATAGCTTAGAGAATGGAGGAGGAAACTCAAAGGAAGCTAGGTACATTTGCCTAACCCATGAAGAAATCAACTAAAACTCAACTTGAACAGGGACAAACAAACCTTAATGCATGAAAAGTGTGCACTAAACCATGGGGGAGAACCATGAATTAGAATTGACCACAGTTAAGCACTAGATGCCAGAAGAATGGGGGAGTTCATGAAACCGTTGCATGTCTACTAATCCTTTGTCAATTGAATGACAAAATGGGGGAGAAAATAGTAGATACCAAAATGAGTTTGGAAGGATCAAACTCAAGACGATTGGGGGAGAAAATCTTCTCAAGACTGAGTAATGTTGTTAGCTAGGAAATCCTGGGTGTATGGGGGAGAATAAATGGTTATCCTGTTTAGTCCATGGATGCACATTAATGTTTTGGGACCAACCCCACTAATGATTTGTCTAGTGTTCCATGCTTGTGTGCTTGAACAGGAAACACATGTAAAAGAAGCAAGCTAATCAAGATTATACGAAGACCATAGTCATGTTTTCTATTTGAATATGTACACGTGATGTAATATTTTTTGTAGTCAAATGTGCTGTAATAAAGGGTGGACTTGTAATTGGGTTAACTTCTAGGCTTTATCATGAAATTGACAAAGGGGGAGATTGTTAGTGCCCCGGATTGGCTGAGTCCCTATTTGTGAATTCCGTGACTCGAGAAGAAGCACTTGCCAAGAAGCTTGAAGACTCAAGATAATTAAGGAAGAAGATCATGCTCCACCAAACTCAAAGCTCATCAGTATGACAATCACAAAAATAGGTATATGGCCATAGATGACCTTAGGTGGAACCCACACCTGATAGAGGACTATCCTAGGCTTAGTTGCATTTGTTGGTAATAAACATAATAAGCTTAGAGATGAAGCTGGACAGTGAATTGGAAGAGAACTTAGAAATATGAATTAAATTCACTGTCAGCTCGACCAGTCGTATCTCACTGACCCATCAGTGAAGTCAGGATCAACCCATCGTGGTCAAGTACTGGTCAGCCAGATTGACATAGCTTTTGGAACTTAAAACTGTTATTCTGGGTATGCCTTTGACTAAGAGTCTCGTATGCACTGACCCCTCGGTGATGAACTTAAATGACCCCTCGTGGTCGACGACTTGTCTGCAAAAGACTTAAGAGTTCTGGACTGCGAACTCAAATGGGCTCTCGATAAAACAAACATTTTGGTATATCAAGACTGATCTAGAGTAACAGGACCGACCTCTCGGCATAGGGCGACAGGTCTTTCTGGGTAACAGGTTTCTAAAATAGAAACTACTGTTAAGCATGCTTTGTACCAAAACGAGCCTCTCGTATAGACCGACCTCTTGTTGCTATTTCTGTCGACCCATCGGCGACACCAACATGTTGACTAGGAAACAATTCTGCCATTGGAAGTACATTTAATGCGCAACGGTCGGACGATTGAACGGTAATTAATATGAACACCGACCCATCGGTGCCACTGACTTGTCAGTACTAGACAATCTAAAAGATCGTTAAGACTTCTCTATAAATATGAGTGTTGGGTGATTGTTTTTACTATCTTCTTTGCGCTGAAAAGAATTATCCACTCTAAGGAACGATCAACACTTTTGTGGGAAAGATCATAAACAATCAATTTATTGATTGTGGTTGCAAGTGAAAAAAAGTGGAGGAGAGAAAGATCATAAACAACCAATCTTCGGATTGAGTTTGCAAGTGAGACAACTATAATCTAGGAAAGCTTTGGTTCAACAAAGTTTCCTTGTCACCCTTAGTTTGTGATTGCTATACGACGGCTATAAGGAGAAGCGTCGACACTTAGTGGGTGGGATCTTCAAGAAGCACACATCAGCGAGAAAGAGCTTTAAGGCAAGTGTTTCTTGGTTTTAATTTTGTTTTTTACAACCTGTAAGCCGAAAGTGGATTAAGGGAGATTTGCTCCAGAACCACTATAAAAAAACTCTTGAGTGTTGTCTCTGGCATAATGGTGGGTGGAATTCCCAGATAATTGAGTGAGGTGGAATTCCTACTCTAATTGTGAGGGTATAAGTCCCAACATAGTGAATTTGGGGATAGTTCAAGGTTGAGCGAGTCCTAACAGTGGATGTAGGTTGACGAAAATAAACCACTTTATATCTTGTGTCCTTTTGTTTGTGGTGTTTGAGCTATGTTCTTGTTTTGATTTCTTAATCACATTTGCTAACACACACTTACTTGATTATATATCCGCTGCACTTCAATTAATCAACCAAGGTAAAATTTAAAAGAACCAACGAATTCTTGATTGACTTATTCACCCCCCCTCTAGGGTCAATCGGGTTGTTCTAGCTCCCAAAAAAGGGACTTTCACCAACCAACACTAGTACTTGAACCTTAGGACTGACTTAGAAGACCTAGAATTACCATTGGGACAAACCTTAGAATCCATAATTTAGAGTTTGGTAGAACTAATTTAGATTTCTTAGGTTAGGTCAATTTTGCTCGATTTTGGGCAAGATTTTGCTCCTATCAAATTTGCTGAAGTATTAGTAAAATTTTCATAATTTGATAGATCACTAAAAGAGATTTCTAAAAATCCCAAGAACACCCAATTATGATATAGATAGCTCAAGTTATGAGCATTTCAATGAAATGGTGCAAAATAGAACAAAACAATTTTGTCATATAACCTCACTTGGAGAGCTTATTTGAGGTATCAAATGAACTTAAAATTGGACAAAATTTTGTGAGAAGATATATCTCTCAATTATCTTTCCAGTGAGCCAAGAACTCCTAAAACAAAGTTTGGAAACCCATGTTATGGCAGTTTTAGTGGAGGTATACAAAACTGTGAAAATCAGTCAACTGAAAATGCAGTTGAATGCGATTTCAACCTCTGATAATTTTCAGTCGACTGAATCTGTAATTTCAACCGACTGAATTCGTCTTAGCTGTTTCAACTGACAATCTTGGACTTTGCAGTCAACTGAATATTCATTTTCAATCGACTGAAAATGCAGCCATAAGTTTTTAACGGCTCTTGTGTTGCGATTTCGACCACCAACGACTATATTTTCATGAGGGCTTTAAATGTATGAGTTTAGGGCATTCTAATTGATGAGCAAAACCCTTTATAACCTTCTCCAAGACTCCCAATCATTTTAAGAGTACTAAAACTCCATAGTTAGATTACCAAAGTTCTTGAACTCAATCTTACTCACACTAAAAAATTTCATAGGCAATTCTTGAGCATCTTAAGCTCACTCTCGAGAGTGTATTTGAGAGAACCATTAGGGATAGATTGTATTTATAGGTAAACCTTATACCATCCCTAAATCTCTTCTCCTACATCTTGGTTGGGTATCATTGGAGTTTCTACACTTCATCAAAGATGCAAATTAAAGCGGAGGATTTTCAAGAACGTGCCAAAGCCACTTCTAGCATCAAGAGGCAAGCGTTCTTGGTATTTTTCTAAACATCAAATTATTTCTATCATTGTGTAATTTGTATAGGGTTGTTGTAACCTTTGTAAGGAGAGAAGGGTGTCTTCTCTTTTTAGCTTTATCGGTCTGATCTTCACCCGTGAAGAAGATCAAGCATTGTATAGGTTCGATCTCTATCTGTGAAAGAGATCAAGGTTGTAATAGGTTTCTTCTCCACCCTCGAAGGAGAAGTTAGTGGAATCCTCAAGTGGTGTACTTGAGGCATGGATGTAGGCAAGGTTACCGTACCACATAAAATTCCTTGTATCAAGATTTTCCATCTCTTCTCACATCCTCACCTTACTTTGTCCATTTGTGTTTATTTCTTATATTTCTAGCACACTTGTTTGGTGAAATTGTGTTTGTTGAGATTTCACTTCACATTCATTATTTATTGTAAATCTCAATATTTTGGAAGTTCAATTGGATTAATTAGTAAAGATCCAATTTTAATTGACCAAAGTTTTAAAGAAATTTAAAATTTGGCAATTGTCTTATTCACCCCCTCTAGGACAATCTAGCTTGACCAGCAATATGTATGTTTGATTTTGAATGTGTGAACAGAGACAAATCCAGAAACTTATTAAAAAAATTGGTTTTACTGTCAGATCGATACATCGCCATTGGCAATAGATTGCAAAGGTGACTGGAGATAGATCGGCAGGCCTAAATGACGACACATCGGGGTTAACAATTGTATTGGCCTGAGAGCACTTAAAAATTTCGGATCTTTGGCTCTGACGATAGGAACTGTCGATGTGCCGCCGTTCGCGATAGATGATCACGATACATCACTAATGGGGATGGATTGTCTATGATGGGTCGTGGTTGACGATGGGATCTGTAACACCCCGGATTTTCAATTTATTAATATATATATATATATATATATATATATATATGAAAATTACCCATTTAATTTGTGAATTATTAAATATGGATCTTAGATGGGTAAAGGGTTGGGTCTTAAATATGGTCTATGATGGGTCGTGGTTGACGATGGGATCAGCCTGAGACCAAACTATTTTTACAGAATGGGTCTCTGGGTGATAGGTCGCCAATGATAATCGATCACCAAGAGTTGAGACTGTTCGGATAATTTAAGAATTTCAAGTTAATGATACCACTCTGTCGTGCCCCAAACTCAGATGTGGGCCCAGAACACAACTAATTTTTTTTTAATTCTTTACAAATTCACATCTCAAAGTCCATGGGCTTCTAACTCACTCACTCAAGATAATAGAAAGAGATCCCACATGCACATTTAGACTCAAGGTACGATCCTTTACCCCATGAGTTGGGTTTAGATACCATGACTTTGATGGGGTCTTTCCACCTATCAAACAACTCAACCAGTTATGATTTTATTATGGTTGGATATAGCATCGAAAAAACTATCCAGAATGGCCAAGACACACTCAATTAGGAGTTCAGGAGCTCAAGTTATGGCCATTTTAGTGAAACATATTCTTGTTGTGAATAATATCCACGACCCATCGTGGATGAAGACCCATCTTTGACGACCCATCTTGGATGAAGACCCATCCTCGATGACCCATCGTGAATGAAAATCCATCTTTGACTCAAAACTCTATATTTTTCAGTTTGCTCTCAGGCAGATACCATCGTGTGATGACTTGTCATCGATGCCTTGGACGACCCATTGTCAATGACGATGCATCGTCATGGACTACACACTTTGATTTTTCCCGATTTTGACACTCAAAATGTTGGATATACAGCCTAACTCCCAAATTCTCATACCAACATATAGGTATGGACATTTATGACTTATACACTAGAGTTTTTAAATTAAAAGGGCATGTAATAAAAAATTTTGAGGATTTAATATCCGAAAATCACGAGATTCAACAACTTACATAATTTCACGGGTTCGACATTCAAAATCACATACACACATACAAATTCAAATACCATAGCATGAACATATCAATATATGTATATATGACTTGTTCAAGAGATTTCTAAGCCATAAGTGGCTCTGGAATCCAAAATACACATCATTCCAAAACAAACTCAAAATAACTTAGAAACAAACTAATCTAAGTTCTAAATTCAAACAGCATTAAAACCCTAGATTTTAATTTAACTTGCATCCCAATCCAATGCATATCTTCACACGATTTTCTCCATCTCCATACACACGATTTTTGCAACTAAATTCTCTCCATGCATTTGATTAAAGTACAAGTTCTTTAGAACCCTGAAACATCTAATTTACAGATTTCTTTTATGATTGTTTAGATTTAATTTTAAAATTTATATCCTTTGTTTATTTAATTGGACAGGACATAGTTAGAACTTAGGTTGTAAGTGTTGAATCTAAGTTACTAAGGTTTTGTTATTTAAATTAAAGTTTATAATTTTTTAACTTTGATAATGAGCATGAATTGAAGTTTAGATTTTCACGCAAATTTCAGATATAGATTTTGTATTTATTTATTCATTTTGGGTGATGAATGGTCTATTCCAATAACCACCTTTTACATTATGCATTTCTTTATTTTGTCATTTACTTTATTTGTCAATTTATTTCCAGTATTTAGTTATGTCTTTTACTTTATTTTTTTGTTGTATATTAATTGTTCAATTTATTTTCATTGTCTTTATTTTAAATTTTGTATGTTCATTTATTCGTTCTTTAATTCTTTGTACTCAACAACTCTCTCTCTCTCAAGATTCTTTAACTAGGTTAAAGATGTGGTATTTTAATTCTGAAACATGTAATTTTAATTAAAATCAGACTACCAGAATTCTTGTTTCACCATTTTAATAAAAAGGAGATGGATTTGATTCTTGACAGTAATTGGACCTAATCTTATTTTGTTAAATTCAAAGGTTAGATGATGATGGTAACTTTGGTTTTCTATATCTAAGTTTTGCTAAATTAAAATTATAATTTCATGTATTAGAAATAATTTTCATAATTAGATTTAACTCTATGTTTTAAGATCACATCTTTTTAAAGATACCAATTTAATTTTTTAAGCATATATTTTGTGATTTCATGTGGGTTCGACCTCGCACTCAATCACTATACTATTTAAATGGTTCATGCGCTTGCGAGTAATAAATTTAAAATTTGAGACACAACAGGTGTCATTCCATTGCTACCTTAATATTTTTTATGTGTTTTTATTTTTAATTACTATAGTATTTAGTTATTTATTTAATTAGTTTTAATAATTTTCGATGATTAGTTTTCTGGCATAGACATGGTGGAAGGTTGGTCCTCCAAAATTAATTGGGTTGTCTTCACTACGGTTGCTTCAATTAACTAAATGTTAATTATGTAAATTAATTACTTTATAGACCTTACTTATCAAGTAAGTTGTTTTCCAAGTTAGTTATCATCGATTTATTTAATTAAACAAAAAAATTATTTACTTTATGCTATTTTAAAAATAATAATAAATAAAATTATTTTTTGTTATTCTGAAACAAAGATAGTTCTATTGTTATATTTTTGGTAATTGATATATAATATATATAGGAGTAAATATTTAGTTCTGATTATTGTGTCAATATTGATAAAAGATATTTAGTAGGAACTTAAAAATATAACAAAATAATAGAATTTAGTTTTCAGAAAGTTATATTTTTATTTTTTCTAAACTATGATTTAATTAATTTAATTGGAAGAAGGTATTGTTCTTTTTGGACTTCAAATAAGATAGATTAGTTTTTAAACTATATTATATATAATTTTGGTTCGGTGGTTTTTAATAAAGGGCGTATTTTAGTTTTATGTAATAATAAAATATTACATGTTTATTTATTTAAACTGAGAAGATTGGGTTTGTAAATTGTTTTATCTAATATGGTTACGTTATTTCAAAAAAAAAAAAAAAACTAAGTATTACCTTGTTTTGGCTAAGTTGTTTCAAAACAAAATTTTAGTTTTGGGTTTACATTTTAGTGTGATTAAATACACATGTAATCTACGTGTGTATGGACTTAGGTGGGCTTAGGCTCATGGATTTTGGTTAATAGATGAAAAAAACAAATTAAGTCGCGTTCCGGGCTCACATGTAGGTTCGAGGCGTGACAAGGTGGTATCAAAGCTTGGGTTCAAGCTCTCAGACTGTGATGGGTAGTATGTAGTTAGATGCATAGAGAGTTCAAACATATATGGTGATAAAAATTCCATTATGTCACTGACTTTGTTCTCCTATTTTGGACAGATATGTCTAATAACAGAATACTCGAAAGGATTGGAGGAAAGGGTACTAGGGGAAGTCCAATCACGATCGAATCTTTTACTAGTGACTCAGGCATGGAAATCTGGTCACTTGATTCGCAATCGGAAGAACCGACAAAAGTGATCGTCGCACCCTTTCACCTCACCATTTACCAGACTCAGTACTTGAACCATATCAACCCCCTGTACCCAAGCCGACTAACCAACCTGCGCCAGAATTAACTTAAGTTTCTCCTTTAGTGGCAGAACAACCACCTTATTGCTTCTTATGCAGACATGTTGGACACACTTATGAGCACTGTTCCTTGCGATACCCACCCATCTGTATTGTTTGTAGTGCGAATGGACACGTGAGAATTGACTGCTTTTATGTGAGAATGGATATCATTGTCCAAGGCACAAATTGCAATGAGTATGGACATCTTCAGAAAGCATGCCCCCATTATATCGACAGCAGCTCTGATGCACTGTCTTCATCCGAGACTTAAAGTTGACTAGAGGAATTGGGTGGAAGAAGTAGAGAAAGATGGAATAATGTACAAATATACATATGTATGCATGTGAATATGTAAAAATGTACAAATGTGAGAATGATCATATTATGTAAGAAAGTATAGGTTTATACATGTGTGTGTCTATATATATATATATATATATCATGTGATGTGATGAATTTTTATTTGGAATTTTGTTATTGATATCTTTGATCCTCAGGATGTCAGGATCACAAAGAAATTCTGGAAATTAGGGGGAGAATGCAGTTCCACCACCAGGATGGAGGCTTATAAGATGATAGCCGATGAGTTGCGACAACCTCGAGCTAGGACCCCTTAAAGAAGAGCTATTGTTGCTCTGAAAGATTTTAAGCAATTGAACCCACCAACTTTCTCTGGTAATGTTGACCCAGTTAAGGCTGAAAATTGGATCACCCGGGTCGGTCGAATCTTTGACACCTTAGCCACTACTGAAGATTTGAAAGTAACTTTAGCCACCTACCAACTAGAAGGTCATGCTTACAAATGGTGGGAGGTTAAGTATAATGCAAGGAACAGTGAACCTATGACCTGTGAGGACTTTTCAGCAACTTTCCTTGCTCACTACTACCCCAAGGTGGCAAAGGATGCCAAAATAAAGCAGTTCCTCGACCTAAAGTAGGGCTCTGACACGGTAGCTCAATATGTCTCCAAATTTATGAATCTTTGTCAGCACACCCCACGAATCTTTAGTGATGAAAAGGAGAAGATCCAACACTTCACGGAAGGACTTCGTCCTTTTCTCCAAAGGCAAGTGTTAGGATTGCGATTCACTACTTTGGAAGAGGTAATTGACCGAGCTGCTATGATGGAAGTTATTGACTCAACCAACAGAAACAAGGACCAAATTCGACAAGGAAATGCTCAGAAACCCCATCTACCCAATAAAAGGAGGAAATTCAATAAGAGTGCATTTTTAAAGATAGGGCAGATGTTTGTTGGACAAACTAGTGGTTCAGGGTCTAAGTAAGTGGTATGAAACACATGTAACCAACCTGGTCACACGGTGAGGCAATATCCACATAATATGGCTCCGTAAACAGACAACAAGGTCTGCTATCACAGCAAACAAACTGGACATTTCATTAGAATTGCCCTATCCTTGGCAATAGAAGTGACATGACCGCACCTCCACAAGACAGGAGGCCAACACCATCTCAAGTGCAATCTACTCAGCAACCCTCCTGAGGCTCTATGGCATCCGGGAACATGCCAAAACGGACTGGTCAAACGAGATGACAAGGAAGTCTTCAGACAACTTGAGGCAGGGTCTACATCATGGGAAATCAGAGGGAAGAGCAAATGGAGAAACTTGTAATGGAAAGTACTCTACCTCTTTTTAGTTTCATGGTACGAATACTATTTGATACAGGTGCATCTCATTCATTCATTTCTAGGTCATGTGAGGATAAATTGTAATTACCAGTGGTAGTTGCCACGAAACCTCTAACGGTGATATCACCATTGGGAAGGAAAGTAATAGTAAATCGAGAATGCATGTCCTGCATTCTGAGGATAGATGACGTAGATCTGTCATATGACTTCTTGGAAATAGAGATGATTGATTTCAACATCATCTTAGGCATGGATTGATTGAACGTACATCGAATTCTGATAGACTGTTCACAAAAGAAAATTAACAGAACTTCTCCGACCAAGATACGGTTTGTAGAGAAGTTGATACCTTATGATGGTATAAGGGTTAAGTTTGCCGGTTGAGGGCATATCATGGTAGTGTAGTAGCCACTATGAGATGGGAAGAAGTAGACGGTGTAGAGTCAAAATTACCTCGGGTGGTTTGTGATTTCATGGATGTTTTTCCAAACAGCTTAGCGGTTACCTCCACGTCGAGAGATAGACTTTGTAATTGATCTACAGCCTCAGACATCTTCTATATCAATGGCACCCTACAGGATGGCGGCAGCAGAACAGAAAGAGTTGGCAAAGCAAATAGATGAGCTTCTCCAGCTTGGTCTTATACGCCGAAGCAATTCACCTTGGGGCACACCAGCCCTCTTTGTAAAAAAGAAGAATGGGTCCTTGAGGATGTACATAGATTATTGGCTGTCAAACCAAGCAAGCATAAAAAATAAATATTTGTTTCCTAGAATAGACAATTTATTCATTTTTTGAGAGGAGTGGGGTGTTTCTCAAAAATTGACTTAAGGTCAGGATATCACCAACTTCGAGTCAGGGAAGAAAATATTCCCAAAACTGTTTTTCGTTCTCAGTATGGCCTGTATGAATTTCTAGTCAATGCCATTTGGAGTGACAAATGCACCAGCTACTTTCATGGATCTAATGAATCGGATCTTTAGGCCCTATCTAAGGGAGCTTGTAATTGTCCTCATGGATGATATTCTGATATATTCATCATCTGAAGAGGAACACGAACAACATCTGCGCGACATTTTGCAGACTTTGTGGGAACATCAGTTGTACACCAAGCTCAGTAGATGTGAATTATGGCTAACACAAGTCCAATTTCTTGAACATTTAGTGTTGGCAGACGGAATTTCAGTGGACCCGGCAAAAATGGAGACAGTTATGAATTGGGAAAGACCAAAAAATGTCACCAAAATTCGAAGTTTTCTGGGTTTAACGGGATATTATCGAAAATTTATCCCAAATGTCTATCATATTGCAGTGCTAATGACCCATTTAACTTGAAAAGATGTCAAATTTGAGTGGACGCTTGTGAGAAAGCATTTCAAGACCTGAAGGAGAAGTTAACCACCTCTCCTGTGCTAACCATACTTGAACAAGGACGTGGTTATGAGGTTTATTGTGATGCTTCGAAGCTTAGATTTGGGTGTGTTTTGATGTAGAATGGGAAGGTTGTTGCTTATGGATCCAGACAACTGAAAGAACGTGAGCAAAACTACCCAACCCATGATCTGGAATTGGTAGCGGTGGTGTTCTCCCTAAAGATCTGGAGACATTATTTATATGGTGAATGGTTCAATGGCTTCTCTGATCACCATAGTCTTAAATACATGTTCCCCCAAAAGGATTTAAACATGAGGCAGCAAAGATGGATGGAATTTTGGGAGATTATAAATTTAAACTCTCCTACCACCCAAGAAAAGACAACGTAGTAATAGATGCCTTAAGAAGGAAGTCTCGTAGTCACATTCCAAAGGTAGCGTCATTACAGTGGAAATTATTGGAAGTTTTATCCGACTATGATTTGGAATTGGTTGAAGGTAAGGAATCCGCATGGATTTAGAATCTAATGGTACAACTCGAGATAGTCGGAATAGTACTGGAAAGACAACAGGGTGATACTAAAACACAAGAAGTGATAACGCAACTATCCAATAAAGTAGAATTAAGGGATTGGAAGGTCAAAACGTACGGAGGTTTAACTTTCAAAGATTGATTGTTTGTACCAGAAACTGAAGGATACAGAGAAGAACTGCTTAATCACTTCCACCACTTCAAATTTGCAATTCATCCTGGTAGCACCAAGATGTGTCATGATTTTCGTCGGCAATTCTAGTGGAGAGGAATGAAGAAGGAAGCGGCACATTTTGTGTCCAAATGTTTAACCTGCTAGCAAGTCAAAGTTGAACATCACCTACCTGGTGGGACAATACAACCTCTCCTAGGAGCCAAGTGGAAGTGGGAACACGTTATCATGGATTTTGTAACAGGATTCCCAAAATCAACCAAGAAGAACGACTCCATATGGGTGATTGTGATCCGACTGACCAAGTCAGCCCATTTTCTGTCTATAAAAATAAGGATACTCTGACCTATGGGTGAAACTTGGGTTGGGTTTTGGCCCGACCGTATTTTTTTGTGCGGTGGGTTATACAAATTTTAAATTTGGGTTGGATTAGGTTAAAAAAAAAAAAAGAACCCTGCCTGAAATTCAGTCGGGTCAGGCTAAGGAATTTAAATTTGAACTCGACCCACCTGACCCGGCAAAATTCGACCTGAATTCCTAACTAAGTATAAAACCCATGCCACTAAGTAGTAACCCTAATTGCATACTCCACAAAAAGTCGTTCACTCGTTCAAGTTTCCCTCTCCCTCCTACGATTATAAAACCCATCCCATTAACCCTAATCGTATACTCCACAGTCCTGATAAGGCGATTCCTACTTCATCTTTTCTCACTTATCTTTTCGCCTCTTCTTTCTCCAGTGAATCTCTGACCATTTAATGTTTTATTTGAAAATCCCCTAACGTTGGCTGTAACAGTAAAGGTGAGGGAAGGAGCGACTAACTGAGTAGACCAGCAAACACCAGATCTGTCCAGAGTTGAGGCGAGAAAGAGCAGCCGCGTGTCAGGTGGTTGGGTTGGTCACAACAACGTCTATTTGAGCGGCAAGGAGCTGAGATCTAAGAGGCAAATGTATGGTTTGTAAATGTTTGCAGTTTAATATACAAGTGGACTGCATTATGGTAATCCACAAACTTGGGCCTCAATGCATGGAATATTGGAAGCATTTACAAACTATATGTTAATGCCCCGGCTTGCCGAGTCACCTATTTGTCAATTCCATGACTTAGGTGAGGCATTGCCTCGGAAGATCGAAGCAAGAATACAAGACTCAAGTGGTGGTGACGACTGAAGATCAAGTTGGAGAATCAAGCATCACCATGTGTATGGCAATCATAAAGGTAAATTGGCCACAGATGACTCTAGGTGGAACCCAACACCTTAGGATGCCCTTGCCTAGGGTAAGAGAACATCTTGGTAAATCATAAGTAATCCTAGTGGATGTTTGACATCAAATCAGAACATGGACTTAAAGTTTCAAACCATTGATTTTACTGTCAGGATGACACATCGTGTCAGCAATCAATCGCCCTTGACAACAGGTGACAAATCGTGGTATTGCGATCAATCGCCTGGAAAAACAAAGGTTCTGGTTTGGAATGGTTTGTCAAACTCCAGTGGTCTCAGGACGATACATTCGTGGTCACGATGTATTGCTGGAACAGGCCGATCCAATCATGCATACGATCAATCGCCCTAGGATTAGACAAAATCTCGACTGTCATTCACAATCATTTCTCGGACAACAGATCGTGCAGACGATCCTTCATCTGGTATAGTGGCAAAAAATCGCCCACACGATCAATCGCCTGGAGCCTGGGTTGACTACCCACTGAAAAATACAGTTAGGCTTAGGACGACCCATTCATCTGGTGGCGACCCATCATGTGGTATAGAGCACTATACATTGGGCGCACGACCAATCGGCGAGACAGGGAGCATGACACATCAGGTCCACGACCTATTGCCCTGGGTTTAGTTGGGTCTGGATAAGGCAACTCTGTCAAAACAGGTTAGCGTCAGGCCAATACGATCGTCACCCCACGATCAATCGCTCGTGATTGTGCACGACCAATCGAATGGGATGATCAATCGTCCTTGACTGTTTTCTATCTGTTGGAAAACACTTAATGTGCAACGCTCACATTACAACGGCTATATTTGACTCACGGTCGTCGCCAATGCACGATCAATCGCCCGTTGTAAGTCTGGATTTCTCTTCTTTGCCTATTTAAACTCCAAAACTTGTTGGGTTTTTGTTGGACACTCTTGTGAGGAAGATCCTAAGGAATTTCTAGAGATCCACTCCTCTCTAAGCACTTTACTTAGGTGAATCATTTGAAATCCAATCATCTTGATTGAGATTGAGAGAGAGAAAAAAAAAATCAAATCTAGGATAGAACTTGCAAATCTTAAATCCTAGAGACCTTACCCATAGATTGTGATTGAGCATACAAAATGCACATCTTCGACATCAAATTAGGAAGGACATCTTCAAAAAGCACACATCTACAAGGTTGAGGTATCAAAAGGAAAGTGATTCTTAGTGTTTGAATTTAATTTTCAAATCATTGTGAAGTGGACTAAAGCAATGTGTTTGAACCACTATAAAAATAGAGGTATAGGAGTTGGGTGAAATCAATTCCCCACTTAGTAAATTTGGGATAGCCCAAGGTTGGGTGAGTCCAACAGTTGATGTTGGTTAGTTAACCGAACCACTATAAATTGGTCTTATGGTGTTAAGAGCCTTTTGTGTGATTGTTCTCTTATTGGCACACTCTCTTATCACACAACACATGTATTCTTGATTAAGCTTATTATTTCCTCTGCATTAATTAACCCCACCCCCCATCTGGTCAATCTAGCACCATGTTCTAGCACACCGGGAACTTTCACTATACATTTGCATGGTGGGACCATGATTCTTCCCTAATGGAGAGGTTTCTTTGGTGGTGATGATAAACCATGTACAGGTTGGAAAATATTCTACACCATTAACATGCCATTCAATAGACACACCTTGTATTTTGTAACATTTACTTTTGCTAATCTACAAGAAAAAATATTCCAATATAATGGTTGCATATGGTGACAATGTCTTCACTATTGATACAGTATATTGAACAAGTTTACACTAGAGAAATTTGAATATATTAGGCTAAAAGATACTACTATTATTTTGTATATTATAATCTAAATTGTAATATATTAGGACCATGATTCTTCCCTAATGGAGAGGTTTCTTTGGTGGTGATGATAAACCATGTACAGGTTGGAAAATATTCTACACCATTAACATGCCATTCAATAGACACACCTTGTATTTTGTAACATTTACTTCTGCTAATCTACAAGAAAAAATATTCCAATATTATGGTTGCAGATGGTGACAATCTCTTCACTATTGATACAGTATATTGAACAAGTTTACACTAGAGAAATTTGAATATATTAGGCTAAAAAATACTACTATTATTTTGTATATTATAATCTAAATTGTAATATATTAGGCTAAAAAATAGTTTGGACACAGGTCTAACTTGGGTCAGTTCCGGTATGCCGGGTCGGGCCAGGTCAACAATCGGGTTGAGTGTATTAGAAATTCGGGTTGGGTCGGGTCGGGTTCAATATCTTTTGACATGGGTTAGGGTTGGGTTTATCAAAACCCCGCCCGACCCGCCCGAGTTTCAGCCCTACTCTGACCACTTTGATTAAGTTATATGTCAAGGAGATAGTTTGATTGCATGGAGTTCCAGTCTCTATTGTATCAGATAGAGACACCCGGTTTGTTTCACGTTTTTGGCAAAGATTGCAAAAACAATTAGGTACGAAGCTATGTTTTACACGACATTTCATCCTCAGACAGATGGTCAGTCTAAAAGGACCATTCAAACATTGGAAGATATGCTGAGAACATGTGTCATGGACATGCAAGGAAGCTGGAAAGATCACCTGGCATTGATCGAATTTGTATACAACAACAGTAATCAGTCAAGTATACAAATGGCACCGTATCAAGCTTTATACGTTAGATAGGAGACAAAGCATTATTGGGACTGGATATGGGACATGAAACATCAGAGAAGGTGGAAGTCATAAGGCAACGACTCAAAGCCACTCAGAATCTACAGAAAAGCTACGCTAACAAAAGGCGAAGACCGTTGGAGTTTGATGTCGGAGACTTTGTATTCTTACTTGTAGCTTCCCCATCATGGAATATAGAGATTTGGACATAAATGGAAGCTATCACCTCGTTATATTGGACCTTTCGTGAATTTAAAGAGAATCAAAGTAGTTGATTATCAATTAGCACTACTTCTGAGCTTGGAAAAAGTACACAACACATTCCATGTTTCTATGCTACGAAAGTATGAACCGGACTCGTCTCATGTGATAAATGTGGAAGACATGAAAATCTCTAAGGATTTGACTTTTGAAGAAGTTCCTACTGAGATCTAAGGTACCCAAACTCATGCTCTAACAGAAGACTATACCACTCGTGCAAGTGTTGTGGCAGCATTGTGGGACTCAACATGTAACTTAGGAACTGGAGTCGATGATGCAGACATTATATCCAAGTATTCTCGCCGATTATAGGTACGAATGTTCACTGGAACTTTCATGACGAAATTCTTTAACGGGTGGGATGTGACAACCCTAGCCCAAATTAGATGATAATTTAAATAATTATGATTAATTAATTAATTTTTAGCCGTCGATTGTGATTTTGTTACTCTAATCGTGAATATTACAGAATGGGCTCTCCAATGGATCCACGTTTGATCCGATCTGAGTCTGATAACCCTTTTAATTGATTTTTAAAGGTGCAATGACAAATTATAAATATTTTAATATTTTAAATTAGGCCTAAACCTAAATTGATCTGGAAACCTATTCATTTGACTAAGTTAGAACACCAAATTTTAGAACAATCAGTATTTTTAAATTCTGGACCTAAAGACATGTCAATCTCATCATACTTCCACGGATTTTTATTCTCTCAAATTTTCTAGGTGGCAAAGCCCCAATTTCATAGCGGATGCAAAGTCCTAACACTATACGGAGAGAATCAGTACTCGATCTTTATCATAACTAAGCTTCTTATGTTTTCACATTTCCAAAATATCGAGCTTTTAACACTTATTTTACACCGTGAAATCTGGACCATCGTTTAAACTAAAAACACTTTTTTGCTCAGATGGAGTGGTTTTTACTTCAAAACTCCTTATAGCTTTAGCATGCTTTTATCAAACAAATTTAACCAATCTTTTTTTGAAATTTGAGATTCTCCGAGGTATTCTTTGAAATTGTAAAATTTGACAAAACGGTGATTTGTGGCTAAAACACTGAGTTTTTGACGTGGGTTTCTCTCCAAATTTTAATACCATGTTTGATTTTTAATACTTGACCCAATGGATTAATTGGATCAGTCTAGAGGGATCTTTGTAATGCCATATGAGAGAGAGGACATATAAGTAAATATTAAAAAGAACTAACATTAAAATAATAAAGAAAAATATTGAGATAAATCTCAAGCTACAGTTGCAGCTTGTAGGCTACGGTGGGTAACTCCCACGCCACAGCATACACCGTCAAAATCAGTGTTATTTTACATTCAAAATCTAGTTTTTTGACTATTAATAAAATCGGGGAAAAGATTAACCCCATCTAATTGTGTGTGTTTATTTTCCCGCCTTGTGTGTTAAATTCGTGTACTGTAACCTCTGAGCCAAAAACCTCCACATGTAACGCAGCTGTAACGCCGCTCGGTGGCCATCTGAGACGGCCTTGATCGCCCGGTGGTAAAAGGGTTTGGGCACTGAGTACTTTATTTACTTTCCTGTATTGCACCCTCTGGGTCGAATTCTCGATAAGTTTCCTTACCAAGGAGACAATACGAGGATGGGCACTGAATATTTTATTTACTTTACTGTCTCGTATTGTTTCCTTAACTAGGAAACAATACGAGACCGGGCACTGAGTAAATTCCATTTTTTTTCCAATTTTATTGGGTGTTTTGGATGGCTGACAACTAACTCTCTAACATAATTCAAAGGAGTAGAAGGATCCTAGGAGACTCACTTCCATTCCTCATGTTTTCTTGGAAATGTACACAAGGTCTGGGGGAGTAGTTTGTATGTGTATGTTGATAAATCAGAAATTTATACAATTATTCTATCTTAACAGATTTTTTGTGAAAACGCATCAGGAGAAGGTGAGGATACTTAACCTATGGTTTGATATGACTAATAATTAGTAATCCTTAATTTTTAGACATAATGGGATCCATGGATCTTAAACGAAGGGAAAAGACTAAGTAGGCCAGAATGTGAGACTCGACACCGTTTACTTGTAAGGGACTAAATGTTTGTTCTACCATTAGAACATAAGCAAATCAAGGTGTCGGGGAGTCGAGGGCTAGTAGTCTAAAATGCAGAATGAGACCCATGCAGAATGAGACCCATGCAAATGTCTAAAGGTTGAGTGATTCGTTGGATATGGTGAAGGCACGAGCCGCCAGTAACCCGTTCTGTACATTTGTAATTATGCATGTCATTGTTTATGATAACATCAGTGAAGTTAGAAATAAATGTCATCAAGGGGTGACATGGGTCATGGAAGGTTGGGAATAATAGATTCAGTTTAGGTTGTCACGGTGTACAGTCTGTGGTCTTGGTAGATAAAGTCTTAATAAGTGTGAAAGTACACTGGAGTCAGAATGACTGAATGCACTTACAAGTTAATGCATTACTTCCGTGTCAGGATTTAATGCATCCGAGGCTTAGTGGCGACCCTCGGCAAGGTTCAACTTTGGACCTCAAACAAGAAAAGATAGATTCCCGTTAACCCAGTGAGTATGATTGGCTTAGATATGTGTGACTCAACGAGTAGGATTGAGCAAGCACGTACGACTCAATGAGTAGGGTTGAGTCACGTTTTATACAACCAAATGAGTAGGGTTGGGGTGGGTACGTACAACTCGATGAACAGGATTGAGTGAAGCACGTAAGACTCAATGAGTAGGATTGAGTCAGGATCTGTTTAAAATACGTATGACCCAATGAGTTAGGGTTGGACTAATTACGTATGTCTCAGTGAGTAAGGCTGAGTTGGTATTTGTATAAGAAAGTTGTGTCCTTAGGGAGTGATCCTAGAGTGAAAATGAGACATGGAAAGTAGGTTTGCATTATCATGATAATTGTTCATGCACCCCATGGATTTTATTATTAAGTTTTTCCCACTGGGCTAATAGCTCACGTCCTTTACAATGCAGGAGATGAATTGGACGAGGGGGAAGGGAATCCCTCTGCAATGCCTTAGGAGCTGGAGTCTATAGATTCCAGAAGTTGTTCGCGAGGAAGACCACGTTTATATTAGTTATTTGCATGTTTTGGGAAAGCTTGCAAATATTAAATAATTGTGTTAGTTATGGCAAAAACCTCCTTGAATAAGTTACATGAATACATTATGGTATATTAATGTATATTCGGTTGTTATATAGATATATGTTTGATTTTTAATGTGTGAATCAGGAAAGAATCAAATTCAAAAACTTATAAAAAAAATTGGTTTTACTGTGAGAGCGATACATCGCCATTGGCAATAGATCGCAAAGGTGATTAGCGGTAGATCGCCAGTGACGATAGATCGGTAGGCCTAAATGACAACACATCGGGGTTAACGATTGTATCAGCCTGAGAGCACTGAAAAATTATAGACCTTTGGCTCTGAAGTGCTGATGTGTCGCCGTTGGAGATAGATGATCACGATATATCTCAAGTGGCGATGGATGGTCTGTGATGGGTAGTGGTTGACGATGGGATCAGCCTGAGACGAAACTGTTTTTACATTATGGGTCTCGGGGCGATAGGTCACCATTGACGCTCGATCGCCCAGAGTTAAGATTGTTCGGATAATTTAAGGATTTCAAGTTTTAGATTTACATTTTAGTGTGATTAAATACACGTGTAATTCACATGTGTATGGACCTAGGTGGGCTCAGGATCATGGATTTTGGTTAATAGATGAAATTAAAAAATAAAAAATTTAAGTCACATTCCGGGCCTACATCCGGTTTCGGGGTGTAACAAGTATTGAAAAATATGTCCGCCAAAGTTGATCGTCTTATTCATCTACGTGACAATCGAGTTAGGTGATCACAGATGTTCTACACTCGACTTAATTATTCTGACGATTCGAGCAATGACAAGGTCTGAGACATCCTTGTACGATGGAGGCGTGATCTTCATCGAGATCAACCGGTGCTTGAAAAGGAAGACTTATCATCCCCAGTTTCACCGACGTCAGACCCCACTTCCTCAGAAGGCATGCCAGTTCCACAAGCATGTGTTCCCACATCATCGGGATGTATGGCTTCCTCCTCGGGATGTGCGCCAATTCATCCAGAGGCACCATTGGAGTTTGTGCACGTGCCCACAGAGGCATCCCTAGAGTGTGTACCTGTGCCCCTAGAGTCAGCCTTGGAGTGCATGCAAATTTCCTCCTCATGCATGCGCCTCATGGGCATCACCAAAGACGGAGTTGATCGAAATTGACCCTTACTTGATCTCCTTCAACGTCAAGCCGCTTGTCGTTGAAGACGTTTTACATCAAGACACTCCAATTGTCGGCATAGTGCATCAAACACATGTTGAACTTGTTACTGCCCCGGCTTGCCAAGTCCCTAAGTTTTTCAATTCCATGACTCGGGAAGAATCACTTTCTAGAAGCTTGAAGACTCAAGTGATCAAAGAATGAAGATGAACTCAACCAGGTTCAAAGCTCATCGTTATGTCAATCACAAAACATGTATTATGGCCATAGATGACTTTAGGTGGTACCCACACTTAGGAAGACCATTCCTAGGCTTAGTTGAACAAATGGTAAAATCATAAAAAGCCTAGAAAGGAAGCTTGACAATGAATTGGAACCGAACTCGGAAATATGAATTAAGTTCACTGTCAGCTTGATCAGCCGTTCTCACCAACCCCTCGGTAGAGACAGGATCAACCCATCGTCATCAAAGATTGGTCGACCAGATTGACAAAGGTTCTAGTATATTGAACTGTCATTCTGGGTATGCCTCTGATCGAGAGTATCGTATGCACCGACCCATCAGTGATGAACTTAAAGACCCCTCGTGGTCAACGACTTGTCGATAATAACTTATGAGTTCTGGAACCTATAACTCATGTGGACTCTCGAGAAAATAGACATCTCGGTAATTCAAGACCGATCGAGAGTTCCACGACCGATCCATCTGTAAAAGACAACAGGTCGTTCATGGCTGGACAAGTTTCGGGACATGAAACTTTGTCTGCATAGTGTTGCCCAGATTGAGACATGGACCTACCTCTTGATGCCATGACTGTTGACCCATCGGCGACACAAACATGTCGGTCGAGTACAAATTATACCGTAGGGAGTGCATTTAATGAGCAACGGTCGGGTGATTGAACGACTCCTCGATGCGCCCAACCTGTCGGTACATGACAAATTCTGAAATAGGTTTCCTTCTCTATAAATACCAATCCTTGTGCAACCGTTTCACATCCTTTGGCAAATACGTTGGACGCTCATCATTATCAGTAAGCTTAAACAAGGGTCAACAAAAGGATCACTCTCTCTCTTATGCTTACACTTGAGAAATCTAATACAATCAATCATAGTGAATTAGGTTGTGAAAAAAGAGAGAGGGAAAAGGATACACAACTAGGATAGATATTGGTAGAACCAATTTCCTAATCACCCTGAGATTGTGATTGCTCAACGACGGCTATGAGGCCGAACGTCGGGATTAACTTGGACACACATTAAGTGGATCTTTGAGAAGCACACATCATCGAGAAAGAGCTACAAAGGCAAGTGCTTCTTGGTTTCAATTTTGTTGTTAAAACCTTTGTCCTGTGGAAGTGGATTAAGGAGGCTTCGCTCCGGAACTAGTATAAAAAATCTAGAGTGTAGTCTCTAGCACAAATGGTGGGTGGAATTCCCAGCCAATTTAAATAGGCGGAATTCTTATTTTACATGTGGTGGGTGAAATTTCCAGCCGGTTGAATGAGGTGGAATTCCTACTCCAATTGTGAGGGTGGAAGTCCCCACTTAGTGAATTTGGCGATATTTCAAGATTGAACTAGTCCTAACAGTGGATGTAGGTTGGCTAATCGAACCACTATATATCTTGTGTCCTTTTGTTTGTGGTGTTAGAATCAATTTCTTGTGTTGATTGCATAATCACATTTGTTAACACATGAAGTATCCGCTGCAGTCTAATTAATCAATCAAGGAATTTTAAAAGGACCAACGTTTTTAAGATTGAACTATTCCCCCCCCCCCTCTCTCTAGGGCAATCGTGTTCTAGCACCAAAGAGAGAAAACTTTCTTTCAATTGGTATCAGAGCCTTGTGCTCTTTGTAAATGATCTAACCATCCGAGTTGATACGTGCTAGAACAATGGCTATGAGAGAAAGCCATGATATTTCCAAACTTCCGTTTGTGATGAAAAATGGAATGAAAAACTTTAATTATTTTCATCCATAAATATATTTGGAAATAGGTGAATAGAAAGTGGTCTAAGCCTATGGAAGAGGTATTTGATTAACCTCAAAATTCTATGACCACTCAGTCCAAAAAATCGAGTAATTTGGACTTGTGATGAAATGACTATTCACTTTACTTAAACAATAGTAGCTTTCATTAGTGTTAAAACATCATAAGAGGCTGAAAGAATCCACGAAAAAATTGTCTCGTCTAGCCCAATGGATGAAATCACCTATCTTGACCAATTAGTGTACCTAGAGAAAATGTGACTAATTAAGCTCATCTGTTGAAGAAGTCCAAGTTGAATCCTCTAAAGAATAAGAGGATGGAGTAAAGGAACTTGATGAGGGTGGTGACCTCCAAGTGTCCAATAAGGCTGTGTACCAAGAAAGTTTAAAATAGGCTAAGGACCTTCACACGCTGTGTACCAAGAAAGTTTAAAATAGGCTAAGGACCTTCACACGGTAAATTTTAAAAATGCCTAACTCTCTAATCAACTTCAAAATGGCAAATGAAGTTGGAAAATGTCTTGAAGTTAATAATCTGAATTTAGGATCAGATTTGAAGTTGTCTCAAGATATGGTTGCCAAATGTGATTGTCCTCTCATGTTGGGATAACCTCACGGTACAAAATCTGGTGTTTTGATTCTCAAAGTTAAGTGGGAAGGCATCCA
Organism: Chimonanthus praecox; assembly: GCA_022113865.1. Taxonomy (NCBI): domain Eukaryota; kingdom Viridiplantae; phylum Streptophyta; class Magnoliopsida; order Laurales; family Calycanthaceae; genus Chimonanthus; species Chimonanthus praecox. The sequence goes on from CM039094.1 coordinate 38,700,467, forward strand.
AAATCAAAACCAGATTTGATAAAAGGTCATCACGGTGTTGTGGACTTGGATTCCAAGACCCACAATGTTTGTTCAAATGTGTGGAGGGATACCATTGTTGGTATCACATTTGAAACATGCTTTGGAATCACCATTGTATCTTGCCTTCAATCCATGTTCTTGTTTGATTGTTGGATTCATCTTATGAAAGTTACTCGTGTGTGCATGGAGGTTAGCACCATAGTATTATATTATACTTGTCTCATTTCATTTCCTGTGCCATATGACTTGGGCATCTTTAGGAAATGAATATAGTTTTTGCAGTACCTCATGTATGGGGTGTGTATGTCATTTCATTCCAAGTCCATAAAATTGTGAATCTCTTGTGGAATGAAACTTGCTCCATACCTTTAAATGCATATTTCAACTTGGTATGACTTACCAAAGGTGTTGATCAAAGTGATCAAATGTGCTTATCTGTAATCCATTTATGTACCATCTCTTTCAAATGAAGGATTATGTTTGAAAGAATGGTAGAATTGTTTATCACGTTTTGAGTAATAACATGATAACAGGCATGAGATCTGCATGGGTTGCATCATACTTCATTTCCATATGCATGGTAATCATATTCAAAACGGAAAATGAATGTATGGTTTGTATGCTTAGTGTTTCATTCCAATATATGTTATTTTATACATTATGTGGAATGATTTATGTTCATAGACATCTAGTCCTTGTTACAGCTTGGTGATGCCGCATGTCGTGACATCACACACTTGGTAAATATGTTTGAATTAGTAAATTAAGTGTGCCAAAGGTCCTAGGATTGGATTGTCATTGGATTGATCAATAATCCATGTTTTTGTGCCTACCTTCAGAGGGAAGTATTGAATATTCTAATGGCACAAAATCTGTGTGAATGTATGTATCTACACTGAAATTGAAAGGCATATAATCAAAGCATGATGTACTATGAACATCTCAAGCGCACACACACACACACCCTTCGTCCTAAAATTTTCAATTCATAGCGAAGGATAGACTAATCAGAGGAATAGACATGTCGCTACTGTTCTAAATTAGAACACTATCTGAAAGAGCGAAAAATCAAAAGGATAGACAGGTTGGTATTTCTCAACATGTTGATGCAGACCGGTCGTTGGTCACGACCTATCGGTGAGGCAGAGAGATTAAGTGATTAGCACAGGAAAATGATTATTTTACCCTTCTATTTGGACTAGTTAGACCTTGTTTTGTGTTTTAGGATATGTTTAATGGGATTTTGGAAGTTTTGCAGGATTTACAAGAAAATACAATATATAAGAATTCAAATGGTGAATTTTGCAATTTATGGGTATAAATTAATATTTTTTGAAAGTGGGAATTTTTAATAATTATCTACCACAATTTTAGGGGTTTTGTTTGTTAACTAATTAATTCAAATCCATTTATGAGAGTTTAGATTAATTTAGTACATTTTCAGAATTGATTGTATGTGGTAAAATTATTTATTAGATTTCTCATACTTGGAAAAGCCCAATTATTAAGTCCATTAAGAAAAGCCCATGAAGAAATCTACATGTATAAAGTTTATTTTCATCATCGCAAGATACATATGAGGAAATTTGAAATTTACAAGTCATTATAAGTGGATTTTTGAATTTGGCAAGTGGATTTAGGAAAAAGAAACAAAATAAGAAGTGGAGAAAAAGAAGGAAGGTTTGACACAACTTCAGTATGTTGGCTATGACGTCTCACTCCGATGTCGTATTGCATTGATTCTTGTTGCGTTGGAAACAAGACTTCAAGGGCTACAACTTTATAGTTTACGACTTTTCATGCTTTAGATGTTAACTATGTCAAAATGGAGCTGAAAGGTGGTACATGTGTAAAAAATGGGATTTTGCACCCACTTTCCTTACATGAATTTTACTATTTTTTTTCAACCTCCTTTCCTCATTTAAGTCATTCCATGTTGAGCACAAAGCATATCAGCCCTCCAAGTGTCCCTTGCTTTATTTAAATCTTTAAATCCAAGCCATTCATTCCACCTCCTTTCATCTATAAATGCTCACTCTCCCATTGAGAAAATTGAACTTGGGCATTGAAGAAAATGTTGTGCAAAGAAGAGGAGGGGAAGAAAAGAATGAGAAATATTGTGGGATTCTTAATCTACATTGGGTTCTAAGGTTGGTGGATTTTGATTTCCATTGTATTTTTCTTTTGCCTTTAATTCTAGAATTTCATTTTATTTGTAATTTTTTTCCATGCTTTAATTAATAAAAAAGGTGAGATTATTAGAATTATGGTTTTCCAAATTTTGATTTTTATTCTGATGGTTTGAATCATTTTAATTCTTCACTCCTCCCTTAGTAATTAACTTGGACATATGAAATAGTTAGATCTTTGATTAACATTACTATTCTAGGTCTAAGGTTCTTTGGAACGAATGAAATAGTTAGATCGGAGAATTCCATTATTTATCTAGATCTAAGGCTCAGATTAATTTGGGAACTAATTTGATGAAAGGCTTGAATAAGATTAAAATTTTAAGTGAGCTCCATGTTCTAAGCCATTATTTTATAATTAAAATTTGGATAATAATGCCTCCTTGATTCTTTGATCCAGTTCCATTGTAAATATGTATATAGGTAATTTAGATGCTATTTTTGTTTTCTTTTGTTTATAAATTAAAATTCTTGAAAATTGGTGAACTAGGTTGGTAAATTAATTAATTGTCTCTTAATTTTGTGCTCTAAGTTAGATTGAGATTATTTATAATTTTTAAATTAATTCCACCATCTTAATTGAAATTAGATGAATTTTAGGTTTTCCATGAAAATTAGATCTCTTGAATGGCTAATTTCTAATTTTAGATATTGTTCCTATTTTTGTACTTGTTTTCTATTTTTAGAATGTTTCTAAATTAAAATTAGATTTTCTAGATTATAGAATTAATCCCATGTTTAAGATTTATTTCTATGATTTTCTAGATTTCCTAAAATATATAATTCAGTGGTATGTTTTTCACGGATGTATTTTCCTACTTCCGATTGGTTCGACCTCGCACTCCAAAACTATACTATAAATGTTCGTGCGCTTGCGAGTTACACATTTAAAGTCTGCACAACAAGTTTCTGACGTCGTTATCGAGGAACATAGAAAAGTCCCAATTGAATTATTTATTTTAGAAATAATGTTATTTTTAGAAAATTTCTATTTTTGGCAATTCTTTAAAATTGAAAGTCTCTATTTTTAAAAACCCTAATTTTAGAAGGTTAACTAAATTATAAGTTTTTTTAAATAACAAAAATCTAGAGATGATTTAAAGTTGAAAAAACTGCTAAATTTAGAAACTTTTTATTTTTGGAAACTTCTAATTTTAGAAATTTCCAAAATTAACTACTTTCTCTTTTCAGAATTATCTAATTTTTGAATTTTAATTTAATTTAGTCACATTCTATTTTTAGAAATTAAACTAAATTTGGGAAGTTTTAATTTTGAAACTTCTGTCTATTGAAAGTTTCAAAATAGTCTAACTTTAGAAATTGTTATTTTTAGAAGGTGTCTAATTTTGGACAGTTTCTAAACTTAGAAAATTTCTAATTTAAGACTCTTATCTAAATTTGGAAGGATTTCAATTACAGTGTGTAATTTTAAAAAATAAATAAATTGATGTTTATGGAAAATTTTAGATTTTAATGGAATATTCTTAGACTTGAGATTCGAATTTTGTTTAATTTGGTAGATGTTAATTTAAAAAAAAATATGGTCTTAATTTAATTTAGAGTTCTTAATTAGGTTCTAATTAGTTAATTTCCTCCACTAGTTATAATATTAGGAAATTGCATTTAGACTAGGTTTCATGCATTTTTTTATCAGATTCAGAATCTTCACCAAAGTTTGTTGTTTTTTATTTTGCAGGGATTTTAATCGTACATTCTAAAAGTTTCTTGTAGAAAAACACTTCAGGCCAAGGTAAGTGCCTAAATCTCTTTTTCTTTAATTTTTAATTTTTCATGCATTCATATAGAATTTCTTTAGAGTGTTTGCATTTTATGTTACATAAAAAAATTGCATATTTAATTTGATAATGCATATTAGGGTGTTAGTCTCATGCATTAGCTTAGTGGTTTGATTATTGTGTGCATATATGCTTCGAGTATTGCATTGTTAGATTAGGTTGCATAAAAAAAACTTATGTGAGTATTTGATAGTGATTAAGATTTGATTGTTCGTATTTGTGAGTTTGTTTGTCAGTCTGTCTAGGCTAAGTTTTTTAATTTTGTTTGAATCTCTGTGTGTGTCAATGTTTGTCAGTGTCTAGTTTAGGTTTTCATTTTTATTGAGTCAGTTTTTGTGTTTTAGTGTTAGTCTAGTGTCTTTGTTGTGTGTTTATGTTTTTCCTATATATTTGTTTTTGCAGGTTTTAAATAAAACGAGCTATTATTTCTCAACTCAAGTTGTTCTATTCTGATATTTTCTTCTAATTTGCAAGTACACATGTAGATTAGGGAACATTAAGGATAATGTTCAATTTAACTTTGGGAGTATTGGGAGCTACACTTTTGTGTGTTTTGAAAATTTTTGAAAAAAATTGTTTTTCAACATTAATATGTGGATAAAAAATTTATATCATGTTTTTTCAATTCAATGTTATAGAATTAATACTTGGAAACTTTTACACTCGCCATGTTAATTTATCCTGAAAAAGAAGACTATTCATGAGTTGAGTAATCACCGGAAGAATACCAGTGGAGATTTATACCCAGTGAGCTTTTGAGTCATTCGATTTTTCTGAGAGTTATAAGTAAATTCTAATTTTTCTTTGAATTGCGAATTGTTTTTGTAGAAGATCTCATTATTCCTTTGATTTTGGTCAAATACTGTGAACGACATTGATTTTGAATTATTACACCTGAATTTTTTCTGGATTTATTTGAAGGTAAAAATAGTCATATAAAGATTAAGAAGTGATATAGGTCATTATTTTGGATCGTTTGAGACTTTTAAGCCTATCTATATTGGTCATCTTATCATGTTAGTTCCCACTTTTGAGCCTTTATATAATAGCCTGATTTTTTTGTTAGCCATGTTATGCATACCCAACTCCGGTTGTGTAGTTTGAGCCTACATTGAAAAATCTGTGGCCTATTCTAAGTGCTGGGAAAACGTTAGAGATGATTTAATTGGGATGGTATTCTAAAAAAAAAATTATGGCACTTGAAAAAGAAAAAAAAACATCAAAGAGAAAAAAAAGTGAACATCCATACATCATAAATGAAGGATGTGAAAAAAAAAAAAAAAATCGAATTTGAAAAGAAAAAAAATGCTTTAAAGATTTTGACTGCTAAAAAAAAAAAAAAATAGAGGAAGCAATATCCCATTATAAAATTTTGAAGATCTCTAACTTTTCTGTTCAAAGTATTAATTTTAGAGTCTTTTTATCCTTCTTTGATATGACCAGATCCTAAGCCACGTTCATATTATTAGAAAGTTCTATTGATCCTTAGTTAATATGGTATTTAAAGTGGAGAATAGATGAAGAAGAATAATGGTGTATTATTTCAAAAGTTCTGAGGAAAATGACATCCTTTCATGAGATCTGTATTTTTTCTTTGATATTATCCGTTCTTTGACGAAAAATATGTGAGATATTTGTATTTGAAAATTATTCTGCTCACATATACTTTTGAGAGAAAAATAACCCAATCTCTGAATGAAAATCTTTCTGAGAGATGTAACTTTATGAGATTTGGAATTAAAGCGTATTTTCAGCTGGCGATTGCAAAACTTATATATATTTTAAAAAAGAAGAGTATGTTAATATTGGCTATCACACACTACACACCGGGTATAATTTTTGTAAAATAATTTTGGAGTTGTATAATGTTTAAATTTTTGTTTAAATATTTTTGCTGAAATTTGATGTTTGTGGGTATCATCACTAGAACCCTCACGAGAATGTAACTTCTCCACTAGTGGTGAGTTAGGAGTTTAAAGGATTATTGCATACGCTAAATACAATCGAGAGTGCCAGTGAAAGTGGTTTAGTTTAGGATTTTGATTTTTAGTTTTTAGTTTTTATTTTGCTCGAGGACTAGCAAAATCTAAGTATGGGGGTATTTGATGAGCACAGGAAAATGACTATTTTACCCTTGTTTTTAGACTAGCTAGACCTTGTTTTGTGTGTTTTAGGATATGTTTAATGGGATTTTGTAAGTTTTGCAGGATTTAAAGGGAAATACAAGATATGAGAATTCAAATAGTGAATTTTGCAATTTATGTGCATAAATTGATATTTTTGAAAAGTTAGAATTTTTAATAATTATTTTACCACAATTTTAGGGGTTTTATTTGTAAACTAATTATTTCAAATTCATTTATGAGAGTTTAGATTAATTTAGTACATTTTTAGAATTGATTGTGAGTGGTAAAATTATTTATTAGATTTTCCATACTTTGAAAAACCCAATTATTAAGCCTATGAAGAAATCAACATGTATGAAGTTTATTTTCATCATCTCAAGATACATATGAGGAAATTCGAAATTTACAAGTCATTATAAGTGGATTTGTAAATTTGGCAAGTGGATTTAGGAAAAAGAAACAAAATAAGAAGTGGAGAAAAAGAAGGAAGATTTGGCACAGCTTAAGTATGTCGGCTATGACGTCCGATTGCATTGATTCTTGTTGCGTTGGAAACAAGACTTCAATGGCTACAACTTTATAGTTTACGACTTTTCGTGATTCGGACGTTAACTAAGTCAAAATGGAGCTGAAAGGTGGTACATGTGTAAAAAATGGGATTTTGCACCCACTCTCCTTACACGAATTTTACTATTTTTTTCCACCTCCTTTCCTCATTTAAGTCATTCCATGTTTAGTACAAACCATATCAGCCCTCCGAATGTCCCTTGCTTTATTTAAATCTTTAAATCTTTAAATCCAAGTCATTCATTTCACCTCCTTTCATCTATAAATACTCCCTCTCCCAATTGAGAAAATTGAACTTGGGCATTGAAGAAAAGGTTGTGCAAAGGAGAGAAGAGGAAGAGGAGAAGAAGAAAGACTGTGGGATTCTTGATCGACATTGGGTTCTAAGGTTAGTGGATTTTTAGTTCCATTGAATTTTTCTTTTGCCTTTAATTTCAAAATTTTATTGATTTGTAATTTTTTTCCATATTTTAATTTAATAAAATAAGGTGAGATTATTAGAATTATGGTTTTCCAAATTTTGATTTTCATTATGATGGTTTGAATAATTTTTAATTCTTGACTCCTCTCTTGGTAATTAATTTGGACATATGAAATAATTAGATCTTTGATTAACATTACTATTCTTGTAACACTCCGGATTTTCAAGTTATTAATATATATGAAAATTACCCATTCAATTTGTGAATTATTAGATATGGACCTTATATGGGTAAAGTGTTGGGTCATTGCCCAATTAAGACCCAACGGTTGTGGAAATGGTTTCAATTTAAATTAAATGGGGCTGAATTAAAAAGGTAATGCAATGTGTCTAAAAATTAAATAAAGGTTGCGTGGCCGTGTATGGGATATTGCTTGGCCAAATATGAGATTTGCATATCCAAGTTAATGCGCATAAGATCATTTAAAAAGGGGTCTTCCCTTGATTAAGAGTGATACAAGGGGAATTGCTAAATATAGAAGATGTCTTAGCCGTGTACAGGAGATACCCATATCCAAGAGGATGCGTTCAATGGTGTCTATTTCCTTGGATAAAAATGGCAATAGGCAAGAGGGGCAGCATGGCACCTTCTAATATTGGACCGATGGGAAGTATTATAGAAGAGGGGCAGCAAGACATAAGGGGCGCACGACATTCATAAATCAAGAGAAAGAAAGGGCAGCCGAGCAAAGGAAAGGAGGAATAGCAATTGCAATCTTATGCACACGGCTGAAATCATACTTGCTATTTCAGCACCTTCTAAGATAGGACCGTGTAGAAGTTGTATAAAAGAAAGACATAAAGGGCGGTACGGTGACACACAACCATCAAGAAGGTCTTGACGTTGGGAGCTCTAGCAAGAAGGTGTCCAAGGCATACACAAGGAAAGAGAGGGTAGCCAGCAAGTGTGCAAGGAAGAGAAAGATTAGAAGAGCAAGAACAAGCGAAGGAAAATCGGAGGAGTCGTGGAACCGGTAAGTAGTTTGATATTTTGTTTAAGATAAGAAACCATAGGGTTCGGCCATGGTGTATGGCCGAACCCCATGGAAGAAAATTGAGGTAATAATTATGGTGTTTTAATGGAAAGGATGGACCATAAGATTCGGCCATGGTGCATGGCCGAACCCCATGGAAAGACATGGCTTAATTTATGGATTTAAGGATGGAAACCATGGAAGGAATATCAATGCTTTTGAAGGGATTAAATGGAAAGTCGTTATTAATTTAGAAAGTGATGGGAACGGTTGGTTTGTCTCTATGAGTGAGGTTCGGCCATGTATGGCCGAACCCCACTAGGGTTTATTTTATGGATTCAAAAATGGTAATGGTAATGTTGTAAATAGGTAAAAATCATGGACCATGGGTTCAGCCATGGTGTATGGCCGAACCCCATGGGAATTATTTGGTGGACTTGGGATTTTTATGTCACGGTTAATGGATCATTTACGGAACTGTATTATGGATCGGTTATGGACTTAATATAGTGATTGATTAAATGGAGAATTAATTGGAGGATACAAATATATGCTTATGGATTATGTTATTGGATTATGGGTTTTTGGTTATGTTAGCCATGGATGACAATGTTGTAAATAGGTGAAAATAAGGGACATAGGGTTAGGCCCTAGTGTCTGGCCGAACCTCCCATGAACTATTTGATGGATCATGTGTTTGAATTAAAGAACTATGTATGGTAAATTAAAATGAATGAAATGTTAACTAAGGATTAGACCAATAGCAAAGTTGTAATAAAGGGTGAAAGTGATGGATCATGGGCTCGGCCATGGTGTATGGCCGAACCCCATGAGGAATGGTTTATGGACTTAAACATAATAGGAAATCAATGGAACATGGTTTTAATTAATTGATGTATTATAAGGTAAGGGGACCTCACAAGGTGTGTATGATCGTGAGCGGTTACCGGGCGAAAGCGCAAGGACACGTAGTGGTCTTTGGTAGGATTCCACCTCTTTGAAACCATGGATTTATGTACAATGTTTCTTATTTATTTTTGATGAATTTTATGATGTAAAAGATGTGTTTCAAATCATGAGTTTTAATGCTATGTTTGTTATATAAAATAGCATGTGTTTCATTGGCATCTCATGCATGGCATGGGGTAAAGGATATATAACCGGAGGGGTCACACTCCGTCGGGGTGTCCGAAAAACCTATGTGGGGTACCTTGATGTGCTTTCCCATCAAGAAGAAACCGGAGGGGCCACACTCCGTCGGGGTGTCCGAAAGACCTATGTGGGGGTACTTATATGTACTTGTGATGGGTGGGACTCATTGCATTTGACATCATGACATGGCATGGTTTATATGGCTTTTGACATTATGATATTATTATTATATATGTTTTGTACTAACCATGTGTTAGCCCTAATTGGAATACCTACTGGGCGCATTGTTCTAACGCCCTACTTCTACCCTAGTGGATGATACAGGAAACAAGGAGAACAATGAACGCGAAATGGGCCAAGCATAGGAGCTTGGATATGTGATTGGATTATATTTTATTAAGTTGCTTATGGCCTTGTAATTTGAGTAACTAGACTTCGGACATGTAATAATTTAGATGGTTTGCTATGGTTGGATGTTTATTTGGATAATTGAGTTAACTTTAATTATGATTAAGGACTTGACGTACTTTGCTATCTGAAATGGAACAGAAATAGGTTCTATTATAATTCTGCAGTTATGATTTTAATTCCGCATGTTTATATTGTTATGTGTGAACCGTTTCTATGGACTTAGTCCATGCACACATAGGGTTGGCCAGTTAAGGGTCGGACTTTAGAATTTTGGACTTACCTCGCATCGTGACGTCCCGCTCTTGCTCACTCTGTTATATAAAAAAAAAATAGACTCTGATTTATGAAAAACGTAGAGTGAAAAAAGGGCGGGGCGTTACAGTTGGTATCAGAGCGAAGCAGAAAGATTGAATCTTTTGGTGTAAATTAATCCGGCCCTCGTGCATTAATTTACTTCGTTAGACTCAATGGATGATAGCAAAGGAAGTACAGTCAAAAATAATTGGATTTATCAAAATAGCAAAATTAGGAGATACTTCCCCGATATCCCCAAATTGAGAACAAACAATTGATACTTAGGAAGTTTCCCCAAAAACAAAGAAATACAAAGAGTATTGATTTGGCAATTTCCCAAAGACAAGAAACACAAGATGTTTATTTGGCAATGTTTCCCAAACAATAGACATTATATGATACATAGGAAATTCCCCAAAACAAAGATTTGTGTGATTTGAACTATGGTTGTCATTGATGTGCTTCTGTGTTGTGATACAGATATGAGCAACATAGAGTATACAGAGCTGTGGGACAAAGGAACCCCTAGCTGTCCGATAGATCTGGTTTATTCTTCCGACGATTCTAGCATGCCAAACTTCATCAATGAAGTTGTAATCAGTCAGGACATGGAAGTAGAATCGTCCGAGTACAATGTTGGGGTTGCTCCAGCCTTTTTACATGAAGAGAACGAGGAAGATGTCCCAAACTTAGAAGAATCTGTAGGGGAGATAGGCTCGCCCGAGTATACTCCTGCTACTCCGACTTCAGATGAGTTGACAGATTATATGTGCGAATTATGCAATCAGGAGGGGCACAACTGTACTTATTGCCCCCACCTGATTGAGGATATTTGCCCTATTTGTGGACTTCATGGGCACGGGAAGGAGAGAACTAACTGTCCATACATTGGGGAACCAGAAATAATACCCTGTCTGACTTGTGGAGTGTTGGGGCACACGTCGACGACATGCCCTGAAAATTTCTTCGATTTTGGTGATGATGCAGGGTCTTCTACAAAAGATTAGGCTAAGAAAGGGTAAGGAAATGTCGGGAAAAGGGAAAGATTTTGTAAGGGTTGTGGGTACGTTTTGAAGGGTTGTTCTAACCCTACCAACCCTTACAATGTGATGGAAGTATGAATAATTTTCAATAAAGTATACAAACTTAAGAGTTTATGAGGACTTTGACACTGAGATGCATGTGACGAGGTCACTTGAGTTTATTGAGATGTGGCATGGGTGCGTCCCACACGTGATACTGATGAGATAAGTATATAGATTCTATGAGTATGGCTTAGAGTAGCTATGAGACTATAGGAACCTCGATATGAAATACGGAGACTTGGTCCCGTAGGGTTACAGTTGAAGAGTGGGTCCCTCGCATGCTATACGCTGGAGGGCACTCTCACGGCTATTTCGCACACTTGTTGTGCGTTGATGCGCAGTGTAACACCCCGATTTTTCAATATATCCATATTTACGAAAATGCCATTGGTATGGTGAATTAGAAAGATATGAATCTTAGATGGGTAAATATTGGGTCAATAGCCCAATTATGATCCAATGGATCAAGGATAGAATTAGGTTGGAAATATTTGGGTATGTGTGATTAAAATGGTCATGGTGCCTATTTGGGTCAAGAAGTTCAATTTGACCCAATGGTCTAACTTGACCATGTTGCCACGTTGACCATAGGTGGACCATCAAATGAGCTAAAAGGATTGATTTAAATTATGTTGAGTTAGGGCTGAATTGAGTTGGAAAGAATCAAACAATTGAGTTGACTCAAGTGCATTAAATGAGTGGATTAAATGGTGAGTTGAGCTAATGAGTTGAATGAGTTAGATTGGAAGCTATGGAGACTTTTATTTCAAGTGAGTCAAGTGAGAAGATGAGGGTTGAACTTGTTTTCAAGACCCAAACAAAGACACACGTTGGTTACTTGGGAGTGGTATCCCATGCATGAAACCCCCACATGGGGCGTTAATGAGAATCAAAGGGGTGATCGGTCTCATGGGACACCACCAAGGGTTGCAGCCGATTGGACTTGGGAGGTGAAGAGCATGGGTGTTTCATCACAAGGATGAACCCCCAAGTAAACCATAAAGGAGGAGATGAAAAGACATGTTACTAAGGGTGTCATCGAAAGACACCACCTTTGAGTAACTCTCATTAACCAAGGAAGTTAGAATTTTACATCACTCTCCCTCTCCTTTCCTTGGCCATCCCTACCTCTCAAAGACAAAGAATACTTGGAGTTTTCTCATCTTACTCTCTCCCTCCGTCACACAAAAACCGATCATTCATCAAGACCAAAGACAAGAAGGAGGAAGGAAAGATCAAAGGCAAGAAAGAGAAGCTAAAAGATTGGTAAGTACTCCATGAAATTTGGTTAAATAAAATAGATGAGGAAGCATGATTCGGCCATTGTATGGCCAAACTTATCAATGGGTTAGATCATGGATATTGATGTTTGGAAAAAGTAGAAGATGGATCATAGGGTTCGGCCTCTTTGGATGGCCGAACCCCATGAAAGTGATTTGATAATTTGTATGGTTTTTTGAGATAAAAACATACCATGTATGAAGACTTTAAAAGGTTTTAAAATGGAGATAAGGTTAATGTTTAGATCGGCCATTGGATGGCTGAACCATATGGTTATTATGGCTAAAGTGTTGAGCCTAAATTATATATAAATGATGGAATGATTGAGTCAAGAGAACCATAGGGTTCGGCCATGTGTATGGCCGAAGCCCATGGACAATTTTGATGGGATAATCTGATTAAGAATATGTTTGGAAATTATGAATTGATATATGCTTTTGATTTAAGAATCACATATGGTTATTTATGGTTTTAGTATTAAAGTGATTAACCATGATAGATGATGGAACAAGGGATAAAAATCCATAGGGTGAGGTTCGGCCATGTAATATGGCCGAACCCCACTAATGGTCATTTGGTGGACTTAGTGGTTAACTTATAATGTAATTGGATACGGATGTATGAAGGATTTAAAGGACCAAATTAAGATGGTGAGGTTCAGCCATATTGTATGGCCGAACCCCACTAAGGTGGATGTTTATGGATATTGATTGTTAGAAATATTAAACAAGGCTTTGGGCAATGGCAATATGGTAAATATGAATGAATTAATCAAAGGACTTGAAAAAGGGCTCAAACCAAAATGGTGAGGTTCGGCCATGTTGTATGGCCGAACCCCACCAAGTGATGTTTGGTAGATTAAGTTTTTTAATAGGTTATTTGGATGGTGTTGATTAAATGAAAGGAAAGATAAAATACAAGTGGGTGAGGTTTGGCCATGGGCTATGGCCGAACCCCACAAAGTGATTTTTGGAACTTAGATACAATTAGAAATCAAAAGGATATGTGATTAACTTGCTGTTATATAAACAAGGTAACAGGACTTGAACGGTGCTCAAATCGTGAACAGGAGACGGTTAAGAAGAACAGACAGTTTAAGTAACTTTTTTGTAGGTTTCCTACCTCTTTGTAACTACATTTTCCATATGGTTTTATCTTGATTTTTATGAGCTTTTAATAAAATATTATGTTTTCAAGTTAATTGGAATGCTATGATTCATTTACAAATAGCATGTATCATGTATTCATTGACATCTCATGCATGGCATGGGATGATGGATATGGAAACCGGAGCCCACACTCCATCGGAATGTCCGTGATGCAACTGTGGGACCTCCTTATGTGATGAGAGTCCCACCAGGAGGAATACCTAGATGATGAAGTCCCATCAAGAGGAAACGAAAGAACACTGTGGATTACCTTGATGATGAGAGTCCCGTCAAGTGATGGCTATGTATATTTGTGATGGGTGAGACTCATTACATTTGCATACATACATAGCATTGTTTTGTAAGTATTTGACGATCATGTATTATATGTTATATGCATATTTTTATACTAACCTTATGGTAACCCTAATCGGAAGACCTACTGGGCGCGTTGATCTAACGCCTTATTTCTATCCTTAGTGGATGACGTAGGGAAGGGAAAAGGAAAGGTCGAGGATCGCGAGGGAAGCCAAGCATAGGAGCTTGGATATGGAATGAAATTATTTATTGACATTTGAATACTTTTATATGGACATGTACTAACTTAGTAATACTGCTATGGTTTGATTTGGATTTGCTATGATTTGGTTTGTTTGAGTTGGATATTTGATTTAAGTTATTTTGGTTAGGACTTGTACTTTGCTATCTCTTTTGGAATAGGATTGTTATCCTATTGTTTTTCCGCCTATTTGATTTATTCCGCAAGTCTTATTTAGTACCATGTGTGGTTTGATTTTAATGGACTTAGTCCATGCACACATGGGTGGCCAGTTAAGGGTCGGACTTTAGAAGTCCGGACTTAGCTCGCGTCGTGACATCCCGCCTTTATCACTTGTTTATTTATTTTTAAAAAAAAATATAGACTCTGATTTTGAGTGAAAAGTGCGGGGTGTTACATGCAAAGCTAGGTACTATTTTACCCGTGGGGGTGGTGCTAGCTTCGTTAGACGCTGACCAACCGCCTTAGAGTTTGACTGAATCATCCTTGGGGTGAAGGGATGAAGGGCGGGGTAGACTTGATCACGTTGGACGTGGGTCTTCCGCTTAGTAAGTCATGGGTCCTAAGTCTTGCTAGGGGTCGGGGTATGTTTATGTTTGATATTATTGCTACAGTCACATAGTGATGCATTCGAGTGTTGTTCATACGGATAGAATATCTCATGGTAGATGATGTGCATAGGATGGATTATGCCCATGAATGGATTATACCCAAAAGGGGGTTATATTTATGGATGGTTATTAATCATGGATAGATGATATTCACTTATAGAGTGATACTAGGGATGGATGTGCATAAACGTGGATGGTTGTTCCCATGGTGGTTTGGATTAATGTCAGGTATTGGTACCATGGTAGACATGTTGGTAGTATGATGGACCTGTTGGTCTCATAGATGACATATAGATCTAATGATTGAGACATGTTTCGATTTACGTCCCACGTTATAAAAAAAAAGTGTTAGTCGTATTACGACTTCTATTCACAAGAAAGTTAGAAAGAGTACTACTCGGTATCATAGAAGTTTTGAACAGAAGGTATTCGTCACATAGTGACTTATGTGCAAATGAAGATATGCTTACTTTTAGGAGATGTACTTAAGGGAAAATTTAAGAGTCTAGTGAAACTCGAATGGGAAGCTATGGGCGACTGCTGAGTTAGACTGGCCAGCTGAGTCTTTAGTTAGCCGATGGAGTTCAAGGAGAGTGCAACTAGAAACCTAGTTAAAATGTAATCAGCAAAAGACTTGAGCATAGGCTTGTATTGGCAAGCTACCTCACACAGAGAGTAGACGAATGAACGTATTAAGTGAGTATGTATGGAAAATATCTTGGTAGCAGGTAAAGTGAAATAGAACACATTGATCTACATAAGATCACAAATGGGTTCACGAGAAAAAGAGATAACATGAGACAGAGTAAATTCTGCAAGAATGAAACTCATAGGTTGGTATGAGTGACTTTGATATATTTAAATGGTACTTGACAAGATTGAATAGGAACAGCGGATAGACCAGGAAGTGGAGGAGATATGGACCAAGATGTCTACTAGTGAAGTCATACCAGAATGGGAGTTACGACCAAGACAGGGTCTTGTATTCCGAGGAAGGATATATGTGCCTAAGAGCTGCAGAAAAGAGTTACTGATTGAGGCACATCAAACCAAACTCTCTATTCATCCGGGCAGCACCAAGATGTATCACGACCTGAAGAGATATTACTGGTGGCATGGACTCAAGAAGGATGTGGCAGAATTTGTGGCTTATTGCTTAACTTGTCAGCAGGTTAAGACAGAACATCAGAAGCCACCAAGGTTACTCAAACCCTTACCAGTGCCGGAATGGAAATGGGGGCACATCTCCATGGATTTTGTAACAGGGTTGCCAAGGTCATCAAAGAGCAATGATGCGATATGGGTCGTGGTAGACCGACTGACCAAGTCTGCACATTTCATTCCCATCAGGATGACAGACTCATCTAAGACTTTGGGTCAGCGATATATCAGGGATATCATCAGATTGCATGGTATACCTCGGACTATTGTGTCCGACAGAGATGATCGATTCACTGGCAGAGTATGGCAGAGCATGCAGTCGGCCATGGGAACAGATCTACTGACTAGCACAGCATTCCATCCACAGACTGATTGGCTGTCTGAGAGGACAATACAAACATGGGAGGATATGCTGAGAGCATGCATGATAGATTTCAAGGGTGGATGGGAGGATCACTTGTCGTTGGTAGAATTCTCATACAACAACAGTTACTAAGCAAGCCTTCAGATGGCTCCATTTGAGGCATTATATGGTAGAACATGTAGATCACCTATGTGCTGGACAGAGGCCGGTGAGCCTGCACTGATTGGACCTGAGTTGGTTACAGAGACTATAACGCAGATACAGTTGATACGGCAACATCTATTGACTGCGCAAAGTCGTCAGAAGAGCTATGCTGACAAGAGGAGGAGGTTCCTTGAATTGGAAGTGGGGCACATGGTGTTCTTGAAAGTCTCGCCACGAAAGGGACACAAGAGATTTGGAAGAAAGGGGAAACTATCACCAAGATATGTGGGACCGTTTTCAATCATAAGAAGGATGGGGGACGTGGCTTATCAATTGGCACTCCCTTCACAGTTGGCATCTTTGCACGATGTGTTCCATATATCGATGTTGAGGAAATACAATCCTAATCCCTCTCATGTACTGAACATATAAGATATAGAGGTCCAAAGCGACGTGACATACGTCAAAAAGCATGTCCGAGTGGTGGACACAGAACAAAGGGTATTACGGAACCGAGCGATCCAGTTTGTCAAGGTGGTATGGGATCGACATGGCATTGAGGAAGCCACTTGGGAACTCGAGTCGGAAATGAGGGCAGCTCATCCTGAGCTATTTATGTAAATGTTTGAAACCCTTTTTCACTCGATTTTCAAGATGAAAATTTAAAAAAAAGGGTTGTATTGTAACACCCCGGATTTTCAAGTTATTAATATATATGAAAATTACCCAATTAATTTGTGAATTATTAGATATGGACATTATATGGGTAAAGTGTTGGGTCATTGCCCAATTAAGACCCAACGGTTGTGGAAATTGTGTCAATTTAAATTAAATGGGGCTGAATTAAAAAGGTAATGCAATGTGTCTAAAAATTAAATAAAGGTTGCATGGCCGCGTATGGGATATTGCTTGGCTGAATATGAGATTTGCATATCCAAGTTAATGCGCATAAGATCATTTAAAAAGGGGTCTTCCCTTGATTAAGAGTGATACAAAGGGAATTACTAAATATAGAAGATCTCTTAGCCGTGTATAGGAGATATCCATATCCAAGAGGATGTGCTCAATGGTGTCTATTTCCTTGGATAAAAACGGCAATAGGCAAGAGGGGCGCATGACACCTTCTATTTAGGATCAAGATGAAGTTTTATAAAGGAAAGGCAAGAGGGGCGCATGGTACCTTCTAATATTGGACCGATGGGAAGTATTATAGAAGAGGGGCAGCAAGACATGCGGGGCGCATGGCATTCATAAACCAAGAGAAGGAAAGGGCAGCCGAGCAAAGGAAAGGAGGAATCGCAATTGCAATCTTATGCACACGGCTGAAATTATACTTGCTATTTCATCACCTTCTAAGATAGGACCGTGTAGAAGTTGTATAAAAGAAAGACATAAGGGGGCGCACGGTAACACACAACCATCAAGAAGGTCTTGAATTTGGGAGCTCTAGCAAGAAGGTGTTCACGGCATACACAAGGGAAGAGAGGGCAACCAACAAGTGTGCAAGGAAGAGAAAGATTGGAAGAGCAAGAACAAGCGAAGGAAAACGGGAGGACTCGCGGAACCGGTAAGTAGTTTGATATTTTGTTTAAGATAAGAAACCATAGGGTTCGGCCATGGTCTATGGCCGAACCCCATGGAAGAAAATTGAGGGAATAATTATGGTGTTTTAATGGAAATGATGGACCATAGGGTTCGGCCATGGTGTGCATGGCCGAACCCCATGGAAAGAGATGGTTAATTTATGGATTAATGATGGAAACCATGGAAGGAATATCATGCTTTTGAAGGGATTATGGAAAGTGGTTATTAATTAGAAAGTGATGGAACGGTTTGTTTGTCTTTATGAGTGAGGTTCGGCCATCGTGTATGGCCGAACCCCACTAGGGTTATTTTATGGATTCAAAATGGTAATGGCAATGTTGTAAATAGTAAAAATCATGTACCATGGGTTCAGCCATGGTGTATGGCCGAACCCCATGGGAATTATTTGGTGGACTTGGATTTTTATGTCACGGTTAACGATCATTTACGGAGCTGTATTATGGATCGGTTATGGACTTAATATAGTGATTGATTAATGAATAATTGGAGAAAAATATATGCTTATGGATTATGTTATTGGATTATGGGTTTTTGGTTATGTTAGCCATGGATGGCAATGTTGTAAATAGGTGAAAATAATGGACATAGGGTTCGGCCCTGGTGTATGGCCGAACCCTATGAACTATTTGATGGATCATGTGTTTGAATTAAAGAACTATGTATGGTAGATTAAAATGAATGAAATGTTAACTAAGGATTAGACCAATGGTAAAGTTGTAATAAAGGGTGAAAGTGATGGATCATGGGTTCGGCCATGGTGTATGGTCGAACCCCATGAGGAATGGTTTATGGACTTAAACATAATAGGAAATCAAATGGAACATGGTTTTAATTAATTGATGTATTATAAAGTAACGGGATCTCACAAGGTGTGTACGATCGTGAGCGGTTACCGGAAGAAAGCGCATGGACACGTAGTGGTCTTTGGTAGGATTCCACCTCTTTGAAACCATGGATTTATGTACAATGTTTCTTATCTTATTTTTGATGAATTTTGTGATGTAAAAGATGTGTTTCAAATCATGAGTTTTAATGTTATGTTCATTATATAAAATAGCATGTGTTTCATTGGCATCTCATGCATGGCATGGGGTGAAGGATATGTAACCGGAGGGGCCACACTCCGTCGGAGAGTCTGAAAAACCTATGTGGGGTACCTTGATGTGCTTTTCCATCAAGAAGAAACCGGAGGGGCCACACTCCGTCGGGGTGTCCGAAAGACCTATGTGGGGGTACTTATATGTACTTGTGATGGGTGGGACTCATTGCATTTGACATCATGACATGGCATGGTTTATATGGCTTTTGACATTATGATATTATTATATATGTTTTTTACTAACTATGTGTTAGCCCTAATTGGAATACCTGCTGGGCGCGTTGTTCTAACGCCCTACTTCTACTCTAGTGGATGATACAGGAAACAAGGAGAACGATGAACGCGAAATGGGCCAAGCATAGGAGCTTGGATATGTGATTGGATTATATTTTATTAAGTTACTTATGGACTTGTAATTTGAGTAACTAGACTTCGGACATGTAATAATTTAGATGGCTTGCTATGGTTGGATGTTTATTTGGATAACTGATTTAACTTTAATTATGGTTAAGGACTTGACGTACTTTGCTATCTGAAATGGAACAGAAATAGGTTCTATTATAATTCCGCAGTTATTATTTTAATTCAGCATGTTTATATTGTTTTGTGTGAACCGTTTCAATGGACTTAGTCCATGCACACATAGGGTTGCCCCGTTAAGGGTCGGACTTGAGAATTTCGAACTTACCTCGCGTCGTGACGTTCCGCTCTTGCTCACCCTGTTATATAAAAAAAATCGACTCTGATTTACGGAAAACGTAGAGTGAAAAAGGACGGGCCGTTACAGTTGGTATCAGAGCGAAGCAGAAAGATTGAATCTTTCGGAGTAAATTAAAATCTGACCCTCGTGCATTAATTTACTTCGTTAAACTCAATGGATGATAGCAAAGGAAGTACAGTCAAAATAATTGGATTTATCAAAATAGCAAAATTAGGAGATACTTCCCCGATATCCCCAAATTGAGAACAAACAATTGATACTTAGGAAGTTTCCCCCAAAAAAATTGGGTGGTTGAACCGTAATATTCTTAGTCACCGACCCCTCGGTGCGCTCGACCTGTCAGTACATGACAGTTTCTGAAACAGGTTTCATTTTCTATAAATACCAATCCTTGTGCAACTGTTTCAAATCCTTTGGCAAATCCATTGGACCCTTATCATTATCAATGAGCTTAAATAAGGGCCAACAAAAGAATCACTCTCTCTCTCTTGTGTTTACATTTGAGAAATCTAATACAACAAATCATAGTGATTGAGGTTGTGAAAAGAGAGAGGGGGGAAATGATATACAACTAGGATAGATATTGGTAGAACCAGTTTCCTAGTCACCCTAAGATTGTGATTGCTCAACGACGGCTATGAGGCGAAACTTCGGGATTAACCCCAGCACACATTAGGTGGATTTTTGAGAAGCACACATCATCGAGAAAGAGCTACAAAGGCAAGTGCTTCTTGGTTTCAATTTTGTTGTTAAAACTTTGTTATGTGAAAGTGGATTAAGGAGGCTTGGCTCCAGAACCACTATAAAAAATCTAGAGTGTAGTCTCTGGCACACGTGGTGGGTAAAATTCCCTGCCAATTCAAATTGGTGGAATTCTTATTTTACATGTGGTGGGTGAAATTCTTAGCCGGTTGAGTGATGTGGAATTTCTACTCTAATTGTGAAGGTGTAAGTCTCCACTTAGTGAATTTGGGATAACTCAAGGTTGAACTAGACCTAACAGTGGATATAGGTTGGCTAACCGAACCACTCTATATCTTATGTCCTTTTGTTTGTGGTGTTAGAATCAATTTCTTATGTTGATTGTATAATCGCATTTGCTAACAAGCACACACTTGACTGAAGTATTTGTTGCACTCTAATTAATCAATCAAGGAATTTTAAAAGGACCAACATTTTTAAGATTTGACCTATTCCCCCCCCCCCCCCCCCCTCTCCTCTCTAAAGAATCGTGTTCTAGCATCAAAGAGAGAAAACTCTCTTTCACTTGTGATGGACAAAGCTCTCTACTGAAAACCATTTCCCGTGCTCGAACCATCGCGACAGAAGAAACGCACCATCAAGTATTGTAAATTCACACATTGGATTCGAATTTGAGGGCGAGTTCTTTTTCAACCACAGAAGACTGATGTAGAAAAGAGTATGCTCGACCCGAGTAAAAAATCAAAAAACCCGACCCATTATTTTATTTCTTTTATTTGTTATTTCTATTTTCTTTTTTAAATTATCTATTATTTTTAGAATTAGGCTTAAGAGTTTGATTTGAATTAGGATTAGGTTTGTGCCTTTTTAGTCTAAATACATCATTAGAGATTGTATTTTGATGATTATTGATAATGAATTGAATATGATGAATGAAATTTGAGTTTATCTCTTCTTCCTCTACAGGTGCGCCCGTTCCTCTCCTCCTCTCCTCCCTAATCGGTGGATTCCGAGGACCCCCTTTATTATTCTCTTCTCCTTTCCTATTAGGTTGTGATGCTGCTGCACAGACTCCGTAGGAGTTCCAGCAATCATCCAACCCTTCTCACCACCGTGTCCAGATAGTAAAGCCACACCCATCTTTAGGGCTTGCCCTGTATCGCCCCTCAGTCACCATTTGCAGCAACCATCACCTCGGTCTTCGCAGATCAACCCTTTCCGCTCCTACTAACAGCACTTTGTTTGCTACCTTGCTACTGCCTGAACTGTCGCCGGATCTGCCTGTAACTTGCCTCTACAACATCGCTTCCAACAACATCAAATCAGCCCCCTATTCAAGCCTTTAGCCACTTAAATCCTAGATCCAATACCAACTCTAATTGTCTCACTGCCCGGCCTCTGCTACACCTGCTTTTGCTCGACCCCAACACAAAACCTCACCATTGCCCAGATCTATCCTTCATTCTGTCCATGCCCCGCCATCTCTGTCACGACTCGTCCACTTATTACATGAAATTGAGTTAATATAAATTTATTTTTGACTCAAATCGAACTTAGAACTAATGAAAGGATGAGAGGTCTCAAACAAAATTCATTGTATCCACTTATATTTTAATTTAAGGCTGGGATGTCCTTTGTAAAACCACAAAAACTAAGTACCAAATCAGCCAACGTGAGAGAGATCATTCAACGATATGGACCTAGACTTTTAGTGGTTGTTTGCATGACAAAAAATCAACCAAGGCCTGAGATTTAGATATGTGATTTTCACGCAAGATATGCATCAAATATGACGTGACATTGGATGGATTTCATGCAATTAATCTTGACATTACTAGAAAATGACTGCAAAAATGAAAATGCAATTAATCTTGACATTACCAGAAAATGACAGTAAAAATGAAATTACCACTGGTATTTATTACATCAATCTAAACCACTATAATAAGTCAACTCATACATGTAATCATTAAGAATTACTTTATATTAAAGAGAATAAAAGATAATAAGATTCATGTGAATTGGAAGACTATTATAGAATTCTAAAAATTTTCATTAAAATTGAAATAAGCAAAAACTAAAGTGATAATTTAATAAATCATGATATTTTTAAATTTTAAATAGATATTTTATCAAATTTATTATGACAACTTTAGAGCCATTCTCATCACACTTCATGTTCACAATATATATGATTATATTTAAAAGATACAAAATTTTGTCACAAATAATATATAGATAATATGTAATCTTTATTTTATGATTTAATAAATTTTAAATTGAAATATAAAGAAATTTTCTTTGATATCATTTATTAGTGCCCCGGCTTGCCGAGTCCCTGTGTTTGTCAATTCCATGACTCAAGAAGAAGCACTTGCTAAGAACCTTAAAGACTCAAGGTGATCAAGAGTGAAGATCATGTTCCACCGAATTAATACTCATCGTTATGGCAATCACAAAGCATGTATTTTGCCATAGATGACTTTAGGTGGTACCCATACCTTAGGAGGACTATCTCTAGGCTTAGTTGAACAAATAGTAAAACCATAAGAAGCCTAAGAGCGGAAGCTGGACAATGATCTGGAAGTGAACTTGGAAATATAAATTAAGTTCACTGTCAGCTCGACCAGTCGTTCTCACCGACTCCTTGGTGGAGACAAGATTGACCCATCGTGGTCAAAGACTGGTCGGCCAGATTGACAAAGGTTTTGGAGTGTAGAACTATCATTCTGGGTATGCCTCTGATCGAGAGTCTCGTATGCACCAACCCCTCGGTGGAAGGTTGAAACGACCTCTCGTGGTCTATGACTCGTCGATGATAACTCATGAATTCTGGATTTTAGAATTCAGATGGACTCTCGAGGAAACAGACATCTCAGTATTTCAAGACCGATTGAGAGTACCAAGACCAACCCTTCGGTAAAGGGTGATAGGTCGTTCTGGGCAGGACAAGTTTCGGGACATGAAACTTTGTCTGCCTGGTGTTACCCCAGATCGAGACCCTCGTATGGACCGACCTCTCGGTTCCATAACTGTCTACCCATAGGCGACACCGACCTGTCGACCGGGAAGTAATAATGTCGTTGGGAGTGCATTTTAGGTGCAACAGTCGGGTAGTTGAACGGTAATAAATATGAACACCGACCCATCGGTCCCACTGACTTGTCGGTACTGGATAATTTGAAGAACTGTGAAAAACTCATCTTTAAATATGAGTGTTGTGTGATCATTTAATTATCTTTCTTGAACTGAGAAAAATCACACACTCTAAGGAACGATCAACTCTCTTATGCCTACACTTGAGAATCATAAACAACGAATCAATTTTTTGAGTTTGAAAGAGATGACGAAATAAAAGATATAAACTAGGAAAGCTTTGGTAAAACTAGTTTCCTTGTCACCCTGAGATTGAGATTATTTTACGACGTCTACAAGGAGGAGCATTGGCACACATTGGGTAGATCTTTGAGAAGCGCACATCTTCGAGAAAGAGCTTCAAGGCAAGTGTTTTTTTGTTTTAATTTTATTTTTAAAACTTTGTTCAGAAAGTGGATTAAAGAGGCTTGGCTCCGGAACCACTATAAAAGATCTAGAGTGTCGTCTCTGGCACAGTGGTGGGTGGAATTCCCAGCCGTTTGAGTGGGGTGGAATTCCTACTATAATTGTGTTGAATTTGGAGATAGCTCAAGGTTGAGTGAGTCCTAACAGTGGGTGTAGGTTGGCTAATCGAACCATTATATATCTTGTGTCTTTGTGCTTGTGGTGTTAGAGCTATTCTCTTGTGTTGATTATTTAATCACATTTGCTAACACACATTCACTTAATTGTTGTATCCGCTGTAACGCCCCGCCCTTTCCGAGAATCAGAGTCTAATTTTTTTTTTTTTGAAATAATAATATGATAACACCGGAAGAGGGCGGACGACGTCACGACGCGACCTAAGTCTACACTTCTAAAGTCCGACCCTTAACTGGCCACCCATGTGTGTATGGACTAAACCATGATAGATCAAACACACATGGAACTAAGTTAAAACATGCGAAATAACAATAAGTAATTGCGGAACTAAACTGATGCGGAATATAATCAATCTTAAGTTAACCATAAATTCTCTGATAGCAAAGTACAAGTCAAGTTTACTTTAAACTAACTATATCAAACTAATCATTGTCATAACTGTAAACAAACCATAGCAAGGTTACTAACTATTACATATCCATAAAATGTAGTTCAAATGACAGTAAATTATAAATTCAATCCAACATTCAAGCGCTTAAGCTTGGCTCCCCTCCTGGTCCACGACCTTCTCTTTCCCTTTTCCTTTTCCTGCATTATCCTCTAAGGATAGAATTAGGGTGTTAGATCAACGCGCCTAGTAGGATTTCCGATTAAGGCTACCACATGGTTAGAATATAAAACATGCATATCTCATAGTATAAGATCACCAAAACATCTGAAATCAATGCTATGTATGTAAGTGCAAATGTAATGAGTCCCACCCATCACAAGTATACATAGCCATCATTTGACGGGATTCTCACGTCAAGGTAATCCAGAGTACTCCACATTTCCTCTGAATAGAACTCTCATGTCCAAGTAAGCCAAAGTACTCCACATTTCCTCTATATGGAACCCTCATGTCCAGATAATTCAGAGTACTCCTCATTTCCTCTGGATAGGACTCTCATCATTAAGTTGTCCCATAATCGTCACCCCATGCCATGCATGAGATGTCAATGTATTATATATATCATTTGTAAATGTAAACCTCATCATTCAAAAACCAATTGAAACATAATAATAATAACAACATATCTTATCAAAATCATGACAAAACCAATGATAATAGTGGTTACAAGTAAATAGGAAACCTACGAAACTTTGCTTAAGTGTCCGTTCCTTTTTGAGCTTCACCCGGTCACGACTCGCACGTCGTTCAACTCTTGTCACCTTGTGATGTAACAATAAGTAAATCATACTATCATTTAAACGTCCATTCACATCTAAGACCCAAAAACATCTTGTGGGGTTCGGCCATACCCATGGCCGAACCTTACCCACTTTAACTTGATCTCTTTGGTTTTGGATTAACACCATCCAAAAGATTTATTAACACTTCAAACCACTAAATATCACTTGGTGGGGTTCGGCCATACAAAACATGGCCGAACCTCACCATATTGATTTGAACCCCCTTCTTTAAGTCCTTTGTTCTTTTTATTCATAATTACCATAATCACTTGTATTTACAGCTTTGCCACTAGGCCAAGCCTTGTTTAATTTTTTTGCTTCACAATCAAAGCCCATATGACCAAACCACCTTAGTGGGGTTCGGCCATACAACTTGGCCAAACCTCACCAATCCCATTTGGATCTCTCACATTAATCATCCAACCTTTAATCCACCAAAATTACTCCATGGGGTTCGGCCATACATTTGGCCGAACCCAATGGTTCTTTTATCTATTATACTTCACCATAATGTCATAACGTAGACCTTTTAAAACATTACAAAACAATCAACAACTTTTAATCATATACTTGAATCCAATATCCATTTAAAGATCCATGGCCGAACCCAATGGTTCCCTTGGTTCAATGATTCCATCCTATGTACTTAACTTAGGCTCTACTCTTTAACCATGATAACTAAATGGTTCAGCCATCCAATGGCTGACCCAAATCAGTAACTATATCTCCATTTAAATCACATAACAGCCCCATAAAATAACCCCATGGGGTTCGGCCATGTTCTTTTGATGTAATTCTTCCAATAATTTTACATAGTTTATCCACTGTATCTTAGCCATAAAAACAGTAGGATTCAGCCATCATAGCCGACCCCATAATAATAACTTAATCCCATTTTACAATCCTTTAAAATCTGCACACATGGTATGGTTTTTATCCCCCAACCACTATACCATTTATCAAATTACTTTCATGGGTTTCGGCCATCCAAAGTGGCCGAACCCTATGCTCCAAGTTTCTATCATTTTTAAACCTCCTCATCATAATTTAAATCATTGATTAAGTCGACTATGACATATATTTTGTATCTCATCAAAACATGTAAAGATCACCATGGTTTTGCATGGTTTTTAACCTTCAAAAACCATCAACCTAATCCACTCTTTTCATGGGGTTCGGCCATCCAAAGTGGCCGAACCCTATGATACACTTTTCATCATTTTTATGAAACTCCATCCAAGGTCTAACCCTTGATGGATTCGGCCAAACCATGGCCCAAACATATTCCATTTTACACATTGTATTAAACAAAATTCCATAGAATTACTTACCAATTTCCTAAGCCTTTCTCCTTGCTTTTGATCCTTGTTTCCTATCTTTCTTAGCCTCCCTTCCTTTGCTGATTATATGCTTGATCAATGGTGAAAACACCAAGGTATAATTCGGCCAAGAGGTATGTTCTTGAGAGAGAGGGAGAGAGATGAATTCTAAAATTCTTTGTGATGGAATTCGGCCAAAATGAATGGTGTATTCCTTTTTGTTAAACAACCCTTGACTCCCCATTTAACCCTCATCAATGTTGATTAACCAAAGAGTCACTTGATGGAGTGCCAAGGCATCCCTTGGCACTCCCAACGTTGGCCTCTTGGGTTTCCATCATAAGATGGAAACCCTCCATATTCCCCATTCAAGACTTATCCTATTCCATTTAATTTCATGCATGGAAAAACTTCCCCTCATGCCACCAACGTGTGGAATTCTTTGTGGTGTTTAAGACTAAGGCAACTCCTCACCTCCTCATTTGACTCAATGGAATTCAAGGTCCCTTTGGTTTCCATTTTAACTCACCCAACTCATTAGCCCAACTCACCACATTAAATGCCATTCATTTAATGCACTTGAGTCAACTCAACCATTTAATTCAAATTCAACTCACTTCAGTCTCAACTCAACCTGATTTAACTCACAATTGAGCTCACTTGAGGGTCCATACGGTCAACCATGGTCCACATGGTCAACACGACCCATTGGGTCCCCATTTAGCTAATTGACCCAATTAATGCCTAGACCCAATTATGAGTAGTTTAGCCCCTTTGAATGTGGTTTACCCATTTGCATCAAGCCTACCCATTTATGCTCCACTTAATTTCCAATCAATTCAACTTAACCCCATTAAATTTGAGCTCACCCAATGGTCAAACAAACAAGTCCATTATGACCCATTGGGTCCTTTGACCCAATTAACCATATTGACCCAATTTGATGGTCATTACCCATTCATGATAAATTGACCTTATACTAGGTTCATAAGGTCTTAATTTGAACAATGGGCCCCACCATTTTCTCATTTGCAATCACATTTATTAAATTCAACAATCTAGGGGCATTTTCGTAAATATTCATATCTTTGAGAAAACGGGGTGTTACATCCGCTGCCCTTGAATTAATCAATGAAGTAAATTTTTTTAAAAAGACCAACGATTATTAGATTAACCTATTCACACCCCCCCGGCCTCTCCCTCCTCCTCCTCCTTCTCCTCCTCCTCAGTCAATCATGTTCTAACTCTTAAGGAAACTTTCATCATTCTTTAAAAATGAATAAAAAAAAAGGGTTTAAATGTCAAGTCTAATAATAAAAGAGTGACAATGATATGATAATATAATAACATCATAAGATTTCTATTATTAAATTAAAAACTATAACAATTTCCTTAAAATCAAGGACACAACCATTGATATAAGATTTTTTAATAATAATTTACTAACCAAGAAGTGTAATAATTTATATTTAAATGGAGGTTCTCGTGACTCAATGACGTCATCGATATGATTTTCGACAGACGGCTGTCTATCAATCCTCTGATATATCTAGAGTATTCCATAAATGAGGGTTTAAGGCCGTCCATTTCCAGCTCTGCTTCAAGCTCTCTCTTCTTCTCTCCGCCCCTCTTTCATTCTCTCTATATTTTTTCCCTCTAAGATGTCTCGTCGTCTTGCACATCCGCTTTCCTCATCCTCTTCAATGGCGGATGAAGAGGATCACGTTCCTATTTCTTCTCGAAAAGCGGCTTCTGATCCCACTACAAAATCTAGATCCGGTTCCTCACCCCCACAAGATATGAACTCAAAAGGCAAAAAAGCTTCTGCATGAGAGCGGCAAACTACTCCAGTCGTTGATGACATGAACAAGAAGGATTCCAACAAACGGAAGAAGACGAAGCACGACGAGGGTTCCAACAAACCAAAGAAGCAGGAGCTCTATCCGTTTCTCTTTGGCACATTAAAATCAGGCGGTCTATTGACAAGTTTGGGTATGGAAGAGGAAATTGTTGGGGATTAGAGATTAATCAAATGCAAATAAAACAATCACACAAATCACACGAGATTTACGTGATTCGGCTAGAACGCCTGCGTCCACGGAGCGAGATCAAATCTACTATGTAGAGAAACATGTACAGGGGATTACAAGGTCTCTCCCTCTCAGATCTCCCTGACTCTCACTCTCTCTCTAATCCCTCTCTTTGTGTTTTACACAGGATTACAATAAGATATAGAAGAAGAATAAACTAAGGCTTAAGTCACCCTACTAGGCCTAAGCCCAATAAGCCCATAAGTGGGGCTCGCCCAAAACAATCTTCCCCTCCAACCCCAGGAGAAGGAGAACACTTTGACAAGGATGTCATCTTCTGTAGAGGCCAGATGCCCCCATGCAGAACTCAAACTTGTTCTTCGGAAGAACTTTGGTGAACATGTCTGCTGAATTGTGGTCTGTGTGAATCTTATTTACACTGATCTGTTTCTCTTCAATAGCTGCTCTCAACCAATGATACCTCAAATCAATGTGCTTGGTTCTTGAGTGATACATGGCATTCTTACTCTAGTCGATGGCGCTCTGACTGTCACAATACATTATGTTGTTCTCCTGTTTGATGCCTATTTCCCGAAGGAATCCCTGTTGTCAAACCATCTCTGTCCCACCTTCTGTAGCAGCAATGTACTCTGCCTCTACCGTAGAAAGTGCTACACTCTTCTGTAACTTGGATTGCCAACTGACGGCTCCTCCAGCAAATGTGAAAAGATAACCAGAAGTGGACTTGCGACCGTCAAGGTCACCAGCCATATCGGCATCTGTGTAGTCTGTAATAAAATGGTCTCCACCAAACATGATGCCCATACTCGATGTACCTTTCAAGTATCTAAAGATCCATCTCACTGCCTCCCAATGATCATGTCCTGGGTCTGATATAAATCTGCTCACCAATCCAACTGCATGTGCTATATCTGGTCTAGTGCAAACCATCGCGTACATAAGACTACCAACTGCTGACTGATATGGAATCTGACTCATCTTGTCTTTCTCTGTCTCTGATGAAGGACAACATTCCTTGCTCAGCTTGAAGTGAGCGGCGAGAGGAGTGCTAACGAAGTTGCAATCCCTCATGCCGAATCGCTCAAAGATCTTCTCTATGTATTTTTCTTGAGATAGGATATTCTTCGTTTTCTTTCTATCTCTGTCAATCTCCATACCCAAAATCTGTCTAGCATGGCCAAGATCTTTCATGATAAACGCCTTTGACAGGTCTGCCTTCAATAACTTGATCAATTTGGAACTCTTTCCAAATATCAACATGTCGTCCACATATAATAGCAGGATGATGAACTGATCACCCTTGAACTCTTGATAATACACACATGAGTCACCTGAACTATGTTTGTATCCATTTTCTATCATGAATGAGTGAAACTTCTTATACCATTACCGCGGTGCCTGTTTCAATCCGTACAGGCTCTTCTTGAGTCGGCAAACAAGGTTCTCCTTGCCCTTCAACTCAAACCCCTCAGGTTGTTTCATGTAGATCTCTTCGTTTAGGTCACCGTGAAGAAGTGCAGTCTTCACATCGATCTGTTCAATCTCAAGATCTAAACTCGCGGCTAAGCCCAACATAACTCTTATGGAGCTCATCTTCACCACTGGTGAGAATATCTCGTCGAAGTCCACTCCCTTCTTCTGTCCAAAGCCCTTCACCACTAAGCGGGCTTTATACTTCAGAACTTTGTCTCCATCCTTTTTCACCCGAAAGACCCATTTGTTTTGTAGGGCCTTCCTTCCAAATGGTAGATCAACCAAATCATATGTGTTACTCTTCTTAAGAGGCATCATCTCTTCTACCATAGCTTTCCCCTAGTGAATTCTGTTTTTGTCGCCTATAGCCTCTGAGTAACTCTCAGGCCCCCCCTCACTGGTCATCAGCACATAATCGGAACTCGAGTATCTCCTAACAGATCTCCTACGAGGTATAACATCCTCCGATGTAGAAGTACTAGGGGGTGATCCCCCTCGCTCGACTGTCTATCTCTGTCCTGATCATCCTCCACTGTGTCCTCAATTGTATCATGTACCGACTCATTAACTGTCTCATCTGTAGACGTATCTGCTGGCCCACTGACGCTGTCACTGTGACTGCTAGGAGGAACATCTGACCCACTGTCGTCTGACTGATTGACTGGCGGTGCCGGTGAAGGAGAAGGAGTTGTTGTTGACTGAGCTGTGTCTGGAGTGGAGATGGGACCTTGATTTAGGTCACTGGAGTATGTGGGTTTATTATTCTCATTGAAGAACTCATCTTCACGGAATACCACGTCTCGACTCCTGAACATTTTCTGTTGAGCTGGATCCCACAGTCTGTATCCGAACTCTGGATCACCGTAACCAATAAACGTACACAATGTCGACTTTAAATATAATTTCTTTCTCAACATATCAGGGATGTGTACATAGCAAACGCAGCAAAAAACTCTGAGATGCTTGTAGGTAACTTTTCTGCCTGTCCACAAACATTCTGCCACTTCACCATTTAGGGGAGCTGATGGTGAGCGGCTAATGAGGTATACTGCTATCCTCGCTGCTTCGCTCTAGATCTTGCCGATTGTTCCTCCGGCTGCCGAGAAAACCCCAAACTGGGTTTGATTGTCTCCGACGATCCTTCTGCTTGGCGACGGGATGAAACCACTCTGAGTTTCTACAGGCTGAAGAAAATGTGCGGCTACTGTTCTCAGATCTGCAACCGCTTCTTCTCTGATTTATATCTGTTCCGGATCGGGCTGCTGCCGATCTCAATTGGCTGTTCGGCGATTCCTCTTTCGCCGCCGGTGGTCTGCTGGGTTTCGATTTTAAAACCCCTTTCTTCGCAGCTGAGATCTGCTGCCGTTGCCTCTTCTCCTCCATACAGCTCTCCGATCAGATCTGTCGGGTTCGCTCGGCGGTTCCTGTTCCTACAGATCGGGTTATTTTTATTTTCAGTTTTCTCAAATCTGTGAACAGTCCGTTCACAGTAAAAAAAAAAAAAATTCTTAATCGATGGAACAATATCCTCTTCAACCGATGCGGCTGGTTTTTTGTTCGATGTCCTCCGATTGTTTGTATGATTTTACTGACTTCGATTCGACGGAACCTTGTCTGAATCCAATAACCTTCGGCTCTGATACCACTTGTTGGGATTAGAGATTAATCAAATGCAAATAAAATAATCACACAAATCACAAGAGATTTACATGGTTCGGCTAGAACGCCTACGTCTACGGAGTGAGATCAAATCTACTATTTAGAGAAACATGTAAAGGGGATTACAAGGTCTCCTCTCAAATCTCCGTGACTCTCAGTCTCTCTCTAATCCCTCTCTGTGTGTTTTACAAAGGATTACAATAAGATATAGAAGAAGAATAAACTAGGGCTTAAGTCACCCTATTGGGCCTAAGCCCAATAGACCCATAAATGGGGCTGGCCCACAACAGAAATGGCAAAAAGAGCCTTTGAAGAAATTAGTGATTCAGATGCTAAATATCTGGATGATAAATGGATGAAGCTGCTATTGAAGGATGAGAAGATGTGCTTCAAGAGGGCTGCATTGGTTAAGGAGGTGTCCATGTTTTTCATCACTGGAGTCAGTCACTCACTTCTAAGGTATGATGCGAGTTTTGGTCAGCTATTGG
The DNA here is from genome assembly GCA_022113865.1 of Chimonanthus praecox. Taxonomy (NCBI): domain Eukaryota; kingdom Viridiplantae; phylum Streptophyta; class Magnoliopsida; order Laurales; family Calycanthaceae; genus Chimonanthus; species Chimonanthus praecox. The sequence goes on from CM039094.1 coordinate 38,732,919, forward strand.
ATGAAAGTTTAACCGGCTACGTTTTTTTCGTGGAGAGAGAGCTACATTTGTAGGAATATTTTTTACTTTTTGCTGAGGTTAGCTTTCTATAGTTTAGTACATTTTGTTTATTTTCTATTTTACTTTCAAGTCAATTTTACTATTGTGCTTTTTTTTAAATAAAATATCAAAATGACCAAAATGCCAAAATGTTCGATTCAGGAGGCAAACCGATTGATAACCATGGTTATTTTTCGCAATCAAGGTTTTCTGGAGCCTAAGGTATGAGCCTCTTGCCAACTTTACTAGGGACAATATACATTAACTTGTGTATTTATCACATAAACACTAATTAAATGCAACATTATTCATCCGAAGCACCAAAATAAAATGCATGGATAATGGGGCCTCCTGACATGTTGATATTTATTATATATATCAGTTATTATGTATTGGTCAGAGTGCCTGGTTAAGTATTACTAGCTAAGAATTCATATTTGATGTCAAATTACTATTAGAAATGCTAAAAAATGATTAGTATAGTAATTGTTCTAAAAATAAAGCTCTACTCACGTGAGCCTGCCTTATAGCAAAACGATACATGGCGCAAAACGGCTCCGGAGCCTTGGCATAGTGAAAATTTAACTACATACATGAAATTCACTACAATAAGATGTTCTAGAAAATTTAGTGACATGTTCATCACATAATTTAGAAAATATTGTAATCATCAACTTCACATCAAAGTATGCAACAAGTTCTTAAATTCTTAAATATTAATCACTTGTACAAATTCATGAATAAAAGAACGAGTGCACTTAAAACTGATACATCACTAGCCACATCTGATTGCCAATGGCATTGGGAAAGTGTGCTCAGTAAGCAACATGAATCACTATGACTATATGAAATAGATTCCATAATTTTCAAAAGGGTGGCCATCTTAACTCGGGAAAACTCTTTTAACAGACACGTGTTTTAGTGAACTTTTATTTTACCTCCATTCATCCGTATAAAATTTTTTTAAAAAAAATCAAACTTTCAGAAAATCGGTTCATTTTCCGGTGAATCGGTGCGCCGATCGGATCACTGGAAAATGGAAATTTGAGGGAAGTGATCCAGTCGGTACACCAATTTCTTGAGACGTGAAAGAGTCCAAATCGGTACATCGATTGAAAAGTGATTCGGTCAGTGCACCGATGTCTGAATGTCTGATTTTTAAAAAAATTCGTATAGAAGGATGGAGGCAAAGTGGGAAGTTTGGAAAACTTATGTCTCCTAAAAGACTACTTCCGTGTTAGTATGTGCACCCTTTCAAAAAGACCAGATTTTTCTTTTTAAAGCCTTTGATATGCCCTGTTCAAACATTACGTTAAATATATGGTGCCTGCACATGAATTTTTTGTTGGTGGGCAGAAAATGGAATTTCTTCACTGCTGGTATTCTTTTGCTGCCGAATCACTGTATCTTTATATGATCTCACAATAGCCTGCTGAAGCTGAGCAAGAAGAGAAGAAAGGCTTTGAAGAGTGGACACTGATCTGATCTGCTTCTCTCATTATGGAGTGTTAAGTCCTTTCTGTTTTTTCTTCTTTTTGGGAAAGAATTTTCTGTCTCTTTTGTCTCTGGACCTACTTATTTTCATCATATATGTATATTTTGATATCTTTAAACATTAGAGATGGTTTTGTTCCATTTGGCTTGAGTAAATCATTGCTATTTTGTTCTTGGGCCTCTACTAGTCCTCTGCCTCTGTTCTCATCTACACTACTGCTTTGTTATTCTATGCTGACATGTCATGAGCCCTACAACTCTTCTACCATCAAAGTAAAACATGGCAAGCCTTCAAATCTTAATCCCCAAAGAGGTACAAAGAGGAAAAGCGATCGAGGATTGTCATATCCCTGAAAATGTTAGCAAGCAGCTGGTTATCGAATTCATTATTGCAGACTTTGTCATATTCTACGGCAAGGATGTTATTTTAAATTTTTGACTTCCATACAGGTATTAACATTTATATTTTTCTTTTTGAAGAACAATGACAGGAATTCTTGGGAAGATCAGCATTTTTGTTTATTATCCATCATAACTAATGCCCTTTTCCGTAACCTCAGGAGTATTGATATTATTTGAGACATTTTTATGGTGTGCCTGTATCTCTAAATTTTACAGGATATTGCATCTAAGAGGCAATAACTCTGAAATCTAATTGCCAAAGTCAGCCCGCGATACAATTAGAGAAGAATACTATTAGAGTTGAGTTACTGCTAATTGAGGAATTATTGTCATTTATTTTGTAATTATTTTTTGTAACAATTTTTTTCTGTATACCTTTATTTTCTTCTATTAATACAATACACCCACGATACAATTAGAGAAGAATACTATTAGAGTTGACTTACTGCTAATCGAGGAATTATTGTTATTTATTTTGTAATTATTTTCTGTAACATTTTTTCCCTTTATACCTTGTATTTCTTCTATTAATACAAAACATTTTGTTGTATTAATTAAAAAATAATAATTACAAAATAAATGACAATAATTCCTCAATTAGAGATAAGTCAACTCTAATAAATACCTATTCGGTTCCATGGTGTGAGCAGCAAGTTGAAACTTGTATAGTATTTCCTGCTGGTTGTGGGAGGAAACCTTCCTTTGTTTTCTTCTCCTGAAAGTGTTTGTAAGGCCAAATGCCATTTTTGTCAAATCATGTAACTAGTGATACTTTGTTTCTTCTTTCACGCCCCCTTAAGGAGAAACATGTTCCCTCCACTTTTTCAAAAAGGTCCGGTAGAGAATCCATTTCTCCCATCTCTTCCTTTGATGAATGGGTAAAGATAAAGTTTTAGTAGAAACTGTTTTTCCTCTTCATACTGGGTATCTAGTTCAAAAGACCTCTGGCAGGTATAGTGATCCAAGTTCTATAAGTCTCTAGATGTCTCCTTTCACAACTAATGCAGGATTTGTTTGTTGCCCAACATTCTCTCCTTCGAATGAGGTTCTCCGACGGATAGAAAATCATCGGCTGTTTTAGTTAGGGGATCTCTTGAATCCACGTGCATTGGCATAGTGATATGATTTTGATACCACTTGTTAGAACTGAATATTCACTCTAAAAGATTAATTTGATAGGTGAAATAATTCAAAATAATCCAAATCCCATATTTATTTCTAGATCTCTCTTCTCACTCAATATAGAATTCATTCGCTACTATCAGCAAAATACCAAACATGCCTCTTCTCACTCAAGATCTCAGCTAAGATCTTGGTCCTGATATCGGCCAAGATTCGATTAGTCCACTTAAAAAAAAAACTAAAAAAAAAATTATGTTATATAATGTCATATAAAATTCGATCCTTTAATTATGATTGTGAGATTTAATTTAAAAACCTTATGGATAGGATTGATTAAAAAAATCAAATTTTATTAATTAAATATTAGAAAATATTTTGAAATATACAGATAGCTAACCATCAAGAACATGATTGGAATAAAATTTTAATTACATTTTTATTTCTAACAAATTTATAAAATATCAAAGAATATTTCTTATTGCCCTATCACAAACTCATAATAAATCGAAACATCTCTGAGCAACACTTACATATGCTAATAATTTGTTATCTATGTTTCATTATATATCATGAATCATTATACAACATGATGACAATAATAATTTAATGGGGTTGGGATTAATGGTTATAAATTAATAATTTATCAGTTTCGATCATTTCACTGATTAACTAAGTTAATAAGTTAACAGAATATTTATATAATTTTTTTTATTTTTCTACCACTTTTTGTAATTTATTATCATTTTATTAATAATTTTTTAAATTCTCGATATCGAAACTTCAAAATAGTATTTTAACATGTAAATGATCAATATTTAATGAAAAAATTACATATCCATGAAGGTCATAATATTCTGAAGCTTCTATAATTTTTTTGGAATATCTTGTAATTGCATGATACTGAATTTCGCGTGAACAGGTATTCTAAAAGCATAACAATCCTCTTAAATATATCCAACATAAAGTATCCTCATTGTCATAATCAAAGAAGAAGAATAGGGGAACTAGGGATCAAAAAGGGTTGAACAGAAGCAATTATCAATCCCATGCCCTTTTAGTGCTGCTACATCTTTTGTTCAGAGTTATGGTTTTTTTTTTTAATGAAGTTAGAATTTATTCAAACAAAAGGAAAACTACAGGGCCCAAAAAATGAACAGGAAGACATGCCTGGGCCCGGTACAGAACATCACAAAGGCCAAACAGCAAAGGGCGCCCACATGATCAGTGCAAAATTGAGCAAAAAATGCAAGAGAACAAAATCCTCTGTACAACAACAGATAAAGAAATAACCAATACCTGGACAAACCAGGGCCAGACAAACAGAGAACCCAACACTGACGAACCCAGCCAAAGGGTCATGGCATTAAGAGCACCAGCACAATAGGGAATGTGGTGCAGAACAGTGGAAAGATCAGGGAATGTGGTGCAGAACAGTGGAAAGATCAGTGAACCGCTCAGCAGTCTGAGATGGCATGATCCCAATTTTATCTGAACTGAAGTTGAAACGACGTAGCAATGAACGAACAACCGCAATGTGGCTGCAGGTACGCCAATCAACAGAGGACCCTAACAAAGAGTTAAAAATGTCAGAATGGAGAATGAGACATTGATCTAAAGCATAGCCATGGTTGATGAGGCTCATGAAGCAAAGCTGTAACGCACGTAAGATCCTAGGCAAGTCGTCCATATTAGCAATAGATAGGAGAGTGGACCCCCACTGAAGACCATCAGAACCCAAGTAACTGGCAGAAAAGACATTCACATTTCCAGAAGCCAAGCAGTTGGAAAGCAGACAGTTAAGCATAGAGACTTCCACAGGGGCAATCCCAGGGTCTGGTGATTTAGGGGGCACCACTAACGCACAAGGAAGGTTCCAGCGAGCAGAGAACCCACCATTAATGGCCAGAAGTGTTGACACGGTGGCTCATATTCAACAATTTCGGCAGTTTCCAAATTCTCCAACATTGTATTACATGAATGGTAAGGGAAATCTAAATAGAAAGGACTTTCAACGGGGAAAGTATATGCATGGCAGTTGCTATGCATAGACTTAAGACCGATTGCATAACCCTATATAAGAGGGTATCTTGCACGGCAAAAAGAGGTGTGTGTGGAATCAAAACAACACCGAGAGAGGGAGAGCAGACAAAGGTATGGCCTTTGGCCGTGGGCCTCTAATGGATGCATGGAGTGGTCCAATGCAATGGTGGCAATAGAGGTTTTGCTCTCAACGGTACGCAGATCTGATACTGTTTGGAGGACAGCTCGACGACAGAAGAGGGGTAGAAGTAACAGTTCAGTACCGCTGCAGATCTGGGTTTTCAGATCTGTAAGTGGCAGCCAGCAGAACTGCGGCTGGAAAGACAAAGCCCCATCGCCAGAGTAGAAGTGCAGATCTGTGTGTGTGGGGGACACACCATCTCGGAGACGCTCGCGTTTGAGAAGCATATCGAAAGTTGCTCGTAGGACGTAGGAAGCGTAGAGGGAGGAACACAGAATTTGGGTTCACTATTCTAGGTATGAGAGAAATCACATCAACTGAGAGGTGACGTCAGTGTGCCTTATACATGGGTGTACGAGGGGCTCGGGACTTTGGGTTTGGGCTCATGACTCAAGGGAGTCATTAATATTGTACATATATTTCTCTCTTTTATAATGAATATTTTGTCGCTCTGCAGACTTAGGCCATGTGAGCCTAACCACATTAAAATATTGTGTTGTGTTGTGTGTTTATTTCCGTTCGATTTTTCTTCTTTCCACGCGTAACTGTAACACCTCGGATTTTCAGATCATTATTTTATATGACACTTACTCTTTTAAAATTGTGAATTTTGGAATTAAACCTTATTTGGATCAAGAATTGGGCCATGACCCAATTAGGACCCAACCAATGTTGGAATTGGTTCTATTAAATGCAAATGGGTTGAATTAATTTAGTGATGAATTATATCTAATTTTAAACAAAAGATATTACGGCCAAGTAGTGGATTTGAAATATCCAAGTAGATGTTAAAAAAATCAAATAAAGATTATCTTGGCAGAATTTTAGATAATAATTTACATATTATGCACATGAGAGATATGTGGGATTTTTAAATCCACAATGATATGCTAGATATTTAAAAAGGGATGAAATATCTATGAATTAAATTAAAAGATTATTTGGATTATGATTAGGGTTATGCGCATAGTACTTGCTAATAAGAATTAAAGGAAGTCTTAATAAGACAAGGGAAAGTCGGTTATGGCTAATTAAAGAGGGAAAGTCGGCCATGGTTAAATAAAGAAGGTTTGACATATGTCCAGTGTTTTGGTTATAACTTTTCACTCTGATATCCGATTGTTTTGATTTTTTTTTGCGTTGGAAAGAAGATTTCAAGAGCTACAACTTTGTAGTTTTCCACTTTTTCTGATTCGGAAGTTGACAAGGTTAAAATTGAGCTACAATATAGTATACATGTTAAAAAAAAATGGGAAACACAAGAGGGCAAGATTCTATTAAGAACATTCTAATATGGGATTAAGGAGAGCTTAATAAAATGAGAGATCCATAGGGGTGCACGGTTTTTACAACCCCATTACCAAGTTATATTTCTCTCTCTCTCCCTCTCTCAAGTCCTCTCTTACACGGCAAGAGCAAGAGAAGAAAGGGCAGCAACTAGAAGGAGTTCTTGTTTGGAGAAAATCAAAGAGAAAGGAAGAGAAAGATTAGAAGAGCAAGGAAGAGGTTAGTATCTAAGTATTAATGTTATAATTTTATTTATGAAATCAAAAGAACCATAGGGTTCGGCCATGGTGGTTGGCTGAACTCCATGAAGAGAAAATTAGAGATGGGTTAATGGTTTAAAAGGAGAAGAAAGAACCATAAGGTTCGGCCATAGTGCATGGCCGAACCCCATGGAAAGAGATGATTAGTTATTGGGTTTTAAAGATTGGAAACCATAGAGAGTGTTGATTTATTGATTGGGTTTATGTTCCTAGATCTTAAATCATAGAAACCTTTGGTAATTGTATGTTTTAGATTCAAGAAAATCAATGAAAGAATATGGAATATGGGTCGGCCATGGCATGGCCGAACTATGGCTGTTTTATGGCTAATGGAGTGGATCTAAAATAATAAAAAGGAGTGAGGTTCGGCCATGATGTATGGCCGAACCCCACCAAACATTATATGGATTGATGATTAATTTTGGATTAGATCTAAACCAAGGGCCAAGATCATGAACCATAGGGTTCGGCCATGGTGCTTGGCCGAACCCCATGGGTTAAAATTGGAAAGTAAATGTAAAAGATGGACCTAGATCTAAAAGGGTGAGGTTCGGCCATAGTGCATGGCCGAACCCCACTAGAGTTATTTTTAGAAACCTTATTATAGAAAGTATTGCTAAATTTGGGAAGCAATCCACATATGGAAGGAGTGGTTAATTATGGAAAAACAATCTAATTTTGGAAGGTGTTTCCAAATATGGAAATGAGGTTACTTATTAAGGAAAGTTTCCATTCTTGGAAGTGGATATTAAAATTAGATAGTATCTACTTAAAGACCATAAAAGTTATTTATGGAAGCCATACCAAGAATGGATGATAAGGCTTGATTATGGAACCTAATTTAAATGAACGGATTGGTTGCCATGAGTGGGGTTCGGCCATAGACTAGGATTAGTTTTTAGAAACCTTGTGAATTTTGGAATAAGATATTCAATCATAGAAGGGTTGTTGTTTAATTAAAAAACCTTCTAAATGTGGACCTTAGGTTAAAAATGGAAGGTACAGTTATTTTTAAAAAACTTTCCATTTATGGAAGGAGGTTTATATTTTTGGTAAATTAAATAAGGAAACATTCTAATAATGGTAGGAGAGATTAATAAAGGGAAGTTCTATTCTTGAAAGGTGAAATCTAAATTTAGAGACATTCCAATTATAGAAAGGTGGAGATTAATTGGAAATTATACACCATAGGGTTCGGCCATGGTGTATGGCCGAACCCCATGTTCTAAATTAAGAGATTAAAGGTGTCTTTAAATTATGGTTTAAGGGTTAATTTATGAATCAGATTATGAACCTACATTATGAGTTAGGTTATGTTAGTTTTAAAATAAATAAAGGATACAATGTATGATATGAATTAATGGAGAAAGGAATGACAAAAAAATGTTATTAAAATACCAAAGTAGGAGAACCATGGGTTCGGCCATGCACCATGGGTTCGGCCATGATGTATGGCCGAACCCCATGTGTTATGTTTGATGAACTTATTTGATTAGGGAAGTTTTTTTTTAAGGTCTAATTAGGGAAGATTTAAAGGAAGAAGGAAACCAATAACAATTTGATAAATATGAGAGAATGTTGGACATAGGATTCAGCCATGGAGTATGGCCGAACCCCATGAGTTATTTTATGGTATTATGTACTTTGGAAGCATGAATGGATAACTTAGAACTTAAGCAAAGAAACGAGACTATGGTTATCAACAGTGGCATTTTTGTAAATATGTATGAAAAATGGTAAACCATGGGTTCGGCCATGGTGTATGGCTGAACCCCATGGGGTTTTGTTATGGACTTAGAACCTTTTAATTAGGTGAGACTGGGTGTTGACTTATCATTATATTATAAGGTAACAGGATCTCGCAAGTGGTGCGCGATCGGTGATCGAATCTCAGACGGAAACGCAAGGACTTGTGAACGGTCTTAGGTAGGATTCCACCTCTTTGAAACCATGGCTTATGTACTTTGTTTTTATATTATTTTTGATGAAAATATGTTTTCAAGGATATGTTTTATTATATTGAATTTCGAATGCTATGTTTAATTGTTTAAAATAGCATGGGTCAATTATGTTTCAAAGGATGATTTTACATGCTAAGTTTATTTATATAAGAGCATGTATGGGATATATTTTCAAATGATGATTTTCAATGCTATGTTTATGTTATAAAATAACATGTGTTTCATTGGCATCTCATGCATGGCATGGGGTGAAGGATTTATAACCGGAGGGGTCACACTCCGTCGGGGTGTCCGAAAAACCTATGTGCAACACCTGGATGTGATTTCCATCAAGAAGATTTTCGGAGGGTCCACACTCTGTCGGGGCGACCGAAAGACCTATGTGGTAGGCACATTTATGTACAGGTGAGGGTGGGACTCATTGCATAATTGTCATCATTGCATGGTATGGATTTATATAGTTTTGATATCACTATGTTATATGATATGTTTGGTACTAAGCATGTGTTAGCCGTAATTGGAATACCTATTAAACGCGTTGTACTAACGCCCTACTTCTACCCTGTAGTTGGTGATACATGTAATTAGGGAAACAATGAACCTAAGGAGGACCAGGCATGGGAGCTTGGAAGATATAGTTTATATGTTTTGAAATAAATTACTCATGAACTTGTATTTGAGTATCTAGATTCCGGAATGTAATAACTTATATGGTTGAATGTTTTGGTTTGATGATTATGACGTACTTTGCTATCGGAATGGATTAGAACTTGGTTCTAATATGATTCCGTATTTTGATGATTATGATTCCGCAGTTTTATAATTTTATTCCGCAAACCGGTATTGCTATGTGTGAACCATTTTATTGGACAGAGTCCATACACACATAGGGTTGGCCAGTTAAGGGTCGGACTCTGGAAGTTCGGACTTAGCTCGCGTCGTGACATCCCGCGCTCTATCACTCTACTCTATTACAAAAAAAAAATATATACACTGAATTTACGAGAAAAAGCGAGTGAAAAAGGGCGGGGCGTTACAGTAACGCTAACAAGAAGATCAGCATTGCAAAGGAAAAACAACAACCGTGATTGAATATCCCAAGAAATGGTATCACATACAAATATGACATTAGAGGCCTTCGATTGAAAAATACGCAAGTTCCTTTCGTTCCAACAGTGCCAGATGAGGGAATGGATGGAGAGAGAGGAGACCAGCTTCTCCAAACGCGCCTTCACCGGAGATGAGCTGGGAAGCACAGGAACAAATATCTACAGAAGATCGGGGAAAGTCAAATTTGATCATGAGGGAGTCCCATACGTCCAACACAAAATTGTAGCACAGAAGGTGATCCTTGATTTGTGCATAGAGTTGCAAAGAGGGCAGATGCTGTCAGTTATAATGCCCAAATTACACAAGAATTATTTTGTTTTAAGACTACCATCAAAATAAAGCCAGTTGAAGATAGAATGCCGCAGTATGTTGCCATTGAACCAAGCGAATTGAAGCCAACTGGGAGAGACCTGAGATGAATTTGCAACGATAGATGAGAAACAAAAAGTCCCCGAACTGGAGGGCACCCAAATAACTTGGTCATCACTACAATAGTAGGGGGACTAATGCAACGAACTAGACACCAGATATCAACCAGAGCTTGAGAGGTAGGACAGGAAGATCCCATTGACCGTTCTGAATGAAGTGGGCAACTGCAATATCGCGACCAAGCCCAAGTTCATTGACAACTCTCTGACCGAAGTGTTCAAAGAGGATGAAGCCCGAAAGCAACCACGGGTTCAACCAAAATTTCTTACGACACCCGTTACCAATCGCATGAATAATGTTTTTCTTGGCACTACCCTTGACAGAAAGGATAGAGGGCCAGTCCCAAGAGGCAAAGAGAGTCACCCCCACTTGCTAGGAATTTTTCCTTCTCAAATACTTATCATGAACCCATTTAATACAAGGACCCTTTTTTCCCAGACTTGAGGAACCAAATCTGCTTCATGAGAGCTGCCTCATTTAAAAGGTGAAGACTTTGTAGACCAAGGCCACCTTGAGCTTTAGGCAAGCAAATCTTGCTCCAGCACACCATATGAATTTTGCGACTGGAAATGCTCCCACTTCAAAGAAAGGCACACATGATTTTCTTTATATTGTTCAGACAAGATTTAGGGAGCAAGAAAGAATTAGCCCAATAGAGGTGAATGTTATTGATGGTTGACTTAAGTAGTTCAAGCCTTCCAGCATAGGAAAGGTTTTTGGATGACCAATCGTTGATTTTCTTACAGACTTTCTCCACCAAGAAGTCACAATCTTTGACTGAGATGCGGGAAGACAACAATGGCAGCCCCAAGTAGCAAATTAACAAGGAAGCTTCGACCATACCAAAAAGTTCAAGGATCTCATTTTGCAATGTACAGTTCTTAGAGAAAATGATTTGGCGTTTCCCTTTGTTGGCTTCGAGACCGGAGAAGAGGAAGAACTTATCCAACAAGCATTTTAGGACAATGGAAAAAGGAAGATCAGCTGAGCAAAACACCATCAAATCATTAACGAACAATAAGTGGGAGATGGAAAGATTACCAAAGGAGAAAGGACAAGAAATGTCCCCTGCCTCCACAGCCCTGTTGATAGCAGAAGATAGGCACTCCATGACGAGGGAGAAGAGGAAACGAGAAAAAAGATCTCCTTGCCGTATACCTTTGGTGCTGGAGAAGAATCCTTTGGGGGTCCCGTTAATAAGCATTGAGATATGTGTTGGGGATTAGGAATTAATTAAATGGAAATACACAATCACACACACGACACAAGATTTACGTGGTTCGGCTAGAATTCCTACGTCCACGGAGCGAGATCAAATTCTACTATGTAGAATAATATGTACAGGGGATTATAAGGTCTCTCCCTCTCAGATCTTCCCTGTCTCTTACACTCTCTCTAATCCCCGTGCATGTTTAACACAAGCTTACATTAATATATATATAGAGGAAGATGACTAATAAACTAGGGCTTAAGTCACACCACTGGGCCTAAGCCCAGTAGACCCATAAGTGAGGCTGGCCCACAACAATCTCCCCCTCCAGCCCCAGGAGAAGGAGAACACTCTGACATGGATGTCATCTTCTATAGAAGGCAGATGCCCCTACGCAGAACTCAAACTTGTTCTTTGGAAGAACTTTGTGAACATGTCTACTGAATTGTGGTCCGTATGAATCTTCTGATACTGATCTGTTTCTCATCAATAGTTGTTTTCAACCAATGATATCTCAAGTCGATATGTTTCGTTCATAAGTGATACATGGCATTCTTACTCAAGTCAATGGCGCTCTGACTGTCACAATACACTGTGTGGTCCTCCTATTTGATGCCTATTTCCCCTCAGGAATCCCTTTTGCCAAACCATCTTTTTCCCAGCTTCTGTAGCAGTAATGTGCTCTGCCTCTGCTGTAGAAAGTGCTATATACTTCTGTAACTTGGATTGCTAACTGACAGCTCCTCCAGTAAATGTGAAAAAATAACGAGAAGTGGACTTGCGACCATCAAGGTTACCAACCATATCTACATCTGTGTAGCTGGTAATCGACGGGTCTCCACCAAACATTATGCCCATATTCGATTGTACCTCGCAAGTATCTGAAGATTCATCTCACCGCCTCTCAATGATCATGTCTTGGGTCTGACATAAATCTGTTCACCAATCCAATTGCATGTGCTATATCTGGTCTAGTGCAAACCATTGCGTACATGAGACTACCAACTGTTGACTGATATGGAATCTGACTCATCTTGTCTTTCTCTGTCTCTAATGAAGGACAACATTCCTTACTCAGCTTGAAGTGAGCGGTGAGAAGAATGCTAACGGAGTTGCAATCCCTCATGCTGAATCACTCCAAGATCTTCTCAATGTATTTTTCTTGATGCAAGATAATCTTTTTTTTTCTATCTCTATCAAACTCTATACCCAAAATCTGTTTTGCAGGGCCAAGATCTTTCATGTCGAATGCCTTTGACATGTCTGCCTTCAACAACTTGATTAATTCAGATCTCTTTCCAAATATCAGCATATCGTCCACATATAACAAGAGAATGATAAACTGATCTCCCTTGAACTCCTGATAACACACACATGAGTCACCTGTATCCTTTTTTTGTCATGAAAGGGTGAAACTTCTTATACCATTGTCGCGGTCCCTGTTTCAATCCGTACAAGCTTTTCTTGAGTCGGCAAACAAGGTTCTCCTTGCCCTTCAACTCAAACCCCTCGGGTTATTTCATATAGATCTTTTCGTCTAAGTCTCCGTGAAGAAATGTAGTCTTCACGTTTATTTGTTCAATCTCAAGATCTAGACTCGCGACCAATCCCAACATAACTCATATGGAGCTCATCTTCACCAATGGTGAGAATATCTTGTCAAAATCCACTCTATTTTCTGTCCAAAGTCCTTCACCACTAAGCGGCCTTTATACTTCAGGATTTTGTCTCCATCATTTTTCACCCGAAAAACCCATTTGTTCTGTAGGTCCTTCATGCCAACTGGTAGATCAACCAACTCATATGTGTTGTTCTTTTTAAGTGACATCATCTTTTCTACCATAGCTTTTCTTTAGTGTATTCTGTTTTTGTTGCCTATAGCCTCTGAGTAATTCTCAGGTTGCCCCTCACTGGTCATCAACACATAATCTGAACTCGAGTATCTCTTGGATGGGTTGTGCTCTCTAACAGACCTCTTCGGAGATACAACATCCTGAGATGTAGAAGTACTAGGGGGTTGCTCCCCCTCGCTCGAATGTTTATCTCTGTCCTAATTATCCTCCACTGTGTCCTCAACTGAATCATGTACCGGCTCATCAACTGTCTCATCTGTAAACGTATCTGCTAGCCCACTGACACTGTCACTGTGACTGCTAGAAGGAACATCTTATCCACTGTCATCTGACTGACTAACTGGCGGTGCAGGTGAAGGAGAAGGAGTTGTTGTTGACTGAGGTGTGTCCGGAGTGGAGATGAGACCTTGATCTAGGTCACTGGAGTATGTAGGTTTATTGCTCTCATTGAAGAACTTGTCTTCATGGAATACCACGTATTGACTTCTGAACATTTTCTGCTGAGCTGGGTCCCACAGTCTGTATCCGAACTCTGGATCACCATAACCAATAAACGCATTGAATGTCTACTTTACATCTAATTTCTTTCTCGACATATTAGGGATGTGCGCATAGCATACGCAGCCAAAAACTCTGAGATGTTCGTCGGTAACGTTTCTGCCTGTCCACAAACATTCTACCACTTCACCATTTAGGGGAGCTGATAGTGACCAATTAGTGAGGTATATTGTTGTCCTCGCTGCTTCGCTCTAAAATCTCTTGGGTAGATTTGCATTTTAAACTATGCAACGCATTTGCTCAACAATGGTGCAGTTGTAGCGCTCGGCTACACCGTTATGCTGGAGAGTCCCTGGCACTGTCAACTCATGTCGAATGTTGTTCTTCTTGCAGAATTCTTTAAACTCTCCTGATGTGTACTCTCATCCATTGTCGATCCTCAGACATTTCAGTTTTCTATCTGTCTCTCTCTGCACAAAGGCAACAAACTCACAGAAGAATGAGAAAGTCTGATATTTGGATTTCTTGAACTAAATCCAGCACTTTCTCGTAGAATCATCGATGATGGTAACAAAGTACTTCTTCTTGCCCAATGACTTCATCTTTATCGACCCACAAACATCTGAGTATACTAGATCTAGCTTCTTGACCTTTATGTGGACTTTTAGATTGAAGGAAGCTCTTGTCTGCTTGCTCATGTTGTAGTGCTTACAACAGTCTAGTCGAGTCCAATCAGTCTGTGGAATAAGGGCTTCTCTTTGACGAATCTATTGCCCCCTCTCACTCAAATGTGCAAGTCTTCGATTCCATAGAGAGAAAGCAGTCTCTCTCTGCACTGCGTGGATCTGGCCGGTGCAAACCGTACCGGTTACAACATACAGGTGATCTCTGATCACCCCTAGTGCCATGGTAAGCGACCCCTTGCTGATCTTACATCGGTCTCCGCCGAATGTACTGATGTATCCCTCTGTGCCGAGTACCCTCGCAAAAATAAGGTTCAGTCTGATGTCTGGCACATGTCTTACATCCTTCAAAATAATCTCACAGCCATGACTAGTCTTCATAATAATGTTCCCAACTCCAGTGATAGGGAAACATGCAGATTTGACAATTCGAATTGTTCCAAACTCTCCGAATGTATATGTGGCGAAAAAGCTCCTGTGTGGCGTATAATGATAAGTGGTACTAGTGTCAATGCCCCACTCAGATGAGGAGGGGATAATAGAAAGACTCTCCCCTTCACTGTTGGTCACTATGACAAGACTACGCTGCTCCTGAGATGTTGCAACCGTGGTGTCTGAAGTGCCTGGCTTTCATTCCTGATATTGCGCAGTCTGATTATTTTCTCTCTTCCACACCCTATATTGATTCTTAAAGTGCCCTGCTTTGCCACAATGAAAGCACTTTCTGGTGTCTCTGCCTCTTCTCAGAGATCTGTTACCTCAACCTAGTCTGCTCTTGCTTCATGGTCCTGGCGACCATGATTTTTATTTCTTTTGCCCCTATCCTGGACACATATGCTCCTGAGGAAAAAGATGTGATGCCCTTTTCTTTCCATCCCAGCTCTTCATTCATCAATGCCTCATTGACTGTCTCTAAGGATGTCCTGCCACCAAGCGCAGAGTTACTCAAAGTAATCACCAGAATCTCAAAAGAATCTGGTAGTGTCCCCATGAGAAAAAGAGCTAAAATCTCATCTGCAATGGTGATCTTCGCACTATTCAGCTGGTTCACCATACCCTGAAAGTTGCTGAGGTCTTCTGACATTGACATATTCTCATTGTATATTAGTCTCATCAGTCGCTTTATAACAGAGGCCTTGTTCACTAGTACCTTGCTCTCATACATTGTAGACAGTTTGGTCCACAATACATCTGCCTTCTTTTCTTCTGTGATATGGTGAAGTATAGAGTCATCGACATACTTCCTGATCAGGCTCACAACCTGTAACAACCCGACCCGAATGCAGGGCTTAGGGCTTGACTCAGTAAGATATTGTCCGCTTTGGGCCTCGCACACAGCTCAAACCCGCACGGTTTTGCATTTGGGCCTGGGCCCACATGGCCCGGCCCAAAAGGCCTCTTACATGAGTTCCACTTGGGTGGGCTTTAATAAACCCACCCCTCCCTTTCATTCCCACCAATGTGGGACTTTTGGGGAGGGGGAGGGGTATCACAATCACCCTCCCTAAAGCCTCGAGCCGTCCCCAGCTCGACTCCGGTCCACTTGACAACTCCAGGGAAGGATGATAGGTCCACACAGTCAGAGTGTTGAACTCGGCTCTGATACCATATTTGTAACGACCCGACCCGAATACAGGGCTTAGGGCTTGACTCAGTAAGATATTGTCCGCTTTGGGCCTCGCACACAGCTCAAACCCGCACGGTTTTGCATTTGGGCCTGGGCCCACATGGCCCGGCCCAAAAGGCCTCACACATGAGTTCCACTTGGGTGGGCTTTAATAAACCCACCCCTCCCTTTCATTCCCACCGATGTGGGACTTTTGGGGAGGGGGAGGGGTATCACACAACCTTCAAATGTTTGTATTCTCATTCCTTCGGTTTGTCCTTCATATCATCAAGTATAGATCCATCTCCTAGATTGAATGATATAAATCATGCTCAATAAGGAGGTCTTGCATCCGGGACTTCCATAGGAGATAATTGTTCGGTACCAATTTCATGATGGTAGAACTACTTGAACTGGATGCCATTCTTACATTGACCTCTCTCTAGTTTGTTGGTCCGCAAGTACGGAAGCAATTAATCAACTTAATTTTTTTTTGTAGCCCTGCACAAACTTAGAAATCTACTCCTAGCACCCAACCAAAAACACCTCCGAACTCCTCACTGCTTGGGTGGTTTAATCATTCAAACACATGACAGAATGATGTGTAAAAAATTAAATGACAGTCGTGAAAGAAAAGAGGAAAAAAAAAAAACTCGTCTGGTCCTCCTTCTACAAACATCACTGTTTGGCGCTCACTACCGACTCCTCCAAAAAAACAAATCCACACCGGTCACAATTCTGGACCTTTGTTTTTCTCCGCTGCAGGAGTACCTGAATCTGTAGTCCTGCTGGATCACTGAAATTTGTAGTCCTACAGACTACCAGGACCTACAGTACAGTAGTCCAGTGAGACTACCCGAATCTGTAGTCCCTCAGGTGACCACCCGAAACAGTGGTCTCGTGGGTGCACCAGAAAATGGTGGTCCTGCGGACCACTGAAACACCTTTTTTTCTCAAGTCCACTCATTTTTTAACCCTAAAACCGTGTTAAAAAAAAAAAAAAAACCTCAATGGTTCTCCCAGCTGCACGGCTCTCAACCACTTGGTGCTCCTGCAGCGGCCTAGATCTTCACTATTCCAGGATGCGCCGCCGGACTGCTACCCTCCTCGTCTTTTGGGCACGCCTTGTTGCGGGCAAAAAACCTAGAGAAATCTGGCGCTGGATCACTGTTGGATCTAAACTTGGGGATTTATCCCCTCTTTCTGCAGACCAACGAGGCTACCAGAGGGGTTCTGCACTGGAACTCATTGTTGTTGATCGGTTGTGTTTAGTTGCCCAACTAGATCTGGGCTGACCCCTTGATGCTACCGTTCTTAGAAAACGGATATGCTGCCTCTCGATCTCGTCTATGGAACTCACAACCCGACGCAGGTTTGTAGTACTTCCTCTTCTCTAATCTCAAATCTGCAAAGAAATCCCTCTTTTTTTCTCGTCAACAGTTCTTCTGTTGCCGCCTGGCAACGGGATTTGGTTTTCGATCAGGAAACCCCCCTTTCTGCTGTTGGAGATTTCCGCCACCCCTCTGATCAGATAAGGAAAAACCCCTTCTTCTCTGGTTTTTGTTCGGTTCTGTGTCTCCAAAACCAACCGATGGAATGCCCGACCGGATATCTGTTCTTCTCAACGAATGTCGAGTTTGCCTCTTGCTTCCTTTCTTCGGTTCCGATCTGACTTGCTATCGATCGTCCTCTTCCAGAGGCATGCTTTTCGAAAAACCGAGAAACCCCTTTGTGATGCCGCCTGTTATGTTTTCCGCCCGACGGGATCTTTTTTCGCAGAGAGTTTTTTTTTTTTTTGCGATTCTCAGTCGGTGTATATTCCCGATCCGACGAACCTGTCTCTGGTTTTCCTAGAACCGACGATGTCCCCGGACGGTCTGCTGCGTGTCTAGTTCTCAAATCGAGAGAACCACAGCCGTGTGATTGCTTGATCTGTGATTCCCGTCCGCTGCTAGGATCCGACAACCTTGCTCTGAAAACATTTGTTGGAGATTAAGGATTAATTAAATGGAAACACACAATCACACATATGACACAAGATTTACGTGGTTTGGCTAAAATGCCTACGTCCACAGAGCGAGATCAAATTCTACTATGTAGAATAATATGTAAAGGGGATTATAAGGTCTTTCTCTTTCAGATCTTCCATGTCTCTCACTCTCTCTCTAATCCCCCTGCCTGTTTAACACAGGCTTACAGGAAGAGGAATAATAAACTAGGGATTAAGTCACACTACTAGGCCTGAGCCCAATTGGCATAAGTGGGCCTGGCCCACAACAAAATGAGAAGAGGAGATGCAACATTTCACCCACTGAATCCATTTGATGTCAAAATTTGCGTTCTTGAGTGTGTGAAGGACGCAACCCTAGTTAACGTTGTCAAAGGCCTTATGCAAGTCAATCTTGAGGCACATTCTAGGGGTCCCTTTTTCGAGGTGGAAGCCATTGATCAGATCTTGACAAAAGAGGATGTTACTGGATATGTCTCTGCCAGGCACAAAAGCAGATTGATGAAGACTGATGAGTTTAGGCATGACCTGCCTCATACGGTTAACAATAATCCTTGCAATAAGCTTGTAGATTTCATTGCCCAAGGAGATTGGCCTGAATTGCTCAGGAGTGTTGGCATAAGGGGTCTTTGGAATGAATTTGATGAAGAATGCTTTAAGCTGATTGAGCATCTGGTTAGAATCAAATAAATCAATGATAGCTGCAACATCATCTTCAGCAATCACATTCCAGCAGTGACGTAGAAGTGTAAGTTGAAACCATTGGGCCCAGGAGCCTTGCTAGGCCTGGCTGAGAAGAGGGCCCTTTCAATTTCTTTGCGGTCAGCTGGGTAAACAAGTGAAACAGAATCACTTTCACTCAGTTTATTACAACAATTAAACAACCCCTCATCATCACCAGCGAAAGAGGAGGGTCCTCCAAACCTGGATTCAAAATGATTGATGAATTTTTTTTCAATAACAGCAGGGATGTCGCAGAAGGAACCATTTTGATGCTTCAAAAGGCAAATTTTATTTTGGTGTTCCCGATTTTTGATCGAACAATAAAAAAAGTTGCTTCCCATATCTTTCAAGTTCAAATTTAACAAATGAGATCTCGGGTGAAGAATTCTGCGTTCAAAGTCCAGAGCAGATTCGAGACTCCTTGGTTTTTAAAGTAGAGGAGAGGTTGGCAGCAGTATTATTTTCATCAAATTTACATTGGGCATCATTCAGAATTTCTTTATTTTCCTCCACACACTGCTTGAATGAAAGGTTAGATCGATGCCGGTTGCTTAAGGACAACTTCAGATGCTTTATCTTAGATAAGAAGATGAACATAGGCTTCCCGTAGACATTGGAGTTCCAGGCCGATTCAACAAGAGGGAGGAAAGAGGGGTCTTTAGTCCAACAATTGATGAAACAGAAAGAGATTATTTCTTGCACAGTTGGATGGTAGAGAGAGGATGATGCCCCGATGGTCCGACAAATTTGGCCCAACGAAATGGCAAGTCGCTTGGCCAAACTTAACCAAGAACTCTTGACTAACCAGAACCCGATCAATGCGAGATTCGATTCTCCAGCTAAAGGAAGAGTTAGACCAAGAAAACTCAGCACCAACTATGCTAAAGCCCATAAGGGCAGCGGAGTCGATGCAGCGGTTGCAGTTATCCATGGTGGAGCTCCACCAGATTTCTCATAGGAAAAACGGATACAGTTGAAATCCCCTATGAACAGGATTGGGGAAGAAACGGAGGTAGAGATTTGAACCATATCTTGCCAAAGAGAGTTTATTCTCTACCATAGATGCAGCAAACAATGATCTTTTCGTCAGAGCCCAGGGTTCTAACCTGAAAAGAATTAGTTGATCAGTGGAAGCAACAACATTCACAGTAATGTTGGGTCTCCGCCCAACCCAAATCCTAGCATAGGAGCAATGCTGAACATTCGAAATATGGTGCCAGTTAAAAGGGAAGATGCTGGCAGCATTAACATAAAGATTTCACTCGCGGATCCTACTTTCAAGGATGCAAAACAAATCTGATTTCATGGAGACGATGCGATCTTTTACCTCCAACTGTATTTTTGGACGATTGAGGCCCCGCACATTCCAGGAGGAAATTATCATTGATGAAGATGGGATGTCCCAGCCAGACGATCGTCAACATCACTTTCACTCTTTCGAAAAGCATCAACAATGATGTCAATGCTGTCTAATGATTTTCCATCGACGAAATCACAAGTGGCCAAGCCACCAAGATGGTCGAGGGCACCCACAGAAAGGTCGCCAAGGATCTCAAGAGATTTGAAACTATTTCCAACGGATCTGTTATATGGGGCAGTAGATGGCCTATCAATCAATGGTGGGGTTCCATCCTAGACTTTCCAGCTTTCCTGTGAACAACAGGAACGTAATCTGTGGGATTTATAACTGCTGAAGAGGGTGTGGGATTTTCTATGATAGCAACACCTTCCGAGCTAGTAGAGACAATATTCCCAACTAATACCGTATTAGCAGAAGATTTTTTTACAACCCAAATTTGCTTGACTTCAGGTTTATTAGGACAATCCTTCTCAGCATGGAGGAAAGTATTACATGAAGAGCATACCTTTGGTTTCTAGTCGTATTCCATAGGTTGTTTGAAAGACCCATAGGGAGTGTTGAAAATGAGGTGATTCGGAAAGGTGCAACCAGTGGAGATTTCCACACGCACGTGCCTGTGCAAGGTTTGTTCCTTTTCCTGTAGCAGAATCCATGAAGAAAGGGTTCCCAATGCAGCTGGTGATACAGCTCAAGTTTTTCACAGATAGCAGGCATCCACGGAGATTTAGCAATTTAACCCATATTGGAACAACTTGAAATTCGTCTTTCACAAGAGCAGTGTTGAGCTTCCACCTTTTGAGAACCAAAGGGTTGCTATGCAAGGAATAAGATCCCTTTTCAAGGATCCTCTGGGCTTCAACATCAGAGCCAAATTTGTAGAGAAAAAATCCACCATTTAGAGTAGTGATAATTGAGTGAAAAGCAGCCCCACTGAGTCATGAGGTTGGTTTTCATATGAGGGCAATAAGGCTTCTTACCCAAGAAGTATCCCACCAGGAAGGAGTTCCATTCTTGATCCCCATATCCAATGTCCTTGGCCGCCCAGTTGATGACCTGGCGATTGGTAGGATTGGGATCCACGAATCTGAGAGAGGTAGAGTTTTCGCCATCTTTCTGGAAAAGAGATGACCAATGGAGAGATGGATTTTTCACAAAATGGTCTTTGTGTGACTGGCAGACCCCACAAGAAATTGTTGGTCAGGGTTCCAAGAGATGGAGCAGGTGAAGTACCAACAATTACGTCAGGAGATGACCGCTGAATTCGTTGAGTTAAAGACATCACATCAGCGCATCGTGAAGTCTTCTTCTGAGTACCAATCGCAGCTTGGTGGTTCCCATAGGAGAGAGGCCTTTGATTCTCAGGACCCAGACTACCGCCACTTTTGATAGGCTTCGTGATAGAGTTTTGTTACACTAAATGATCAACAGTCTGAGACGTGTCCTTTTTGTCAATCCCTTGACGTTTTTGCCCTTTTGCTGGACAACTTTCATGACTTCTTTGATTAGTTTTGGATCGGTGTTCTGTTACGATCTGTCTTTTAACAACGCTTAAAATTAAAATATATATATTTTTTAAAAGAAATTGGGAAAATGATGAAGTGCGCCATAACACGAGTCGAGTCTGAATCCGTAGATCTGACCCTCAACTAGTTAAACCTAGCACACGCATGGGACAACTTACTAAACATTTGTGTATGTGCTAGTACAATCTGCAGAAATAACAATTGCAAAAATATTTACCATTCGAAAATGATACGAAATCACTTCATTAGCAAAGTTAGGAAATTACTCAAACCATAAGTCAAATTACCATAACAAAGTACAAAAACTAGGAGTTATATCTAAGTTATTACATTTCAACAAATACTCCTATGAAATTATTTAGTTCTATCAAAATATCAAAATAAAGCGACTAAGATCTCCAAGCATCCTTCATCTTCACTTTGCTTAGGCTTGGCCACCACTAGGTCCGACCTTTTCTCCCTTGCCATGATCTGCATTAACATCTAAAGGGGGAAAATGTACGGACTTAATCAACTTGCGTAGTAAGAATTCCGATCAAGAATTGCACTATGAAGTGTGATAATAAAATATCATATAACTAATACAATGTTGGGGAAAATCACATATTATAACAAAATATATGTTTCTCAAAAGAAATCAAAATATATTAAAATCTCATGATGTAGAAATCATACTTGATACTTATCATATAATGATATGCCATGGGTGTCATGCATCAATGAAATGCCATCCCACACCCATGCTCAAATCACACTACTTATCTCATCCAACTAGTTTCATAATGGCCAGTTATGTCCAGCAGTGTTTGTGGCGGCAACCACACGGGTGATGTTACCCATCCACAAATTAACCGAGACTATCGGTGGAGTGTGACATCCTCCCTCTGCGCAGGATTTCGAGAGCTCTTTGGCCTAATTAACGCCGTAACATTCATAATAAATGGACATGGCCAAAGTATAACATTTCAATATTATTTTAATATCTTTTCGTACACGAGACCAAGCAATGTCCGGACAATTCATTCTTGGCTTGGTAATGCAATCTCTCCATCATGCATAAGGTACATGTATGCAATCATGATGAAAAATCATGCATCATATAGTTCTAATACTTTTGCAATACCTAAAACATCACGATAATTTAGCTCAATGCAAATCATGTTGAAAACATCATATATTTCATATTTCATAGACTTATGATTTCGAAGGGTAAAACAAATAAAATGATAATTATTCCACACTTATGTGCTTCAATAAAGTAGGAACTCCTACCTGATCTAAGATGATCAGCGAAAGGAGTTACTCTCCAAGTCTCTCGAACGGTGCCGGGACTACCCTCGTTTCCTATGTTCATGTACATGTTTCAAATAATAATTCTGTGTCATTGAAATATAAAATCCTTCTAATTCAAGTTATGTAGGTCAAACTAAGACCTAAGGGTCATCTGTGAAGGTCCTTAGAGTCCAAGAGACTCCACACATACAATTTAATATTAGATAAATTAATCCCATAAAACAACCATTGTCTCAAGCCGATACATCGGCACTGTCGATACATCGCCCCTAGACACAGCCGACACATCGATTATCTCGACATGTCAACTGGCTCTGTCTGTTCCAGTTCGTGATTTCCAACTGTTCTCATTTCACATGTATCGACCCGGTCGATACATCTAGGAGTACATTGGTTCGAAGTGTTGAGGACGTCACACATCCTTCTAAGTTTTGTTCTTTGTTCACAAACCGTATGTATCGACCCAGTCGATACATACTCAAGTGTATATACCTGGGGTGTCGACTTCGTCGATATGTCCTCCTGATCTTAGTGTTCATATTTGTCTTCGTTCCGAGGCCAATATGTTGGCTTGGTCGATATATCTCTCAGAGATTCGTGGGTACATCCTCACAGTCGATGTGTCCACAGATCTGTCCTTCCTTTGTCACTGTCATTTTCATTTCTGGTCATTTCCAAGTCGATACATTGACTTGGGCAATACATCGTCCTAGGGCTAGTTCATCACCTTTGTTATTCCATTTTCAATTATCTCATACCTAGACCGACACATCGACGTTGTCGATAAGTCGTTTTGGGATCAGTTCATCATCCGTTTGTTCCATTTTTATTTTTCATCATACCCAGGCCGACACATCGATTTCGTAGATAGGTCGTCCTAGGTTGGGTATTTTTATTTTAATACCTCGATATTTCTGGTTTATTGGACTCATATTTCAAGAGACACACTACAGAGTCGATATGTCGACTAGGTTGAGTCAGAAAGCCATGAATTTGTCTTCCATGCTTCCCCTCTACTTGCAGGTCCATTATTATGGGTATTTTATGCTTTAAATCCATATTTACATGTTCTATAAACATCCTAGTGTGATTATTTTACTTGAAATCACAATAAAATCTACCTACCTCGAGGGATTTGCAGGTGTACTCGAGTGGGTGAAGGATGAGTTCCTCGCTCCCTTTCCTCTTTGCTAGCTCGATTTCTCTTTTCTTCTTTGCCTAATTTCCTCCTTCTTCTTCGAGGTGGATGGAGTTAGTAGTGAGGAGAAGAGCTCACTGCCAAGTTGGGGTTGAGGGGTGAGTGGATGGGATGGGATTGGGTGAGTGAAATGGGGTGGTTTCTCTCATCTCTTCTCTGTTTTTCTTCATTTTTTCTTCTCATATTTTCTTTCTTTCTTCTTATTTCTTCTAGTTTCTCTTCCTTTATTTCACCTTTTTCCCTCCTTTTTACCTTCTCCTTTTGTTGCCCGAGACCCTTAAATGGGTGGTTGGTAAGTGAGAACGGCATGGGAGGATAATCACGCATGGAAGATAGTGTGTGGGCGACGATAGCAAGGAGTGTCTGCTAGAGACGTTTGAACTACCCCGACACATCGATCTCACCGATGTGTCCAACAATTTGATTCCACGATATATCGAGATTATCAATATGTTCATCTCGGTGTTTTATACTTATTTTGATTTTGGCCTTTTGTCGATACATCGATCATGTCGATGCATACCTCTGGCAATTTAAGTTTCATGTCTGGATTTCAGCTTTCATCGACACATCGATCTAGTCGATGCATCGCCTGGGGAAGTACAGTTTATCGTCTGAGGGGAATTTAGTTTCTCCTATTTCTTTTAATGTACATTCAACACATTTTATTCATATCATTTTTGGACCAACAATCTCATCATTCATTTCATTCATTTAAAAAGAAATTACATAAAAAAATAGGGAGTTAAAACTCCGGGTCCTTACAATACTACCACATTTTGGAATTTTCACCCGAAAATTAGACGAAGGTTGGATTCCAAAAAAAAAAAAACTTAAACAAACAGTTTAGGGTGAGATGTTCTCATTTCCAATTCCATTTCCCAAGTGGGTTCTTCATTTCTGTGTCGTTCCCAAACTACTTTGAGGAAAGGGATCACTATGTTCCTTAGTACCTTTTGTTTAACATCTATGATTCTGGTAGGCCTCTCGAAGTAGGATACGTCGCTTTGAATATCTAGCTCTTGTACATCCAAGACATGCGACGGACCAGGATTGTATTTTCACAACACTGAGACATGAAAACTGTAACACTCCGTATTTTCAAGTTATTAATATTTACAGAAATTGCCATTGAATTTGTGAATTAATGGATATGGACCTTAGATGGGTAAATTGTTGGGTAAAATGCCCAATTAAGACCCAACAATTATGGTATAAGGTTCAATTTAAAGTAAATGGATAGGATGCATTTAATTAGGTTAAGGTTGCTATTTGGGTCAAAATGTCCAATTGGGATCCAATGGGTCATGGTTGACTTGGTTTACCACCAAGTGAGTACAAGCCTAACTTAATTGGGGCTGAATTAAAATGGGAATGCAATCAAGTGAGTGAGTTGATTTTAAAGTGATGAGTTAAGTGAGTTGAGTTGATGTGAATTAAACTATATGAGTTAGGTGAGTTGGAATGAGAGTTTCATCTCATGGATGAAACCCCACTTGGATCGTTAATGGAGAGATGAGGAGTTTTCTTATTTCAAATTCAAACCAAGTGTACATGTTGGAGCCTTGGAGTTTCATCTCATGGATGAAACTCCCAAATGGAGAATCAATGGGAGGTGGACGGTTACACATTTCAAACAAAGACACACCGTTGGAGCCTTGGAGTTTCATCTCATGGATGAAACTCCCAAATGGATAATGAATGAAAAGATGGCGGTTTTGTGTTGTTACACAAGCCAACCAAGGCTACACCGTTGGAGCCTTGGGAGTTTCATCTCATGGATGAAACCCCCAAGTGGAGTACTAAGGAGGGAAGTTAATGGAAATGGGAGTTACACAAAGGGCTTTACCAAAAGGCATCACCTTTGACCGATCACCCCATTGGAACAAAACAAGTTTGGGTTCCATTCACTCTCTCCCTCTCCCTCTTGGATGTTTCTCTCCCTCAACCCTCTTGGCCGACCACTCCTCAAGACAAAAGACTTAGAAAAGTGTTTGATCACAAGCTATCACTCAAGGCTCTCTCTCTCTCTCTCTCTCAAGTCTCACTCTCGGCCAAAGGAACAAGAAAGAAGGAGGAAGAGGCTAAGGAAGGAAAAGATCGGAAGAACAAGTAGAAGTGAAAGAACCGGAGGAGTCGCGGAATTGGTAAGTGCTCAATAAATTTTTATTAAGTAAGATGGTAAAGGAACATGATCCGGCCATTGCATGGCCAAACCCTAAAGGGGATATACAAGAACCATTAAGAATAAAAAAAAGGGTTGATTAGATTCGTCCATGATGTATGGCCGAACCCATCAAAGGTTAAGATCATGGCTATTGGATTTAAAAGAGGAAATGAAGAACCATAAGGGTTCGGCCATGGTCTATGGTCAAACCCCATGGAGGAAGATTTAAATGGATGTACCATTTTGTTAATGGAAAGGATGAACCATAGGGTTCGGCCATGGTGCATGGCCGAACCCCATGGAAGGACATTAGTTATGTTGAATGGAATGGGTTTCAAACATGGAAGTTGTAGATGCATGTTAAGGATTTTAAAAGGCTTTAAAGGAAGGAATGCCTATCATTTTAAAATGGTGTTAAAATGATAATTGGTGAAAGAACCATGGACCATAGGTTCGGCCAAGGTGTATGGCCGAACCCCAAGGAAGGTTGTTGATGTTTTTAAAAGGTTTAAGATGGAAATCATGTTAGATGAATGACTATGTAAGGAAAGGGAAATAATGGCAATGTTGTAAATATAGGCTAAAATGAAATATCATGGGTTCAGCCATACACCATGGCTGAACCCCATGAGGAATGTTTTTATGGACTTAGGTGGTTACCAAGTCTAGATGATTAAGTTAAAGGAGGGACCAAAATCAAGATGGTGAGGTTCGGCCATTTTGTATGGCCGAACCCCACTAAGGTGTATTTGGTGGACTTAGGGTTTTATGAATGTTGGATGATAAATGTATGTATGATTAGATTAATGGATGTGATTGGTTAAATAAAAAAAAGGGACCAAATTCAAGTAGGTGAGGTTCGGCCATGGTGTATGGCCGAACCCCACAAGGTTGGGTTTATGGACTTAGACCTAATGTTAAATCAAATGGAATATGGGATTGACTTGTTGATATGTAACAAGGTGACGGGACCTCATAAACGGTGCGCGATCGTGAGCGGTTGCCGGTTTAAGAAGCAAGGACACTTTAGTAGTATTTGGTAGGATTCTACCTCTTTGAAACCATGGTTTGTGTATGACGATTTTAATCTTATTTTGATGAAGTTATGTTATAAATGATATGTTTCAAATGTGAGTTTTAATGCTATGTTTATAATATAAAATAGAATGTGTTTCATTAGTATCTCATGCATGGCATGGGGTGGAGGATTGGTAACCGGAGGCCACACTCCGACGGGGCGTCCATAAGACCACTGTGAGGGATACCTTGATGAGGAGAATTCCATCAAGAGGATATATTTAATTGTGATGGGTGGGACTCATTGCATAAGACATATGGCATGGCATTGTTTTTACATGGTTTTATGATTATGTTATATATATGATTTTTGTACTCACCATGTGTTAGCCTTACTTGGAATTCGTACTGGGCGCGTTGTTCTAACGCCCTACTTCTACCCTACTGAGTGACACAGGAAATGAAGGAAACGATGAGCGAGATCGGAGCCAAGCATAGAAGCTTGGATGTCTTTTATTATATCTTATTTATGTTACTCATGGACTTGTAATTTGAGTAGCTAGAATTCGGCATGTAATAACTTAGTTAATTTTGTTATGGTTTGAATGGTTTACTTTGGATACTTAATTTAAGGTAATTTGGTTAAGTGACGAAGTACTTTGCTATCTAAAATGGACTAGATTTAAGTTCTATTATAATCCGCAGTTTATGATTTAATCCGCATGTATTTATTATTATGTGTGAACCATATTCATGGACTTAGTCCATGCACACATAAGGTTGGCCAATTAAGAGTCGGACTTTAGAAGTTCGGACTTAGCTCGCGTCATGACGTCCCACTCTCTATCACTTTAAAAAAAAAAAAAAATAGACTCTGATTTTCGGAAAGCGAGTGAAAAAGAGCGGAGCGTTACAAAAACATTGTACATGCTTGACAACTGTGCGGGAAGTTCTACGCAATATGCAACTTCGCAGATCTTTTCAATGATGGGGAATGGTCGAACAAATCTTGGAGATAGATTTCCCTTCTTTCCAAACCGTATATGGCCCTTGCATGGCGAGACATTTAGGAACACTTGGTCTCCCACCTCAAATGTCAAAGGCCTTCTCCTCCTATCTGCATAGCTTTTCTGTCGACTTTGAGCAGTCAACAGGTGTGGTCAGATGACTTTGATCTGGTATGTTGTTTCCGCGACCAAATCTGGTCCAATAAGTGCAGCCTTTCCTGCCTCAGTCCAACAAATTGGGGATCTACAGGGTCAACCATACAATGCTTCAAATGGAGCCATCTAAAGGCTCGCCTAGTAACTATTGTTGTATGAAAACTCCACTAGTGTAAGGTGATCCTCCCAACTTCCCTGGAAGTTTAGCATACAAGCTCTCAACATATCTTCCAATATCTGTATGGTTCTCTCTGATTGTCCGTCCGTCTGAGGATGGAATGCTGCGCTATACAGTAAATCCATGCCCATGTCCATGCCCATGCCCATGGCTGTTTGCAAACTCTGCCATCACGATTGAATACAATAGTCTTGGGTATCTCATGCAATCTGACAAATGCCCTTAATGTGTCGCTTTCATATGGCATATGGCATCATTGCTTTTTGAAGATCTAGGCAATCCGGTTACGAAATCCATTGCAATGTGCTCCCATTTCCACTCGGGTATAGAAAGAGGTTTGAGTAGACCATGTGGTTTTCGATGTTCCTTTTGACTCTCTGACATGTCAAACACCTGGATACGAAATCTACCACATCTTTCTTGAGTCCACACCACCAGTATTGTCTCTTAAGACCTTGGTACATTTTAGTACTTCTGAGGTGTATGGAGAATTTGGATTTATGGGCTTCCATTAGCAGTTCTTCCCTACAGTCTTTCGGTACGTAGAGTCTGCCTCTGAACATAAGACCCTGTCCAGGCTGCATCTGCCAATCTTGCACTGTCTCTCCTGCAGTAAATTTGGCCCATATCTCTGTCACTTTGGAATCTGACCTTTGTGCCTGTTCAATTTTCGATGTCATGGTGATGTGCACGATTAAGTTGTACACGTGTCTTCTACCACTCATATGAAAATTCAAATTCTCAATTGCTGACAACATATCCCATTCTTGCATAATTAGATTCGTTACAGTCCCATGAGTCATACGACTAAGTGTATCCGCGACCTTGTTTGCCTTCCCGAATGATAGTGAAGAGTGAAGTCATAATCTTGGAGGTACTCCATCCATCTTCTCTGTCTCACATTGAGTTCCTTCTGATCAAACAAGTATTTCAGACTCTTGTGGTCAGAGTATACCTCAAATCTTTCTCCAAAGAGATAGTATTGCCAACTTTTAAGAACGAATAATACTTTTGCCAATTCAAGATCATGGATAGGATAATTTCACTAGTGGATTTTCAATTGTCGGGAACTGTAAGCCACTACATGTCTACCTTTGATAAGAGAGCACCCAAGTCCTTAACCTGATGCATCACAGTACACTTCATATCCTTTGCCTCGCTTTGGGGGAATTAAGATAGGAGTTGTTACGAGTCTTTTTTTTAGCTCTTCAAATCTTTTGCTGCACAGATCTGTCCATTCGAACTTGACTCCTTTTTTAGTCAATCGGGTGAGTGGAGCTGCAATTTTGGAGAAGTCCATAATGAATTTGCGATAATATCCTTCCAACCCAAGGAAACTTCGGATTTCCATGACATTCTTTAGAGCTTTCCAATCTCTTACTGACGCTACCTTTGTTGGGTCCACTGTTATCCCTTTTGTCGTCTCAACATGTCCTAAGAAGTTCACGTCGGACTACCAAAACTCACACTTGCTAGCTTTGGCAAACAATTTGTTATTTTTCAAAGTGTTCAACACAATTCGCAAGTGTTTTGCATGTTCTTCCTCACTTGTAGAGTAAATGAGAATGCTATCGATGAAAACAATTACAAACTTATCCAAATATAGGCAGAAGATCCGATTCATTAAATCTATAAACACTGCAGGTGCATTTGTGAGTCCAAAGGGCTTCACCACATACTCATACACTCCATATCTAGTTCTGAAAGCCGTCTTTTCTATATCCTCATATTTGACTCTGATTTGATGGTACCTTGACATGAGATATATCTTAGAGAAATGGTTGGATCTCCTAAGTTGATCAAATAAATCATCAATTCGGGGTAGAGGATATTTTTTCTTGATGGTGAGCTGGTTTAACCTTCTATAATCCATGCACATTCGCAGAGAGCCATCTTTCTTTTTGATAAACAATGCTGGTGCTCGCCACGATGAAGTGTTGTGTCGGATGAATCCCAATCTAAGTAGATCATCAATCTGTTTATTTAACTCTGACATCTCTGCCGGTGACATCCGATAATGGGGGAGTGACACGGGTGCGGTGCCAAGAAGCAGTTTAATCTCAAAGTCAATCTCCAGCTTTGGGGGTAAGTTAGGAAGTTTTGTCGGAAAGACCTCTGCAAAGTCTTCCACTACTGCATGCAATGTGGGTACAGGTGACTTTTCTAATATGATGCTATTCAGCAACACTGTTTTGTCTCGTCATGCAATCTACCATACATTGGAATTTTTTGTTGGTTCCCATAGACTACAAATCGTTCTCCATCTGGTGACCAAAAGGTTACCCTCCTGCAATAGCAATCAATACATGCCTGGAATGTAGCCAAACAATCCATGTCAAATAACACATCAAACTTTGTCATGTCCATAACCATATAGTCGAACTTGAATTTGAAATTGGCTAGTTCGGTGTCAATGGAAGTGTAAACCAAACCAAGGGATGTGTCGCCAACTGGTGATACTGTGGTAAGTGCAGTTGATAAATGTTATACAAATAATCCAGTAGCCGATACTAAAGATGCAGACAAGAATGAATACGATGCTCCAGAATCGAACAATGCTACTGCATAAGAACTACCAATAACTGTCATACCTTAGATCACGGAGTGATCTGCTGTCTCAGGTGTGGGAACCAAGGAACACAGTCGTCCTAAAGCTGTTGGAAGAGGTGGTTGTCCTGACTGAGTCTATGCTCGAGACATCTAGGATTGCACTGGCCTGCCTGGTGGACGGAATGAGTTCCGTGCTTGAGATAACTTGTGGAGCTGTGGACAGTCTCTCTTCATGTGTCCTGCTTGTCCACACTGAAAACAGTTGATGCCAGCCCTGGATGTGTAACGCCCCGCCCTTTTTCACTAGCTTTTTCCCGTAAATTCAGTGCATATATATTTTTTTTAACAGAGTAGAGTGATAAAGCACGGGATGTCACGAGGCGAGCTAAGTCCGAACTTCCAAAGTCCGACCCTTAACTGGCCAACCCTATGTGTGTATGGCTCAGTCCAATAAAATGGTTCACACATAGCAATACCGGCTTGCGGAATAAAATCATAAAACTACGGAATCATAATCATCAAAATATGGAATCATATTAGAACCAAGTTCTAATCCATTCAGATAGCAAAGTACGTCATAATCATCAAACCAAAGCATTTAACCATCTAAGTTATTACATTCCAAAATCCGTATACTCAAATACAAGTTCATGAGTAATTTATTCAAAGCATATAAACTAGATCTTCCAAGCTCCTATGCCTGGTCCGCCTTAGGTTCATTGTTTCCCTGATTACCTGTATCACCAACTACAGGGTAGAAGTAGGGCGTTAGTACAACGCGCCCAGTAGGTATTCCAGTTACGGCTAACACATAGTTAGTACAAAACATATCATATAACATAGTGCTATCAAAACCATATAAATCCATGCCATGCAATGATGACAAATATGCAATGAGTCCCACTCATCACCTGTACATAAATGTGCCTACCACATAGGTCTTTCGGTCGCCCCGACGGAGTGTGGACCCTCCGAAAATCTTCTTGATGGAAATCACATCAAGATGTTGCACATAGGTTTTTCGGACGTCCCGACGGAGTGTGACCCCACCGGTTATAAATCCTTCACCCCATGCCATCCATGAGATGCCAATGAAACACATGTTATTTTATAACATAAACATAGCATTGAAAAATCATCATTTGAAAAACATATCCAATACATGCTCTTTATACAATTAAAACCCAGCATGTAAAATTACCTTTGGAACATAATCAATCCATGCTATTTAAATCAAGGTAAACGTAGCATTTGAAATTCAATAATAAATCAAATCCTTTGAAACACATTTTCATCAAAACATAAGATAAAAACAAGTACATAATCCATGGTTTCAAAGAGGTGGAATCCTACCTAAGACCGTTCATAAGTCCTTGCGTTTCCGTCCAAGATTCGATCACCGATCGCGCACCGCTTGCGAGATCCCATTACCTTATGATATAATAATAAATCAACACCAAAACTCACCTAATTATAAGGTTCTAAGTCTATAAACAAAACCCCATGGGGTTCGGCCATACACCATGGCCGAACCGATGGTTTACCATTTTTTATACATATTTACAAAAATGCCACTGTTGGTAACCCTAACCCCTTTTCTTTGCTTAGGTTCCAAGTTATCTTTTCATGCTTCCAAAATACTCAATGCCACAAAAATAACTCATTGGGTTCGGCCATACACCATAGCCGATGTCCAACATTCTCTTATATTTATCAAATTGCTATTGGTTTCCTTTTTCCTTTAAATCTTCCATAATTAGACCTTAAAAACTTCCCTAATCAAATAAGTTCATCAAACATAACACATGGGGTTCGGCCATACATCATGGCCGAACCCATGGTTCTCCTACTTTGGTATCTTAATTACATTTTTGCCATTCCCTTCTCCATCAATTCTTATCATACATTATACCATTTTATTTTATTTAAAACTACACATAACTTAAGTCATGACTTAGGTTCATAATCTGATTTCCTCAATCAGACTTTAACCTTGAATTATAGATACCTTTAATCCCTTAATTTTAGACCATGGGGTTCGGCCATGGTGGTGTATAATCTCTACCTTTCCATAATTGGAAAGTCCCCAAATTTATATTTCACCTTCCAAAAATAGAACTTCTCTTTATTAATCTCCCCTTCTATCATTAGAAGGTTTCCCTAATTAATTTACCAAAATATCAACCTCCTTCCATAAATGGAAAGTTTTCTAAAAATAACTCCACCTTCCATTTTTAACCTAAGGTCCACATTTAGAAGGTTTCTTAATTAAACATCAACCCTTCTATGATTGAATATCATATTCCATAAATAACAAAGTTTCCAAAAACTAAACCCTAGTGGGGTTTGGCCATACATTGTGGCCGAACCTCACTCATGTCAATTAATCCCTTCATTCAATTAGGTTCAATAATCAAGCCCTTACCTTCCACTCTTAGAATGGTTTCCATAAATAACTTTTATGGTCTTTAAGTAGATACTTTCTAATTTTAATATCCACTTCCAAGAATGGAAACTTTCTTTAATATGTAACATCCTTTCCATATTTGGAAACACCTTCCAAAATTAGATGGCTTTACCATATTTAACAACTTCTTCCATAAATGGAAGATTTCCATATATCGATTCTTACTTTCCATAAATGGGAACTTTCTAAGATTAGAACTCCTTTCCAAAATTGGAGTGCTTTCTAATTTAGCCACCCCTTCTCTTAATTAGATAGTTTCCTATTTAATTTCCATTCCAGATTACCTCATGGGGTTCGGCCATACACCTTGGCCGAACCCTATGGTTCATGATCTTAGCCCTTGGTTTAGATCCATCAAAACCGATCATCACTTTCATAAAAGTTTGGTGGGGTTCGGCCATATACCATGGCCGAACCTCACCTCTTCCTTTTATCATTTTGGATTCCAAAGCTTAACCACAAAACATCATGGTTCGGCATACCAAGGCCGACCCAATGTCCATCCAATTTTTCTTTAATTATCATCAAACTCCTCCATGGATTTTCATCATTTAAATTTGTTAATCTAAACCATAAATCCCCATGGTTTTCATTATTCAAACCATCATGAAATAACCATGATTTTTCATGATCCAAGATCTAAAAATAGAAACCCAATCAATGAATCAAGAACACACCATGGTTTTCAATCTTAAAACCCAAGAATTAAATCACATCTTTGCATGGGGTTCGGCCATGCCATAAGGCCGAACCCTATGGTTCTTTTTGTTCCAAAACATAAAATTATTGAACAAGATACTAACCTTTTCCCCTTTGGTTTCTTGCTCTTCCAATTTTCTTTCTTTTCCCTTTGCTTTTCTCCAAACAAGAACTCCTTCTTGTTGCTCACCCTTTCTTCTCTTGCTTTGGCGTGGAAGAGAGTGATGAATTGACAAAGGGAGAGAGAAGAATAAAACTTGCTAATGGGGTTGTAAAAATCGTGCACCCCTTTGGCTTCTCTTTTTATTAAGCTCTCCTTAATCCCACATTAGAAATTTCTTAAGATAAGCAACCCCTAGCCGTGCACCCCTAGTGTTCCCCGTTATTGCACATATACTATATTTTAGCCCAGTTTCGACTTTGTTAACTTCCGAATCAGAAAAATTGGTAAACTAAAAAGTTGTAGCTATTGAAATCGTCTTTCCAACGCAAAAAGAATAAAAGCAATCGAATATCAGAGTGAAAAGTTATAACCAAAACACTGGACATATGTCAAACCTTCTTTATTTAAACCATGGCCGACTTTCCCTCTTTAATTAGCCATATCCGACTTTCCCTTGCCTTATTAAGACTTCCTTTAATTCTTATTAGCAAGTACTATGGGCATTACCCTAATCATAATCCAAATATTTTTTAAATTTAATTCATAGATATTTCATCCCTTTTTAAATATCTAGCATATCATTGTAGATTTAAAAATCCCACATATCTCTCATGTGCATAATATGTAAATCACTATCTAAAATTCGGCCAAGATAATCTTTATTTGAATTTTTTAACATCTACTTGGATATTTCAAATCCACTACTCGGCCATAATATCCTTTATTCAAAATTGGGTATGATTCACCACTAATTTAATCCTGCCCATTTAAATTTTAATAAAACCAATTCCACCATTTGTTGGGTATTAATTGGGTCATGGCCCAATTCATAACTAAAATTAAATAAATAATAAACTGAAAACCCGAGGTGTTACAGGATGGGTGTCCCACTGGTGCTGAGGCTGAAGGATGATTAGGGCTATGTCCACTAGTAGATGATGTAGAAGTTGACGGCTTACTAGAGTTGGGACGGAATTTCTTGCGAGGTCGATAAGAGTTTCCCCCGCTCTAGATCCTTCTATTTTCTATGTACTTAGCCGAGTCCATCAGTTTTTGTTCTGCAATGCTAGCTCTGCTGACTACCTCCGTGAAAGTTGCAGATTTAAAGATTGTCACCTTAGCTCTCATGTTGGGGCGTAGACCTCTCTCAAACTTCCGAACTTTCTTATACTCGGTGTCCACCATGTGTGGGGCATAGTAAAAAAGTCTGACGAACTCTAGCTAATACTCAACAACTGTCGTGCTTCCTTGAGTGAGAACTATGAACCCGTGGAGTTTCTTTTCTTCTTCCAGAAAATAGTTGGCTAGGAAGATCTCTGTGAAGTTCTCCAAAGTCATTTCTGCCACTGTCCGATTGGTTTCCACTGTCTCCCACCATTTACTCGCATCATCTATGAGTTGTGATGTGGCCAACAAAATTTTATCTTGATTGACTGTGATCCTCAACAGTTTCAGCATCTTGGTCGTGTTCATGATCCGTTTCTCATCTCCAATGGGTCCCTCGTTTCCACGAAAGTAAGGGGGACACTACAATTGGAAGTCCCTGACAAGAACCTTGTCTCGGGAGTCAGTCGCGACATTTGTACCACCGCCTGTCTGATTCTGCTGTAGCACTGAGTTCACTACTGCTTGCACAAAACTTTGGAGTTCGGGAGGCACGGGTGGAACATTGCTACTCGTCTCTTCGACGCGTTCTACATTGCGTTAGGTGCGTCTTCTTCGTGGCGACATTCTTCCTATGCCAAGAAACATTCATTCAGTAGTTTCATAAAATGCTCCCCTAATAGTCATGATACATTGATAATCAAATCATTCCTTATCATCAATTTTTCATTGGGGAAAGTTCCTAGGTTTTCATTGATGTCCTTTGTTTGGAGGGGACTTCTCCTAAGTTCGTTAGGTGAGTTTGACTTAGAGTAATTTCTCACTTTGCTTTTCATACCGCTCTGATACCAACTGTACGACCCGCCCTTTTCCAACACTTAAACTCAGAGTATATTTTTTTTAATAGAAATTACGAAAAAGATGGAGAGCGCCAAGACGCAAGCTAGTCCGAAGACCCGACCCTCAACTGGCCCAACCTAGCACACACGTGGGATAACCCAATAAACATTTGTGCATGTGCTAGCACAACCTGCAGAAATATTTACCATTCGAAAATGATACCAAATCACTTCATTAGCAAAGTTAGGAAATTACTCATGCCAAAAGTCAAATTGCCATAACAAAGTACCAAAAATAGGAATTATATCTAAGTTATTACATTCCAACAAATACCCCTATGAAATTAGATAGTTCTATCAACATATCAAAATAAAGCAACTAAGGTCTCCAAGCATCCATCCTCTTCACTTTGCTAAGGCTTGGCTACCACTAGTTCCAACCTCTTCTCCCTTACCATGATTTGCATTAACATCTAAAGGGGGGGAAATTTACGGGCTTAGTCAACTTGCCCAGTAGGAATTCCGATCAAGAAAAGCACTATGAAGTGTGTAAATACAATATCATATAACTAATACAATGTTGGGGAAAATCACATATTATAACAAAATATCCATTTCTCAAAAGAAATCAAAGTATGTTAAAATCTCATGATCTAGAAATCATATTTGATACTTATCATATAATGATATTCCTTGGGTTTCATGCTTCAATGAGATGTCGTCCCATACCCAGGCATCAAATCACATTACTTATCTTATCCAACTAGTTTCATAATGGCCAGTTATGTCCAACAACATTCGTGGCGGCAACCACCTGGGTGCTATTACCCATCCACAAATTAACTGAGACTATCGGCGTAGTGTGGCCTCCACCCTCTGCACAGGGTTTAGAGACCTTCCCAGGATCTCTTTGGCCCAATTAACGCCGTAACAATCATAACAAATGGACATGGGCAAAGTATAACATTTTTATATTATCTCAATAATTTTTCGTGCACGAGATCAAGCAATTTCCGGACAATTCATTTTTGGCTCGGTAATGCAATCCCTCCCATGCAATCATGCATGAGGTACATGTATGCAATCATGATGACAAACCATGCATCATATAGTTCTAATACTTTTGCAATACGTAAAACATCACGATAATTTAAGCTAAATGCAAATCATGTTGAAAACATCATATATCTCATATTTCATAGACTTATGATTTCAAAGGGAAAAACAAATAAAATGATAATTATTTCACACTTATGTGCTTCAATAAAGTAGGAACTCCTACTTGATCTAAGATGATCAGCGAAAGGGGTTACTTTCCAAGTCTCTCGAACAGTGTCGAGACTACCCTCGTTTCCTTTGTTCATGTACATGTTTCAAATTATTTCTGTGTCATTAAAATATAAAATCCTTCTAATTCAAGTTATGTAGGTCAAACTAAGAACTAAGGGTCATCACTGAAGATCCTTAGAGTCTAAGAGACTTCATACATATAATTTAACATTAGATAAATTAATCACAAAAAACAGCCAATGTCTGAAGCCAATACATCGGCACTGTCGATACATTGCCCCTGGATACAACCGACACATCGATCATCTTGATATGTCGACTGGCTTTCTCTATTCCAGTTTGTGTTTCCCAACTGTTATCAGTTCACATGTCTCGACCAAGTCGATACATCTAGGAGTACATTTGTTCGTAGTGTCGAGCTCGTCGACCCATCCTTCTGAGTTTTGTTCTTTGTTCTCAAATGATATGTATCGACCCAGTCGTACATATACAGGTGCATATACCCGAGATGTCGACTTCGTCGACATGTCCTCCTGATCTTAGTGTTCATATTTGTCCTTCGTTCCCAGGCTGATACGTTGGCCTGGTCGATGTATCTCTCAGAGATCCGTGGGTACATTGACACAGTCGATGTGTTCACAGATCCATCCTTCGTTTGTCACCGTCATTTTCATTCTGGTCCATTCCAGGCCGATACATCATCTTGGGGCTAGTTCATCACCTTTGTTATTCCATTTACAATTCTGTCATCCCTTTGTTCCATTTTCATTTTTCGTCATACCAAGGCCGACACATCGACTTCATCGATAGCTCATCCTGGGTTGGGTCCTTTTAGTTTAATACCTCAATATTTCTGGTTTATTGGACTCATGTTTCAGAAGACAGATCGACAAAGCCGATATGTAGACTGGGTTGAGTCTGAAAGCCATGAATTCATCTTCCATACTTTCCCTCTATTTGCAGGTCCATTATTCTGCTTCTTTTATCCCTTAAATCCGTATTTACATGTTCTATAAACATCCTAGTGTGGTTATTTTACTTGAAATCACAAAAAAGTCTACCTACCTCGAGGGATTTGCAGGTGTACCTGAGTGGATGAAGGATGAGTTCGTTGCTCCCTTCCCTCCTTGCTAGCTCGATTTCTCATTCTTCTTTGCCTCGTTTCCTCCTTCTTTTTCGAGGTAGATGAAGTCAGTAGTGAGGGGAAGAGCTCACTAAAGAGTTGGGGTTGAGGGGTGAGTGGATGGGACGGAATTGGATGAGTGAAATGGGGTGGTTTCTTTCCTTTTTCTTTTTTTTCCTCACTTTTTTTTCTTTCTTCTTCTTTATTCCGTTTTCTCTTCCTTTATTTCTCATTTTTCGCTCCTTTTTACCTTCCCTTTGGTTGCCCGCGACCCTTAAATGGGTGGTTGGTAAGTGGGAACGACGTGGATAATCACCCATGGAAGATAGTGTGTGGGAGACGATAGTGAGGAGTGTCTGCTAGATACGTTAGAACTACCCCGATACATCGACCTTGTTGAAGTGTCCAACAATTTGTTTCCATGATATGTCGAGATGGTAGATATGTTCATTTGGGTGTTTTACACTTAGCTTATTCTGATTTTGGCCTTTCGCCGATACATCGACCATGTCGATGCATCCCTCTGGCAATTTTAGTTTCGGGTATGGATTTTTATTTTTATTGACACATTGATCTAGTCAATGCATTGCCCGGGGAAGTACAGTTTGCGGACACATCGACCTTGTCGATGTATCGTCTGAGGGAAATATAGTTTCCCCTATTTCTTTTATTTTACATTCATCATATTTTATTCATATAATTTTTTGACCAGCAATCTCATCATTAATTTCATTCATTTAAAGAGAAATTACATAAAAAAATAGAGAGTTAAAACTCCGGGTCCTCCACTAGGACCTAATGTCCATTGGTTGCAAAAAAAAAAAGCAGCTGAGATCATATTGATTTTCTCCTCCCTAGTGGAGGCATAGAATGTTGTTAGATCGAAGACAAACTTTTGTTCATTGGGTGGACCAGCCTTGTATTCACTCCCCATTAGGTCTCAGATGAACTGTGCCTAAGGTAGAGAGCCGCACGAGCTTCACCAAGCTCACGAAGCTTTAAAGGCAAGGACTTCGGGAGAAATCCTGCTTGTTTCTGTTGATGTATTTTGCTATTAACTCAATGCTATCATCGTCGTAATCACACTCTTTGAATAGCCTATTGAACTCGGATTGCATGCTTTCTAGATATAGATCTTTACCCAGTTTCAGTAGATGGTCGGTGGCACTAAGAGGGGGAGCTATACCAAGCTTGAAACATTTTGCCAAGCTATTGGCCTTAACATCGTCAGAGAAGTATTTGTTCAGGACAACTTTCTCAATGGATTCAACCTCTGAGTGGAGGTTTAGAGCACCATAACCGCTGGTGATAGGAATGGCCTGAGGAACAGGAGGTTCGGGCGAAGGTTTGGGCAAATTCCTCTGTTTCTTCTGCTTTCCCATCGGAATGGAGAGCCAGAAACAAGCAAGGAGGGGAAGAGGCAAGCAATGAGAAAGAAAGAAGGGTTAGAAAAAAAGGAATATATTTCTGAACAAGTTACAGTATACATCTCTGATACTGTATAATTGCTCTTTCATGTAATTTTTCTATCATTCAAAAGAATAAATATACTATGTAATGCAAACCCAGTAAAAAACAACTCCTCACCTTACCATAACCTCGAGCCATTTATCCTATCTATGTGGTGTCCACAAGAACCTTTAGTACAATTATTAAAGAGCCACTCACAATAGTATTATCGATGTATAGATAGAGAGGTTTGTACATGTGTCAAAGATTAGTCAGGTGTTCTAAGAATTTTAGACATCTGAATATTAAAAAAATTCTTATTTATATGTCATATAAAAAAGTTGATACTCAAATTAATGAATCAATAACCTAAAGATTTATGTAAACTAGTTCTCATAGTGTAAGATATTTACTATTTTATTCGTGTGGAGGAAAGAAATTTGCACCAACAGGTTTAACTAAAGGAAATGCAGCTCTACATTGGGACTCCGTTCCACCTAGGAAGAGGCCTTGAGGCTTCTGCACATAGTTGACAAGAAAATATATTATACAAAATAAATACTAATAAAATAAAATATAATTTATTATTTAATATTTCTTGATTCATAAAAGTGATCTAAAGTCAGTAAACTCATTTTTAGATATCATCATCACGCTTGTCAAAAAAATTAAATCAAATTACCCATAGTTATAACTTACTTTTTTTTTAAAAAAATAGTCTTTAATATCGTGATATTATTGGATTTTTATGATATTGTTGTGATAATAGTGCATTTTGACACTAACAATGAAAGAAGTGATAAACTCTTTAATATTATAAAAAATGGTATTTTTTATATTGTTAGGATAAAATTAAAATAACGCCGCTATTTGGATGCACTGATCTAAACTATTATAGTAGGTCAACTCATACTCATTAAGAATTAATTTTTATTAAAGAAGACTTATAGAAGGGTGTCCATCCAAACACAGACAAAATCTTTTAAGTGACACGTCATGGATTTCCTGATTTACCCTCCACCCATCCATACCAAAAAAAAAAAAAAATCAATGCTAGAAATCGGTGAGCTGATCAGGCCTTGATCGGCTCACCGTTCTGGTTGTTCTCGCGTTTGGCTTGGGTTTACAAACGATGTTGTTTCTCGAACCGATTTCTACAAACAAGGTATCAAAATTCATCTATTCTAAATTTTATTTACTCCGAGACTGATTTTAAGTGAAAAGGGTATAGTTTTGGGCTTAAAAAATCGTCTCCAAAGAATTTAGGAAACAGGCCTTCCCTCTTAATTCTTTGGAGACGATTTTTGAAGCCCAGAACTATACCCTTTATCACTTAAAATCAGTCTCAGAGTTCATAAAATTCATAGTAGATGAATTTTGATACCTTATTTGTTGAAATTGGTGAAAAAACAACCTCGTTTGAAAACTGGACCCAAACGCAGGAACAACCAGCAAGCCGATCCAGGCAGCTAGAAAGGATCTTGAGTACACCACTAGTTGTGAGGAACAAGTAGACCAACTCCAAATGCTTGATTAATAGTCTTTTGCTACACTATGTTCAGTTACAACGTGTTCAAAGGCAGTGGTTACTTTATCCATGCTCCGGGAGAGAAAAAACGCATTTGATCTTGTTTAAAGTGATGTGTTAGTGCCCCGGCTTTGCCGAGTCCCTAAGTTTGTCAATTCCATGACTTGGGAAGAAACACTTGCTAGAAGCTCGAAGAATTCAAGGTGATCAAGATTGAAGATCATGCTCCACCAGATTAAAGCTCATCGTTATGGCAATCACAAAAAAGGTATTTGGCCATAGATGACTTTAGGTGGTACCCACACCTTAGGAGGATCATTCCTAGGCTTAGTTGAACAAATGGTAACATTATAAAAAGCCTAGAGAGGAAGCTTGACAGCGAAATTGGAAATATGGATTAAGTTCACTGTCAGCTCGACTAGTCGTTCTCACTAACCCCTTGGTGGAGACAAGATCGACCCATCGTGGTCAAAGACTGTTCGGCCAGATTGACAAAAGCTCTTGAACATTGAACTTTCATTCTGGGTATGCCTCTAATTGAGAGTCTCGTATGCACCGACCCCTCAGAGATGAACTTAACAACCCTTCGTGGTCAACGACTCGTCGATGATAACTTATTAGTTCTCGAACTGAGAACTCAAGTGTACTCTCTAGAAAGCAGACATCTCGGTAATTCAAGACCGATCGAGAGTACCAGGATTGACCCCTCGGTAAAGGGCGATAGGTCGTTCTAGATAGGACAAGTTTCGGGACATAAAACTCTGTCTACATGGTGTTACCCCAGATCGAGACCCTCGTATGGACAAACCTCTCGGTGCCATGACTGTTGACCCATCAGTGACACCGACCTCTCGACTGGAAATTAATAATTCCATTTGGAGTGCATTTAATGTGCAACGGTCGGGTGGTTGAACGGTAATAAATATGAACACCAACCCATCAGTGCCCCCGACTTGTCGTTACTGGACAGTTTGAAAAACTATGTTGACTCCTCTATAAATATGAGTGTTGTGTGATCACTTAATGATCTTCCTTGAACTAAGAAGAGTCATACACTCTAAGGAATGATCAACTCTCTTGTGCCTACACCTGAGAATCAAATACAACCAATCTATTGATTGAGTTAGTAAAAGACAGAAAGAGAGGAGGAAAGAATTGATACCAACTAGGATAGAACTAGTTTCCTAGTCATCCTGAAATTGTGATTGCTCAACGAAGGCTAAAAGACGGAGCGTTGGGATTAACTCGGGTTGGGTGGATCTTTGAGAAGCACACATCTTCGAGAAAGAGCTTCAAGGCAAGTGCATCTTGATTTTAATTTTGTTTTAAAACCTTTGTCCTGTGAAAGTGGAGTAAGAAGGCTTGGCTCCGGAACCACAATAAAAAATCTAAAGTGTAGTCTCTCGCACATGTGATGGGTGGAATTCCCAGCCAATTCAAATAGGTGGAATTCCTAAGTTACAGGTGGTGGGTGAAATTCCCAACCGATTGAGTGAGGTGGAATTCCTACTCTAATTGTGAGGATGTAAGTCCCCATTTAGTGAATTCGGGGATAGCTCAAGGTTGAGCTAGTCCTAATAATGGACGTAGGTTGGCTAACCGAACCAGTATATATCTTGTGTCCTTTTGTTTGTGATGTTAGAGTCAATTTCTTATGTTGATTGTATAATCACATTTGTTAAGACACATATACTTGATTTAAGTATCCGCTGCACTCTAATTAACCAATCAAGGAATTTTAAAAGGACTAACGAATTGGGATTGACCTATTCACCCCCCCCCCCTCTAGGGTCAATCGTGTTCTATCACCTAAAAGAGAACTTTCAATTGGTATCAGAGCCTAATGCTCTTTACAAGGATTTAACCTACTGAGTTTATCCAAGCTAGAACACCATGGGAGACAACCATGCAATATCCCAACCCCCTTACTTCAATGGAACAAACTATGAGTCATGGAAAGCCAAAATGAGAAGTTTCTTTGTTTCCATAGATTCGTCGGTATGGGATATTGTAAATACTGGATGGCAGGAACACATGGAAGAGAAGGTAATAGCAACCACCTCAACCATGTTTATGACACCCAAACCTTTTGCCTCTTGGACCCCTACTGAAAAAGCTACTTAGACAGCTGATGGCAAAGCCATGAATGCTCTTAACTGTGTAGTATCCGATAGCGAGTACAAGTGAATTATGACCTGTGGAACTGCAAAGGAGGATGGAAAGTTCTTGAAAGAACTCATAAAGGCACCTCAATAGTTAAGAGGTCCAAACTTCAGATCCTCCAAAATCAATTTGATACTATTAAAATGAGGGAGGATGAAGTCTTCATGGAATTCTATTCCATGATATGAGACATTGTGAATCAAATGTACGCTCTGGGTGAAGGGATACCCGAGGACAATGTATTTACCAAAATTTTCCAGAATCTTGCAGAAATATTCAAGCCCAAGGTTGTGGCTATGGAGGATAACAAAGACGTGTCTCTAATGAACATCGATGATTTGGTTGGTTCACTACAAACCTATGAACTACACTTTGAACAACTAAAGGACAAATCCATTGCCTTGAAATCTTCCTTAAAACAAA
This sequence comes from Chimonanthus praecox, assembly GCA_022113865.1. NCBI lineage: Eukaryota > Viridiplantae > Streptophyta > Magnoliopsida > Laurales > Calycanthaceae > Chimonanthus > Chimonanthus praecox. The sequence continues at coordinate 38,777,522 of CM039094.1, forward strand.
AGAAAATAAAAGAAAAAGAAGATTTTTCGAAGGATGAGTTCTCAAGTGATGAAATGGCAATGCTTGCCAAAAAGTTTTATAAAAACTTTGTTAAACGAAACAACTTGTGAAGAATGGGAAATGGTGAATCAAGTAAAAGATACCCTAAAAGGTAAGAAGAAATTAGAGGGAAAAGGGAAAGAGAGAGAGGTTGTCAAGGAGCAGACTTGTTATAATTGTGGGGGGAGAGGACACTTCATAAACTAATGTCCCTCATATAAAATTAAAAGGCTATGAATGTGTGTGTGACCCATGTGGAAACCTTTGAGTCAGAGAGTGATTCCGATAAAGAGACTGAAAAAAAAGTTAATGTATCAAAAAGTCTCATAGCCTCGATTATTCGTGATCAAGAAAATCCCACAGTTGTAACGGAGGATGATGAGAGTGAAGATGATGAATATCTTCAAGCCTCCTACAGTGCCCTATTCCTTGAAAGTGAGAGGTTGCCAAAAATATTAGACAAGGTTAAAAATGAAGACCTGAACCTCTCTAATCAAGTGGAGGATTTAAAAACTGAAAAATCTCTCCTAACCTCTAAATTGGAACTCTTTAACAATGAAAAATCAAAACTAAAAGAGAGTAATAAAAACCTTCTAGAAGAGATAATTATTCACTATAAGAATGTCGAGAATCTGTGGCATCACAATAACCTTCTTGAAGACGATGTTAAAAAACTATCTTTGGAAGTTAAGGACTTAAAAATTCATAAAGAAAAATTCCAAAATAAGTTTACCCAAGGAGATGAAAGACTTAAAAGACTCCTAGGTTCGGGTAAAAACTATGGTGATAGGTCTGGTCTTCGTGCCTCATCCGCCAAAGAACCTATAAACCATGGGGTGTTTGGAAAAAAAATGTCTCTCACCCTTCAACGGGTAAGTGTTATTTCTGTCACAAGGTTGAGAATTTCAAAATAAATTGATACCATTGGAAGAGACACTTGGAAAGGCAAGCACAAGCTAAAAGGTACAATCCAGTAATGCCTATACCTAAAAGACATCCACCAATACCTAACCTTAAAAGAAACCCAAGGAAGGTGGACACAAGGCAAGACTCTTTATTAAAACAGCTGAATCACGTCTTAAAAGAGTTGAAGGATCCCAAGTTTAGTCATCAAAGGTACGATCATAGGGGTGTATGCAATACCAAATGCCACAATCTTTGTACCTAGGAGATAGACCATCATTCATGTTTTGTTTTGGTTTAAAATTCACTTCCATATCTTAGACCACTATAAATAGACTCACAAGAAACCATTTAAGCTCACATAGCAGAAAAATGTTGTGACATGAGGAGAGAAAAATTGCCTAACTACAAGTCTAGAATGTACTCTTCCTGGCTATAGTACATATTCTACTTGGAAAGCCATACATTCCATTCAAAGTATTTTGAACTTTATGTATTTTGGAATGTAAATTTTGATCTTGTGCATGTTTGAATGATTCAATGAATTATTTTTGGCATATCTGTGTTTCATCATATTGGAATAAATTTGTGTATACCATGCTTAGAATAGGATTTCATCAAGTTACACAAATCAGGGATGATTGCTCTGCAATCTAAACTTCTTAGTATAGTCGACATGTCGGTGAATAGACTAGTCGGTGAGACAGACATGTTGGCACTGTGCTTAATCGAGCACTATTGAAAATGGCAAAAATTGTCGAAAGGTTCAACCGGTCGATGGGAACGACATGTCGTGAGATAGATTGTTTAAATTAAAAGAGACTTTTCTGCGAAAACGACAATTCATTTGAATTTGTCGTCTCCTCTCCGTTGAAGATCTAGTGATTTCCCTTTGCCTCCCATGCCCTAGACCAGTCGATACGACTCCTCGAAGTGATTTCTCAGCTGAAACCCATAGGGACTTTGTTCCTCCTGTCTCTAGAAGCCTGTAAATCTCGATTTTTGTGATTTTCTTAGATCAGTTTAGGCTCAGTCTTCACCTCATCCACCTCCAAGACACTGTTTGAGGATCTCATCTTAGAAAAATCATGCCTAGAAAGATGGCAGCCCGGTCACGTCCTCAAACATTTGAAGAGCAAGGAGAAATTAGTCAGTGGCCCAAAAAAAACCAAAAGATCAGCCTTTCGATCTTGCCCTGGCCCTAGCTCTGGAAATCCTGCATCTATTCAGGCTGGTAAGTTCTCTCCTCACAGACCAGAATCAAGTTCTCACCAGCCAGAGGTTAGAGTATACCCCATCATCAACAAAGATGTCATCTTCGTCGAAGAACGTCGTGAGGGAAGGAGAGAAGATGCAGAAGAGGAGAATGGTCTTAGAGCTAGTAATGAAGACCACGTCATTATCCCTGATGACAGCAGTGAGGAAAAAAGTCATCGTTCTGAGGACTTTTAAAGAGACACTGAGGAAGAAGAAGAATACCAATATCCCTCTTAAGAGAATGTAAGTATGCACAGAAGGGTCTTCACACTTGAAAGGAGAATAGACTACCTTGAAAGAAATCTAGATAACATCAGGTTGTCTTTCCAGGAACTAGTCTCTGGTATCTCCTCCTCTGCTAAATCTGATAGCACAGTTCTAGATTCTCCTCCTCAGGATGGCTCTGCTTAGGATAATTTTTCATGCTCTATGTTTTGAATCTTAAAACACTATACTTTTTGATATTTTGTCTAAGTATCCATGATCCCCCCTCCGAAACCATATGTACTGCTCATTTTGATTATCAATGATATGATATGGTTTTTCATGGTTTGATGTGTGTATTGTTGCGTTTGAATGCCTTCTATATCTTGCCTACGGTTAACATGGTTTTTATTAAATAGACTAACATGCAGGTTTGAATGAGTTGGTTTTGTATTGGCATCTTAGGGAGATAGGGATCGGGCTATGATGTTACACACATCCTTGGAGTTTTGGGGGGAAAGAAGGTATGTCTAATGTTTAACAAGATGGGAATGAGATTAAGGAAGCCATAGGTTTGGCCATGGTGTGGCCGAACCCATGGGCTCCATGACTGGTTGAAATAAATGGTCAAACTGTTATATTATCATGGAATTGGAAATCCATTCGTGGAATGGTGATGGGTTGGAACAAAATAAGATTTAACACTGAATTCATGCTACGGATGAAGGAATTATGAAAAAGAAGACTCTAACCTTGACTAATGGGTTAGATAAACTTAGTAAACAAAGGGTTGCATATGAAATCCATGTTTAGATATGAATGAGGATGGATTTCATGAGGAAGGGCCTAGCCCTACATGCAAACAAAAATGACTAATAAAGAGTCAGTCGACTGAATGTTTGGATTCAGTTGACTGAACTGGTACTTGCCGAACGAAAAAAGGGTTATCTAGGAATTTTAGCCGACTGAATCATAAGATTCAGTCGACTGAACATGGACTGGATTAAAATATATAGGATCTATTGATTTTTGAGCCGATTGAATCTAGGATTCAGTAGGCTGAACATAGACGTACCAAACATGTAAAGTGATCTGGTGTGTTTCAGCCGACTGAATCATAGATTCAGTCGACTGAAGGTATGCTTATCGAACACGTAAAGAGTTGGTTGATAATTCAGCCGATTGAATCTTTGATTCAATCGACTGAATAAATACTGGCCGAAGACACGAATGATCTGATCCAAAGTCAATCGACTGAATCTGTGATTCAATGGACTGAAAGGACATTGACCGAGAACACAGAAGGGTTTGACCCAAAGTCAGCCGATGGAATCCATGATTCAGCCTACTGAAGGGTTACGGGTCAAATGTATACAGTACTTAGTTGAGTTTCAGCCGACTGAATATTGTATTCAGTTGACTGAAAGTCTGCGGGTAAGGCAGAGAATAGTGATTGGGCATGATTCAGTCGACTGAATTGAAAAGTTTAATTTTTACATGATGTTTCAGATGCTTCAGTATATGTGGAAGGATGTAATACCCTGACCCAGATTAGCGACTAATCATGTGATTAGTGACCGTTGATTGTGTTTAATGGCCAGTTAATCTGAAAGATTAACAAGTGGGCTTTGTTAGAGTCAAAGTTTGACTCGATTTAAGCTCGAAAACCTATGGATCCGACTCTTTTAGTGCAGTGACAAAGTTGAAATTATGTTAATTTTCTCCAGCTGAGATCTTAAAAATCATTTATATTTGGAAAACCCTTTAATTATAATATTTGATTTGTCAAAATTGCATACAATTATTTAATTTTAAATTCTGAGTGTGAAGAATTTTATCGACTGAAATTCCAATTTTAGAAGTGTAATTTTTTAATTGTGAAGGGTGTAAATGTTAGATTTTAAATGTTTAAGAGTGTCAAAATGTCTCGAAATTTTAGAATGCTTTTATTAGCTAAATTTTATGACCTGACTGTAAGTCAGAGTTTTTACAAAGTTTTGTTTTAAATTTTGAAATTTGACATTTTATGATTTAAAATTAAATCATTGGGTTTTAAATAACATTTTATCTCCAAATTTTTATGGTATTTACAATTTTTAATATTTAATGCACTGACTAATTGACTTGATTTAGTGGAACCTTGAAAATACCCAACTTAAAAAGGGTGTATCTTAAAAGTGTGTTTTTAGGTTTAAAAAGTAATAAAATAATATTTTGATTGGATAAACATATGTTTATTTAAATATTAGAATATATTATTAAAAAAATATATTCAATCAATGCATAGTTATCCATAAGCTACTAGTTAACTTCTTAGTAGGTGGAGTGCAAGGCAATTTAAATACAGTGGAAATTAAAAAAAAAAAAAGCCCCAAATACCTTTACCTTTGCTTCTCTCCACCATCCTTTCCTATTCCTTTGTTTTCTTCTCCTTCTTCCTTTCTTGCCTTGGTCGTTCCAGCAACTGAGAGTTTAAAGGTTTTTCTGTGCTTTTGGCTTGGGGTTTTCCAAAGTGGTCATTTCTCAACCGATTTTCGCAAATAAGGTATGAAAATCCATCTATTCAAAATTCTAGAAGTTTTGGGACTGTTCTTTTTGTGAAATGGGTTGATTTTGGGCTTCATTTTTAGATTTTTAGAATTAAGGGAAAAATGCCCTTTTTCTTTTAATTGTTAAGTAACACCTTGAGAAGTGAAATTTTATGTGCTAAGAACTTCATGTTGCATTTTTAAGCTATGACTTAGTTTAAAGTGGATTTCAAAATTTGGTTTAAGTTGATTAAATAAAATTATCTTAATAATTAGTTGAAGTGATTATATTTTTAAACTTAGTAAATTAGGCCTTTAATGTATTTATTGTTTAAATTATATATGTATTGAGATTGATTATCTTATTTTTAGACGGTGAAATGTTAAAAGAGTACCTTGACGGAACTATGTTCTGTCGGTCGGACCCATCAAGTTGTCGATCTGGTCAATTTAGATCAATAAATAATGCCTAACTCCGTCAATTATCCAATTGAAACAGTTGGACCGGTTCTCTCTCTCATTTACGCAAATCGAGAAACTCACGTAGCTTCGTCGATCAATTGAAATAGTTGGACCGGTTCTCTCTCTCGTTCCTCCTAACATGTATAATGGTTATTGTTAAAACCTATTAGATTTTAGACTGAAAATGGAACCCATAGAATTTTTAAGATGGAAAAAACCAAGTGGGACCAGAAAGGGAGACTTGACACCGCTTCCATATAAGGGATGGTATTTTTGTTTTAACTATTAGAATGGAAGCACTCAAAGGTGTTAGGGAGCCGAGGCCTAGTGGTCTAAAATGCAGTATGGGACCCATTGGAAGTCTAGAGGGTGATAGGTTTAAGGTTTGGACAAAAGAGTGAAAAGTCCAATGACGCTAAGATTTATGAAAAGGAACATGTAAATCATGTTAGGATGTGTGTATGAGATTCATGTTTTGGTTAGTGGTGCATGTAGTAGGTTTTATACTAGTTCATGCATATGATTCATGTATTGGCTAAGTGAATAGGTGATAAATGTGGCTTTGATCATGCATAGAGTTTTGGATGTATGTGATTATACTTGTGCTAATAAGTTTGTGCAGGTAATGAGATGAAAACATTTTAGGTTATTAAACCTGAATTGAAACCAATGGATGGTAAGTGAAACTCCATTGTTAAACCCTCGTAGAAAGGGTATATGGAGAAAACATATGTGAATGATGATTTTATATTACTTCTGTGTTTATGGATAATTGATAGATAATATACATGTTAATGTATACGCACACACTTGTACATTCGGTCAAGCTCTTGTAAGATGTTGTATTATGTCTGTCTTGACTTAATGCATTCGAGGATGAGTGGGATTCCTCGACAAGGTTGAGTGGGATACCCTGGCCCTTTACAGTTGGGGTTGAGTGGGATACCTCAACGGGGCTGAGTGGGATACCCCAGTGTATTACAAGTTTCATTGTTACTTTGTAAATGGCAAATATGATTTATTTATCATGTTGTTAAACATGCATTGCGTTATTGATATTATGAATACATGTGTGAGTTTGCAGGTACAAATGTGATAGTGCATGTGTGGGTGTCATCTACATTTGTGTGTATACATGGGTGGGTTTACATGTATATGTGTGAGTATGAATGGGTGTGTGTGGATAGGAAAAACCAAATGGTAAAGGTATGCCATGGTGTTCTTAGTATTTTCCTCGTAGACTGCATTGTAAATTTGATATTATGAAAATTTGGAGGGACTTGTTAAATTGAGTTCTCTTCACTGAGCTAGAGCTCACGTCCCTTACAATGCAGGTCATGTACTTGATGGGGGAAATGAAGAATCCCTCTGCGATGCTTAGGAGTCGAAATCCAGTGCTGATCGAGGGTAGGATTTATACTTGTTTAGTTTTATATTAAAATCATGTAAATATTAGGTGATTATACCACTTGTGGCATAAGACCTTGTGTATAAGTCATATATGTGTAATATGATAATATGAGGCATAATTGATTGTAATATAGTGTGCTTGGTGATTCCCTATGTAGTAAGTGAGAAAAATTGGAAATTTGAGAAGTCATCAGATATAACCGATACTATCAATGTCGAAAATGGTTCGACCAAGACGTGATCATTAGAATCGATTGGTGATCGTTGAAGGTTGGATTTAGTCACCCTGATGTCCACATGAAAATGTGTGACATTTTCTATGGGCTTAAGTGAGCTCACTTAAAGGCCCATGGACTTGATAATTGGATTTGGTTTTAAAAAAAAAAATTAGTCGCGTTACGAGCCCACATCTAGGTTCGGGGCGTGACAGAGTGGTATCAGAGCATGGTTCAAATCTCGGACTGTACGTATGGGTGAAAATAGAATGATTGATTGAATTTGGATTCGGTCGCTTGATTGTAGAGTAGGGAATGTAGAACTTTTAAATGCGGTAAGGATGGACCTCTTTATTTGTCGAAGATGTGTGATTATGGTGTCGAGTTAGGACTTCGAACCAAGCGTTTGAAAGTGATAACTCCTTACGGATATGGAGACAAAAGGAGTTGAACTGATAACAAACCCTCTCGTTATGTAAGTGGTGTGATTTTTGTATTGAATTAGTACTTGCTGTAATGCCCCGCCCTTTTTCACTCGCCAAAAATCAGAGTATTTTTTTTTTTAAAATAAAGAGTGAGAGAGGGTGGGATGCCACGACGCGAGCTAAGCCCGAGCTTCCAAAGCCCGACCCTTAACTGGCCAACGATATGTGTGCGTGGACTGAGTCCACTAAAACAGTTCACACGCATTAAAGTTATACTTGTGGAATTATCATATGAATAGAATTACTATCCATATCCATTGATTAGCAAGGAAGTCAATCACCTTATAATAAACTGAACTTAATTATCCAAACATCATCAAACCATCATAGCAAAATAAACTAAGTTATTACAATCCCCAAAATGCAATTAACTCAAATACATTGTCCAAAATTCAATATTAAATAAAGTAAGCTATAAGCTGCCCAAGCTCCTAAGCTTGGCTCCTTTTGTAACGACCCGACCCGACCCGAAATCAGGGCTTAGGGTCAAAGTCAGTGCGATATTATTTGTTCTGGGCCTCGCACACAAGTGAGCCCTCACGGATTAGCCTTTGGGCCCGTTCCCAGATGGCCCGGCCCAAAACGAGTCACATGAGTACAAGGGGTGGTGGCCTCAAATAACCACCCAATCCAATCCATTCCAAACCGATGTGGGACTCTCCCACATCGGTGGTGTAGCTAGGGGTAGGGTATCACAATCACCCCCCCTGAGGCCTCGAGTCGCCCTCGGCTCGACTCAGCCCAACACAACAACACCAGGGAAGAAGGAAAGCCCACGCAGTCTGAGTGTTGAACTCGGCTCTGATACCAATTTGTAACGAACCGACCCGAAAACAGGGCTTAGGGTCAAAGTCAGTGTGATATTGTCTGCTCTAGGTCTCGCACACAAGCGAACCTGCACGGATTTGCCTTTGGACCCGGGCCCACATGGCCCGGCCCAAAACGCGTCACATGAGTACAAGGGGTGGTGTCCTCAAATAACCACCCAATCCAATCCATTCCAAAACGATGTGGGACATCGGTGGTGTAGCTAAGGGCAGGGTATCACACCTTTCACGTCTATCATCCTTTCCATTCCCTATACCATCATCTAAAGGTAGAAGTAGGGTGTTAGTCAACGCGCCCAGTAGGAATTCCAGGTAGGGTTATACACATAGGATTAGTATAAAATCAAGATATAAAACATCATACCGTACTTGTAAAACATAATACCCAAAAACAGAGCATGATAATTGAGATCATAATCATGCTGATGTAATGTCACATAATACCAAAAACAGTGAATGATAATAGAGATCTTAATCATGCTGATAAAATAAAAAAATAGTGCATGATAATAGAGATCATAATCATGCTGATTTAATGCTATGCTATGGGTGTCATATGCCAATGATTTCCCACCCAACAACCATATCACAAATCACATTGCTAACCTTCTTGATGAACAAGCCACATCAAAGTATTCACTTCATGCCTCCCCACGTATGCCTTATCAGTCCCACCGAATAGAGCGTGGACTCCTCTTATAACTGTTATACGTCCCCACGTATGCCTTATCGGTCCTACCAAATGGAGCATGGACTCCTCTTACATTTCAAACATCATATACATCTTCCCGTATGTCAATCAAAATCAGTGTGGATTCCTCCCCACGTTTGTTTATCGGAAACCCTTAATGGAGCGTGGACTCCTCCCTTATGTTCCCTCCCATGCCATGCATGAAGAAATGAGTGCAATGATGCCATTTCATATCAAAGTAAATAACATTGAAATTCAAGTCTTAAAACATAAACATTTGATACCCAAAGTAAATCATCATATATGAAAATAAAACAGTTCATGTATATAATCCATAGTGTGTCAACAAGGTAGGAATCCTACCCACGTCCAAGTATTGTATCCTTGCTGTTTTGTGATGTGACGTACAACGATTTCGTCAAAACCAATCACACCTCCGCTTGCGGAATCTTTTTACTTTAAATGAATTCCATCATATAAATAATCAAATTAATTATCCAATTGATTTAAATCATTCCTTACATCCTTCCAATTAAACTTAACCATCTGGAAAAGCAAAATCATACAAAAACTTCATTTTTAAAATCAGTCGGTTATCCGTCCGCTGCCCATTCTACGAACGACAGAAACCCGTCCTACAGACTGTAACCCGTCATCAGACAGTGCACAGCCGTGGTTCAATACCCGCTGTCCGCTACCAGCTGTCTGCTACCAGCTGTTCGCTACCGGCAGACAGTTCACACCCGTTACCAGTCCTGCAGACGGTCCACACCTGTCCGCTGACGATAAAAACTCATCCCGCAGACGCTAGACACCCGTCCCACAGAGAGTGTAACCCGTCCTACATACATATCACTCGTCCGCAAACAGTACCATATTATGTTTGTTACCCGTCCGCGGACGGTCGAAACCTGTCCTTTGACGGCGGAAACCCGTCCTACAGCCATCCAACCTGTCCTACATACATATCACCCGTCCGCAGACATTACCATATTATGTTTGTTACCCGTCCGCAGACAGTGTAACCCTTGGTTGTTTGCTATCACCCTTATTCGTTTTAAACATGTATTAAGTCCTTGATTGTTTGATGTTTTGGCTCGGCCCTTCTTCATAAAATTCTTCCGTTAATCATGTATAAACATAGTCATCATCATCACAACTCATTTTTACATCTTATCTTACCCACCGAACAAGGTTAGGGTCTATTCCTTTCATTCCAAACGTTTAACCATTTTCTCGGATGGATTTTTCAGCTCATGGCCTTGGCATAATTTCTTTGCCAACTTTTCAACCAAATATGGAACCCCATGATTTCGGCCATTCCATAGCTGAAACCATGGTTCCCTTAGTTTTTTTTTAATCATTTAATCCTCGTTAAACATTATGTACATTTTCCGCGTCTCCTCTGTTTCTTTAGGTCTGATCTTGTTCCTCCGTCTTTCTCCTTCCTTAGTCCTTGTTCTTCCTCCAAGTCTAGAGCCGAAATGGGAGGGAGAGAGATTGGGAAGAGAGGAAATTTCTATGTTACCTAGTGATGCAAATCGGCTAATGGTGTTGAGAGAGGGAAAGAGATGAGAGATAGGAGTAGAGATGGGATTCTGTTGCTCAAGAGGGAGGGAGAGAGGATCGGCCAAGGGTTTGGTGTGAGCCCATTGTAACTAGCCCTCTACCCTCTCAACCACCCTCATTACTTTTGGTCTTTCCCATGTGTCCCTTTGTTTAACCAAGAAGACACATGGCTTGAGTTAGGTCTTCCCAACGTGCATGCCTAGGGTTTCCATGAGATGGAAACCCTCCATCTCCCCCTTTGACTCATTTAGAGCCCTTCCACTTCCATTTCAACTCACTTGCTTATTTGAACTCATTTCCCATTCAACTCAATCCCAACTCACTTTAACTCATTTAATTTTCTTGAACTCATTTCCATATAACTCAAATGATTTTAATTTCCAACTCAATATAATTCAACTCACCACATTTGAACTCACCCATGGTTGACCAAGTCAACCATGGTTAGTCGACCATGCATGTGCATTAAACCATTTGCCACCTCACTTGATGAGGTGGATTTGGGTCCCACTTGGCCATGTCACTCATATGCCACCTCAGACACGTGCCACCTCACTTGATGAGGTGGATCCCATGTCTTGGGTCTTAATTGGGTACATGACCCAATTAAGTTAATCCCTTACCCATTTACTTCCCAAAATCCATTCACTTTGACCCATTGGGTCCCAATTGGGTAATTGACCCAATTAACTACATTTACCCAATTAATTAAAATCAACCCTATCCATGATCCGTTGGATCATAATTGGTCCATTGACCCAATTCTTACCCATTTAAAATCCATTCCATCCATAAATCTTAAATTCAACAAATTAAACAATTTAAATAGTCAAAATCCAATATATTATTGCATTGTAAAATCTGGGATTTTACAATATTATCCTCTTTTGAAATTTTTGTCCCGAAAATCGAGCGAAGTAGGGTTTCAAACGACTCATACAAAAAGTTCAGGATGAGCTGCTCTCATTTCTGATTCAAGTTCCTAGGTGGCTTTCTCATTACCATGTCGATCCCATACCACCTTGACGAATTGAATTGCTCGGTTCCGTAACACTCTTTGTTCTTTTTCGATCACTCTGACCGGCCTTTCAACATAAGTCATGTCATTTTTCCCATCAACATCTTGCACATTCAACACGTGTAAAGGATCTGGATTGTATTTCCTCAACATAGATACATGAAATACATCGTGCAAAGATGACAACTGTGAAGGAAGTTCCAATTGATACGCCACTTCCCCCACCCTCTTTTGGATTGGAAAGGGTCCCACAAATCTAGGTGACAACTTCCCTTTCTTTCCAAATCTCATATGTCCCTTTCGTGGCGAGACCTTTAAAAATACTAAGTCTCCCACTTCAAACTCAAGGAATCTCCTTCTCTTGTCCGCATAGCTCTTCTGACGACTCTGAGCAGTGAGCAGATGTTGTCGTATCACCTTGATCTGTTCTGTGGTTTCTGCAACTAGATCAGGTCCAATAAATGCAGGCTCACCGGCCTCTATCCAACACACTGGTGATCTACAGGGTCTACCATACAATGCCTCGAATGGAGCCATTTGGAGGCTTGCGTGGTAACTGTTGTTGTAAGAGAACTCAACCAGTGGTAAGTGATCCTCCCATCCACCTTTGAAGTCTAACATACATGCTCTCAACATATCCTCCAATGTATGTATTGTCCTCTCTGACTGACCATCAGTTTGTGGATGGAAAGCCGTGTTAATCAATAAATTCGTCCCCATAGCAGTCTGCATGCTCTGCCACACCCTACCAGTGAATCGACCATCTCTGTAAGACACAATTGTCATGGGGATATCATGTAGTCTGATGATATCCTTGATGTATCGTCGTCCCAAAGTTTCAGATGAATCTGTCATCTTGATGGGAAGAAAGTGTGCAGACTTGGTCAATCGGTCTACTACAACCCATATTGCATCGTTGCCCTTTGATGACCTTGGAAACCCTGTCACAAAATCCATGGAAATATGTTCCCATTTCCACTCTGGCACTGGTAAGGGTTTGAGTAATCCTAGTCGCTTCTGATGTTCAGTCTTGACCTGCTGACAAGTCAGGTAGTGAGCAACAAACTCTGTCACATCTCTTTTAAGTCCATGCCACCAATAGTGTCTCTTCAGATCATGATACATCTTGGTGCCACTCGGATGAATAGAGAGTTTGGTTTGGTGTACCTTGATCAATAACTCTCTTCTGCAGCTCTGAGGCACATATGTCCTGCCTCGGAATAAAAGACCTTGTCCCGGTCGTAATTCCCATTCCAGTACAACCTCACCACTAGACATTTTAGCCCATATCTCTTCCACTTCCGGATCTGTCTGTTGTTCCTATTCAATCTTGGAAACCATGTTGGACCGTACGATCAGATTATTCATACTCCCATGATTTTTGATGTACAAATTAAATTCTCGAATGGTATTCAACATTGTATATTCCTTCATAATCAAACTGGCCACTGTTGCATGTGACATGCGACTGAGGGCATCCGCCATTTTGTTCGCCTTGCCAAGATGATATCGAAGCGCAAACTCATAGTTTGCAGATATTCCATCCATCTGCGTTGTCTCATATTGAGTTCTTTCTGATCAAACAGATATTTCAAACTTTTGTGATATGAAAATACCTCAAACTTCTCGCCATAAAGATAGTGATTCCAGCTTTTGAGAGCGAAGACCACTGCGGAAAATTCCAGATCATGTGTGGGATAGTAGTGTTCATGAATTTTCAACTGCCTTGAACCATAAGCCACTATGTGTAAGTGAACACCCAAGTCCTTCACCTGATGCATCACAATATACTTCATAGCCCTTGCCTCTTTCCGGCAAAATCAGAATAAGAGCAGTCGTAAGCCTCTCCTTCAGTTCTTCGAATCTTCAATTGCATACAGCAGACCATTCAAATTTGACTCCTTTCTAAGTGAGTCGGGTGAGTGGGGATGCAATGTTGGAGAAGTCCATAATAAACTTCCGATAATAACCAGCCAGTCCCAAGAAGCTGCGGATTTCGGTCATAGATGACTTTAGGTGGTACCCAACACGAAAGGATGCACATGCCTAGGCTTAAAGAACACATCTGGACACATCGTGCCCGGTGACATAACGCCAGTGACAAGGACGATCAATCGTGGTATAACGATGCATCGTATGGAAAAACCAAGGTTATGGTTGCAAAGGTTTGTCAAAGATAAGTTGTCTTAGGATAAGACCAATCGTACAAACACGATTAATCATTGAGACAGGACGTCGACCCATCGAGCATAACCATCAATCGGCGGGACTCAAGCAAGTTTGGACTGTCATTCACAGTCAAGTCTAAGTCATCATATTGTAAGTGCCCCGGTTCGTCCGAGTCAACCTTATTGTCAATTACGTGACTCAGTTGGACTTGCCTTAGATATATAAGAAGATCTACTATGAAGTTGAAGCATCTGCACCAAATACGGTATTGGTACACATGTAAGTGAACTACAGGAGACCTTAGGCTAAGTCAAATACCTTAGAAGTAAATTGGGTATAAACTGGAAAATAAGATAATAAGTGACTTTCAGCCTCGAGGCCTCATGCAGTCTGCCGAGGCCTCGCAGCCAGTTGTGCTGAGCTATGTTGAGTTGAGCTGAGTTGTTTTTTGGACAACTGTAATCCAGCTGAACTTGTGTCTTACTGACTCAGTCTCCTACAGATTTAGGAAGTTAAAATCTGTGTCCTTTTGATTGGGAGTTAATTATGGTAAATTGATTGGAAGTTAATTATGGTAAAAGAATTTATCCATATGGTGAGATGTTGCTACCTCACATAGTTTGAATTTAAATACCGTTGGGAAGTTGGCCATGTATAACAAGAATGGAAAGGCTCCTCCATGAGTTGTAAATCCATTTGCAATCTTCTCATCTAATCCTTGATTGATGGCTGAGATATATCTACTGCAAATCATGCATGGTGGATATGAGGTGGCTGGATTCTGACTGGACAAATTAACTTATGCACATATGTGCTGTCTTTACAGACTTACCGCCACGAGGCCTCATTGGAAGCCTCGAGGCCTCGTGGGCGTGACTTATTGCAATACTGCAGACAATCTTATAAATAAATTATAAGTTGTATGTAAGAGGAACTGAACACAGAGAAAAACAGGAAAAGTATTACAGTGTGTCAGATCATTCAGTCATCCCTCTTTACACTTTCTTCATCATCTTCCTTAGTGAATGTTTTGGTAATCAATACCCCAATCCTGATGAAGAGTAAGGTGTTCATATAGAACTATAGAACCAGTCATACCCAAGTCCTACTGTTGTGCCGGTGAATACTTTGATGATGCTGATTTGATGGAAAGGAGCACACAGATTCAGTAAAGAAGAAAAAACTTAAAGGAAAACGGTTAAGGCTCAAGGCAAGTATTTTTCTTCGTTTTATTTTAAACATTGTAAAGTGGATTAGAACAGTGTGTTCGAACCACTCTAAAAAATAGGTGTAGAGGATTAGAGCGATTGGGTTGAACCTCTTTAAAAAACTAGGCTGTATTATTTGGGTATGAGACTTTTACATAGTATATTTGGGACGACCCTAGATTTGGAAAGTCTGACAGTGGATGTAGGTTTGTTGAAACAGAACCACTATAAAATATCTGTGTTTATATGTGATTAAATACATGGATTGAATACTTGTTCACATACCACACACATAGATTGATCGGTCAGTTTTATGAACAACAATTAATTTGAAAGGTGAATATGACTCATTGAATATTTTATTTACTTAAAGTATAAATTGGTTGAGAAAATTTTAAAAGAGAATTAAAATTGAAAACCGACCTATTCACCCCCCTCTAGGTCGTGCATTACTCTAGTAGCGGAATTTCACATATCGTGCAGACAATCCTTCGCTTGAGTATAGGGATGACCAATCGCCCTTTACGATGTATCGCCTGGAGCCTGGGATGAACATCCACTTTAAGACACAGTTAGGCTCAGGACGATGGTTTCTGTCTGGCGACAACCCTTTATGTGGTATAGAGCACGATGCATCGGTCGCACGACCCATCGCCGAGACAGGGCAGTTATGCATCAGGCGCACGACTTATCGCCCTAGGCTTGGATGAGATTAAGACTGTCATGACATGTTAGTATCAGGACGATGCATTCTCCATCCCGCGATCGATCGCCAAAAACACGGATGACCAATCATAGGGCACTATCAATCCAGTGTGACCATTTTCTATCAGTTGGAAAACATTTAATGGACAACGTCACATTACAACGACTATATTTGAATACACGATCGATCGCCAGCCCATGATCTGTGACAACCTGCCCTTTTTCATCGCTTAATTTTTTTTTTTTGAAAAAGAATATAGAGAAAAAGGACTGAGATGCCCCGACGCGAGTTGAGTCCAAAAACCCTACCCTTGAATGACCAACTATATCATGTGCATGGAGTCAGTCCAAAATATCATTTATACACATAAGACATAATCCTGTCGAAGCATTTGAAATATTTGCATAACACATAACATATTTCATTGCAAGCAAAAAATAAGGAATTCCCACAATAACATAAACCAAATACAAGCCGTAAGGAGTTTATAGTTAAGGAGCTTAGACAAACCACAATCACCAGGTCCAACTTCAGCTTCCTTTCTTTCACCTGTGTTCACATCTAAGAAATAGATATACACGGGGGGATCGTTATAATCAAAATAATACATATATTTGTATTTTTATGATAACATATTACTCATTGGGAAAACATGATACATCTTTCGTAAATATCATTTATAACATGGTATAAAACACATATTCTAATAAAACTTGCAATTTCTCAAGAAATGCCATGCCATGGGTGCCATGCATCAATGAATGCCCTTCCATGCTCATGTATCAATAACACTAGTCATCTCATCCAACTAGTTTATCATTGTCCAATTATGTCCAACAACATTTGAGGCGGCAACCACCAGGGTGTTGTTACTCATCGACAAATTAACCGACACTATCAGTGGAGTGTGGACTCCTCCCTTTGTGCAGGATTTCATGACCTTCCCAGGAGCTCTTTGGCCCAATTTCAAGCCGTAACATTCACAATCATGGACATGGCCAAGTATAACATTTGTATTATCTCATCAATATCCTTGTATGTAACACCCTGCCCTTTTTCACTCGCTTTCCAAAAATCAGAGTCTATTTTTTTTTTTAAGTTGTAGAGAGTGGGACGTCACGACGAGAGCTAAGTCCGAACTTATAAAGTCCGACTCTTAACTAGCCAACCTTATGTGTGCATGGACTAAGTCCATGAATTTGGTTCACACATAATGATAAATACATGCGGATTAAATCATAAACTACGGATTATAATAGAACCTAAATATAGTCCATTTTAGATAGCAAAGTACTTCGTCACTTAACCAAATTACCTTAAATTAAGTATCCAAAGTAAACCATTCAAACCATAACAAAATTATCTAAGTTATTACATGCCAAATTCTAGCTACTCAAATTACAAGTCCATGAGTAACTTAAATAAGATATAATAAAAGACATCCAAGCTTCTATGCTTGGCCCCGATCTCGCTCATCGTTTCCTTCATTTCCTGTGTCACTCACTAGGGTAGAAGTAGGGCGTTAGAACAATGCGCCCAGTAGGAATTCCAAGTAAGGCTAACACATGGTGAGTACAAAAATCATATATATAACATAATCATAAAACCATGTAAAAACAATGCCATGTCATATGTCTTATGCAATGAGTCCCACCCATCACAATCAAATATATCCTCTTGATGGAATTCTCCTCATCAAGGTATCCCCACAGTGGTCTTACGGACGCCCCATCGGAGTGTGGCCTCCGGTTACCTCTTGATGGGATAATACACATCAAGGCATCCCCCACAGTGGTCTTACGGACACCCCATCGGAGTGTGGCCTCCGGTTACCAATCCTCCTGTAACGCCCCGCCCTTTCCGAGAAATCAAAGTCTAATTTTTTTTAAATAATAAAACATCGGAAGAGAGCGGGCGGCATCACGACGCGAGTTAAGTTCAGACTACTCAAGTCTGAACCTTAACTGGCCACCCATGTGTACATGGACTAGACCATAATAATGAACACACATGGAACTAACATCAACTTGCGGATTAATATAAATTAACTGCGGAATAATATGAAAAGATAGCCAGTACCAGTCTCAATTAGTAATTACATAAATCAACCATCCATTGTTAATATCCTAAGCAAACCATAGCAAGTAATTACTTTATTACATGTCCATAATAAAGTATCAAATAACAGCAATTATAAATTCATTCCAGCATTCAAGCGCTTAGGCTTAGCTCCCCTCCCGGGCAACGACCTTTTCTTTTCCTTTACTTGCACCTGCATTCTCCTCTGAGGATAGAATTAGGACGTTAGATCAACGCGCCCAGTAGGTTCCCGATCAGGGCTACCACATGATTAACATATAAAACATGCATATATATCATCGTACATGATTAGTAAAAACAGGTAAAACAATGCTATGAAGTATGCACATGCAATGAGACCTTCCCATCATGTACCTTCATAGCCATCACTTGACGTGCCATACACCGACAAGGTAAATCACAATATACTTCCATCTCTTCATCACTGACTGATTCACATCACATATTAGTCCTCCTGGCGGGACTCTCATCGCCTAAGGAGACTAATGTGACTATGATCATCATGTTACTCCTCCCGGCGTGACTTGCACCGCCGAAGAGAACATAACTCATATTTGTAACACTGTAGAACCTCATTCATCATCCCATGTCTATGCATGAGATGCCAATGCCGTATGCCATTTGAAATGCATAATATATCATTTGAAACCACCTAAATAAATAAGAATCTCATAAGAAAACTGGGTAAAAATTGTGGTTACAAGTAGGTAGGAAACCTACTGCAGAATCACTTCAGCGTCCGTTCTTTCTTAGGCTTTATCCGGTCACCGCTCGCAGTCGTGCACCGTCACAGAGATCTGTCACCTTATTCACATAAATCATGGACCAACTTTAATCCCTTACTTCATTTGATTCCCATTTTTGAGTCTAAGTCCACAAATACCAACTCATGGGGTTCGACCATACACTAGGGCCGAACCTCATCATCTTGATTTGGTCCTTCTTTCAAGTCCTTCCATTATTGCCCATATTTACAATTTTTGCCATTGGCTCATCTTTTATAATAATTTAAGTCCATAGAAATATTACCCGAAACAAATGTTTATAGGTGGGGTTCGGCTATACACCTTGGCCGAACCTCACTTATTTCACTTAGGTCCATTTTTCATCTCATGATTGTGACCCTTATTTACAAACATGCCATTGCTACCAATACCTTGATTAAACTCTTCAAGTTACCCACAACCTTAACATGGTTCAATCATGTTTTGGCCGACCAAAACAATAAACATAATTCCAACTTAAATCACATACGCATCCATAAAATGACCCATGAAAATAGTCCATGGGGTTCGGCCATACTCATGGCCGAACCCTTATGGTTCTTTTGCTCAATAATGTCCATTATTTAAATACCAATTGGCTCTACCCCTTAGCCATGTTAAATACATAGTTTAGCCATCCTATGGCCAACCCAAAACAGCAATCTTACTTTCATTTTAATTACATAAACACTCAACGCTATGGGTATGGTTTTTATCTCTCCAAAAACCATACCAAATATCAAATACTTTTATGGGGTTCGGCCATCCAATGTGGCCGAACCCTATGCCCATGTTTTGAACCCTTTTTCACTTACATTTCATGTCCATTGAATCATGTAAAAATCAGTATAATAATTACATGGTTTTTACCTTTCAATAACCATCCAAAAATCCAAACAATTTCATGGGGTTGGGCCATCCAAAGTGGCCGAACCCAAGGATTCCTTTTTGTCATTTTTAAACAACCACCAACCAAGGTTTAAACCCTTGATAACTTCAGCCCTTCATGATATCCAAACCCATGTTTTAACCCTCTTTAAAACATGTATTTTAAATCTAATAAAACATGTAAAAACAGTCCCAACTTGCATGGTTTTAAATTTCAAAAACCATAAACATTAACCAACTTTTTCCATGGGGTTCGGCCACCCAAAGTGGCTGAACCCAATGGTCCATTTCCACTCCTTTTTGACACCATCTTCCATGGTTTAGACCCTTGTCAAATTCGACCATAGCATGGCCAAATTATGACATCCCAATCCATGCTTTCAATCTTTCCAAAGCATGTATCTTAAACATCCAAAATCAGTCCTATACTTGCATGGTTTAAATCTTACAAAACCATCAACATTAACCATAATATTTCATGGGGTTCGGCCATCCAAAGTGGCCGAACCCTATGTCCATGTTTTCCATCTAATTGGAAATAAAAAAAAATCATACTTTAACCCTTTGATAGATTTGGCCATCACATGGCCGAATCATGTCTTATTTAACCCATTTTATTAAACATAATTCAATGGAAATACTTACCAATTTCCTTTGCCTTTTGCTCCTTGCCTTCTCCCCTCTTGTTTCCTTTCTTCTTCCTTAGTTCCTAGCCGGTTGTATGCTTGATTCAATGGTGAGAAACACCTAGTCCAATTCGGCCAAATGATGGTGTTCTTGAGAGGGAGGGAGAGATGGGAATTCCAAGATTTTGGCAATGCATATTCGGCCAAATGAGATGTGTTTTCCTTTTGTTAAAACAGCCCAAAGTACTTCATATTTCCTCATTAATCTTTTGATAAAACCAAGGGGTATTGGGTGCCATCCAAGGCACCCCTTGGTACCAACCGTTGCAACCTTTGGCAACCCCATGTATCCCATTTAATTCCCATGGGTTTACATTTAAACTTAGTGTGGAAACTACCCCAACAAGTCCCCAATGTGTGGGACTTGTTTTGGGTGATTCATGACCGAGCCACCTCCTCATATTCCTACTCAACTCACTGATTTGCACCCCTTTTTATTTTCATTGACTCACCTAACTCACAAGTCCAACTCACCTCATTAATTGACAACCATTTAATGAATTGGAGTCAACTCATTCTTAAATAAAAAATTAATTAAAATCGGTTCCACCTTACCTGATTGAACTCACCAATGAACTCATTTGAGGGTCCACACGGTCAACTATAGTCCATTTGGTCAACACGACCCGTTGGTCCACCTTTTGCTCCTTGACCCGTTTTTGACTCCGTGACCCAATTATGGTATTTTGGTCATTTGCAATTGGTTTTTACATATGGGTCAAGCCTACCCATTTTTTCTCCACTTGATTTCCAATCAAATAGTCTTAACCCCATTTAATTTAAAATCACAAAACAGTCAAATAATCCAGTAAGACCCGATGGGTCCCATTTGGGCCCTTTGACCCATTTAGCTATTTTTAACCCAATTAATGTAAATTACCTAACCAATCAAACTTAACATTCATAATGTGCTCTTATGATTTTAATTTGAGCAATGAGCCCCACTATTTCCTTACTTAACATCACAAAATAATTAATTTAACGCATCAGGGGCATTTTGGTAATTATCCATTTCATTGAGAAATTGGGGTGTTACACCTCCACCTCATGCCATGCATGAGATGCTAATGAAACACATGCTATTTTATATTATAAACATAGCATTAAAACTCACATTTGAAACATATCATTTACAACATAACTTCATCAAAATAAGATTAAAACCGTCATACACAAACCATGGTTTCAAAGAGGTAGAATCCTACCAAATACCACTAAAGTGTCCTTGCTTCTTCAACCAGCAACCGCTCACGATCACGCACCGTTTATGAGGTCCCGTCACCTTGTTACATATCAACAAGTCAATCCCATATTCCATTTGATTTAACATTAGGTCTAAGTCCATAAACCTAACCTTATGGGGTCCGGCCATACACCATGGCAGAACCTCACCTACTTGAATTTGGTCCCTTTTTTCATTTAACCAATCACATCCATTAATCTAATCATACATACATTTATCATCCAACATTCATAAAACCCTAAGTCCACCAAATACACCTTAGTGGGGTTCGACCATACAACATGGCCAAACCTCACCATCTTGATTTTGGTCCCTCCTTTAACTTAATCATCTAGACTTGGTAACCACCTAAATCCATAAAAACATTACTCATGGGGTTCGGCCATACACCATGGCGGAACCCATGATCTTTCATTTTAGCCTATATTTACAACATTGCCATTATTTCCCTTTCCTTACATAGTCATTCATCTAACATGATTTCCATCTTAAACCTTTTAAAGACATCAACAACCTTCCTTGGGGTTCGGCCATACACCTTGGCCGAACCTATGGTCCATGGTTCTTTCACCAATTATCATTTTAACACCATTTTAAAATGATTGGCATTCTTTCCTTTAAAGCCTTTTAAAATCCTTAACATGCATCTACAACTTCCATGTTTTGAAACCCATTAAAATTATTAATCAATCCATTCAACATAACTACTGTCCTTCCATGGGGTTCGGCCGTGTGGTTCATCCTTTCCATTAACAAAATGGTACATCCATTTAAATCTTCCTCCATGGGGTTCGGCCATACACCATGGCCGACCCTTATGGTTCTTCATTTCCTCTTTTAAATCCAATAACCATGATCTTAACCTTTGATGGGTTCGGCCATACACCATGGCCGAATCTAATCAACCCCTTTTTTATTCTTAATGGTTCTTGTATATCCCTTTTAGGGTTTGGCCATGCAATGGCCGGATCATGTTCCTTGACCATCTTACTTAATAAGAATTTATTGAGCACTTACCAATTCCGCCACTTCTCTGGTTCTTTCACTCCTACTTGTTCTTTCGATCCTTTCCTTCCTTAGCCTCTTCCTCCTTCTTTCTTGTTCCTTTGGCGGAGAGTGAGGCTTGAGAGAAAGAGAGAGAGAGTTCGGCCTTGAGTGATAGCTTGTGATCAAACACTTTTCTAAGTCTTTTCTCTTGAGGAGTGGTTGGCCAAGAGAGGGTTTGAGGGAGAGAAACAGCCAAGAGGGAGAGGGAGAGAGTGAATGGAACCCAAACTTGTTTTGTTCCAATGGGGTGATCGGCCAAAGGTGATGCCTTTTGGTAAAGCCCTTTGTGTAACTCCCATTTCCATTAACTTCCCTCCTTAAAGCTCCACTTGGGGGTTTCATCCATGAGATGAAACTCCCAAGGCTCCAACGGTGTGGCCTTGGTTGGCTTGTGTAATAACACAAAACCGCCATCTTTTCGTTCATTATCCATTTGGGAGTTTCATCCATGAGATGAAACTCCAAGGCTCCAACGGTGTGTCTTTGTTTGAAATGTGTAACCGTCCACCTCCCATTGATTCTCCATTTGGGAGTTTCGTCCATGAGATGAAACTCCAAGGCTCCAACGTGTACACTTGGTTTGAATTTGAAATAAGAAAACTCCTCATCTCTCCATTAATGATCCAAGTGAGGTTTCATCCATGATATGAAACTCTCATTCCAACTCACCTAGCTCATATAATTTAATTCACATCAACTCAACTCACTTAACTCATCACTTTAAAATCAACTCACTCACTTGATTGTATTCCCATTTTAATTCAGCCCCAATTAAGTTAGGCTTGAACTCACTTGGTGGTCAACCAAGTCAACCATGACCCATTGGGTCCCAATTGGACATTTTGCCCCAAATAGCAACCATGACCCAATTAAATGCATCCTACCCATTTACTTTAAATTGAACTTATACCATAACCATTGGGTCTTAATTGGGCATTTGACCCAACAATTTACCCATCTAAGGTCCATATCCGTTAATTCACAAATTCAATGGCAATTTCCGAAAATATTAATAACTTGAAAATACGGAGTGTTACATTGTACACGAAACCAAGCAATGTCCGGACATTTCATTTTTGGCTCGGTAATGCAATTCCCTCCCATGCAATCATGCATGAGGTACATGTATACAACATGATGACAAAACCATACATCATATAATTCCAATATAATTCATGTTGAAATAATAAAATTCCCACAATTTAAAACATGGTTTTAAAATAGTCAAAGATAACAAGACATTTATTTCACACTCATGTGCTTCAATAATGTAGGAAAACATACTTGATTGGGGAAAATCAGTGGAGGGGTAGGAATCACGCGGTAGTACATACGGTGTAGGGGTTCCCTCGGGTTCTTCATTCAATTCCATGTATAAAAAATATAATAATTCATCACTAAGTTTGTAAATTCCCATCAATTGATTTATTAATGGCTTATCTAAAACCTACTAGTCACTTTACCAATATTGGTAAAGTCTATGTGGTCCAAACCTATGATCATCATCATATATGTTGAAGCTTGAAAAATTGTCTATCTCCCAGTTCGACACATCGACTCTGTCGATACGTCAAACTGTATATAGAAGCGACTTGTCGATTTCGTCAACATGTCCACCTGGGTTTGATCCATCAGTAGTTATGTTTTTTTTCGTTCTCAGGCCGATACGTCGACCTGGTCAATACATCCACCGTAGATTCGTAAGCATATAGAAACAATCAATGTGTCCACTGAGATTTGTTCCTTCTTCGTCAATTTTTATTTTCACTTGCCGACACATCGACCTGGTCGAATATGTCGCCCTAGGCTTGGTCTGCACTACTATATTTTCTCATTTTCACTTCTCCTTTACTCCCAGGCTGACATATCGTGACTTCCGACATATCGTCCTCGATCTAGTCTGTTCTTAAAACATTTTAATACATTATCCGCAATAACATATTGTTCAGGGATTTCTCGATACATCGACACGGTCGATGTGTCGTACTGGGTCAAAGTCCCTCTGTTTGTTTTCTTCCATTCGTTCTTTACTCCCAAGAAAATACATCGACGTTGTTGATGCATCTTTCTGGGTTCTAGATCAACACATCGACTATACAGATGTGTCGTCCTGGGTTGAGTCCGAAAGCCATAGATTCATCGTCCATGCCTCAACTTCCATTTGTATGTTCTTCATTCTTGGTTCTTTTCTTCCAAGTTTGTACATACATGTTTCTAAACACCCTAGTGTGTTTATTTTACTTGTAATCATAATGAAAATTTACCTACCTCTAGTGATTTGTGGGCTTTCTCGGTTGAATGAAGGATGATCTTCCCAATTTGAGCTCATTTCTTCCTCCTTGCTTTCTTTCATCTTCTTTTCCTTGTTTCCCTTTCTTCCTCAGAGTAGATGGAGTTAGTGAAGAGGGGAGAAGGCTCACCGCTGAAACTGAAGATTGAGAGGTGAGTGAGAGGAGACGGTGTTTTCTTCTCCTCCTTTCTTTTTTTTCTCTCTTCTCTTCTTTCTCTACTTTGGTTGCCCTAGACTCATAAATGAGTGGGTGGTAGATGAGGGTGGCATGTAAGAGCAGCCCTACATCTAATGAATGAAAAGGGGTTCATGGGCGGCGGTAGGTGAGCGTGTTTGAATCAAGACGTTGAACATGCACGACCCATCGGCTTTGTCGATATGTACAAAGGTTAGGTTCTAAGACATATCGACTTGGTCGATATGTCCCTCTGGGTGGCTTTGTACCCATTTTACTCTAACCTCGAGCTTTCACCGATACGTCGACCATTTCGATGCATTGGTTTGGAAATTCAAGATTTGGGTTGGGGAAGCACTGTCAAACTTGCATGCTCTCAGATGAGTGGTATCGATTTTGTCGATACATCCTGGTCGTATTTTGTATTTTGCGACACATCACCCCAGTCGATGTGTCGGTCTGG
Source organism: Chimonanthus praecox (assembly GCA_022113865.1). Lineage (NCBI taxonomy): Eukaryota > Viridiplantae > Streptophyta > Magnoliopsida > Laurales > Calycanthaceae > Chimonanthus > Chimonanthus praecox. Next base: position 38,802,869 of record CM039094.1, read on the forward strand.
GAAATTCAGTTTTCTCTCTTATTTGTTTTCTTATTTCTTTCAATACACATTCAAATCTCATTCATTCAATACAACATTTTACATTCATTTTCATTCTTGAATCAAAATCTCACAATTCATTTCATTAATTAAGGTAAAATTACACATGAATTAAGGAGTTAAAACTCCGGGTCCTTACACTATCAATCGCCCATTGTAAGTTCGGTTTTCTCTGGTTTGCATATTTAATCACCAAACCATGTTGTGTTTGTTTGTAGACCTTACAGCTTACACTTAGGCAAATTCATATAGCATTCCCAGAGATCCTACTCCTCTCTATGCACCTCACTTAGGAGAATCATTTTCAATCCAATCATCTTGATTGAGACTAAGAGAGAGAGGAAAAAAAACCAAGCCTAGGATCAATTTGCAAATCCATATCCTAGAAACCTCCCATAGATTGTGATTGCACATACATAGGCACATCATCGTCACCATACGACATCGCATTGAGAGAAGTCTTCAAGAAGCATATTATCTACGAGTGAGCTTACACAAGGCAAGTGCTTCTTAGGTTTGATTTATTTTTTAAATCATATTCATTGTACAGTGGAGTAGATCAAGGTGATCGAACCACTCTAAAAAATAGAGGGATAAGGACGTAGACAGGAGTTTGGTTGAACCTTTCAAAAACCTTAGGCGATTGGATGAAATTCTCAATCAATTGGATAGGTGGAAGTCTTATTCTATTTGTGAGGGCATAATTCCCCACATAGTGTATTTGGAATAGCCCAAGGTTGGGTGAGTCCAACAGTGGATGCACGTTTGTTTAAACTGAATCGCTATAGATCTTGTGTTGTGGGTGTTTGTCTTGTTCTTGTGTGATTGTTCTCTTATTGGCACACTCTTTTATCACACAACACAATCTCTTGATTAATTTGTTAATCCACTACATATCATCTTAATTAATCAAGAAATTTGTGAACACCATAAAAGTTAGTAATTGCTCTATTAACCCCCCCACCCAATAAGGTCAATCTTGCACCGTGTTTTAGCAAGCTGGGAACTTTCAGATCCGATTCAGAGAAAAACCACAAGACACAACTCAAAACACAAATTTGAATTTTTTTTCTTTTCTTTTTAGGAAAATACACTAGGTTTTAATATAAATACACTTTTATATATTTTACTCAATTTTAAGATAAAAATCCGAACGCGAGAAAAATCGAGTTTCAAAACTGATAGTGTTTCCAAAAATAAATCTAAAATATGTTAATGTAGAACGTCGGTGGAGGAAATTGTGTGATTTTCAAATGTTTTGCATGATAAAATATTTAATAATTTAGAAATTATCAAAATGCCCTTCGAGTACCCAAACTCAAAATCGGGCAAGTTGGGGCCCAACACGGAGCCCACACTCTCCCCATTGCCACTAGGACCCTAGAATCCCAGGAAATCGAGTCCTGTCATTACAACCTCAATGTGTTTACTTCGTTCATGAAATACTGGATTTGAAGCAATGTGAATCGTAACCTGATTATCACAAAACATTTGTATTGGTTGAGTCGAACGAAAACTCAAATCTTGCAACACAGCTCGAAGCCAAATAATTTCACTCGTTGTTGAAGCCATAGCACGATACTCTACTTTTGCACTTAACTGTGCAACAAAGGTATAATAACATATAGTAGACCTTCGGTCAACTGGGTACCTTGCCCAATCAACATTAGTGTTGGTGGTAATAGAACAATGTCCATGCCTGCTCATCTATGTACCTCTCCTAGGTGAACCTTTCAAATACTGTAAAATTCTATTGATGACATTCATGTGTGTAATTGTTGGTGCATGCATAAATCTACTGACTAGACTGATTGTATATGAAATATTTGGCTGAGTAATGGTTAGATAAATCAATCTACCAACCATTGTTTGAAACTGACCAATATCAGATAATAATTCACCATCATCTCCAAGTTTACCACCACTGTCAGTTGGAGTATCAGATGGTTTAACTCCCAATTTTCCAATATCAAATAATAGGTCCAACACATATTTTCGTTGATTAAGAAATATGCCCTTTTTGAGTATTCAAGTTCTAATCCAAGAAAATATTTTAACATGCCCAGGTCTTTGCAAATTTCTCATTCAGCAAAGACTTAAGTCTTGAAATTTCATTTTGATCATCACTAGTGATCACAATATCATCAACATAAACTAAAATAATAGTTGTGCCAGACATACCTTTCTTGACAAACAAAGAAGAATCAGCGGCACTCCTTTTAAGCCCGTTACTTATGAAAATAGAACTGAGCTTAGTATACCAAGCACAAGAAGATTTCTTAAGCCCATATATGGCCTTTTTTGGTTTGCATACAAACCCAACTTTAGATTCATGAGGATGACCAAGTGGAACACTCATATAAACCTCTTCTTCTAGATCACCATGTAGGAACGTATTTTTCACATCCATCGATATAATTCCCAACCCTTATTTACAGCTAAAGAGGTAAGCACTCCGAAAGTATTCATCTTTGCAACCGGCATAAATGTCTCTTTATATATAATCTTCTCCATAAGTTTAGGTAAAACCTCTGGCAACAAGCCTTGTTTTATGTCGTTCAACTGATCAATCACTCTTATATTTTATTTTATATATCCAATGACACCCAACAGTTTTTTTTCCTGAAGGCAATTTAACAATATCCCAAGTGCTATTCTTATCAAGTGCCTGCAATTCTTCTTTCATGGCATTTTTCTAAACACGAATAGAGTTAGCGTCTCGGAAAGTCTTTGTCTCTTGTTCACGACACTGCACTCAAGCAGGACAAATGAGACTGAATAATATTGTCATATGTCAGGAAAGCCTCCATTGGATAGGATACAACATGGTAAGTGAAAAAAAATCTTTCGTACTTGTTGTGTTTTAAATTTATACTCGCAAGCGCACAAACCATTTATAATATAGCTTTGGAGTGCGAGGTCGAACCTATCAAAACTTAGGAAAATATACCATTGAATTATATACTTTAAGAAATTTATAAAATCATAGAAATAAATCTTAAATATGGAATTAATTATCTAATCTAAGAAATTTAATTTTAATTTAAAACATTCAAAAATCGAAAACATTGTCTAAAGTTAGAAACCATATTTAAAAATAGAATTTAACAATTAAAGAGACCTAATTTTAATGGAAAATCAAAATTTACATAAATTCAATTAAGATGGTGGATTTAATCTAAAAATTATAAATAATCTTAACCTAATTTAGAATACAAAATTAAGATGCAATTAATTAATTTACCAACCTAGTTCACCAATTTTATGAGTGTTGAATTTTTTTAAAAAAAGTAATATAACACGTAAAATTACCTCTGTACATATTTACAGTGGAACTGACTCAAAAAATCAAGGAGGCACTATTTTCCATATTTTGAAAATAAAATAAAGCCTAGACTATAGAGCTCACATAAATTACCCACCATGCATTCAAGTTTTTCATCCATAATTATTTTAGAAATTAGACCCATGAACTTCATTTCAAGAATTCCAAATTAAATATTAGACTAAACAGAATTTAAATTTTTTCTCCAAACTTAAATATTTCATTGCACTCTTAAAAAGAGCATTAGATCGAAGAATAAAGTATATTTAATCTAAATATTTCAGTGCATTTAATTTGGAAACTTTAAATTAAATCAACACATAATCTTATTAAAAGAATAAAAATAAAATAAAACTTTCATCAAACAATAATTGAATAATTGGAAAAACATAAACTAATATTTCAGCACACCTTTAATTTATTATTAAAACATAAAATTGAAATTACAACTCAATGGAATTTGAAAGACAGAAAATAAAAGATAACAATGAAATAAATTAAGCTTCACCAACCTGAAAATCCCAAAGTCTTCTTCTTCTTTTCCTCTTCAATCCTTCTCCAAAGCCAACTCTTGTAATCTCCAGCCAAGTCCAAGTTTCTCAATGGGAGAAGGATAGTATTTATAGATGAAAGGAGGTGGAGTGAATGACTTGGATTTAAAGATTTAAATAAAGCAAGGGACACTTAGAGGGCTGATATAGTTTGTGCTAAACATGGAATGGCTTGAAGGAGGTAAGGAGGTGGAAAAAACTAGAAAAATTCATGTAAGGTGTGAAACCAAAGGGAAGTGGGTGCAAAATCCCATTTTTTACACTTCTTCTACCTTGCAGCTCAGTTTTGACCTAGTTAACATCTAATTTACAAAATTTTGTAAACTAAAAAATTGTAGCCCTTGAAGTTTTCTTTCTAACCCAAAACTAGTTAATGCAATCAAATATCGGAGTAGAAAGTTATAGCCAAAATACAGAAGTTGTGTCAAAATATTCCTTCTAAGTTCTTCCAAATTTATTAATTATTCTCTTTCTCTCTCCCCCACATGGCCTTGTGTGAGTTTTGCATGATCGAGCTCCTTGAATTTCATGTGCTTGAATTTTAATGCTTCATTTCTTTATATCTTCAATTTATGAAATTTAATAATTTATCACACCACTTGAAAATAATAAAAAAATCTAAAAAATTATTGAATTAATTCAAACTTTCATAAATGGATTTGAATTAATTAGATTAATGAACCCCTAAGTTGTAACGCCCCGCCCTTTCCGAGAATTTCAGAGTCTAATTTTTTTTTTTAAAAAGTAATAATAGAACATCGGAAGAGAGCGCGCGGGGTCACGACGCGGGTTAAGTTCAGACTACCCAAGTCTGAACCTTAACTGGCCACCTATGTGTACATGGACTAGACCATGATAATGAACACACATGGAACTAACATCAACATGCGAAATAATAAGACAAGATAGCAAGTAACAGTCTTAAAATTTATTTATCATAGATCAACCATCCAAATGTTATCAACCTAATCAAACCATAGCAAATAGCGAATTATTACATGTCCCACAAAATATTCAAAAGACAGTAATATAAAGTAGTTCAGCCCTTCATTCAAGCACTTAGGCTTGGCTCCCCTCCCGGTCAACGACCTTTCCTTTCCCTTTGCTTGTACCTGCAATCTCCTCTGAGGATAGAATTAGGGCGTTAGATCAATGCTCCCAGTAGGTTCCCGAAACAAGGCTACCACATGTTCGCATATAAAACATGCATATACATAACATAATATATGATCATCAAAACAGGTAAAACAATGCTATGATGTATGCACATGCAATGAGCCTCCCCCATCATGTACATCCATAGCCATCACTTGTCGTGCCATGCACCGACAAGATAAATCACAATACAACTTCCATCTCTTCATCACTGACTGATTCATATCACGTATTAGTCCTCCTGGCGGGCTCTCTTCGCCTAAGGAGACCATTGTGACTATGATCATCATGTTACTCTTCATGGCGGAACTCTCATCGCCTAAGGAGGACGTAACCCATAATTGTAACACTGTAGAACCTCATTCATCATCCCATGACCATGCATGAGATGCCAATGCCTGTATGCCATTTGTTAATGCATAATATATCATTTGAAACACATATATTAAAACAAGAGTATCATAAGAAAAACTAGGTAAAAACCGTGGTTACAAGTAGGTAGGAAACCTACTGAAGGATCACTTCAGTGTCTCTGTTCTTTCTTGGGCTTTATCCGGTCACCGCTCACAGTAGTGCACCGTCACAGATATCCGTCACCTTATTCACATAAATCATGGACCAACTTTTAATCCCTTACTTTATTTGATTCCCATTTTTGAGTCTAAGTCCACAAATACCAACTCATGGTTGTGACGTTTATTTACAAACATGCCATTGCTACCCATACCTTGATTAAACTTTACAACTTACCCACAACCTTAACATGGTTCAGCCATGTTTTGGCCGACCAAATCAGCAAACATAATTCCATTTTTAATCACACCCACATCCATAAAATGGCCCATGAAAACAGTCCATGGGGTTCGGCCATACTCATGGCCGAACCCTTATGGTTCCTTTGCTCAATAATGTCCTTTAAATACTAACTGGTTTTACCCCCTTAGCCATGTTAAACCCATGGTTTAGCCAACCCATGGCCAAAACAGTCCATAAAAAGATCTATGGTTTACATGAAAACCAACATTCCTTTGCATGGGGTTCGGCCCTCCATGGTGGCCGAACCCAATGGCTATGTTTACTGTTGTTAAACCTTAGATAATCATGTAATAACAGTATATTAAAATCATATTTTTACTTTCAAAGACACCATCTAAAAATCAACATCATATCATGGGATTCGGCCATCCAAGATGGCCGATCCCCATGGTCCATCTTTTCCAATTTTAATCTACTGATTTAGACCACATAACTTCAGCCTTTTCTGATATCCAAACCCATGTTTTAACTCTCTTTAAACATGCATTTTAAATCTATTACAACCATCTAACATCAGTCCTAACTTATATGGTTTTAACTTCTAAAAACCATTAAAACTAACCGCTTGTTTCCATGGGGTTCGGCCATGCTAAGTGGCCGAACCCAATGGTCCATTTCCATCTTTTAATCCACTGATTTTAGACCATATAACTTTCAGTCCCTATGTCATTCAGATCCATGGTTTTTAACCATTCTAAAACATGTATTTAAATCTTAATTCAAAACCCAAAACAGTCCACAAAATCCATGATTTTCATGTTTCAAAACATGAAAACCAAGACATCTCTTTACAAGGGGTTCGGCCCTCTATGGTGGCCGAACCCAATGGTCATCTTAATCATTTCTAAACCTCCATTTAATCAAGGTTAATCATTGGTGTAATCGGCCATGATCATGGCCCAATCCACACCCTACTTGTTCCATGTTTTTCAACAAAACTCAATGAAAAACTTACCAATTTTCCCAAGCCTTTCTTCTTGACTTTTGATCCTTGTTTCCTATCTTTTATTTCTTCATTTCTTCCTCAATTCCTTGCTGGTTGTATGCTTGAATATTTGGTACCAAACGCCTCTGTTGTTCCAGCCAAGAACACCGATTGGAGAGAGGGAGAAAGAGATGGGAACACTTGGGTTTCCTTTGACAAAAACGGCCAAGAAAGGCAACCTTTGCCTTTTGTAGTTTCAGCCCCCAACTCCCATTTATTTCCTTCTTTACTTCTTGCTAAAAACGAGTGGATGTTGGGTGTCAACCAAGACACCTCTTGGTGCCAAACGTTGCACCCCTTGGTGCCAAACATTGTATCTTTTGGGAATGAATCATTACAACCCTTCATGAAGAGGTGCCGCCAACCTTGGTGTCTTTTGGCTTTGCCAAAGCACCCCTTCACATTCAACGGCTGTGATGAGTTTGATCAGGTGTCGAGTGAGATTACAACTCGTTTCTACCTCCTCTTGACTCACTTAACTCATGATATTTTTATTCTAAACCAACTCATCCAACTTATCATCTTTAATGCACCAAGTTTGAGTCAACTCATTTCTTAAATCTAACTCATTTCAAATCACCCTAACTCAAGCTGAATTAGCTCAAACTTGAGTTCAATTGAGGGCCCATACAGTCATCCGTGGTCAAACTGGTCAACCCGACCCATTGGGTCTCCTTTTAGCTCCTTGACCCGTTTTGGACTCCATGACCTGATTATGGTATTTTGGTCATTTGTAAGTGGTTTTCTCATATGGATCAAGCCTACCCATTTCTTCTCTACTTGATTTCCAATCAAATAGGCTTAACCCTATTTAATTTAAGCTTACACAATGGTCAAATCATCCATTTTGACCCATTGGGTCCAATTGGGCCCTTTGACCCATTTAACCATTTCCAACCCAATTGATGTACATAACCCATCCAAATCAACTTGATATATATATATATAATGTGCTCATATGACCTTATTTTGAGCAATGGGCCCCAACATTTCTTATTTTGACATCACAAAATAATTAATTTAATAACTCAGGGGCATTTTCGTAATTTTCCATTTTATTGAAAAATTGGGGTGTTACAATATAACCCTCTTTTTAAAATTTTCGTCCCGAAAATCGAGCGAAGTAGGGTTCTCAAATAATTACATAAATAGTTCGGGGTGAGCTGTTCTCATCTCCGATTCAAGTTCCCATGTGGCCTCTTCATCACCATGTTGGTCCCATACCACTTTTACGAACTGAATCGCTCTGTTTCGCAACACCCTTTGTTCGGTCTCCACAATCCTGACCGGCTTCTCGACGTACGTCACGTCACTTTGTACTTCAATATCTTGAACATTTAAAACATGGGACGGATCCGGATTATATTTCCTTAGCATTGACACATGAAACACATCATGTAGAGATGCTAATTGTGATGGGAGTGCTAACTGGTAAGCAACATCCCCCATCCTTCTTATGATGGAAAACGGTCCCACAAATCTTGGTGACAGTTTTCCTTTCTTGCCAAACCTCATATGTCCCTTCTGTGGTGAGACTTTTAGAAACACCATGTCTCCCACTTCAAATTCCAGAAACCGTCTCCTTTTATCAGCATAGCTCTTCTGCCGACTCTGTGCAGTCAGTAGATGTTGACGTATCAACTTAATTTGTGCAGTAGTCTCTGCGACTAGTTCCAGTCCGATCAATGCAGGCTCTCCTGCCTCTGTCCAACATATCGGTGACATACACGGTCTACCATATAATGCCTCGTATGGAGCCTCTGAAGGCTTGCCTGATAGCTGTTATTATACGAGAACTCCACCAGTGGTAAGTGGTCCTCCCATCCACCCTTGAAATCTAACATGCATGCTCTCAACATGTCTTCCAAGGTCTGTATTGTCCTTTCAGACTGTCCATCAGTCTGTGGATGGAAAGCGGTGCTAGTCAATAAGTTTGTCCCCATGGCTGACTGCATGCTTTGCCATACTCTGCCGGTAAAACGGCCATCTCTGTCTGATACTATCGTTCGGGGAATTCCATGTAGTCGAATGATCTCTTTAATGTACCGCCGACCCAACGTCTCAGATGAATCTGCCATCTTAATGGGAATGAAATGTGGGGACTTAGTCAGCCGGTCGACTACGACCCATATGGAGTCATTGCCCTTTGAAGACCTCGGCAACCCCGATACAAAGTCCATGGAAATGTGTTCCCATTTCCATTCTGGCACTACTAAGGGTTTGAGTAACCCTTGTGGCTTTTGGTGTTCAGTCTTAACTTGCTGACATGTGAGACAATGTGCCACGAATTCTGCCACATCCCTTTTCAGTCCATGCTACCAATAATGTCTCTCTAAATCATGGTACATTTTGGTGCTTCTCGGATGAATAGAGAGCTTGGACTGATGTGCCTCAATCAGTAGCTCTTTCCTGCAACTCTTTGGCACATATGTTCTTCCCCGGAATAAAAGACCTTACCCGGGTCGTAATTCCCATTCCGGTATGTCCACACCAGTGGACATCTTGGCCCATATGTCCTTCACTTCCGGATCTGCTCTTTGTTCTTGTTCAATCCTGGTGACTATATTGGACCGTATGATTAAATTGTGCAAAACTCCACGGTTTGTAATGTATAGATTGAACTCTCGAATGGTATTCAACATCTCCCACTCGGTTCTGATCAGACATGCCACGAATGCATGTGATATGCGGCTAAGAGCATCAGCCACCTTGTTCGCCTTGCCTGGATGGTATCGAAGCTCGAACTCATAATCCGCCAGATACTCCATCCATCTACGCTGCCTTAGATTGAGCTCCTTCTGATCAAATAAATATTTCAAACTCTTATGATCAGAATACACTTCAAACTTCTCGCCATAAAGGTAATGTCTCCAACTTTTGATAGCGAAGACCACTGCGGCTAGTTCAAGATCATGCGTAGGATAAAGGCGTTCATGTATTTTTAGTTGTCTTGAACCATAAGCCACCACACGATGATCTTGACTGAGGACACACCCCAGTCCTTCTCCCGAAGCATCGCATTCCACTTCATAACCCTTGCCTTTTTTCCGGCAAAATCAAAATAGGAGCGGTTGTAAGTCTGTTTTTTAGCTCTTCAAACCTTTGGTTGCACAGATCTGACCACTCATACTTGACTCCTTTCTGAGTGAGTCGAGTCAATGGAGACGCTATTTTGGAAAAATCCATAATAAATTTCCGATAATAACCCGCCAATCCTAAGAAACTGCGGATCTCGGTTACGTTCTTTGGCGCTTTCCAGTCTTTCACTGCTGTCACCTTAGCCGGATCCACGGCTATTCCTTCCTCGGATATAACATGTCCTAAGAAATTCACTTGAGATAGCCATAATTCACACTTACTGGCCTTGGCATACAGTTTATTCTGCCTCAATGTATTCAAATTATCCGTAGATCTCTGCATGTTCCTCCTGACTCTTAGAATAGATCAGGATATCATCAATGAATACGATTACAAACTGGTCCAGATAGGGATGGAAGATTCTGTTCATTAAATCCATGAACACAGCCGGCGCATTTGTGAGTCCAAATGGCATGACTACGAACTCAAACAGTCCATATTGTGTCCGAAAAGCTGTCTTTTCTATATCTTCCTCTCTAACTCGGATTTGATGATAACCAGACATCAAGTCGATCTTTGAAAAATGACTAGAACCCCTCAATTGATCAAATAAATCGTCGATCCTGGGTAGAGGGTACTTGTTCCGGACTGTTAGCTGATTCAGCTTCCTGTAGTCCACGCACATCCGTAGTGAACCATCCTTCTTCTTCACGAACAACACTGGTGCTCCCCATGATGACGTACTGTTCCGGATGCAACCCAGCCTAAGCAGTTCATCAATCTGCTTCTTTAGCTCCGACATCTCTGATGGTGCCATCTGATAGTGTGGTAACGACACTGGTGATGTGCCAGGGTATAACTTGATCTCGAAATTAATCTCCCTCCTAGGCTATAAACCAGGGAGTTCCTTTGGAAATACATCAGCAAATTCTTACACAATTGCCGGAAGTTCAGTAACTGGAGCTTTGTTTATGGTGATATTATTCAATACCACGTGATTTAACCTTACCTGCAATCCACTTTGTTTATCTGAACGGACTACATATTGCTTGCCCTCGGGTGACTTAAATGTCACTCTTCGACGATAACAGTCGATGTTGGCATGAAACTTAACCAACCAATCTATACCGAATATAATATGATATTCTGACATGTCCAGCACTAGATAATTGAACTCAAATCTGAGTCCAACTAATTCAGTGTTAACCTCCGTACATATAAGTCCCAATGCCGAATCTCCAACAGGGGATGCAATAGTGAGTGTTGTGGCTAATCTTTGAACTAATGTACCAGTAGCAGTAATAAACGATGCAGCTATAAAGGAGTGTGATGCTCCAGAATCAAATAGTGCATATGCATATGAGCTACTCACTACCGCCATACCTTGTATCACAGCATGCTCGTCTTCTTCCTGAGAAGTTAGAGTAAATAATCGTCCAGAACCAGCAGGGTCAGACCTTCGACCTCCCCGACTTTGCATTCTGCCTCCTCTGGAGTTTCCCGGTCTAGCTGGCCAACGAAATGATCCTCTGGAGTATGACAGCCTGTTGAGCTTTGGGCAGTCTTTCTTGTAGTGACCTGGTTGATCACAGTGAAAACAGGTGTTCATTCCTCGAGAAGCTTGTGTGACTGCAACAGATTGAGTGGGCTGGTTGGGGCGAAAGCCACCACTTGATCCAACAGACGGCAAAGGTCTGCTAAATTTCGTTCTGAACCTCTTGTTGGGTTGGTACGCACCCCTCCCACTCGGAGCTCGGCGGTTGTCCACTTTTGCAAATTCCGCCATTTCTTGTTCCACAATGGTTGCCCTGCTGACCACTTCTGCCAGTGTGGCTGCTTTGAACACGGTTACCCTGGCCCTTATGTTTGACCGTAACCCACGCTCGAACTTGCGAGCCTTTCGATATTCCGTGTCCACTATATAGTATGCATAGATTGACAGGCTGAGGAATTCTTGGTGATACTCAGCCACCGTCATTGAACCTTGCACTTACGTCATAAAGGCCTGAATTTGACGTTCTCTTTCTTCCTCTGGAAAGTAGCGCTCTAGGAATGTCGCTGAGAATTGCTCCCAGGTCATAGCAACTCTTTCTCTTCTTGGCACAAGTGCCTGCTGTTTCTCCACCACCTTCCACCATTTGGCAGCGACATCTACCAGCTGTGACGTGGTCAATAATATTTTATGAGCATGACTCTTGATGTTCAAAAGAGTCAATATGTGGGAAATCTTCTCCAACCAGTTCTCGGCTCCAACTGGCCCTTCTCTGCCCTTCAAGTAAGGTGGGCGTTGCTGCTGAAAATCTCTGACCATGTTACGGTCATTATTTTCGCTCGTACTTCCCCCTCCGTTCAAATGTTGTTGGAGGACGGATGTAACCACAGCTTGCACCAAGCTGTACAGTTCAGGAGGCACAAAGGGTACAGTCATGTTACTGTTCTCCTTCTCCTCTCGTCGATAAGACGAGTCATATTCCTCCTCGTCGTCCTGTTGATATGTAGGGTCACTCCCTTCTTCCTCCCGCCGAGAATGTTGTGACTCTTCCTCATCGAGCAAACGTTCATGAACTGATCTCTCTTCGTCATGAACGGAACGCTCATCATCATGTACCGATGGCACCTTCTCTTGTACCACCTTCCGGCGTTGGGGTACCACCTTCCCTTGTGGTGTGACTATGAGCACCTCATCTTTCTTCCTATCGTCCTGACGGGTCCTTCTCTTCGATGCCCCCTCACCTAATCCGATTTGTAAAACTTTTTTCTTTACCCTTCGGATCTTTTACCACCTTTCTCTGTGGCGCCATTTAGTCCTAATTCATGGGAAACATCATAGACTTAGTTTCCATTAACAATATGCATCACATGCCACGAATCCTCATAAAAACATGAAATCACATATTTATATAAATTCAAACTTCATTTTTGTACAAAGGTGGGTAGGGTGAAACAAACCCTATGTATAACAAAAAATATACCCCCTTACAAAAATAACCCTCTTTTTAATACCCTTTATATTAATTCCTATCCTAGTCTTCCGTAGAAGACTCCGCATCACCAGCGAACTTGAAACGGTTATCAGGACACATCATCGCCGTGTGCCCCAATACTTCACACGTTGTGCAGGGTATTAAACCGGGTCCTCCTATGCTAGGACAATTAGTCCTCGCCTCTCCATGCCCATGCAGTCCACAGACCGGACAGACAACTCCTAATGGATGAGGACAATACAAACTGTTGTGATCGTCCTGATTACACAACTCACAAGTATCGTAGGGATCTACCTCCCCCGCCGATTCCAATATTATAGGAAAGTCTTCCATAGGATCCTCATAAAAGAAAAATCCCAAATCATCCTCTTCCTCCTCAGGAGGTTCCACTAACCAAGGAATATCTTCCATAAGATACTCAGGTAACGGTGCTAGATTCACCTCCTCCATTGGTGCTAAGTTCAACTCTTCCAATCGTGCTAGATTCCATTCCTCTTCCTGAAGGTTCACATTAGCCTCCATGTTGGTGTTGTTAGAAGCAGACACCAAGTTTATGGGATTGCTAGGAGTTCCACTGTAACACTCTGAGTACTCCACATTACTCGACATATCTGTATCATATCAATAAAACATAAGAATATTCAACAACAATTCTAAACAAACCACTCTTGGTTTTCAGGGGAATCTGATCATATATTATATCATGTACTTTGTTTGGGGAAGATTACCAAATCATCACTCTTTGTGTTCTTTTGTTTCAGGGGAAATCTCTAATTTCCTATTGTTTGTTTCTCAGTGTGGGGATTCCAGGGGAGTTCATCCTACCTTGCTACGTTTGATTTGTACAATTATGATGACTGTACTTTACTTTGCTATCTTTCATTGTCGTTCTCAGATTGATTGTTCAGTCCGAGTCACTCGAAGTAAATTAATCCGGCCCCCAGGCAGCGGACTCCGAAGAGTAGGTCAGTTGGGATTCTTATCCGTCAGTGAGACATGAAACCGTCTTAATCTTACTTCGATGATTCAACTTCCCGTTTCGCTCTGATACCAACTGTAACGCCCCGCCCTTTCCGAGAATTTCAGAGTCTAATTTTTTTTTTTTTAAAGTAATAATAGAACATCGGAAGAGAGCAGGCGGCGTCACGACGCGAGTTAAGTTCAGACTACCCAAGTCTGAACCTTAACTGGCCACCCATGTGTACATGGACTAGACCATGATAATGAACACACATGGAACTAACATCAACATGCGAAATAATAAGACTAGATAGCAAGTAACAGTCTTAAAATTTATTTATCATAGATCAACCATTCAAATGTTATCAACCTAATCAAACCATAGCAAGTAGCGAATTATTACATGTCCCACAAAATATTCAAAAGGCAGTAATATAAGTAGTTTAGCCCTTCATTCAAGCACTTAGGCTTGGCTCCCCTCCCGGTCAACGACCTTTCCTTTCCCTTTGCTTGTACCTGCAATCTCCTCTGAGGATAGAATTAGGGCGTTAGATCAACGCGCCCAGTAGGTTCCCGAAACAAGGCTACAACATGTTCGCATATAAAACATGCATATACATAGCATAATATATGATCATCAAAACAGGTAAAACAATGCTATGATGTATGCACATGCAATGAGCCTCCCCCATCATGTACATCCATAGCCATCACTTGTCGTGCCATGCACCGACAAGATAAATCACAATACAACTTCCATCTCTTCATCACTGACTGATTCATATCATGTATTAGTCCTCCTGGTGGGACTCTCTTCGCCTAAGGAGACCATTGTGACTATGATCATCATGTTACTCTTCCTGGCGGAACTCTCATCGCCTAAGGAGGACGTAACCCATAATTGTAACACTGTAGAACCTCATTCATCATCCCATGACCATGCATGAGATGCCAATGCCTGTATGCCATTTGTTAATGCATAATATATCATTTGAAACACATATATTAAAACAAGAGTATCATAAGAAAAACTAGGTAAAAACCGTGGTTACAAGTAGGTAGGAAACCTACTGAAGGATCACTTCAGTGTCTGTTCTTTCTTGGGCTTTATCCGGTCACCGCTCGCAGTCGTACACCGTCACAGATATCCGTCACCTTATTCACATAAATCATGGACCAACTTTTAATCCCTTACTTTATTTGATTCCCATTTTTGAGTCTAAGTCCACAAATACCAACTCATGGTTGTGACGTTTATTTACAAACATGCCATTGCTACCCATGCCTTGATTAAACTTTACAACTTACCCACAACCTTAACATGGTTCAGCCATGTTTTGGCCGACCAAATCAGCAAACATAATTCCATTTTTAATCACACCCACATCCATAAAATGGCCCATGAAAACAGTCCATGGGGTTCGGCCATACTCATGGCCGAACCCTTATGGTTCCTTTGCTCAATAATGTCCTTTAAATACTAACTGGTTTTACCCCCTTAGCCATGTTAAACCCACGGTTTAGCCAACCCATGGCCAAAACAGTCCATAAAAAGATATATGGTTTACATGAAAACCAACATTCCTTTGCATGGGGTTCGGCCCTCCATGGTGGCCGAACCCAATGGCTATGTTTACTGTTTTTAAACCTTAGATAATCATGTAATAACAGTATATTAAAATCATATTTTTACTTTCAAAGACACCATCCAAAAATCAACATCATATCATGGGATTCGGCCATCCAAGATGGCCGATCCCCATGGTCCATCTTTTCCAATTTTAATCTACTGATTTAGACCACATAACTTCAGTCTTTTCTGATATCCAAACCCATGTTTTAACTCTCTTTAAACATGCATTTTAAATCTATTACAACCATCTAACATCAGTCCTAACTTATATGGTTTTAACTTCTAAAAACCATAAAAACTAACCGCTTGTTTCCATGGGGTTCGGCCATGCTAAGTGGCCGAACCCAATGGTCCATTTCCATCTTTTAATCCACTGATTTTAGACCATATAACTTTCAGTCCCTATGTCATTCAGATCCATGGTTTTTAACCATTCTAAAACATGTATTTAAATCTTAATTCAAAACCCAAAACAGTCCACAAAATCCATGATTTTCATGTTTCAAAACATGAAAACCAAGACATCTCTTTACATGGGGTTCGGCCCTCTATGGTGGCCGAACCCAATGGTCATCTTAATCATTTCTAAACCTCCATTTAATCAAGGTTAATCATTGGTGTAATCGGCCATGATCATGGCCCAATCCACACCCTACTTGTTCCATGTTTTTCAACAAAACTCAATGAAAAACTTACCAATTTTCCCAAGCCTTTCTTCTTGACTTTTGATCCTTGTTTCCTATCTTTTATTTCTTCTTTTCTTCCTCAATTCCTTGCTGGTTGTATGCTTGAATATTTGGTACCAAACGCCTCTGTTGTTCCAGCCAAGAACACCGATTGGAGAGAGGGAGAAAGAGATGGGAACACTTGGGTTTCCTTTGACAAAAACGGCCAAGAAAGGCAACCTTTGCCTTTTGTAGTTTCAGCCCCCAACTCCCATTTATTTCCTTCTTTACTTCTTGCTAAAAACGAGTGGATGTTGGGTGTCAACCAAGACACCTCTTGGTGCCAAACGTTGCACCCCTTGGTGCCAAACATTGTATCTTTTGGGAATGAATCATTGCAACCCTTCATGAAGAGGTGCCGCCAACCTTGGTGTCTTTTGGCTTTGCCAAAGCACCCCTTCACATTCAACGGCTGTGATGAGTTTGATCAGGTGTCGAGTGAGATTACAACTCATTTCTACCTCCTCTTGACTCACTTAACTCATGATATTTTTATTCTAAACCAACTCATCCAACTTATCATCTTTAATGCACCAAGTTTGAGTCAACTCATTTCTTAAATCTAACTCATTTCAAATCACCCTAACTCAAGCTGAATTAACTCAAACTTGAGTTCAATTGAGGGCCATACGGTCATCCTGGTCAAACTGGTCAACCCGACCCATTGGGTCTCCTTTTAGCTCCTTGACCCGTTTTGGACTCCATGACCCGATTATGGTATTTTGGTCATTTGTAAGTGGTTTTCTCATATGGATCAAGCCTACCCATTTCTTCTCTACTTGATTTACAATCAAATAGGCTTAACCGTATTTAATTTAAGCTTACACAATGGTCAAATCATCCATTTTGACCCATTGGGTCCAATTGGGCCCTTTGACCCATTTAGCCATTTCCAACCCAATTGATGTACATAACCCATCCAAATCAACTTGATATATATATATATATATATATATATATATAATGTGCTCATATGACCTTATTTTGAGCAATGGGCCCCAACATTTCTTATTTTGACATCACAAAATAATTAATTTAATAACTCAGGGGCATTTTCGTAATTTTCCATTTTATAGAAAAATTGGGGTGTTACATAAGTTTTGTTGAAATAATATTAAAAAATCTGTTCATTCCAAGAATATCTCTTTCCAAAAATAGCAGCTTGCAAAAATAGATTTCTTCTCAATTTCTCCATTTTTCTTCCATTTAATCCTTATGTCCTGTATTTTCCAAACATACCTGTAAAACTCCAAAAATCCCATTAATGATATTAAAAAAACTTAAAACAAGTCTAACTTATCCAATATTCAGGGGTAAAATAGTCAATTTTTAGTGTTCATCAGTTCTTTTTGGAGGATGAGTCTCTCGACTCGATCTACGCAGAGGAAGAGGAGGTGTCGGTATTTCAGTAGTTGTAGATGTTAGTGCCCCGGCTTGCTGAGTCCCTTGTTTGTCAAATCCATAACTCGGGTGAAGCGTTGCCTTGATGTTAAAAGCTCAAGAATCAAGAATCAAGTGGTGGTTGAATCAAGTTCAAGTATGGAAGACCAATCAAGATTCAATGCATCACCAAAGTGTATGGAAATCACTCAAGGTAATTTGGCCATAGAAGACTCTAAGTGGATCCCACACCTTAGGATGACCTTGCCTAGGCTTAGATAACACATCTAGATAATTAACATGTCCTAGTGGTTGTTTGAAACTAAAACCAGCACATGAACTTAATATGTAAACTATTGATTTTACTGTCAAAACGACACATCGTGTCAACGATCTATCGCATTGACATAGGACGATCAATCGTGGAATAGCGATGCATCGTCCTGGAAAATGATGGTTCTAGTTGGAAATGGTCTTCCAAACAAATCTGATCTCAGGACGATTGTATCGTGGAGACAATACCTCTCTGGGACAGGGTCGATCCATCAGGCATAACGATCAATCGGTGAGACTTAAACAAGGGTCAGGACTGTCATACATAGTCTAATGTCAGGACGATCAATTGTGCAAACGATTCTTCATCTGGTACAAGGCGGATTAATCGTCCACACGATCAATCACCTAGAGCCTGATTTGAACACACACTGTAAAATACAGTTCAGGCTCATGACGATACATTCGTCAGGCGGTGACCCATCATGAGGTACATATCACGATATATCAGGCGCATGAACCATCACAAGTGACAAGACCGGCACATCGGCTCCACGACCTATTTGCTGGGAAATATTTGAGGTTTATTTTGACAAAGCACTGTTAAAACAGGATAGCCTTAGGCCGATAAAATCGCCAACCCATGATCCATCGCCAATGGATGAATACGATCAATCGTGGGGTGACCGTTTTTGAAACGTTGGATTGCATTTAATACGCAAGGGTCATATTGGTGGAGAATCTTTTTGAACCACCATGATGTATCGTGAGGACCATCAATCGTCGAGGTCAAAACGTTTGAGCTCTCTATTTAAGCTTCGGATTTTGTGGAGGGAGAGAGTGCCTTTCACTTGTGTTGAGAAAATTTGAAGAAAATCTTTGAGACTCCACTCCTCCCTCACATTCTCTCTAAACTTAATTTGTGGAAAATCTTTTAGAAATCCAATCACCTTGTTGATTGAGATTAAGAGAGAAAAAATGAATCTAAATCTATGATTAAAACTATCACATCTACAATCCTAGGATTCCCTCTCTCTATCTTGTGATTGCTCCCTACAATGGTACATCTTCATCATCAACAAGATCAAAGGGAGAGCTCTTCAAGAAACACAACTTTATCAAAGCTTGAAATGCAAGTGTTTCTTTGTGTTTTTATTTTCAAACATCACTTGTGAAGTGGACTAGATCATGGATCAAACCATTATAAAAAATAGAGGGACGAGGACGTAGATTGGGGTTGGTTGAACCTTTCAAATCTAGGATTTTGTAGGTGAAATTTCTACACTATTAGTGAGGGTGTAATTCCCCACTTAGTGAGATTGGGAGAGCACAAGATTGGGGCACAACACAATCCCATCTTGATTAACTTTGTCATTCCAGTTCATTAATTTGTGTTAATCAATAAATTTATTAAAGGATTGAAAAATTGGGAATTGGTCTATTCACCCCCTTCTTGACAATTTGATTCTTACACTCGGGAACTTTTAATTGGTATCAGAGCCTCGTGCTCTTTATTAGGATTTAACCATCCAAGTTGATCCTTGTGCTAGATCACCCTATGGATACTCAAAAATTCATATATTATTTTCTTCTATTTGTGCTCTATCTCGGTATTGTTGAAAGTAAAAATAGAGAAAATTTTGGCATCCTATAATGATGATTGGACTTCCATTTAAAATAAATTTATGGAAACTATTTCCATGGAAGATCCAAACACCACATCTTGTCTAGATACTTGTTATCTGTATATATCCTTGCTTCTTTGAATCCTATGACAGGTACTCTCAATTGCAATCAAGAAAAACGTGACACAACAAAGGAAGATTTAGTGTATACAATGGGAAAATCAAAGACTGCTACAAACTTGGAGAATCTTAGTGGAGGTAAACCTGTAAATATTTTTGTTGCTTCCATAAAATCTAAACCAAATGAATCAAGTAATGAATCGGAGGATGAGAAAAATACCGATGACCTCTTTGAATCGTACAATGCTTTGTACCTTGAGAGCATGGATTTGTCTAAGAAAATTCAAAAACTTAGAAATGAGAATGCCAAACTTTCAAGCTAACTTGAAATTGAAAAATCTGAGAAAAAGAGTCTCTCGACAAAATTGAAAAACTCACATGATGAAATATTAAAGTTGAGAGAAAATGAACAATCTCTTCAAGGAATATTAAACTCATGTGAAAAGAATTTCAACAATCTCTTGGAAATGAGATGCCTTGAAGATAAAATCTTAATTTTGAGCTTAGATTTGGAAAGTTGAAACATCACAAATCTCAATTTCAAGACAAATATACTCAAGGTGAGGAGAAATTAGAGAAACTCCTAAATTCCAAGAAGAAATATAAGGATAAATTTGGACTTGGTTACAATGAGGAACATGAAAACAAACCCAAAAATCCTATCACTTTTGTCAAAAGTAAATCCTCCATTCTCTCAAACAAAATGTGTTATTATTGTGGAAAACTTAGGCATTTTAGATTTGAGTGCCTCCTTAGAAAAAGTCATGTGAGAAAGCATTCCCTAGTCACTCATTCCAAAATTGGAAATCTTAAAAGGTAAAAGAGAAGTCATAACTCAAGCAATGTTGCCTTGAATCAAAAATTAAAAAAAATGTTCTTAAGGAATTGGGGAACCTAAAATTCAAAACTATCAATGGGAAGACATACTACAAATCTGGCCAAAAAGTTCATCAAAAGGCCTTGAGTGCTCCCTTCTCTTATGAATGGGTTCCTAAGTCAAAAAGTCTCATGATTCATACGGCTTTGAATGTTAAAAGGCAATCCAAATGGTATTTGGATAGTGGATGCTCTCGATATATAACTGGTAATAGCTCATATAGGTTGGATTTGGTTGATTACAATGGTGGCTCAGTTGTATTTGTTGATAGCAATATGTCAAACGTTATTGGGAAAGGTAAATAGGATTTGTCATCATCAGTTGTGATTAATGATGTTTTTCATATTGATCGTCTTAAACATAACTTGCTTAGTCCACGAACTATCATCAGTGATGGTGGTAATCATTTTTGTAATCGCTCGTTCAAAAAATTGATGAAATCATATGGAATGATTTACAAAGTAACTACTCCCTATCACTCACAAACAAACGGACAAGTAGAAATATCGAATGGAGAAATTAAACATATTCTCGAGAAAACAGTTAACCCATCTCGGAAATACTAGTCTTTCAGACTCACCGATACACTATGGGCATATCGAACTACGTTCAAGACACCCATAGGAATGTTACCCTATCGCTTAATGTATGGAAAGGATTGTCATCTTCCAGTCGAAATAGAATACAAAGCCTATTGGGCTATCGAGTGTTTCAATTTTGCTCTAGACTCGGCTAGACAACTCAAAAAGCTTCAACTGGATGAGTTGGAAGAAATATGGAATGAAGTTTATGATACAGCCAGAAAGTACAAAGACCGAATGAAATTTTTTCATGACAAACACTGTTAGTGCCCTTAAGTTACACTGCTTGTCAATTTCATGACTCGGAAAGAAGCACTTGCTAGAAGCTTGAAAACTCAAGATGATCAAGAGTGAACATCATGCTCTAACGGATTAAAGCTGATCGTTATAGCAATCACAAAATAGGTATTTGGCCATAGATGACTTTAGGTGGTACCCACAACTCATGAGGATCATTCCTATGCTTAGTTGAACAAATGGTAAAATCATAAAAAAACTAGAGAGGAAGCTTGACAGTGAATTGCAAGCGAACTTGAAAACATGAATTAAGTTCACTGTCAGCTCGACCAGTCGTTCTCACCGACCCTTCAGTGGAGACAGGATCGACCCATCGTGGTCATAGACTGATCATCCAGATTGACAGAGGTTCTGGATCATAGAAATGTCATTCTAATTAAGCCTCTGATTAAGAGTCTCGTGTGTATCGACCCCTCGGTGATGAACTTAATGAACCCTAGTGTCAACGACTCGTCGATGAAAAACTTGTGAGTTCTGGTCTTTGAACTCAAGTGGGCTCTAGATAAAATAGACATCTCGGTATTTTAAGATCGATCGAGAGTACTAGGACCGACCCCTCAGTAAAGGGCGACAGGTCATTCTGGGAGGGACAAGTTTCGGGACATGAAACTCTATCTGCATTGTGTTGCCTTAGATCGAGACCCTCGTATGGACCGAACTCTAGGTGCATGACTGTTGACCCATCGGCGACACTGACCTGTCGACCGGGAGTGTATTTAATGAGTAACGGTCAAGTGATTGAATGGTAATATTCTTATTCACTGACCCCTCAATGCACCCGACCTGTCAGTACATGACAGATTCTGCAACTGCTTGCCTTTTCTATAAATATCAATCTTTGCGCAACTAGTTGACATACTGTGGCAAATCCGTTGGACCCTCATCATTAACAGTGAGCTTACACAAGGGTCAACAAAAGGATCACTCTCTCTCATGTGCCTACACTTGGGAAATTTAATACAACCAATCATATGGATTGATTTTGTGAGAGAGAGAGAGAGAGAGAGAGGGGAAAGGAAAATCAACTAGGATAGATTGGTAGAACCAATTTCCTAGTCACCCTGAGATTGTGATTGCTCAAAGACGGCTACAAGGCGGAGCGTCAGGATTAACTTGGGCATACATTGGGTGGATCTTGGAGAAGCACACATCAACGAGAAAGATCTACAAAGGCAAGTGCTTCTTGTTTTTAATTTTATTTAAAACTTTTATCCTATTAAAGTGGATTAAGGAGGCTTGGCTCTGGAACCACTATAAAAAATCTAGAATGTCGTCTCTAGCACATGTGGTGAGTGGAATTCCCAGCCAAATGAATAGGTGGAATTCCTATTCTACATAGGATGGGTGAAATTCCAAGCCAAATGAGTAAGGTGGAATTCCTACTCTAAATGTGAGGGTGCAAGTCCCCACTTAGTGGATTTGAGGTAGCTCAAGGTTGAGTTGTCCTAACAGTAGATGTAGGTTGGCTAACTGAACCACTATAAATTTGGTTTTATGGTGTTTGATCATTGTGTGTTTGTGTTTTAGTATTTAAGCACTCTTCTCAACACACATCACTGTGCATTTGATTATGTTTATTTATACATTGCGCACAAGCATTGATAATCAAACAATCTGCAAAGGGTTCTAAAATTTATCACACTAAATAAATCTTTTGATTAATATTGTTATTCCGCTACACTTAAACTTTAAACAATCAAGAAATTTGTGAACACAATGGAAACTGGGATTGACCTATTCAACCCCCCCTCCTTTCCCCTTTTCTCTCTCTCTTTTCTAGGGTTAATCGTATTCTACCACCAAGGGGTATTTCAAACACATTCCCCGAAAAGTGTTTACCGTTGGTCAAAAGGTTCTATTGTACAATTCTCGATTTCACCTTTTTCCTGGGAAATTGAAATCAAAATGGATTGGTCTATACATTTGTCATTTTGTGTATCCACATGGAGATCAGACTTCTTAGGAATAGTCATGTTTTCAAAGTCAATGGTCATTGATTACAATCATTCCTAGAGGTTCACAATCCAGAAGGAAAAGAAGAAGTCTTGTTCATTGATTCAATCTACCAAGACTGATTTGCACATCTAATTTCCTGCATTTACCTATCCATTCACCCAAACCCATTCACCTTTACCCACTCATCTTCCTTTGTCGAGACCCACCAACCCATCATCTATGTCTGAGTTGGTCTGAGTCATTAGTGTCTAGTTTTTTATTTTGTTGAGTCTAGTTGTAGTTTTTCATTGAGTCAGTCTAGCCTAGGAGTCAGTCATTCATCATATCCCAGGGTACATCTAAATCCTGATTGTTCGTTTTCTAAGATATTTCTTCACTTACACCTGGCCAGTGTAGATTAGGGAACATTAAAGATAATGTTCAATTCGAGTTTGGGGGTATTAAGGTCATTATATGTCATTTTCATAAAAAAAAAAAAAATTAGGAGAGAGTAAGTTCAAAACTGAGACCCCTTTAAAAAAAATTCTTTTAGCATCCATCTTTGTCTTTGTGATCAGCAAACGTTAAAGAACATAGAAGTCATATACGTAGACGGTCGAGTTTTCATTTTCACAATGTGTCTATCAAGAACACAAGTTCCCCCAGACTTGTGTAAGAAAATCATTTCCTTAGCTATGAGGTGAGGAAGCTGGAAATCCAAGAGGAACAACGCAAACCTCTCTGTTGTCAAAGCACTTTGCCTGCAAAGAGGAAAGCTAGCTATGTAACGCCCCGACCCGGAAGTGGGCCTGGAATGTTACTGTTTTTTTTATTTTTTTATTTTTTGTAAACTAATCTCAAAGGCTTCTAATTGGGCTGGATCAAAAGTTAGGCCCAGAATAAAAGCCACACATGTTCTCAACATGTGGACTCAAACGTACCATAAACCTATCCACATGCAAACACATATCATATAATCATATATTTCCACAAACGAAATATTTCTTATTCAAATCAGAGTAACTTTGGTCATAAAGTGGTTTATACATTTTTCAACATAATAAGTACCACATGCTGTACTTTACAAAACATATGGTTCCAATGAACCAAAGATCAACAAGAAAGAAATTCTTGTCTGTGGGAATCCCAAAAAGCTGCAACACCTTAACCATCCTAAGCTTGATACGGAGGTTCCTCCTCCTTAGGTACATCTCCTGAAATGTGAGTTGTGTGAGCTAACTAGCCCAGTGAAAGAACATAACAATGCAGTTTATTGAACATCAGGTTAACCAAAAATCAATATGATCAACATAATAATTTCATCTTGTCCAAAATTGCAATCATCATTCCATAACTGCTGACATCCACCGTAATACCTAGACACTACACTGAGACTATAAGTATTAAGTCCCGACACGGTCAAAATACAATTCTTGCAAGTACATCTCCGACACTTGGGCCGGGTACTAACACACCCGAGGACGATAATAGTTAAGTTGTTTAAGGGTACGTGGAAACAACTTTATCATCATAACTCATAAGTATCATAACCACAATATATGATAAACATTATAGATAACAACAAGCACTCTTTACAATAGTGCATCAAATCTAGGCATATGAGTGGGTTCATCAAATCTGTTCCTTGAAACCACTCATTGCACTAGATCCTCTTAACCTGATTTACTCCTACTGCAATGTTAAGTCTCCTCACCGAAAATGTGTGGTATCGAAGTATCTGTCAAACATGCAAACAGATAAACAATCAATAATCAGTCAATATACATAGCATACAAAGCAATACATACTCATAGTATTTCAAATCTTTCTATCCTATTTTCCAGAAATCTCTAGGGAAAATGGAACTGAGTCTCCTATTTGGTTACTAACCATTTTAAGTTACAATAATCAGCAATATATAATAGGGTGATCAGGCCACTTCTCATATTGTCTTCTGGAAAGGACCATGAAGACGTATTGAGTTAGACCCAGAGGTATAAGATGCTCACGCCACTTCTCTTATAGCAAGTTAGGCCTAGAGGTCACTCAATGCCCGAACTCTTCTTTTCTATCGAGCGGCGAAGGAAATCTCTCAGCTACAGATACTATCGGGTTGAGTCAGCCACAGATAGAGAGTACTGACCTCGAAGTGAATACGTAAAATATACACACACTATAATACCAATGAAAAGGGGTTAGTATCACTTTTAATTATAAAAAGAGGTATAAACATCACATTAAAACCTAGGATCTAAAACATGCAATCCTAATTTAGATCAAAATTCACAAACCAAAACTGGGTTCCTCGAAACATGTCTCGGAACTAGGTATGTGGCTTCGGACCTTCCCAGCCACTGTCTAAATCTGGGTTCACAGAGCCTTCGGAACAAGGGTTCTGTCCTTCGGAACTTTCGAGGCTCATGTCTTAGAACTTCCGACGGTGCTTCCGAATAGAAAAAATCAGCAAGGACAGAGAAATCAGTGAGTCTGTACGTCTCGGAACCTGCCGAGGAAAGCTCGGAACTTCCAAACAATTCGGCTCTTCCGAACAGTTTCGGAACATCCCGTCAACAAAGGCAGAGAGATCATTGGCCTCTGGACACTTCGTAACCCCGGACTGAAGTCCGAAACTTCCGAAGCCAACTCTTGGACATTTCGAGAGTCGTCTTCTTCCTTTATCTGCAGCAACAGACAGTAATGGGCAGCGGCTATGTGAAATACAAATCTAAAAACAGTGGATTTTCTGGGTTCGTTTTTCACATCTAACAAGTCAGATGACGCCTCAGTGAGTCCTCTTGACAAAGGGAATAAATTGAACCTCTTATACTTATTTAAAACATCCGATTTTAACAAGAAATTGAGAGAAACACATGAAAAATCCAAGTTTTCCTTAAAATTTCAAATCCATTTTTAATACTCAAAACTTAACCAATTTTACTTCTGTTTAATTCTAAATTGGCTAGAATTTGAAAAGGAACACAGGGGTTACCTTCGTTTTTGTTCCTGGGTAGAAAATCAGAGACTTAAAAAATCTTCCTCCTCAAGCTACTGTAAAAAAATTGAAAAGAATAGAGAGGGAGGTTGATTGTTTCTTAACTGAGGTGAATCCAGCTTGGAAAAGAGGTAGAAATTTATAGACTCTTCACCATGGCCAGGTGAAAGACACCTCACCGGCAACCCACAGGCGATTGCATGGGTCGACACGACCACGTAGAGATGGCAACAATAAAAACATTTTGCAAATAAGTCTTTTAGGGGATTTTGCAAATAAGACCATTTTGTCTAAATTAGATTTTAACTAACTATAGGATCTATTTAATTTAATTTAATTAATCCAACTTAACAAAAATGTTAGGTTTTATAAACTCTACCTATCATAAAATTTTGGAGATTTAAATTTCACCAAAAACTATAGATTTAAACAAAATCCATATTTTGACTTTATTTACTTAATTTAACTTGTATTTATTAAAAGGGTTTAAAACCTTTATTTTCAAGATTTGAAGAAATAAAACAGTGAGTTATGAAATCGAAAATCACATATTTTTCTCACAATTTTCTCATTTCTAAATTTGTTTAAAAAAATATTTATTTCTTCACTTTCGAGATATTTTCAGGTAGTTTTAAATAACATTTTCTGAAAATAATATAATACTGTATTTATAATTTAAAATCCTTGATTAAGGAAATCAATACTATTCAACAATAATCAAATAACTACATAAATAGTAAAAAAAAATAACATCGATAAATGGTAAATTACCATTTTGCCCTTCCAACTAGACGAGTTGGATCATCGAGCTTTCAAGCTCTGAATGGGCAAACTTGGGCTTTTCGTAAAGTCCTAACCGTAATATTCAAGATTAACCGGTTAAAGTATGATTTATCATACTAATTACGCCTAATTCAGGTCAGGGTATTACAAGCAAGGTGTGTCAAATGTTGACGATGGAATTGTAATGGAATAAGATCAGAATATGGAGTACGCTGTGAGACAACAGTAAGTAGACTTGTAGGAAATAGACAGATCTATGTAGATCTATGCAAGGCCAGAGTAAGTCTTGAAAAATTGAGACACGTTGAACTACGGAGAACTGTTGATTTCCAACTAAGCACTTACAAACGTCTTGACAATCTAATGTTAAACAAGCCATAATCTTGCTTAAAAAAAATAGGCAAAATCGTTTTAGAGAAGAGTAAGTGAGGACTGAGACTTTTGGAGCTTAAACACTGTCAATTTTAGTTTGAAAAAGATTACCTGCGTCTTGACGATCTGACGTAAAAAAAGTCACATTTTTAGCATTAATACTTAGATAGAGATCTTTATATCATACTTTTTCGGAAAGATTTTTATAGGATTTGTACTTGGAAACTCTTGTACACGGCTATATTAATTTAGCCTGAAAAATAAAAATATTCACGAGTCAAGTGATCACTAGACGAATACCAGTAGAGACTTAACCCAGTGAGTTTTAGAACCATTCTTTTCTTCTGAGGGTTATAAGTCAATTCCATTTTCTTTGGTAGCGCAGTTGAGTCGTTATTGATCTCATTATTTTTTATCTTGGTCATATTACTGAGAACGCCATCAAAATTGAGTTAGTATACCTGAAGGAAACCACCTGTTTAAACTTAGGATATGATCTAGGCCATTTTTGGATCGTTCGAGCCTAAAGCCCACCTATACTTGGTCATCTTATCTTGATAGTTTTCCATTTGAGCCTTTAAAGAAGTATGTTTTCTTAACTAGCCATGTCTATCATACCCAACTCCAGTTACAGGAGTATGAGCCAATTGAAAAATATCCATGACATATTCTTTAAAAAGGTCAGAGATGACAATTTGGGATGGTACACTAAAAATAAGGGCACAAGAAAAGAAAACAAAAAGAAGAAAATAGCATCTAAAAGAAGGGAACATCCAGATACCAAAGAAGGATGTGAAAAATAATAGAAGAATGAAGAAAAAAAATACTTTGAAAACTGCTGAAAAGAAAAGTAGAGGAAAAACATCCCATTTCAAAATCGTAAAGACCTCTAACCATTTATGTGCAAAGCATCACTTTTAGAGCCTTATATCCTTCTTTGATTTGACCCGAACCCAAGCCACATTCCCTCCTAATAAGAAGTTCTATTGATCTTAGGTCTAAATAGGGTGTTTCATGTGGAGAATGAAGGAAGAAAAATAATGATGTTTGACTCAACGTTCTTAGGAAAGTGACATCCATTCATGAGATCATTTATTTTCTTTGAAATTAGCCATCTTTGATAATACATATATGAGATATTTTATTTTGAATGCATAACTTCTGCTCACATATACCTTGCGAGAAAATAAAACCAAACCTCTGAGTGATAATTTTTTTGAGAGATATATCCGTTGAGGTTTGAAGTTAAAGCGCATT
Organism: Chimonanthus praecox; assembly: GCA_022113865.1. Taxonomy (NCBI): domain Eukaryota; kingdom Viridiplantae; phylum Streptophyta; class Magnoliopsida; order Laurales; family Calycanthaceae; genus Chimonanthus; species Chimonanthus praecox. The sequence continues at coordinate 38,831,612 of CM039094.1, forward strand.
TTCCAACGGTGTGAACAAAACTTGGGTTTATTTAGAAAATGAAGTCTATCTTAATATTGGCTAAGCACACACATACTCCGAGTATAAGCCTTGTAAAATGAAATTTAGAGTTGTATGATGTTTAGACCCCTTGTCTGTGTATTCTTATTAAAGATGTTGATATTTGTGGGTATTATCACTAAAACCCTCACGAGACTATAACTCGTCCACTAGTAGTGAGCTAGGGGTTTAAAGGCTTGTTGTATATGCTAAATGCAATCGAGAGTACCAACGAAAGTGGTGTAGTTTTAGGATTAGTTTAGGTTAGTCTAGGATTTGTGTGTTTTCATTTGTTTTTAATCTTTTTAGGTAGTTTTGCTCGAGGACTAACAAAATCTGAGTTTAGGGGTATTTGTTTAACACTAAAATCTTACATTTTTACCCCTGATTATTAGACTAGTTAGCTCTCATGTTTGTATATAATAATGCATTTAATGTAGTTTGTCAGTTTTGTAGTAAACAATGGAAAGTTCAGGAAAATCAAGCTAATTCAGCAGATAATTGCAAGTTTATAGCCGTAAATTGAAGACCTCGGATTTTTATAATTATTTCATGCCATTTTTAGGACTTTCATGTAAATTAATTAATCTGGATCCAGTTATGAGAGTCTAAATTAATTAATAATTTTTAGATTTTAAGTGACTGAATAATTATTTAATTCTAGATGATAGAAGTTGCAATCCAAGTGCCAAAGTCTAAATTTCAAGTCATTGGGCCAGAGAATCATTCAAATGGTCCAAGCTAATCTTCAATGGGCCAGGCTACATACAAGCCCATGCGCATTTTTATAGTTAAACCAAGCTAGTGTGCAAGCTCAGTCCAACTAAGGCCCAAGCTTTCAAATCCAATTCCACTGGGCCTAAGTTGAGGTCTAGATCCAAGCCCGAGTCCAAGCAGCTCCATGGTCCATATTTGAATCTAGCTAAGTCCATAAACCATAGCCCATATCTATTTACCCAATGTCAGCTCCTATAACTAAATCCTGACTATCTCTCTTACGCATTCAATATCTGCCCTCCATCTTTCATCTCCACCCTTCATATCTTTCATGCATTATTAGTAAACCCTAGAAGCCTCTATGTTAGTTTAGACCATTCATTCATCCTTTTCATTAGATCTAGGTCATTCATTATGATCAAAAACATTTTAACCTTAGAATAATATTCATCCATGCATCACCTATTAATTCATGCATTCATTTCATACATTGATCACTTTAGCCATTAGATATTAGGTCATATAATCTTATTCATTCATCTCTTAGAGACCCTAGAGCCTCCACATGCATCCATCACATACATAAATTGTATTCAATTTAGGTCATGCCTTTCATTATTCATCTAGGATTAACTCTTGAATCCAAACCCACCACCAACCATCATCCCTTTTCTATATTTATTTTTACCTAAATAAACCTAGAACCATTAGATTTGAACTCCATTTAATCTTAGCCATCCACTCATTAAACCCTAAAGTATAGACAACTTGTGGTACAAGCCAGCCGCCATGCGCATTTTGCAACCCTAATCCCTTTGATTTTTGCATCTTATTTCTCTCCATGTATTTGACCCAAAAACCATCCACATTCATTCATGATAGATCACCACCTCATCATCCACAAAGCCCACAGGATTTTTGCAATCTTTTATCCCCTTCATTCGCATACACCTAGTCTAGTCTCCACATCACCTCATGTTATCTCCACCATTCAATCAACTCAACTTCAAACCTCCACCATTCATTTATCATCACCCTAAACCCTAAAACCAACACTCCAAATTCGTGTGAGCCTATCCCCATCCTAAATCCTCTCTAACTTTGCTTGCACTCCACTCCAAGCCACCACACATAGCCAAATTTGTCTACACCCCGTGTAAACCCTAACCTTTTGCAACCTTTAATCCCATCCATCCAACTCCATTGAGATTTAATCCAAGCCACTTCTTTGTCACTTAAACCAAGATTTAATCTCAGTTGTCCATTCCAACCTTGAGCTTATAAATACCCCACTACCCCAAAGCCAAATTCGAATATGACTTGGAGCTCAAAAGGACCTAAAGCTGGAAGAATACACTAAAGACAGGAGCATACTCGAAAATTGCAAGTGAGATTTATTTTATTTTGCAATTTATTTTTAACAGTCTTTCATGTATTGTATTCCATCTTTTGTACATTGAATTCTTCCATTTAATAAATGAGAAACATCCAATTTTAGATTCTTGAAAAGTCCGATTATTCATGATGTCTTTTATATCTCATTTTAATTCTTAATTTATGTTCTTAATTTGATTAAAGTCTTAGGTTGTGAATGGTGAACCTAGGATCAAACTTTAATTAGATCAAAGAGTGTAGAATTTAATTAAAAGGTATATTGAATTCTATGCGTTGAATTTCAAATCTAGGTTTCTTGTTTATTTAATAATTTTGGGCGATGAGAGAAAAATTCCATAACCACCTTTAAATTATGTCTTCTTTTATTCTATCATTTATTTTTCATGTCAATTTAATTTCGTTATTTACTTTCTTTAGTTGTGTTATGTATCTTATATGTTTGTTGATTATTGTATTTTTAATCTTTCTCTTGTATGTTTATCTATTTTATGATTCATGTTTAATCCATGTATTTTGATGTTTAATTCTTGATTTATGTATTCATTGTATACTTTGTTTAAATAATTCATTTATTCTTTAATTCATTCTCTCATTCATATTTTTTTTTTTTTTGAAACATTGACGACTTAGATTCCATAGAATAATAAAATATGAAAGTATTATCGATTACCTGAGTATAGGAGAATTATACTCAAAAACAAAAAGAAAGGAAACAAATAATAGAAAACAAGGGAAAGATACAAGATACACCCGAAATAACACACACCACATACAAAGTGTGTCCAACCCCCTAGCTACGAAATCAGACCAGAGGAAAAAATTCCAAAGGCGGCGCTTGTAAGTGAACATCAGCTTCTTTCATTCATGTATAAAAATAACTTCTCTCTCAAAAGATTCTTTAATTGGGATTGTGAATATATTATTTTAATCTGTATCTTTGTAATTTTAAAAGAGATGACTACATATCCACTGATTCACCACAGAAAAAATTAAAGGAACATATTTGATTTACATGTTTAATAAAAGATGGTGTTCACTTGTTTTCCAAATGAAAATCTGTCTTTTTATTTCAAATCCAAACTTAATCTATTTTTCTTGAGATTACATCTTTTTTAAAAGCTACATATTTAATTTTAATCATATATTTTGTGATTTCCTTTGGGTTCAATCTTGCACTCATATGTTATACTATCAAATGGTTTGTATCTTGAGAGATTTACAAATTTAAAACATCAACAGTTACCGTTTTTGAAATGTTGGATTGCATTTAATGCTCAACGATCATATTGGTGGAGAATCTTTTTGAACCACCATGATGTATCGCGAGGAAGATCAATCGTCGGGGTCGAAACATTTGAGCTATCTATTTAAGCTCCGGATTTTGTTTAGGAAGTGAGTGTAACACCCCAATTTCTCAATGAAGTAGATAATTACGAAAATGCCCCTGGATTGTTAAATTAATTGTTTTGTGATGTCAAATAAGAAAATGGTGGGGTCCATTGCTCAAATTAAGATCATATGAGCACATTGTAAATGTCAAGTTTGATTGGATGGGTAATGTACATCAATTGGGTCGAAAATGGCTAAATGGGTCAAAGGGCCCAATTGGACCCAATGGGTCATAATGGATGATTTGACCATTATATAAGCTCAAATTAAATGGGGTTAAGCTGAACTGATTGGAAATCAAGTATAGCAAAAATGGGTAGGCTTGATGCACAAGTGAAAACCATTTAAAAGTGGCAAAATCAGCCCATTAATGGGTCATGTTGTCAAAAGGGGTCAAAGGGCTGATTGGGGACCCAATGGGTCGGGTTGACTAGGTTGACCACGGATGACCGTGTGGGCCCTCAATTGAACTCAAGTATGAGTTAGTTCAGCTTGAGTTGGACTGATTTGGAGTAAGTTTGATTTACGAAAAGAGTTGACTCAAACTTGGTGCATTAAATGTGTTGAGTTTGATGAGTGGAGTTAGAATAAAAATACCATGAATCACGTGAGTCAAGAGGATATGGAAAGGTGTCTAAATCTCACCCAACTCTTAATCAAATCAATCCCAGCCGTTGAGAGTGAAGAGGTGCCTTGGCAAAGCCAAGGGACACCAAGGTTGGACGGCTTCATGCATCTCATGAGATGCGTGTTGTGAATGAAAGGGTGCAACGTTTGGGTGAAGGGGTGTCTTGGATGACACCCAATATCCCATCATTTTTGGCAAAATTAAATGAGGGAAAATGAATGGAAGATGGGGCTGAGAGTACAAAAGAGAATGACCACCATGGTTAACCGATTTTTACATTAAAAATCTAAGATTTCCCATCTCTCTCTCCCTCTCTCCAATTCGTTTTTCCTGGCTGGAACAGCAGAGGTGTTTGCACCAGTAGATCAAGCACAAACCAGCAAAGGAAGGAAGGCAAAGAAGGATAGGAAGTAAAGAGCAAAGGCAAGACAAGAAGCGTGAGAAATTTGGTAAGAATTCTTATGGATTTTGGTTTTAAATATGAGTGTTAAGTTATGAATTTAGATGACATAATTTGGTCATGTATGGCCGAATTTGTCATAGGTCTAAACCATGGAAGATGGTGTCAAAGAATGATGGAAATGGACCATAGGGTTCGGCCACTTTGGATGGCCGAACCCCATGAAGATAATTGGTGGATTTTGATGGTTTTTGGAATTTAAAACCATACAAGTTTGGGACTGTTATTATATGTTTTATTAGATTTAAAATGCATGTTTAAGAAGGTTAAAAAATGGATTTTGGATGTTTAATTCGGACCTAAGATGAAGGGTTAAGTGGTTCAAACCAAAGGTCATAGTGTTCGGCCAATGAACATGGCCGAACCCCATGAAATTGGGTTGGTTATTGGATGATTTTTAAATGGTAAACTCGGTAATATGTTACTGTTTTATTACATGATTATTGAAACATAAAAATATGTTTATAAGGATCAAGTCATGGACATAGGGTTCGGCCACCTTGGAGGGCCGAACCCCATGAAAGAATTTGATGAAATGTATGGTTTTGGAGAGTTGGAAATCATGTGAAATTATGGGGTTTTTATATGATTTAAATGAAGGTATAAGTTACTGTTTTTGGTCGGCCAATACATGGCTGAACCATGTTAAGGTTGAGGTTAAGATATTGATTTAAATCAAGGTTAGTTGATTACATAATTAAATCAAGAGAACCATTGGGTTCGGCCATGTGTATGGCCGAACCCCATGGGCTGCCTTATGGGTTGTTTGTATGGGTTTTACTTGGGTTTATGGTTACTGATTTGGCTCAGCCTATGGATGGCTAAACCATGTAATAACCTTGGAAAAAGGAGGTAGCCTAAGTTAAATATCTAGGTTAAAGTTATTGGACCAATGGAGCCATTGGGTTAGGCCATGTATAGGGCCGAACCCCATGGACCACTTCATATGGATTATTTTATGTGGAATGTTTTTATTGAATTAAAATGTTTCAATGTAAAGATCATGGACCATGACAATAGGTTTTGGCGTGAATCCATTCCATGGAATTGATCGGTAGTTTTAAAGGTTAAAATGGGATATAATTGAGTATTGGAACCAATGGCATAATAGTAAATATGGGTGAAATGATCAAAGGTGGAATGATCATAAGTATGGTTGTATGGAACCCTACCAAGGTATTTTTGTACAATTTGAGGTTTAATAGGGATTAAACGAATGAGAGACCAAAAGGATAAATGGGTGAGGTTCGGCCATGGGCATGGCCGAACCCCACATAGTGCATTTTTGGGACTTAGACCAAGTTGGAATTACATAATGAATGTTTAATTTGCTGCTATGAAAATATGGTATCGAGACTTGCGAGAACGACGTACGAATCGTGAAGGCTGACGATTAAGAAAGATCAAATACTGAAGTGAATCTTCAGTAGGTTTCCTACCTACTTGTAACCACAATTATGATTTGGTTTTATAATGTTTTTATGAGATATGTTGTATTTGATATTATGTTTCAATTATGGTTTTGAATGATGAGATATGTATTTACAAAATGACATACATGTACATTGACATCTCATGCATGGACATGGGATGATGATTGAGGATATGCTGGTTTGCAATTATGAGTTACCGTCCTCCTTAGGCGATGAGAGTCCCGCTAGGAGGAGTAACATGATGATAAGAGTCACATTGGTCTCCTTAGGCGATGAGAGTCCCGCCAGGAGGACCAATATGTGATATGAAACTACTCAATGATGAAGTGTATTTACACATGTAACGAGGATTACTGTGGATTACCTTATCGTGTGAGTTCCAGATGAAAGTGTATTATGATTTACCTTGACGATGAGAGTCCCATCAAGTGATGACTATGTATGTGTGATGGGGTGGGGCTCATTACATTTGCATACATACATAGCATGGTTTTATATGTTTTTGATAATCAGGTACTATGATATATATGCATGTTTTATATGCTAACCATGTGGTAGCCCTAATCGGGAACCTACTGGGCGCGTTGATCTAACGCCTTAATTCTATCCTTAGAGGATAATGCAGGAACAATGAAAGGGAAAGAGAAGGTCGATGACCGGGAGGGGAGCCAAGCCTAAGTGCTTGAATGATGAACAAGATTTCTTTATTACTGTCATTTGAATTATATTTTGATGGACATGTAATAAGTTAATACTTTGCTATGGTTTGATTAGGTTATTAACTATGGATGGTTGTTTTATATTAAATATTAATTGAGACTTCATTCTATTTCCGTAGTTAGACTAGTTTATTCCGCAAGTTATTGTTTAGTTCCATGTGTGATTTGTTATCATGGTTTAGTCCATGTACACATGGGTGGCCAGTTAAATTTCAGACTTGAGTAGTCTGAACTTAACTCGCGTCGTGACGTCCCTCCGCCCTTATCTGGTGTTTAAGTTTTTAAAAAAAAAAATAGACTCTGATTTTGTGTCGGAAAGGGCAGGGCGTTACAGTGAGAGCTTTTCACTTGTTTTGAGAAAATTTGAAGAAAATCTTTGAAACTCTACTCCTCTCTCACATTCTCTCTAAACTTAATTTGTCGAAAATCTTTTAGAGATCCAATCACCTTGTTGATTGAGATTAAGAGAGAAAAAGGAATCTAGATCTAGGATTAAAACTTGAACATCTACAATCCTAGGATCCCTCTCCCTATCTTGTGATTGCTCCATACAATGGTACATCTTCATCATCAACAAGATCAAAGGGACAGCTCTTCGAGAAACACAACTTCATCAAAGCTTGAAATGCAAGTGTTTCTTTGTGTTTTTATTTCAAACATCACTTGTGAAGTGACTAGATCATTGGATCAAACCACTATAAAAAATAGAGGTACAAGGATGTAGACCGGGGTTGGTCGAACCTTTCAAAACTAGGATTTTGTGGGTGAAATTCCTACACTATTAGTGAGGGTGTAATTCCCCATTTAGTGAGTTTGGGATAGCCCAAGATTGGGTGAGTCCATAAGTGGATGTATGTTTATTAAAACGAACCACTATAAATCGGGTGTCCATATGTTTGATATCTTGTTTGTGTGAATCTTAAATTAATTGGCACATCTCTTGTTCACACAAAAAAATCCCATCTTGATTAACTTTGTCATTCCTGTTCATTAATTTGTGTTAATCAAGAAATTTATTAAAGGACCAAAAAATTGGGAATTGGTTTATTCACCCCCCCCTTCTAGACAATTGGATTCTAGCACTCGGGGACTTCCAGTAAAAACTAGTGGACTTTCAGTATTTATAATATAAGTAGAAGATGTCGATATTTCAGTTACTACAAACATTGGTTTACTTTCTGGAGATATAATCTCAGTATTTCGACTGGTAAGGACATCTCAGTTACAATAGGAAGAGGTACCAAATCAAACAAGTTCTCCCCCTGGGACTGATTCCCTGAATCACCTTGCGCTTGGAAATAAGAGCCAGATTAAGCAAAACGAACATCACGGAAGATAAGAATCTTACGAGATGTCGGGTCGTAAAAAATGTATCCTTTTTTTTGTGGAAGAATATCAAAAAAAATATACACCTGATAGATCGGGCATACAACTTTTCACGATGAATAACTTGTTGATGTACCATTTTGAGATCAGATTTATTTGTGGGATAAATTTGAAGGACCCTTCTCTAATTTAATTAAATTGGAGATTTTAGATTGTTGCTTCAGCCCCTTGAAACAAAATTAATTTTTCCCCTTTTCCCACCTAATCTGATCCAACGCCAACCATTACTTGTGTTAGCCGAACTTGAAACAAAATTAATTTTTCCCCTTTTCCCACCTAATCTGATCCAACGCCAACCATTACTTGTGTTAGCCGAACTTAAGGTGCAGATTTTTTTAATTCCTTTGTCTTTTGATTACTTTATTTATTCTTTTAATTCCTTTGTCTTTTGATTACTTTTTTAATTCAGTTATTTATTCTTTTATTTGGTGAATTGTGATTGATACTAGATTGGTAATACTTTAATGGAAATATTGAAACAATAGAGTTTTGAAGTTTGGATATTTGAATATTGATAAAATAATAATTGCTTACGAATTTGAAATGGTCTTGAAATGGTGAAAATATTTGGATATGATAGAATTGCTAAAATAATAGTTATAGATATTATTTAAAATGTCCAACAAACAATGCAGTTGAATGAATGAAGAATTAAAGAAAAATAGTTGTAAATCATCATTCTCTTCAAAGAAATACACGACATTCACATGGTGTTCCCATTGTGAACAAAGCATCAACTGGTGTTTCCATATACGTGAGCGAGAGACAGAAGTACAATTGGGACTGCTTGCATTAAAATACATGAGACGTACCGAGAAGGATAAGGACCCAATTTCAGCGTGAGAAAACATATATAATCATGAGACGTGTAGCAATGAGGATTTCCAATAATATTAGAAAGTTGCTAAAGTGGGTCGGTGCTTGCTATATATATATCTCTGAGACTACAAGGGGACGCCCGTAGAGAGAGGCATCAGGGAAGAGTTGTCTCTAGCGAGAGAAGCCATGAGAGGAGGGTATTTGGTTGGGTTTCAAGCTTGGAACTACACAGATTTCAGCAGTGATTGACTGGGCATACAGAGAGACGGTCTGCAGTGTAGGCAGTAGAGGACTGCATGGTTTACAAGGGTGTGTATGATATACATGGTGGTGTGTGAGAATTCTTCACATCGAGTCAGTTGGACAGTATACATACACGAATCTGAGAGGAGTTCAAAGGGTATTACAAAGAGAACCCATATCTGGGTATAGCATACAGCGTGAGTAGGGCCGGCTCAACACAAGTTGAAGTATAACACAAAAATTTTAAATGGGCCTTCTTGATATTTAACCTATTATTATAAGTATCATTTAATTAAAATTTTAATTATATACTCCCTCCGTCCCATTTTAGTTGTCTCATTTGAAAGGGAAATGATTTGTGCAGCCCCATCTTTTACCCATTGTGCACTCCCCCTATGTAAAATTACAATTTTCTCAAAAAAAGAAAGGAAGGAGAGAGAAAAGAGGAATTTTGAATTTGGACAAAATTGTAATTTCACATAGGGGGAGTGTACAATAGGTAAAAGAGGGGGGTGCACAAATCATTTCCCATTTAAAATATTTGTATTTTTTAAGGAAGTCTGTATATAAGGCGAGCACTATATGTGATCTTATTCATTTTCAACACACTTTATACTATACTAATATAAATAAGACAACTATTATGGGACAATTCCAAAATTCATATAGAACAACTAATTTGGGACAGAGGGAGTATAATAAAAAGAATTTATCTACAATTATTTTTCTTACTTTTTAAAATGCAAAATTACTAATTAAATTTTTATATTCAAGTTTTGTTAAAATCAAATTTATTTCTTTTTTAAAATCTCAATTCTTATAACCCATAAGTTTAAGGTTCATAGAGAACAAAAGGGAAGAGAACAATAACATATTATTCGTGAGGAGCTAGATGAGAATAAACTCTCATGTCCAGTTCTGCAGTAGAGATGGGATTAAGAAACAACCATCAACGCAACCCCAAAAGAGCTAGATTTCGTGGATAAAAATCTAGGCATAAGGTAAGATGAATGGTTAAATAAATGGAAGTGTCACTGATGTGTGATCTGAGGTCTGAAATAAAAGTCGACGCCCTTACTCATTTTCTCGACGAACGAGTGGGATTCCATCCGTGAGTCGTAGGTCCTTTCATTGCGCTGTCTGGAAAAAAAACCTTGGTTTATAAGTGGGAGCCTAAGTCGGTTGCCTTTTTTGTTTATGGGTGTAGCCAGCCCTAAGCGTGATAACAATCAAAGAAAGAGTTGTGACGCCAGATACACAGAACATGGGTGCTGCCAGAACTGAAAAACACAGGTACAACCACGTTCAGGATCAAAGGAACTGCTGCTTGGGACTACAAGGCAGCATACTACAAGGTCTGTAGTAAGTATTTGCACCGCATATATGGGAAAACAGAAATCAGCACTAGAGAATTAGATAAAGTTCTCATAGCCTGGGTCTGATAGGGTATTCGAACCAGGTTCTTATTCTTGTATGTAAAGAACTCTTCTATTTTTCTCTCTTAATATAAAGAATACACGTTCCATGAACATAGGTCGGGTATAGTCAAACCACGTAAAATTCCGGTCTTCGATTTGTATAGATTATTTGTATAGATTATTTTTGTTGATTTTATTTCGCTTATATTCTTAACATAATGTTGGTTTAAATGTCAGCCATTGATTTAAAAAACTTCCTTGCAAAAGTCGCCCATAATCCATCTCAAATCAATCCCGCACTCATCCATGCAATTCTGGTTTCCACCAAATTCAGCGCCATCTGGAAATGGGTGGTCCGGCTGATTAAGTATTCAAGGTGGGGTCCACACGAAATGGCCCCTCTTTTCTCCCTATCGATTCACATGAATTTGGAGAAGAGACTCGTCAACCCAATTTAATTGGGCAGACTCATCTTTGTTAGGAATTTCAGTGTGTGTGGCTCAATTTAATCGAGTCCTACTTTGATTTGGACTTCTACTTCTTTCCAATTTGTTTGTTGTTTCTATTTTTATTTTGAGATTGGCTTATAAAAACCAACTAGGACCATCGGTTGGGGAAATCATTTTGTAGTAGGAGAACTCTCTTATTACTCTCAATAAAATAAGAGACGGTCTCCTTCATGGGTAGAGTTCATCCGTAAGTTAGAGAGAAAATTGTGAGGAGAGAGAGAGAAAGAATTTGTATACCCCTTTGCATTAGTGAAAAATTTGGTTTGCTACCCGTGGATTAGGCCCTTGGCCGGACCACCTTAAAATCATGTTTTTGTGTGTATTGTTTGGTTTGATTTCATTTTGACTTCCACTGTGGATCGGTGATTAATTTCAAAACAAGAGGTATCGAGAGCTTTGGTTTCAATTCGGGCTTCGTGGGTTCGGTTATGGCAATTTGGGTTCTCCGTTTGGAAAGAAAAAAAAAATCGATTTGGGTTTCTACTTCGTTCTTTGGTATTTCAATTAGGATTTGGCTGAAAGAAAAAAAAAAAGGGCTTTTGTCTGTGGGAGATTTGAATAAATTGAAAAAGAAAAATATAGACTCACGGTGTTTCCTAGTTTTGTTTCTGTCTGTGACGTAAGTCATATCCGTTCTGTCGTTGTTCACCATCGCCCCTACTACTGTAGCTTTGTCGTCCGACGCAATCTCTGCTCTTGCTGCCATCCTTGTTGCCGCTAGCAGCCATTTGTTGCCTCTCATCGGTCATTGCCACTGTCGTCTGCTGCCCGTTGTTCTTGTCATTCACTGGCTCTCTCCGTCATTTGAGAGGAAAAAAAAATGAAAAATTTAATTTGTTTTGAAGATATTCGCAGTATTTTTGTAAAGGTTTTTTGAGTAGTTTTGAAGTTGTTTTGTTGTTTGGTGATTATTCTTTACAGAAAATATACCTACTAAATCTGGATCAGCATCAAAGACCATTACTGAACCTGTGTACAAAAGAAATCCTTACAAAAGTTCACTCCACTTGAGTGTACACAAGAAATCCCAAATACTTGATGCCCCAAATCCTTACAAGATGACTCAAAACCACACATAAACCAAGGGTCAACCAACCATGCTTGGCAGAATTAAGTTGGGTTGTTTTGGTATCTAGGTTAACTTTATGCATAACACGTCACTAGTACCAATGGGAAAAAGAAAAAGAAATTACAGCCAATAAAAATTCTACACCTAAGCTTGATGACCTGTTCCAATTGACGGATAATGAATTCCATGTGATTGAATGAGGCGGACCAATGGGAGAAAGCCAACTAGAATCCATGATTCTTTCAACTAATGCAGCCACGCCACATATGCCCTAGTGACTCATCAAGCATTTAATTGGCTAAGTTGTCTTCCGTGTATGCAAATGGTCTTTTACATCACAATTTCATGAGCTAAGTTCTTTCTTGAAGATCCATTTTATCCATTACGTGTAAAGGAGTCTTCATTGAGATGCAACTTGACCGACATTAATATGGTCAAGGTGTATGTGGCATGCATACTCCATGTAGCATATGCAAAATGCTCCATGAATCGTAGGGCTTGTGTGATATTTTTTTTTTTAACCACCTTTATTTCCACCGAAATCCTCATACCAAGCCAATGAAATTTCAACAATTTTTTCTACTTCATTTTCAATATCATTGACTTGATGTCCCCATCACTAAGGATAAAGTGAAATGACGAAATTGTAAAATAAATTGTTAAAGTAGGTGATCAAAGATTATAAGGTGGTGAAAGAATTTCTAAAAACAAACAAAGAGGTGACCTATTGCTTTTTTAGTCAGCCTCTTCTTTAGTTCTATATAATAAACGGTTTAGATTTATTACCTACCACATGGCAATAATCCGATTCATGGAAATCTCACAATTTTTCTTGAAAATTCTCCATTAAAACATACTAGAAATACCCAGAAATCCTAATTTGCTTTTGTTCGCTTAGAAGTTAAATCTGTCTCCCCTGAGTCAGACTAAGTTGTCAATTTTATGACTGAGTCCGACTGAGTTATGAATTGTCAATTTCTATGATTGAGTTGTGATTGTGTTCGAGTGTCCAAGTGTCCTAAACTTTGCCTCTAGAAGACTGACAAAGTTAAATCAAGCTTAAAGCTCTAAAAATAACGTCAATAGGAAGGTCGTGCACCAAAAGAAGTAAACTCCATGTATGCCAGCCAATTCAAGTAATCTAGACCTAATTAGACTTAGGAGACCTAAACCTACCACTGGATAAACCTTAGAATCCATGACTAAGAATTTGGTAGAACTTAATTGGGTTTATGAGTTAATTAGAATTTGTCCTGTTTTGGAGAAGCTCTTGCATCTATAAAATGTGCTCAAGTATTAGTAAAATCTTTATTATTAAATAGATCACTCAATGAGATTTTCAAAAAGTCTAAGAATGCCCAATTCCGAATGTACTAAAAGGGTGCAAAATAGGGAGATTCCCTATTAAGATGAAATTTTCCCTCACTTGGAGAGATTATTTGAGGTATTAAATGAACTTCAAATTAGCTTAAATCTTGTTAGAAGATAGATCTCTCAATGAGCTTTCCAACGAGCCCAAGACCTTAACTTATAGCCATTTTAGTGATAAGGTATAAAACTGAAAGTTCAAACGATGTACTAGTCGACCAGTACAACAATTGGTGACTGTGCAAAACATGAAATGTGCCTCTGATAGATCTAGACGATCTACCGGTCTGTCACGTTGACTATCACTCAGACGATATACTAGTCGACTAATTGGGCAGAAATGGTCATATAAACGTCTAGTTTCTTGCGATTTTTTACCTCCAACGGTCATATTTTTTAGAGGCCTTTAAATACATGATCTTAGGGCATTCTAGTGGTGAATTCCTTTTGAGCACAACCTCCTCTACTCATCATCAAGCATTCCAAACATTCTTAAGAGCTCAAATATTTCAAGTTAAATCCAGTAGCTCTTAAACTATCTCCCACACACTTAAAGCTCTCATAGGCAAATCATGAGTATCTTATGCTCACTTTGGTTGTGCATCATTGGATGATCTTCAGTTCACCAAGGAGGATAGCAAGGAGAAGGACATTCAAGAGCATGCTGAAGTTACTTCAAGCAACTAGAGACTAGTGTTCTTGGTATTTCTCAAAAACTACTCTTTCCATTATTTGTTGAGAAAATTGTAAAGGGTGTTCTCTTGTGTGTCATAGGTTTGACCTTCACCATGAAGAAGATCAAGTACTTTATAGGTTCAATCTCTACCCATGAAAGAGATCAAGAGTTGAAATAGGTTTTTCTCCACCCGTGAAGGAGAAGTTTAATGGAATCCTCAAGTGGTGTACTTGAAGCGTGGATATAAGCAAGGTTGCCAAACCATGTAAAAATCTATGTTCGATTTCTCTATCTCTTCTCATCTCCTCACCTTACTTTGTGCCTTGAGTTTATCTTTCATATCCTTTGCACATTTAATTTGTGTGGATTGATTGTTGCATACATCTTTAGCTATATTTTAATATGTATGCATTTTAAATTGCACATTAATTCGACAAATTTATTGAGACCAAGTTTTAGTTGACAAAAATTTTAAAGAAAATTAAAATTTCGCTATAGTCCTATTCACCTTCCTCCCTCCTGGACTATTTTAGACATTGGTGTAGCTCGACTAACAGTTTTGCACTTTAGTTCTTGATGTAGACATCACACCACTAAATGAAAGAGAAGACAACTTCAATTTCGACGGTGCCAAGTGTAGGATTAAACTATGTCAGTCCGAGTTCTGAATTGGTGTGTTGGGCGTATATGGGCTATGCCTACTCAAGTGTATATATGAGCCAATGGAAGATGGGCTGAAAGGTCCTAAAGTCCAAGTCAAGCTTGGAAGTATTGTGCATAAGCCACATGAGGTGGGAATGCTCTAACTTTAGCTTGAAGGCCTAGCAAGTGCTACATGGAGTGGATGGTCAAATACATCTCTTTGAAACCTCTCCAATTTGGACACACACTTAAATGGGTCAATAGAATCTCCTTGGGGCAACAACTTTCATGGCATGTGACTCACAAGATGCATGAGACACTCCAATAGACTCATTGGATGTTAGCTCTCTCCATTTCACCTTCCTATGTGACAAATTCTCAGTGCACATGAGTGCAAGACATCTCAACAAGCTTTGAACCTCCAAATGTGAAGCACAAGCCAAACATTAGCATGGAGGGAAGGCACATGATTGGTGGAGACATGTAACTAGTCCTAATTGTTATAATTTGATTGGATAAAAATTTTCTTTTTATTCTCATTGGTTAAGGCCAAGATAGTATTATGAATGTCGAAGGAAGAGATAGAATGAACCTCCAACAAACGGGCCAATCATATTTCTATTCGATGTTGTGCCGAACCAAAGACAAGCTACAAGTAAGTCTAAGATAATCACCTCCAATGCAACTAGTTAAGTTCAATTGAAAAAATAAAAAAAAATACCATTCTCAATGATAGGTAAAAAGTTATTAATCTAGAAAAAGAAAAATGCAAACCGCAATTTATTTCAATCAACTTTGAAAACTAGAATTCAAAGAACACAAATCCAAGACTTAGAAACACAAATCCACACTTGGATTTCTTGGATTCAAAATATAACTCCAAAACTTGATCATAAATTCAATGATATAAAAGGCTTAGCAGTTAAGTGATTACTAGAAGACTCATTTATAGCTTGTTTTTGGTTTGACACCGCAACAAAGGAAGTTTTATTGGTCCTATTTATTTGGAGGTTGATACTATCTCTCCCTGTTAGGTTTGATGAGCTTGATTGTCAAATATTTATTGGTGATCCCATCCTCACTGACACGTTCAGGAGCCGAATTTTTTAATGAAGGGCAATTTTGTAATTTTCGCATTACAAATGTTGTAGCCCTAATTAGGACAGTATATAATATCTCTTTTCGTGAGAGGAGTGTGAGCAAAAATTGTAGCAAACATGGTTGTCTCTTCTTCTTCGTTTTGCCTTTGAGCATAATAGATCTAGTTTGAACCCGTGGACGTACCGAAAGGACATCAAATAAATCCTTATGTCTTGGCGTGTGATTGATATGTATTTTATTCTTTCATCTATTGTTTGTGCCCTTCTATTCTCAATACCCCTACAACATTCATGCAATTGAAGGTTCAGTACTTTCTTGACCTTCATCCATTCTCTTTTAGAATTAATGAACTTTCCATCTTGTTCATTAATTTATAGTTAATTAATTTTACATTTAATTTGTATAATTTTTTTTTAATTTATCATTAGATTTTAATTGTATAGTGTGTGATTGCATAGTGTCAACTATCTTGTAAGATTTGAGCATGTTTTCTATTCTTCAAAGAGTAGATTTTAAATGATCCATTGAAAAAGAAAATTGATTTCCTCAAATATGAACAATCTTCCCTTTGATTTTCTTGAATTAAGAGAGAGAAAAAAATCTTTAAATTCATTGATGAATGATGAATTTGGGTTTCTCAATATCCCTAAAGCCATCCCTAAAAGCAAACTCGGATTTCTACTTCATCTAATTAAAAAATTAGATCTAAATCCTAATTTCGAACCTATACCTACATCACATTTCCATCGTTTAGACCGTTCCTTTTCCAGTAAATACATAACAGAAACTCCTAAACCAGACCATCTGTAGTCTGTGTAGAAGTAATTTGATGATGCAAAAGGTTCAAGAACCATCCAAACTGATGCAAAGGCTGTTCCTGAAGCAGGAAAAGAGGGGGAAAATACTATAAGGTTGAGTACATAAATAAGAATCAAATTGAGGCCATCCTCACCACATGTGTTTGACTAAATAATCTGGACTGGAGGAACAAAATTCCCAAATTATGTTTGTTCTTCAACTGATCTCTTCTTTTAATTACAATTTAAAAAGCACCTGTTAAGTAATCATCCACACCAACCAATGGTTTTGTTGATCCTTACACCTGTTTCAGACGGCTCTGACTCAGGTGGAGGTGGTGGCCTTGGCTCTCTGGTTTTTGCTGGATCAACGAAAATAACCCAACCGTCAAGGAACTTGGCATTCATCCCTTCTCGAGCCCTTTCAGCTTCTTCTGTTGTTGCATACCTGACAAAGCCAAACCCCTTGGACCTTCCCGAGCCTCTATCAGTAATCACTTTCGCTGCAAAAAATCATGTTGCTACATCAAAATTGTACCAGTGTATTTAACTCAATAGAAAGATGGTGCAAACAAAATGAAGAATTTAGTTCCTGAATTCAAACCAGTGCAAAGTTTCCTGATGCACCCTATCTTATAGTAGAATGGCCCATACAATTTATCCAAATTGTGGATGAGAGATGACCTGAAATTCTTATAGCTTGAGATTGCAACCATACAACATTTATACAAATAGGCGGTTCAAAGAGTGCAAACATCCAACATGAGGGGCAGAAATGAAGGATCAGGATCTTCCCACGGTTTTGAGGCCCTCCAAATGTTAAATCTCCTCAGTTCAATGGATAAAAAATGAGAAGAAAAAGGAGACAAAAGAAAGAAATAAAAGAAGGGCCCCGCATCAACAGAAATGGCTGCATTTAGCAAATTAAGCACATGATGAGGCTCAAAGCATTACGACCATGAAATATGCATTCCCCTGTTGGATCCTAGGGACTTCAGATCAATGCTCTGGATAAATAATCATGGGTCTGCATGGAGAACAGGCACCTAGCAAACCATACACTAGTCAAGATCAGGATTCTATATTCCTCAATCAAAAAAGGCGAAAGACGGACATTTCAAATACCTTCAAGAAGCTGGCCGAAAGGGGAAAATGCCCCTCTCAGTTTTTCATCTGTGGTTAACCTTGAAAGACCTGCATCATGTGAGGTGCAGCTAGTCAGAATCATTTTCGTGGGTGAATTATTTTTCAGGCCTCAAAAAATTTAATTTGTCACTGTTTCAGTTATCCATTATATGGGAAACATTGCTTCAATATCCCTACTACCCCTACACCCCCTTGCCCCTAACCACCACCTCCCAACGCTTTTCTTTTTCTTCCCATGTCCTTTTCTTCTCATTGTTTGAGAGCCTAACTCATTTTGCATGTTGAAGTTTCATGTTGATAGATAATGACAAATTTACTAGAGAAAAAAAAACAGGCAAAGTGCAAGAGAAAGCAGTACATGCAACCTACTAATGCATACAAGCGCAAAGAAAGTATAAAGGTAAACAAAAGTAAGAGACTAGATAATACATTCCCTCCAAGATCTGCTTTAGTCTGAGATGCATACTCATGGACTTGGTAATGATGTTGAATACCCACAAAATTATCCTCTGTTTTGCTTTTGGGGCACATTTGTGCACACTAAGATCCATGAATTTATAAATGAAAATCCTCAATAATTTTAATTTCGTAGTTTGATGCTATCCAAATTCATGAATTTAAAAATCTTCAAACATCTAAAATTCTAAGATATCTCATCCTACCTCATTCCATGAGATTTTGAAACCCCAACTTGAATCCACTTCACACGTCGAAAAATCAAAATGTACTCCATCTTTTGCAAGATTTGTGTTCAAATCCTCTTATGAGCAAAATTCACAAGGAATTGGCATTCCCAATAAGAATTACATTCAAGGTGGTGTTTTGATCAACTTTTTTGCACATGATTACATTCATTTTTAAATATTGAGTTGTTTTTTTTTTTTTTTTTAAATTTATGTCCCTTAATATATCTTACATATTCTTAACTTATTGAAATATTCATCTATATGATTTTCACCATTAGATTTAACACATTTATTATTAGAGAATTAAAACTTTGAATTTTAATATCAAGAATAATGATGATCAAATGGGTCTTAACTTTTAAAAACAACACATCTAATCTAAGTGGGATGGGGCAAGAAATATCTTTCTTTGGGGGTAGAGTGACTCTCATCAAATCAGTCTTAGTCAACCTTCCCACTTATTTCCTATCCCTTTTCAAAATTCCTAAAGGGGTGGTCAATTCTATGGAAAAACTTTTTAGGAGGTTCCTTTGGGGGGAAAGGGAAGGGACTAGGAAAGTCCATTTAGTGGCTTGGCCGGAGGTTACCAAACCCAAGTCAAAGGGCGGTTTAGGCTTGGTTCCTATTGAAGTGAGGAATGAAGCTTTACTATGTAATTGGGGTTGGCGTTTTGGAAAAGAGATAAATGCATTTGTGGGTACGTGTATTGAAGGCTAAATTTGGCACATTGAATGATAGTGGATGGAGTTTCGGGGTAGAAATGGAGAAATCGGGGTCCCAAGTCCTCAAGGCATATTGGAGGTTATGCCAGGGTAGGTCTGTGGTTGGTAATCTTTTTAGGAGGAATTTACGCTTGTTGGTTGGTAAAGGAAATCGGACGTTCTTTTGGAAAGATGTATGGTTGGGGGATAGGCCCTTGAAGGATAGATTTCCTAGACTGTTGAGTTAGCGTCCTAGAACTTGTCTGTTTCTGCGGTCCCTAAGACCCTTGGAAATTGATGCAGGACAACTAATAGGGTGACCCTAAATGCCTAAAATGCAAAATAATGGAACAAAATAATTAGAATTTAATGAAATGGTGCTTAAATTAAAATTAAAATTAACTGAGCAAATAAATAATATAAGAAAACTACAGATAGTCCAAGCAAATTCAAAGTTCAATGAGGTAATTAAATCACAAAGCAAAGAGCCCTTTTAATAAGGTGGTAAACTAATAAAGGGTAGGAAGGTAAAAACACATGGGCTTAGGGTGAAATTAGCCACGTGTAGGAGGAAAACTTTAGTCACGTAGGTAACTAAAGCAATTAGGGCAAAAGTGGACGATGCGAAGGGTGGAAAGAAAAGAAAAGAAAAGGAAAGGAAATCGAGAGAGGCGGAAGCAAAGGCTAGCAGAAGTGAGGGAGAACTAGCAAAGGCTTCATGGGATACAATAGGTGGTGGTGAAAATTAGGGAAGTCCAAAGAGGGCCTCGGCAGCCAAAAGGAAGGGTGTTTGGAGGGAACGAAAACAAGAGGAGGGGTTGTAAAGGGAATACTTGGGTTCAGATCTGAATGGGAAAAGATCTTTTGCCGTAAAAGAGAAGATGGAGGGAGAGAAGAGAAGAAGAAGAAGAAAAAGAAGAAGAAAGAAAAGAAGAGAAGTACCTGAAGAAGAAGTAAGGCCTCACGCCAAGCCTCTCGCTCAAAGAATCACTCCCGAAGATTGTCGCACCAATCACAGGTATTTTGCAAAAACTTTCTCAAGCTTTTATTCATTCAAGCATATTCTCCCAAAAAAGGGATTACATAGATATTTATAATAATCTCAAAGCAAGAAAAATAGCAACACCTAAAATTAGAAACCTCTAAATACACTTGAAACGAAAATAACTCACTGAAAAATAGTAAATCCTAATTTCTAATTACAACCAAATCGAAAATAGAAATAAACAATAAAAAGAAACTCTAAATTCAAAGGTAAATTTGCTTCTCTGCATCAGAAATCCTTGGCCCCCCCCCTCGTGTTCAGTTGTTTGCTTGGTACTGTGTGAAGGGGAAATCTTGACAAGGTTGGAGCTTAGGAGAAGAGGACTTCTTCAGCCTGACAGTGATTCTAGGTGCCCCTTTGTGCGTCAGCAGACGAATCTATTGATTACCTTTTTGTTACTTGTCCAGTGACTTGGAAATTATTGAGCTGTTTCTTAGATCTAATGGGAGTTTCTTGGTCTTGCCCTGGCTCGTGGACAGGGGTTTTGGAGTTGTGGCTTCACTCTAGTTTGAGATCTAGAAGAAAGCTTGCGTGGAACACGATTCCTTCTATGATCTTATGGTTTATTTGGAAGGAAAGGAATGTGAGGGTCGTTGAGGGGATCACTTCGGAGTTTGATGGCCTCTTTCAAAACGCTAAATGGAGATTATGTTTTTGGCTTTTAGCACCGGAGATTTGCTCCAGTCAAGGCTTGGGTTGTGTGGTCCCCTCCGCCGTGTGGGGTTCTTAAATTTAATGTGGATGGTGCTGCTAGAGGTAAATTGGGTCCAGCTGAGATTGGTGGGGTGCTAAGGGATCACTCAGGTTCCATAAGTCTTGTTTTTTTGGAATTTGTGGGATCCTTCGAATCTAATGAGGCGGAACTTCTTAGTATTATGAGAGCCTTAACGTTAGTGTCGGGTCTAAGGAGTATTAAATTAAGTAATTGAAAGTGATTCTTCCAATGCTTTTAAATGGACTAGCGGGGTGAAGCGTCCCCCCTGGAGGCTTATTACCTTGGTGAGGGACATTAAAGCATTAACTGCGGGCTTGGAGGTGTCTTTCTCGCTCATCAGCCGATCTGCCAATGGGGTGGCCGACTTCGCTAAAAATGGTGTTGATGGTACCATTTGGGGCTCTTCTCAACTATCAGAGTTGTTTCTTGCAATTTTGTTGATGTTCTTTGGTTTTTGGTTTTTGTCTTTCTTTCTTGGAGGGCCTATATCTCTTAGGCCTCCTTTTGTTCTTTGTTTTCATTTGTATTCCTTTTTCTTTTAATGAAATTTTCTTCACCGCTCAAAAAAAAGTCTCTAAATAGTGTGCCCTACCCCTTAAAATAGCCAATTGCAAAAAAAGAAAAGCACATGAGAAGGGTTTTCTTGAGAAGCTATCTGATATCATTTCGTTTTGGGAATTTCAATCATTTTTTACTATTGTAATTCATTGATTTCTTGTAGCCCATTTCGCATAGCTATATTGAGTTCTAAATTTCTTTTATCTAGCTCCTGAATAATCAACCATGTGAATCTGACACGGTATTTTTTATTTTTATTTTTGAGAGGTAACAAAAAAGATTTCATTAATAAAAAAGAAGACAAGGTACAATATAAGGAGAGAAAACCAGGGGCTAAAAGGATTAGACCCTAGCAATACAGCCCATGGTATATTAATTACTTAAAATCAATGTAGCCTCAGTCAAAGGCACATGAAAATTGTTAGCTTGTACATTTTTGTGTTGTAGCACATTGTGTGCACCCTATGTATGAAATTATTATAACATATTGGAGTACCATATGTAATTCTAAATAGGGTTCTTGTTATATACAATATAATAAATAATATTTCCTCATTGTATTCAATCAAATTCAAAATATTTAATTTATGATTAAAAACTAAAAGACTTGAAGTTGCTGCACCAAACAAAGAATCTTTTAAAATAAAGAATTTCAAATCCACAAAGTTAGTAACCTCATATTTCAAATCATTGGAGATATAAAATTAACAGATTTTGCTTCTATATAAACATGTCGTTATAGTTATTTTAGAGGTGGTTGACTGAACAAAAATAATAGTTGTTTCTCTCCTCCAAATGTTGACCATAAGGCTTCTTGAAACACTAAAATGCAATTATGCATTTACCAAATGGGGCCAAATCTAGAAAGCCAGAAACCAGAAATATACAGTAACGGATGAAGGCATCACCTGGTAAACCCTGAATGGTCTAGAAAAGGACTCCCAAATTTCACGAGATATAGGCCAGGAAAATGATGAAGGTACAAAGAACAGGTATCAACAATCATGCATTCTCTATTGCAAAGATAGTCAATGGTAAAAATCCAGTCTAATCCGATAACCCAACTTAAGGAAATAATCATTGATGGATTACCAGGTTTCAAGAGCTGAGTCAGAATAATGCTGTTACATGAAGAAAAAACTTTAAAAGGAGTCGCAAAGAAGCTATACTACTAATGGTTGGGAACAATCCCCATTCAAGAACAGTGCATCACCTCAATAAGTCCCTCTATTCTTAAAGAAAGCTCAAATAAATCAGAAGAACACCAGTTGAGAAAGATGAAGCTGCTTGCTTTGGTGCCCCAAGTCCTAACACCCAATGTTCATGCCCAAGAAATTAAGAGGTAGCCCTTGGACCATTCAAACTTTTCCTATCGAGAGGTTTGAAAACCCAAATTGCAATGAAAAATTTAGCCAAAAAAATACAAGATATAAGTCCTAGAGATTGGTTAAAAAATCCACAAAAAGCCTCAAGGATAATATTATCGTTATCAAAGCCCCAATCCCATCTATCTAGGGTTGGCTTTTAGAGTTCTATTCCATTTGGCCCTAAAAAAAACTTATGCGTTCTATCACTCCACCATCTATCAGGCCTTTCTTTATCTCTGCCCCCACATTTTCCTATAATTGAATCATTAATATAGTTGTCAAAATTTTATGATTTGAATCTTATGATACGATACATTTTTTTACGAAAACGATTGGATCTTATAGTACAACAAAAGTTTTTAAACGATTTTACAATTGTTGTTATTTAAATATTGGTTTTACCAAAATATGATTCTCCTTTATGATTATGTCAACTTTCAAAATATAGTCTTAAAGCTATCTATCCATGACCACAAGTAAATTTGCAAGACGTACGATTTGAATCTTATGATACGATACATTTTTTTTACGAAAACGATTGGATCTTGTAGTACAACACAAGTTTTTAAACGATTTTACAATTGTTTTTATTTAAATATTGGTTTTACCAAAATATGATTCTCCTTTATGATTATGTCAACTTTCAAAATATAGTCTTACAAGCTATCTATCCATGACCACATGTAAATTTGCAAGCCGTATACAATTTTCTTCTTGTAATCTTAAGACAATATGTGCATAAAGACAATCTGACGCAAGACAAGACAATGGGTGACCCTAAATGCCTAAATGTGGATTAAAGGGACGAAAATAATGCACCCTAAATCTAAAATGGGCTGAAATTAAATATCAATTAATATTTGCAATTAATTAATATAGAAATTTACCATAAAGAAACATGCAAATTCTTAAAATCTAATATAAGTGATTATAAGATAATCCAAACCAAGTCACATCTGCAGTAAAAGTCCCTCAAAACAAAAGGGTTTGTCAAATCCCATAAATATGTAGATCTATCATCAGACATAGGAATTAAATTAGTTGTTTGGCAAGGAGAAATTGTAGGACAGCAGTAATATGAGATTTTAACAGTATGGGACAACAAAATAGGAGATCTCAATGAATATGACAGCAATAAACAGTCACATATGGGACTGTTATGGGTTGTGACAGCAGTTTATAGGGTTGTTTGGGATAGGGAGGGTGATAAGGGCTAGGGTTTAAAGGACATGGTTAATGGATGGGAAAATAGGGATTGAACAAGGCTATGGTGATGGTTGTTTTAATGGACAGCAATACAAAGAGAAGGAGAGGGATGAATTTGGATGGTCTCGGACAAGTTCTAGATGGTAAATAGGGATTTTTCTTGGATAGATCTGGGACAATAATAAGATGGTTTTGGGACAAATCTGGGACAACAATAGGATGATTCTGGGACAGCAGTTCAGCTAGGTTTGAGAAAGCATCAAAGAGAGAAGAAAGGGAAAAAGAGAGATAGAAGAGAGAGATAAAAACCTGGATTTTGGAAGATGATTCTCACATTTTCCCGTGGCTTCTCACCTTCCCTAGTTTCTCATGAGGGTTCCTTGGCTTCTCACCTTGCTTCCTACGGTGGAGGCAAGTTTGCATAAAGCAAAAGTTGTTCTTTTCATTGATTACGTGTCAATCCCGTAAGAAGGGTTTACATCATATATATAATGAAAACATGAAAAAGACCAAAATACCCTCAAATATACAAATACCAAACCACCCCCAATGATTAGAAAATCCTAATTACATATAAAATCACTAAATTTCCCCAAACAAAACCAACTATTAGACAACACAAATAAATGAAAGAAAAAATACAATTATGAAAAGCTGGAAATTCTAAATCTAAATATAGAAACTTGCTAAATATGGGAACTCGTGTTGTGCTCCGCATGACAATCAAGTTACATGATGAAGCCATGGAAGAAAACACTGCTGAAATTGCAAACCAATTACAAGATTCTCAACCGAGGCCAAGGGCTCCAAACTAGTGTACTTACTGCATATGAACCCTATCCATGGGCCCAGGACCACCCTCAAAGCAACTGGAACCCCACATGATGAGTTGGAAGGACAATACCCTAGCATTTAAGTGTTGTTGCGAATTTGAGTTGGATGGGAGAGCATCCAACCTACATTAGAGGAGCTTGGGCAACTATAACTCTCGTTTCCTTAGCTTGGATGACTGACTCCTTTGACTCCCAATTTAACAAATATAGAATACCCAGACACAACCTCCACAGATCGAAGTCATAGCAGAAATTCATAAGAGATTATTTCTAGTTGATACCATGATGAGAAAAAAATAAGAAAATAATTTGTATATATTGTTTTAAAAATTACTATACAAGGTCCTCATTTATAAAGTGAAATTACAAGAATAAAAGGCTAGTCAACCATCACATATACGATAGTCCAAGTGACTATACAAAGATGGGAATCTTTTTCTATATAAGAAAAGATATGTTCACACTACAACAAAATCTGCAAAAACACTCCACATAATTTGTTTTTATTCTACCAATTCTTAAATAATTTGTCACAAAAGTGATGAAAACTAAGGTAGTGTAAGAACCTTCCATGATTCACATAGGAAATTCGGACTCAATGAACTTCCATTCAATGGTGTCCCTGAGCCAAATTGAGTACTTCAAAATGGTCCCTTACCAAAAACACTGCTGATAGTAGTCTTTGATTAACAAATTTCTTGTGGATTGAATTAAATAAAAAAAAACATGAAATTTCACAATCCAATTGGCTTGCAAGCTTGAAACTAAAGAAACTAGATATAAGAATTCAATAGAAATTGCACACAATTATTTAACTCAATCAAGAACTTGAACTAGTACCTCAAAGAAACTTACAAGGAGAAGTTTACAAGGTCTTCACTCCAGTTGAGTGTATAAGAGAAATCCCCAAATGAAAATTTCGTTAATGAAACATGAAGGTTTAAAAAGTATAAGAGAAAAAAGGGTTCAGGAGGTGTGAACCCGAAGAAGGAAAAAGAAGAAAAAGATACAAGGTATCCCATCCAAAAATGTCAAAAGCATCAGCATGACCATAAAGCCCAAAGTACAAAAGATAAGCTCCCCATCACAAAACTCTATCCTGTGAGTCACAAAATGGAACACCCTTGATCGCTGAATCAACTCCCTACTTCGCAAAAAAATACGCTAACTCCATTGGCCGATCTGCTAACTTTAGAGAAAGATATTTCTCAGTCTATAAGTAGAGCCCTAATCTTCCTAACCACAGTTATTAGTTTCTACACAGGTTTTTTCACTCCGGTGACCCATCTGACTGCATTTGTCGAGTTGCATTCGATGGTCAATCTGCCTAAACCAAGGGAAATCCAAATAGTCAAAGCTCTCTTAATGCTCAAGAGTTCCGCGTCGTTGGATTCTCTTCTCCCTATTGATTCTAAGAAGATGACTGATGGCTTACCAGTGTGGTCACAAAGGAACCCTCCAATTCCAATTAGGTCCAGTAGTCCCCTAGCCACCATCCACACTGAACTTGAAAAGACCTTGATGCAGGAGGGGGCGAACAATTGATCGGTTTCTTAGTTATTTTAGGGACTCCAGACATAAAACCTTCCCATGACTGATAGAAATCCATGATTTTAGAACCCGTGAAGTCTTTTCCTAATAAAAGCCAAGTACATAATCTCCATTTGGCCTTTTGGAGAATGTTTGCAGTCTCAGGTTCCTTTGATAGGAAAATTCTTGTACTCCTCTCCTTCCAAATAGCCCAGAGAATCGCTGCGGGAATTGTGTACCAGGCTATTTTCCTTTTGGGGTTGAGGCGTAAGATGGACCATGATCAGATAACGCCCTCGCAGGTCTTGTCAAGTACCCAAGGTATTCCCTTTAGATTAATGAAATTCATCCACAATTGTTCCGCCACAGGGCACCTTAAAAAAAGATGGTCCACCTCTTACTCCATTTGACTACATAAGGGACATCAGAGGTCATCTTCCGAATTGAGCAAACACCTCCTTCCCGAATTGAGCAAACACCTCCTTCGTAAGGCCACCCTGGTAAGTGTATTTCCTTGAAGCACGTTCCACACGAAGGCATGTACTCTCGATGGAGCCAGGTTCCTCCATTCTAAGCAAGTAAGGGGGGGCCTCACTGCTTAAACTACAAACCATCTCTACAACTGATATGACCGAAAAAGCTCCTGAAGAATCCCCTGTCGATATTAATTTGTCTTCCTCCAAACTGGACAATGGGAAATCGCTCAGTAGGGTTTGCAATCTTCCCAAGCTCTCTTGTTCAAAGTCCCCGAGGTTTTTTCTAAAATCAATGTGCCATTGAGCTCGACCTTCCTCCGATCTATACAGTCCCTAACTAGTGCGTCCTTATCACTTGTCAAATAGGCCTCACTGCTTAAATTGCAAACCATCTTTACAACTGATCTAACCAAAAAGGCTCCTGAAGAATTCCTTGTCCATATTAATTCATCTTCCTCCACGTTGGACAGTGAGAAATCGCTCAGTAGGGTTTGCAATCTTTCTGAGCTCTCTTGTTCAAAGTCCTTGAGGTTTTTTCCAAAAACAATGTGACATTGAGCTCGACCTTCCTCCAATCTATACCGATCCCGAACTAGTGCTCTCGCCACCCTATACAGTCTAGGGAAAACATCGTTCAGGGGGTTCCTCCCCAAGCCACACGTCCTTTTAGAATAGGATTTCGTTACTGTTTCCCACAGGGAGTCTCAAATTATCCTTGAAATCTCTAGCCATCGGACCCTCCCCGTTTCCTATCTTCCACCCATCCTTTCACAATTTGAGAGCCTACCTGTAACGCCCCACCCCTTTCTACAGCCTAAACGGGTCGTGACCCGCTTAACTGCAAACTGAACGGGCGTCACCCAACGCATCACACATCTAACGGGCCTTACATCACAGATTTGTGGCTGAGGGAAAACAATACACTATATTTTGTTGTGCATGATATTTTCTATTTTGTTTATGTGATTGAGCAATATAAAAATATTGCCTTATGTAATGTGTTTTGGGAATATAACGTTGGACCTATGATATGGACTGGGTATATGTAGGAATAGTGGTTATAATCCGGTGCTTACTCACACTAATGTAGGGGATAGGCTAAATGTTCTAATAGCTGTGAGGGACTCAGTCTGCCCGAATAGTTGGAAGTTAGCCACTAACCTTTTTGAAAGGTCCAATAATTATGTTCGTATTGGATTGATGTTTTATTGTCTATTATAGAGTTATTTTTATGTTATTAAGATGGATTTATGACATAGTGTTGTCATACTAATAATATTGTGATATGAATTATTATTATGCATGTGGGATATTGTTGAGATTGATTTTGATGTTTTAAAATATGTACATGATGTTTATGTCAAATTGAGATTATAATCATGTTTAGAATGATGGCAATGATTTTACTCATGACATGTTAATATGATTCATAACATGCGGCATGATGATAGAGATGATGTATGGTAGACATGGCATTGAGCATGTCATCTTCATATTCATGGGATGGGTATAGAGGTGTTGGCCATGATCTTTTATGATAACCACGACGGTGCTGAAAGAAGAGGCCAAAATATAAGTTTTGTTTTGATTTCTTTCTTTAAAATGGTCAATTTGATGTTTAACAATCAAATAAACAATTAAATAAAATTTGTAAATATTTGAATCATTAAATCATTTAACCTATCACAAACGAATGTATATAACCCACTTCTCTTGTTCCTTCCACCGTCGCCAGGTACTGTCATGCCCACTTCTCTTGTTACTTTTATTATTGCCTAAAATCCTAACCCTTTCACTGGTAAGCTTTTCTTTATTTTCCTTGTTCCATCCTTTTGCTTGAGCTACTTTATGATATATAAAATAAATAAAGAAAAAGGGGTTTTATCAAAGTGGGTTATATACATTCGTTTGTCATAGGTTAAATGATTTAATGATTCAAATATTTACAAATTTTATTTAATTGTTTATTTGATTGTTAAACATCAAATTGACCGTTTTAAAGAAAGAAATCAAAACAAAACTTATATTTTGGCCTCTTCTTTCAGCCGACCCTTTTTACTGTGTTCACTTATCTTAGTGATTTTATTTTAGTCCACTTTATTAAATTGGGTTTTGGTCCTTGATTTTTATTTGTTTAAAATAACTTGATGTTTTAAGATTTAAATATAGTAATCTATTTATTTACTTTATTACTTGAGCACCAATTTTGATGGTATAAAATAATAATAACAATAATATATATGTTTAGACCTTTTACTTAAGTATTTGAGTTTTCAAAATAAAAATGGGTTATATTTTTAATTTAATGGTTTAAATTTTCATAATAATTCCTTTGTTCCTATGAAATACTCCATTCCTATTCAATTAATTTATTTTGAAAATTGTTCAAACTATCCTTGGGTCTTATTATCTTAAGGTTTTCATTACCTTATACTCCTTAACTATCTAAGGTATTGAATTACCCATTCTTCATTATTATTTCCTTCCAACTACTATCTTTCCCAGATTTTTAGACTATTTATTCCATGTTATTTATTTTAATTCTTGATTTAAAATGTTCAGAGGTTAAGACTTGAGATTTATTCATTAATGATTTAAAATTTCACCAACCAGTTAAATAAAGTGAAATTTTTATAAATTTTGATTTCATCTTAAACCTTTAATTCATTAAGATAACCCTTGTATTAATTTGATTGTTAAGCAAAGTAAAGATTGACCTTGACTCCTTTCTTACAGTGGACAACATCACCCAGTTAAGATTTTCTAGCTTGAGCGCTACTAGTTTAATTAAACCTTTAACTTTCAACCTTAGGATGACCGTAGATTATAGTTGGGACAGCAACATACCTGACATTTATTTAATGTGAACTATTAGAGGGACTCAATAATTCATATATTAATGGTACTTGGAACCTTTAAATAAATGTGCAGCACCTCCCGAGCGTTCTATTGATTGATTTCAAGTAGGAATGCGCTTTGATTCATCACCTACACTTCGCGAGCCTTTTAGGTGAGGGAAAACAATACACTATATTTTGTTGTGCATGATACTTTCTATTTTGTTTATGTGATTGAGCAATGTAAAAATATTGCCTTATGTAATGTGTTTTGGGAATATAACGTTGGACCTATGATATGGACTGGGTATATGTAGGAATAGTGGTTATAATCCGGTGCTTACTCACAGTAATGTAAGGGGATAGGCTAAATGTTCTAATAGCCGTGAGGGACTCAGTCTGCCCGGATAGTTGGAAGTTAGCCACTAAACTTGTTGAAAGGTCCAATAATTATGTTCGTATTGGATTGATGTTTTATTGTCTATTATAGAGTTATTTTTATGTTATTAAGATGGATTTATGATATAGTGTTGTCGTACTAATAATATTGTGATATGAATTATTATTATGCATGTGGGATATTGTTGAGATTGATTTTGATGTTTTAAAATATGTACATGATGTTTATGTCAAATTGAGATTATAATCATGTTTAGAATGATGGCAATGATTTTACTCATGGCATGTTAATATGATTCATAACATGCGGCATGATGATAGAGATGATGCATGGTAGACATGGCATTGAGCATGTCATCTTCATATTCATGGGATGGGTATGGAGGTGTTGGTCGTGATCTTTTATGATGACCACGACGGTAGTAGTTTCAGGCCTCGTTTTTAGTGAGAAGTACCACACATGTGGTAGGTTTGGTTTTTAGGCCATGAAAGATCACGAAGACTGATATTTGGTGGTAGTTGTGTTATGTAGGCCCCATTTGATATGGGAAGTACCACTTTGTGGTAAGTTATAGGCCTCGCTTCGGCGGGATGGCCACCAAATACAGTGGGTATGTTGTGGAAAAATGAGATATTGAACATTGCATTGAGCATTGTGCATTGCATGACATAATGCATGGACATTAAATGCATATTTAATTATTTATGCTTTTAATATTTCTTTATTTGTATTACATTGAGTATATTGGAAATATCATATTTTGGATATGTGCTATTGTATTCCTTCACTGGGCTTGGAGCTCACACCCTTATATTGCAGGTAATCCTCTGGATTTAGGATTGGAGGACGACGTTGAAAACTAGAAGTTATTATGGATGAATATTTAAATTCCTAGTTAGGTGTTGAACTATGTTGATTGAGTTAATTATTGGATGCCTCTTATTTTTTAGACTTGATTATTTGATTTGAATAAATTGAGAACCTTGAAGCTAATGTTTTTGTTTTATTTTATGGAATGGGATGTGAGCAGTGAGATTAGACTTGATATTAATAGTCGATGTTATCCTTCTCATTTTTGTAGACGACATTATGATTTATGCAATATGTAAAGTTGGGCTTGAAGGATTTGATGGCTTCATTATTTCAATTATAATCTTTAAAAATATATATATATATATACTTATTTTCCCCCAGCCACAAATCTGTGATGTAAGGCCCGTTAGATGTGTGACGCGTTGCGTGACGCCCGTTCAGTTTGCAGTTAAGCGGGTCACGACCCGCTTACGCTGTAAAAAGGGGTGGGACGTTACACTACCCTTTCAATATTGTCTCTTAGTGACCATCCATCCACGTACCCAAATCCGTATCTAAAGACTCTTACCCATAGAGCCTCCTTTTCTTTCCCGAACCTCCAATTCCACGTACATAGCAGTGCTTGGTTCCTTATCTGAAGGGGAACAATTCCAAGGCGCCCATGCTGTTTGGGTTTGGTTACTTCGTGCCATGAGACCAAAAGAACCTTCTTATCTTGTTTGTCGCCCCACCGAAAACTCCTAAAGCATTGTTCTAGCTTCTTTGAGATTCCTTTGGGCATTTGAAATATGGACATGTAAGTACCGATTTTATGAGAGTGAGTCTTCTCCCCAACGATAAAAATCTACCACCCCACCTTTCGAATCTTCTCTCCACCCTTTCCAACATCTATGTCCAAAAGGACTTTAATCTTGGGTTCCCACCCACCGGTAGCCCTAGATATTTAAAAGGGATTGTTCCTGTGGAGCAACCAACCATATCCTCCATTCACCTCACCATCAACCAACCATATCCTCCATTCAACTTACCATATGTTCCTCTACCCCGACTCCAATACTTGTACTCTTTCCTAAATTGATTCACAATCCTAACACAAGTTTGAAGCATCTGAGTATCGCTTTAAAACCCATAATCTCTTTTGAAGATGGTTCACAAAAGAACAAAAGAATTATCGGCAAATTGCAGATGAGTTACTACCGGTCCCTACTCCGAGACCTGAAACCCTCTAACTATGCCTAGGTCCCTAGCCTTTTCAACCAACCTATTCAAGCCCTCTCCCACAAAGGTAAAGATGAAGGGAGACAACAGATCTCCCTACCTTAGTCCTCCATTGTCTACTATAGGTGTAGTTGGTGACCCATTAACAAGAAAGGAGTAAGTGGTGTCCTCTACACAAGATTTCATCCACTTCTTCTATCTATGCCCAAAACCCTATTTGTTGAAAAGGTTACTCATGAAAGACCAATCCACATAATCGTAGGATTTTTCCATATCTATTTTAAATAACATGCCAGATTTCCTTTCCTTAACCCGCATGTGGGTTAACTTATTCACAACAAGCACGCCATCAAGGATTTGTCTGTCTTCCACAATAGCACCTTGAGATTTCGCAATAATCTCAGTGAGAACTTCTTTTAAAACCTACGCTACAAGTTTATAGGCACAAACGATTAGGCTGATTGGTCTAAAGTGAGTCAGTTTTGACGGGCCTTTGTCAAATGGACCACACACAATGTATCCTAAATGGGGATTGTAATGTTAACAACAATACCTAAACCCTCTTGGCCCGCCCGTTTGTATACAATTGACTGGTCCATGTAACATAGGACCATCTTCTAGGAAGATCTCCTAGTCAACTCTTGTTTTCCTTGATTGTAGCCATAACTATGACAAACATTGCATTCCTTGATTGTAGCAATAACTATGGCAAACATTACATTCCTTGATCGTAGCCATAACTATGGTAAACGTTACACATATGTATTCCTTGATTGTAGCCATAACCATGACAAACATTACAGATATGTATTCCTTGATTGTAGCCATAACTATGGCAAACCATGTACTATAAATAGGAGTCAATCACAAAGGGAAGGACATCCAATTTTTTCACCAAAATCAGTCTATGTCTTGTGTGTGAATATCATAGATTTTGACATGGTACAGAGCCAGTGTTTATGAGAGGATATTACTTCCTCTAATCTTGAAAGGTTGCTGGACCTACTACTACAGTTTTCTGGAGTGACAGAAATATATTCTGTTGACGAAGGATACAGACCTGTATCTGTATTTTTTTACTGACAGAAAAAAGTTTTTGCAAAAGAAAGACTCGAAGGTAGGCCATCTGGCTGTTCAGGTTAATTTAATCTGGTTATTTTGGCTGTTGTTCGGCATTTATCTTGAGTCAAGTTGTGCACTGCATTGATTTTGTTTCAAACCTGGAATTTTTTTTTATTACAAAGACACTATTTTATTATGGAGAAAATTGATATCCCTCCTGTGAAACTTAACGGGAAGAACTACTTGAAACAGATTTATCAGCAAGAAAACTTTGCACGCAGATTTCACTTAGAACATGAGATCTCTCTATTTGCTCAAGGGGGTCTGTCTATACAAGATTATTACTCTCAATTTTTGGGTTTAAGGACTGATTATGCTGAGATCACTTATGCGAACCTTTCAACTGCGTCATTGCCTACTGTTCTAGAGATTCATAAGACAGATCGAAGGGATCACTTTCTGATGAAATTGCGGCTGGAGTTTGAAAATGTCCGGTCCAATCTAATGAGTGAAATCCCATCAACCTCTATAGAATCATGCTTGAGTGAGCTTCTACAGGAAAAGCAGCTCCCAGTCACACAGGCTGCCCTTCCGCTGAAAGCTTCCAGTGGTCCAATCAATGTTGCTTATATTCCGAAAGGAAAGCCACAAGACTGGGATGAGCAGGGTAAAATGCTTTAACTGCCAGAAATATGGACACGTTGCTACTCAGTGCAAACAAAAAATTTGTACCTAGTGCAAAGGCAAGGGTCATGTTCTACAAGAATGCCAGAGGCGCCCACAGTATCAACAATAGAAAGCATATCCTGCAACAATTGATGAGCCATGTTCTGACAGTATCTCAATTGCTAAAACATCCATGTCTGCACCACCTGCTTCTTCTAATCCTCTTACTCCAGAGATGGTTCAATAGATGATTTTCAATGCCTTTTCTGCCCTTGGCCCCTCAGGTAAACCAAAACCTTCGCAATCCACTTGGTATCTTGATTCAGGGGCCTCCAATCACATGACTTATTCTTCTGAACATTTGACTCATCTTAAAAAGTATGCTGGCAACCTTTGTATCAATACCGTTGATGGTGGCAGTGTTCCACTTACTGTTGTTGGTCAAGTATCTCCACAGTTAACTACAAACTTATTGTCTGTTGGTCAGCTTGTTGATAGTAATTGCTTTGTCTCATTTTCTCGTTCTAGTTGTGTTGTGAAGAATCAAGTGTCGGGGAGGGTGCTCATGAAGGGGCCTGAGTGTGGAAGACTTCTTCCTCTCCAAATTTCTACACAAGATAGGATCAAATCAGAACATGCTTACTTTCTCATACAGATAATTGCCACCTGTGGCATAATAGATTAGGACATCCTAATTTAAGACTTTGATTACTTTTATTGAACTCTAGAGTGATTCAAAATAATAAAGTTTCTTTACATGATATCAAGTTTGATTGTACCAGCTATAAAATGGGGAAAGGTAAAACTCTTCCTTTTCCTGTTCATGACTCTTTAGCTTTGAAATGTTATCATTCATAGTGATGTTTGGGGCATTGCACCTGTCTTATCTCATTCTCATCATAAATATTGTCACCTTTATCGATGACTTTAGTCGTTTTACTTGGATCGAGTTTTTGAGGTTTTTAAAGTTTTTTTTATTATATTTTGAAAATCAATTTTCTACCACCATTAAAATTCTTAGAGCTGATTCGGGGGGTGAATATGTTTCTAAGGAATTTCATGCTTTTTTACAAACAAAAGGCATCATATCCCAATGATCTTGTCCTTACAGTCAACAAAATGTTGTGTCCGAACTGAAAAATAGGCGCCTCTTGGACATCATTCGTTCTATTCTGTTAGAATCTTCTGTCCCCGCTCGTTTTTGGCCCGAAGCTCATTCCACTGCAGTTCATGTGATAAATCGTTTACCATCTCCTTGCCTCGACAATCAAATCCCATTTTTTCGGTTTTTTCAATTCCACCCAATGTAGATCACCTTCGTCCTTTTGGGTGTGTGTTTTGTTCTCCTCCCTCCCACAGAATACACCAAATTAACTACTCAATCCTCTCGATGTGCCTTCCTTGGTTATGCCCTTCATCAAAAAGGTTATCTTTGTTATGATCCACATGTCAAGCAAATCCATCTCTCGAAATGTTGTGTTTTTTGAAAATCAATATTTTTTTTCAAAACCATGTTGATTCTAACTACTCTCTTTCCATAGCTTTTCTTCCAAGTTTTTCTGACTCATCTCCATCTTCAATCACTCGATTTAAGACTAATATTGTGTCTGAAAGGCAAAAGGTACAAAGTGGTCCTGCACCCAAGCCTCCTGATGCTACTACCAATTCCGTACTTGAGCTACCTCCGGATCTTCCTCTTCGTTGATCCCATTGTCACTCCCAACCTCCTGATCATTATGGTTTCACTCATACTTACTTGTCAAGCATTCTTTCTTCTGTTCATATCCCTAACTCTAACTCTCAGGCAAACTGCAACATGATTGTTGGATACAGGCTATGCAGGAGGAACTTGATGCTCTCCAATCAATCACACGTGGGATGTTGCTCCTTGTCCTTCCTCAGTCAAACCCATTGGATGCAAATGGGTTTACTCCATCAAATTAAAATTTGATGGATCCTTGGATCGTTGGAAGGCTCGGCTTGTTGCTTTTGTAAATGGACAGGAATATGGTATTGACTATGAAGAGACTTTTGCTCCAGTGGCTAAAATGACAATTGTTCGGACAATTCTTGCAATAACAGCTTCTAAGTCATGGCCTCTGTATCAGATGGATGTGAAGAATACATTTCTGCATAGAGATCTCAAAGAAGAGGTTTATATGCGTCTTCCTCAAGGACTTCCTTCCTCTTCTAAAACCGACGTCGCTCGCTTACGACGCTCCTTATATGGTCTTAAATAAGCACCTCAGGCTTGGTTTGAGAAGTTTCGCACTACTCTCCTACATCTTGCCTTTTCGCGGAGTCCATATGATCCTTCCAAGTTCACTCATCATACATCGAAAGGGATCACGATTCTTTTTGTATATGTGGATGACATAATTATCACTGGCACAAGTAGTGATATGATTAGTCAACTTCAAGCCTCTCTTCACGATGCTTTTCACATGAAGGATCTGGGCCCATTGAATTATTTCTTGGGATTGGAAGTGAATCAGAGTAAGAAAGGACTATTACTTCATCACAACAAATATGTCACTGATCATGTTGAATTAGCTGGTCTCTGCAACTCAGCTACTGTAGACACACAAATGCAGCACTGCAAGCGTTGGCATTGGATTGATTTATTTTTATTATTTATTTAATTTATCTCTTATTGTAATTTCTTATTTTATTTGAGGGTTTTTTAGTCTTTTTATATTGGAGGGTATTTTGGTCATTGTCATAGTGGGTTTATTATAAAGAAGATCTAAGCCTCATTGAGGTAGACAATTGTTATTAATCGAATAAAGAAATTATTCCTGCTCTATGCGCATGGTGCATCGTTGGTGAGAAACAATCGAGTTTGGCGAGGAGCCCAGATACTTCTTCTTCCTCTCTCTCTCTTCTTCTTTCTCTCTTTCATTCTCTGTTTTATTCTTCCTAATTTTTTCCCTTTGCTGAGAACCACTCTAAACCTTTCCCCTTGCTGTCGAACCTTCCAAAACCACCCCTTGTTGTCGCCTCCCTCCGTAACCCATCTGTCTTTCGCCGACAGTCCCAGATCCACCCCTTTTTTATCCTTCAGCCATCACCACCACCCTATACCCACCCCTACCCTTTCCGCCACCCTCTAAGAGGCTTCCTAAGCCCAGCTTCCATTCCCAGATCCTCCCACTTGCTGTCATGACCTCCATACTCCATCCTTTCATGACTGTCGTGACCCCTTAAGGCTTTTATTGTTGTCGTTACCACCCAACAGTCCACCCTTGGCGGTCGCCACACCCACAATTCATCCCTATTGCTGCCGTTTTCTTCCCAAGCCTTTTCCTTGCATTCGTTGTCCCTCCTCGCCCCATCTGGGCTTAACCTTAGCCTTCCATTAATCCCTTTTGTTGCCTTTAATCCCTTCACCCCTATATCATGCCATTGACATCATAAGAAATCCATCCATTTACTAACAAACAGCCTGAATTAACCCCTTTTGGGGATAGATTTACATATTCGTGAGAACTGACAAGCCCCTTTGTTTTGAGG
This sequence comes from Chimonanthus praecox, assembly GCA_022113865.1. Classification (NCBI taxonomy): domain Eukaryota; kingdom Viridiplantae; phylum Streptophyta; class Magnoliopsida; order Laurales; family Calycanthaceae; genus Chimonanthus; species Chimonanthus praecox. The sequence goes on from CM039094.1 coordinate 38,869,192, forward strand.
GATCCCCCGCGTTTGGTAACAAGGTCTGGATTATGATATAATTTCTTACATTGACTGTCCTAGGATCCCGTGATTGTTTGCAGCTTGTTTATATTATTATATTGTAAAATATTAATTTAGATATTTAATCTCAGCTTTCATACAAGTAATTCATGTTTATTTGATCCTATCGTATTGCATTAGTCATCTAGGGTTTCCCCTAATAGTGTCCTACATCACACACCTTTGGAACTAAATGCCAAGCTTCACCAACAAGGAGGAGATCTCCTTCTTGATCCAACATTCTATCGTAAGTTAGTTGGAAGTCTTGTCTACTTGACCATCAATCGACCAGATATCTCTTATCCTGTTAAGCTTGTGAGTCAATGTATGACCGTTCCGAGGCATCATCATTTAGCTGCAGTAAAACGCATCATTTGATATCTCTTTGGCACTCCATCCCGCGGCTTATTTTTTCCAATTGGCACTCCTCTCACCGTCACTGCTTATTCTGATGCGAACTGGGCAGGATGCCCAGACACTCAACGGTCTACGACAGGTTGGTGTGTCTACTTGGGAGAGGCATTAATATCCTGGAAATGCAAGAAACAAGATAAAGTTTCCAAATCTTCCACGGAATCTGAATATTGTGCCATGTCTTCAACCTGTTTTGAGATTCTGTGGTTACAAGGATTACTGTCCGAACTCAGTTTTTCTCAAACACAACCTACCCCTCTTCATGCAGACAACATGAGTGCCATTCGTATCACAGAAAGCCCTGTATTTCATGAACGAAACAAGCATATTGACATCGATTGTCATTTTATTCGAGATGCGTATGATCGCAAAATTATCTCTCTTCCTCATGTTCCTACAAAGTTCCAGCTTGTTGATATCTTTACAAAGGGACTTTCACGGACACAACATGAGTTCTTGGTTCACAAATAGTTGATGGTTGATTCACCAGCATCAATTTGAGGGGGATTGTCAAATGGACCACACACAATGTATCCTACATAGGGATTGTAATGTTAACAACCGTACCTAGACCCTCTTGGCCCACCCGTTTGTATATAATTGACTGGCCCATGTAACACATGCCCGTCTTCTAGAAAGATCCCCTAGTCAACTCCTGTATTCCTTGATTGTAGCCTATGGCAAACGTTACATTCCTTGATTGTAGCCATAACTATGGCAAACATTACAGATATGTATTCCTTGATTGTAGCCATAACTATGGCAAACCATGTACTATAAATAGGATTCAAGCACAAAGGGAAGGACATCCAATGAATGAAGGCTTGTCTCTGCAAAGCATGTTCTGTGTAAGCAACAACCTAAATTGTGTGGCAGGTCCAGAGAACACGACAAGAGTCATCCATACAGTAAGTGATGATGCTTTGGTCTTTCTGATGAAGAAACGATACTCAAAAACGTATAGAACAAAGATATTGAAAACCGGTAAAACACTGGGAATACAATTTGGTAATGACCAACATGCGGTGAATGATCTCAGGGATGCAGATATCAGAGACAAAACTTCACCCTCCTCCTCTAGATCGTAGAGAAGAAGCAGAATCCTTGCGACGTTAATGGGTAGAAATTCTTTTTCAAAGCTTACTACAGACGTCAAAAAAAGCAATGTAAGAAAAATCGAGGGTCGATGTGGTTCTCAATGGAAGTCCTAACTTGGAATGTAAGGGGTCTAGGACTGCAGGAAAAACGAGGCCCAATTCAAAGATTTCTCAAAAAGAATATGATTGATGTTTTGTTTCTCCAAGAGACCAAAAGGGAAGAAATCTCAGCAGCTTTGATCAGGGAATTATGGGGTTCACAAGAGTGCGAGAATTTCAGCAAGCCTTCGGAAGGGATATCTGAGGGGCTGCTCATTTTGTGGAATCCCTATTTCTTCAAGATCTCAACAAGAAGAATTGACTCAAGATCTATTTCAGTTAAGGGGCTACTCGTGAATGAGGCAGTGGAGGTTTGTTTTACAAATGTCTACGGTCCTAATGTTGAAGGGGACCGAGATTATTTTTGGGTAGAGCTTGATGATATCCAATGTTGGAGTTCTTGTATGTGATCCCTAGGCGGAGATTTTAATGTAGTCAGATTTCCGTTGGAGAGGAAGGGAGGAAGAGGGTACACTGGGGGAATGGAGGTTTTTTCTGACTTCACATTCAAAAATGAGATGGCTGATTACCTACTCATTGGCAGTCATTACACTTGGTTTAGTGGACAGTTCCATGCATCTACAAGCAGGCTTGACAAATACATCACTTCATCAGAATGGGATTCACACTTCACCAATGCAAGCCAGATAAAATTGTTTAGTCTCATCTTTTATCATTGCCCGGTGATGCTAGACGCAGAGGAGATTGATTGGGGCCCGAAACCCTTCCAATTTAGCAATGCATGGTTGGAGGATCCTAAGCTTGTGGACTTGGTCAAGAAATGGTGGCATGGCTTTGATGTGCAAGGTTGGGGTGGTTATTTCATATCTAAGAAACTTACTCTACTAAAATAAAAAATCAAGGATTGAGTAAAATCCACAGGCAGCCCAGTAAAAGAAAAAAAGAAGAAGCAATCATTCAAGAATTGGAGGGATGGAACAGATTGGAGGAGGAGAGGGACCTTGAGGAGGAGGGGATGCCCATTCTATGGGACTGTTTACGTTTGGAAGAGGTGCAATGGCAGCTGAAATCTAGAGCTCTGTGGCTGAAAGAAGGTGACAAAAAAATACGAAATTCTTCCATATGTGTGCCAATGCTAGAAGAGCATCAAAAAGTATTAGATCGATTATTGTGGATGGTCAACGAGTTGTGGATAAGAACGGCATAAGAGAGGCAGTTAGAAGATACTTCCTGGCTATCTTCCAGTCTCTACCTGAGCATCCCTTGCTAACATCTACCCACCCTGCTTCCCCTTCTCCCACCCCAGATGCTGGTCTCCCTCCTTCAACTTTGGCTTTGAGTACTCTCTGTCCCCTTACCTTTTGTGCTTTCTGATCATCCTTTTTCTAGACCTTGTGGTCTTTTTTCTTCATCTGTTTTCCAAGTTAGAAATTTTGATGGTTGCGAGTTCATAACACCTTTTCGAAGTGATAGTTTCATCCCAGTTGAGTCACAGGATCACCACTTGTCTTACATCTTCAACCTTAGAACCTTCAGATACTTCTATTTGGCTTCTCCGATCTTTTTACTTCTGGAGGACGTGTGGGACTACCAGAGCTACCAGTTCTCCTCCTTCGCGGTTGTTGGTGCTTCTGCTCCCTCACTCTTAGATCGGTAACCTTTGCTCTTGCCTATCAACATTTAGACCTACAGATGCTCTACTTCGGCTTCCTTGACAACTCCCCCTCTAGTTGTTGTGTTGGACTAGTAGGGCCTCCCTCCAACTCTCTTCTTTTGCGGTTGATGGTGCTTCTGCTCACTCTCTCATACATCAAGTACCTTCGATCTTGACTCCCTCTTTTTTCCCTTTCTTTTGTAATCCCTTTAGGGGGCTAGTTGCTATCCCTAGCTCTTTGGTTTTGCATTTGCCTTATCCCTACCTAGTTTGCTTAGTGTCCAGACTTCTAGAGGTCTCGCTCTCCCTTTTCTAAGCTTTGTTTTGCCTCTTTGGTTGAAAGAAGACTTTCCTAACCGACAATTGAGGGGATCCAATTTAGTAGGATCAGTGCGGAGACGGTAGCATGGTTGGAGAGCGAGTTTTCCCTGGAAGAGATTAGGGCGGCCTTAGACAGCCTTGAAGGATAAAAAGCCCCGGGCCCCGATGGTCTTAATTTTACTTTCTTTGAATCTTATTGGGAAACAGTGGGACCGAATTTCCATAGGGTTTTCAGAGAGTTTCATCAAGACGGAATTATTAACAAAGGATTGAAATTTTGTTTCATCACCCTCATTCCAAAAAGGGAAAGCCCATCCGAACTCTAAAATCTTTGAAGGAAAAGCAATTGAGGTTAGTGAACTTTTTAGAAGGCCAAATGGAGGTTATATGTGTGACTTCTCTTGGGTAATGATTTTCAGGGACTCAAACCTGTTGATTTCCTATCCCGTGAGAAGGTTGCATGAAGTGAAAACGGAAGGCAATCGAAATATTTCTCCATTTGGACCCTCCTCCACAAGATGTCATGAAATTTAATATAGACAGGGCATCTAGGGGAAAACCGAGCCTGGAAAGGAGAGGTAGTTGATGCGGGCATCGAGTCTAACTTGAGCTCGGGCGAAGATGGTCCGAACCAACTGGATCGGGCCAACGAATTGTGATGTAGGACTAATGCAATGGCCTAAAATCAAATGGACAGAGATAAACAAAAGAAATTACCAAGTCAATAAAATTATAAAGCACCATGCCAATCACATGCAAATAAGAAATCCCACACTACTGTACCTTAGAATTATCCGAGAGGGGCCATGGGATTGGACTTCCACTAGCTTAGGAAATCAGCCTAATAATCAATACAAATTCTCCTAACCTCCTTAAGGATTTTTGCTCTAAAGAAAAAGGGAAGGTTCAAGACACAAAAGGTTTAGAGAATAAAATTCAGCATGATTAGGCCAAAAGGAAAACAATGAATTTGATTGTCGAAGGTTAGGGTTGAATGCAAACAACTACTACTCGGAAGAAAAAGAGAAATACCTTTGGAGACAAGCAGAAGTACCTTTGGAGACAACAGAAATAGGATGCAGCACCAATCTAGAAGTACCTTTGTGCTGGCTTAATTTTCCGCCTCCAGTTCTGCGATTTTCTCTTTCAGTTGTTGTGCCTTCTTCTCATCAATGAATCTACCAAGAGATTTTTTTCAACAATGCCTTGAACAGTATTCAGATCGGGCTGCTTCAGCCACCCATCAAAGGAACCACCATGGTATGATAATATTATCTTAAATGTTACTCTTGCCCACCTACCTTCTTATCTTCAGTACATAGATTAACTGGCTTTGTCTCATTACAAGCTTAAAAATTTTCAGAACCATCTTGGATGAATGTTTCTATGGATGAAGACCTCTCAATATCAAACAAACTAAATAATGACAAATGCCTTTGGACTACATTAGAATATAAATCTGAAACTTGTTCCCATGATCTTGCCTACATAAACTGGTAGCTTTCCCTTAGGAGAAAAACACAAAAAATAAAGGATGGGAATCACTCCCTAAGTGGGTTCACACCATCAGTCCCTTCACAAGAATTCTAAGTCCCAAATTCTCAGAAATGCATTTCATTCATCATCATTCCATCCTCTAATTACAGTCATATATAAAAGAACACACACACAACAACTAGCCCTACTGCAGTACCTGTAACTGCTTGCAGTTCTATTTACAAAAGACAATAACTACCTGTAACTATTTACAATGCACTACCTACTTCTGCAGTTCTGCAGAACTAACTGCAGTAAATGTCACTTGATTCTGCAGGTCTACAGAATGAACTACAGCAAACATAAGAGGTCTTCAGTCTACTAAATTATCAACCCACAGTGAGATGTGGGCCTTCTTATTCTTTCTCCACCTTTACTAAACTTTGTATGTAGGGATGTCGGCATCAAATTGGCTCTCCAAATCTATCATCGGATCGATGGAGGAAAGCGAGGCCCACAGACTCGACCCATTAGAACCCACTTCCATGAGCCGGGGCCTTCTAGCCACTTCGAGACAATTGAGGCTTTCAAAGCCCTTGGATCCGAGCCCAGCCAATGTTCGAAGAGGAAAATCCAATCAGTTGAGTGATCAGCTGACTCGTCTTATGGGCCCCACCCGAAGTGCCAGGGTGGTTGCACTATCACCAAATGGTGGACCCCACACGGTGCAAGACAAGTTGTTTCTCTCCCGCAAGTTGGCACTCCCTGTAATCTCATACAATGAGTCCTTGCCCAAGCAAAAGAGCACTCTCGAGTCCCACATCCTGAAATCTACCCACGGGATAGAAACTAGAGAACTGCTATCCCAGCTGGTTGCGTCATTGCAGGAGAAATTCAAGGAGATGAGAGCGAGCAAGAACTAGGTTCTCAACAATCAAGCACGATGCAATCAGTGAGCAGTCTAAGAAGGAACTACTGATGTGGGCACCACAGCCAGTTTCTTTATTTAACATTAGTTTTATTTAGCATTATTGTATTTTTTTTCCATTATTTAGATTGGTAATTCTGGTGTTATTTGAGGGTATTTTGGGCATTTTATGTAATAGGGGTATTTTACTCATTTTTCTATGTAATGAGTATAAGTATAGGATGTAACCCTCATTAGGGATTCGATCAAGGAAGAAAAACGAAATTTTCTTTAGAAACTTTGTTCCAGATGCATGATGTCTTGGTTAGAAATCAACAAACCTATTGGTGAGAAGCTCGGGATTTGGCGAGAAGCCCTAAGGTGAGAAAATCTTCAACCCTCTTCCAAGTACTATTCTATCTTCTTCTATCTCTCTTTTCCCTTTCTTCTCTTTGTTTTCTTCTTCCTGTTGTTACCGCCAACCATTAGACCCCCCCTCTTACCAACCCAGATTTGTCCAGAACCATCCCGGATCTGTCCAAAATCTGTCCCAGAACCATCCCAAATCTGTCCCAAAACCATCCCGGATCTGTCCCAGATTTGTTCTAGATCCGTCCCAAAGTTGTCCCAGATCCGTCCCAGAGTTGTCCCAACCCGTCCCAGATCATCCAAAACTCGTCCCAGATCATCCAAAACACGTCCCAGATCCGTTCATTTCACTTCGTGCTACCACTACCCTTCCTTAATTTGGTTTGGTAAATTTATATAATTATGTACATTAGATTGCCAGGACTTGCGTGATAATTTATGTCAAATTTATGTTATTCAATTGACATTATTAATTGACTAATTAATTTCAGCCCATTTTAGATTTAGGGTGCATTATTTTCATCTTTTTTAATCACATTAAGCATTTAGGGTTACCTTATCCCTGTCCTGCATCAAATTTGGTATCAGTAACAAGGTTACGGTGTTTCCTTAAACATCCACAGTCTTAGGTTGCATCGTATTTTTTGTGAAAAAAATTCTTTGTCATCATTACATCATTCTTTTCATTCATCGCATTTAGAGTTAGGTCACAGCATATGGTCAGAGTTTATCCCTATACTTGTGAGTCTAAAGGATTTTTAGTGCGTATTATTGTGCATGACCACTAAGAGCATGGTTAGTTACCAAAAAGATTCTAAATAATCTCGAAACATGTCAGGAGAACAACCGGCAGCTTGGTTCAACCAGGCCCTCGACCAGTTGACTGTCCAATTGACTGATGAGTTGACCGACTTCCAAAGGACCCAAGAGACCTTAATTACCAACTTGGCCGACTTGAACACAAGAGTTGCAGTCCTAGCAGCCAGTAGGAATCTAAGACAGGAATGGAGACCGAAGAGTTGATCATAGAGAGTTCAAGCCACCTTAGCATCTGGAACTTACCAAAAATGACGAATGTGTCCTGAAGACCGTTCATGTTGAGGCCGACCGCAAAGATGTGGATGAAGAGCCTTTAGAAGAAGTAGAACCTCCCAAGTATGAAGAGCACTATGAAGTGTCCATATCACCTAGACCACGCGAGTCTACACCTTCATCTACACTGCAGATTCATGATTTGCACGCTGAAATTAACTGTCAAATTAATATAAGTGATGAACAATATTAGTTTGTTGCAGATAATCATTGAAGGTTCAAGGAATTTGAGGTGGATGATCATGTGGAGAACCTAACACTGACGCAGGACAAGGGGATAGGGTGACCTTAAATGCCTAATGCAATTATGAAGGGACTAAAAAGATTACCTAAATCTAAAATGCAGATGAAATTTAAGAATTAAAATTAAAAATCACAACTAAATTATATAAATAAGCCACAAATAATCAAAACAAATTCTTGGAAATCTAATATAAACAATTATGCAACTTACCAAGACCAATTGATTCTCAAAATAAAGATCCCTCAAAGTCACGGACTTGTCGGGACCCACGGAAGCGTAGGCCTATCACCAAATTAGGACTAATGTAATTGAAAATTGAAAATGGCTCTAAATGGGTTTAGAAGGGACTAATGGCGGGTTTAGAAGGGACTAATGGCAGTCTTGTAAATAAAAAGGATGGCTTGATTTAAGGCATAGGCGGAAACATAGGGTTACGAGAAGGGACAGAAATGAAAGCAATAAACAATTGGGCTTGTGGCAGTTAAATGTGGATTTTAACTGGCTGCGGCAGCTTGAAGTGGAGTCTATGGGAAAGGCGACAAAGCCAGGGGACATAGGAGGTGAAACAATGGCTGGAAAGGAAGATAGAGGAGTGGCGAAGGCTAAGGTAGGCTTTGGGAAGACACGACAGTTAAACAGGGCTAAGATATGGGGTGCGACAGGTTGGGATGGTCTCATGAAGGTGTTGTAGAGGTTTAGGAAGGTGTGTAACAGCAAGATCTGGGCTGGTTGGGCTCACTTGGGGAAGGCGAAGGTGGTAGAAGGGATTTTGGAGGGGATGAAACTGGTAGGGACGGATTAGGGAAGGTTTTGGTTGGGCTCAGGTAACCAAAAAAACAAAAAAGAAGAAGAAATAGAAGAGAAGAAGAAAGATAGAGATAAATAGGTAACTACCTGGATTTGGAAGAGGCTTATCACCTATTCCAGTGGCTTCTCGCCGTCCTCAGCTTCTCACCAAGGTTCCATGGGCTTCTCACCAACACTAGATGTGCAGGAGACAATTTTCCTCGAGCAGCAATCATTTTTTTCATTCATCATAATTTGATTGCCCTCAAGAGGCTTACAATATATTTATAATAAACACACCAACAAAATGACGAAAATACCCCTAAGTGTAAAATACCCTCAAATAAAAAAAAATAGAAAATTACATCAAAAGACAGCTAAATAAAATAAAATCAAAATAAAAAATTGTCGATCCAATGTTCCGCATCAAACACCCTGTCCAGGTCCAACACCTTCACCTCCAAGCTCCACCCCACTTCAGTATGACCCTGACCCTCCGACTGCCCTTCCTGATCCACTACATGACCCATGGTCTACACTTGTCCATCCCCTTCAGCATGTACCTTCCTTATCTTCCTTGCCATCCAAAAGAGAAGAGATAAAATTTATCCTAGTCGAGGAAATTGTTTCCACAGCTGCAGGAGGACATCAGTCATATTTTGTTTCCCATGCCCATGATAGATGTCACTTGGTTACCTAAGTGTGAGATACAACGACTTGCACCGGATTCACTTGAGAGATTTAGGAGTCTTGTCTCATCGGAAGTGCATTCAACTCACAACTTGTTGCTGCCGCCATCCAGAGTTGATCGTGACGTCAGTGTTGGATTCTGAGTATACCATTGATGGCGGAGGAGAATCAATCCAGCATTCTTATTGTGGCCCAATGATGTTATGCTTGGACAACGCTGAAGACCTCACGTGCGTGTGATTACACATTGAAGACCCCACATTGTGAAGAAGCGCGTGTGGTTAGATATTTATCTTTTCATTTGCTTCAACTCGAGGTCAAGTTCTTTCTCAGATGGGGAGATCGACGTGGAGCACCACAGCCAATTTCTTTATTTAGAGATTAGTTTTATTTAGCATTATTGTATTTTTATTCCATTATTTAGATTGAAAATTCTAGTGTTATTTGACGGTATTTTGGGCATTTTATGCAATAGGGGTATTTGTCTTTTTCTCCATGTAATGGGTATAAATACAAGATGTAACCCTCATTAGGGATTCGATCAAGGAAGAAAAACGAAATTTGCTTCGAAACTTTGTTTCATACGCATAATGTGTTGGTGAGAAGCCCGGGATTTGGCGAGAAGCCCGAAGGTGAGAAATCTTCAAACCTATTCCAGGTACTATTCTATCTTCTTCCATCTCTCTCTTTTCCCTTTCTTCTCTTCGTTTTCTTCTTCATGTTGTTACCGCCAGCCATTAGACCCCCCTCTTACCAACCTAGATCTGTCCCAGAACCATCCCGGATCCGTCTTAGAGCCATCGCGACCCGTCCCAGATCATCCAAAACACGTCCCAGATCCGTCTGTTTCACTTCCTGCTACCACTACCCTTCATTAATTTGGTTTGGTAAATTTATGTAATTATTTACATTAGATTGCTAGGATTTGCGTGATTATTTGTGTCAAATTTATGTTATTCAATTGCCATTATAATTTCAACCCATTTTAGATTTAGGGTGTATTATTTTCATCCATTTTAATCTTTTCATAACCACATTAGGCATTTAGGGTTAATCCTATTCCCTGTCATGCATCAACTACCTTATCCAAGTGGTGTTGTCGCGTCCTATTTTCGCAAGACTGCCTGACAGCGACGAAGCGCACATCAAGATGCCACGTATGCAATCTGCAATAGTCCAGCGACGACAGAAGAAGGGGAGGATAAAGAATAAACAACCCAGCAAGATCGAGCAGCAAAATTAGTGGTACCGCTGGGAAAATCATGTGCCATGTATTCAACAGTGCTATTGAAGCAGTAGAAGATAGAAAGACTGATTACAAAAGTGGAAACGACTAAGAAGAGGAAAGTAAAGGGGTGACCAGATAACCCACCAAAGATAAGATTGGTATTTTATATTTTTATTTCTTTTTATTTTACTTAAGTCAGGCCTTATAAAATGCATGTCAGGCCGAGAGTTGTAACAACAGAATTGATTATTAAAAACTTAGCAAAGCATAAAGCTTCTTTTATCTCTCTAATTTGGTGAGTTCTTTCCTTTTGAATTTTAATTTGTCATTGTGTTGAATTATGTCATAATTACACACTCAAGTTAATTTCATTAGAAGGTTCCCGAGTTTAGACCATACTTAAACCCGAGAATAGTTTTTTCATGTTTAGACCGCACTTAAGCTTGAGAATGTTGGGTTTCTTCATCGAAATCCGTTATTCGGCCTAAAATCTCGAGTCTAAATCTCAAATTGCATATTTGACTGCATCAGTGGTGTTCTTAGGAATCATAGTGGTATCACAACCTTAGTTTTAACAGAGTCGATGGGGATTAGGGATTCAAATGAGGCGGAACTTCATAGTATTAGGAGATCTTTGACCATTTGGAACGTCTATGGGCATGGTACTCTAGTGATAGAGGGGGATTCAACAAATGTGATTAAGTGAGCAAAGGGACTAAAGCGACCCCCCTAGAGATTGATAACCACAACCAGGGAATTTAAAGATTTGGCATCGGAACTTGATGTCTCCTTTGTCCAAATTAGTTGAACTGCAAATGGCCTGGCAAATTTCTTCACTAAAAATGGAATCGACAACTTACTTTCAAGAGTGTTATTTCTATGAGATGGGAGGGGGCAACGATTTCGCTTAGATGTTGTGACACAACGCAAAATAGGATCGGGTTTGGGAATGGATGGTGATGCAGGGTTGGCTAGAAATCCTAAATTAATATCTATGCAAATCTACAATGACTTAACCTAGGCTAATCTAAAATGATGATATGAACACATGTATGCAATAAAACTGAAATTATTAACTAAACCACAATAAGAAATTAAAAGTAAGTCAACATATCCAAACAAATCCACAATTATAAACATTCATTTGAGATTCCAAATCACAGTTAATAATCTTGAAGCTCTAATTTTGACCCTAAGGATGCTCACCAAATCAGTCTCATGAAGATGTAACAGTTCATTCAGTCAACATTGATAAACCATGCAGATTTTGGATTAATTGGGGCTGAATTGATGTCATTCAGATGTTACACTGCTGTTTGAAGGGATAAAGGTCAGAGGAAGACTAAATAGATAGATTTGAGACTCAAGGAACAATGGGACAGCGCTGTCCCAAGTGTTTTATGATTGTTTAGATTTAAAATGGGGTTGATTGGGGCTGGCTTGGGAGAATTTTGAATGTAGGGACTATGGGACATCAGTATGATGGGCTGTATGGGTTGTAGTTGGAGGTAGGAAGGCCAAAAGGCTTTAGGACAGCAGCAATGGACAGTTTTGAGATGAACGGCAGCAGTAAATAGTCTTGGGTGTGGCGAAGACCATGGAAGGGAATATAGGGGCTGGCGGAAATTGGGTAACAGTTAGGAGGGGCGGAAGGCCATGGGTGAGTGTTTGGGCAGCGGCAAAGGGATGGGATTTTGTGTGGGTAGGTTCCGGCCAAAAAGAAACAAAAGAGAAGAGGAAAGAAGAAGAAAAAGAGATAGGAAGAGAGGAAGAAGAAGAAGATGAGAGGATAATAGACTGACTTGTTGGCTTGACACCAAACCCTCAAAGGGAATCCATTGACACCATGCGCATAGGTCAAGCTTTCCTTTTCTTTTCCTTTCATTCCATCGTGTATTCCTCCTCCTCTTTACAAAGCTCTTTAACCAAAATAAAACAAAGGGGTCAGCAGCTCCTTGTTGTTTTCTAAAGCTTTAGGGCTACTAATGAGGTTAAATGACATGAATGCCCCGTATCAACCCCCCCCCACCCCACCCCACATATTACAATAATTCATAATGACAAGTTTGTCCTCATATAAAAGAAAACAAACTAAAAGACAAGGCTAAGTAAAAATAAAATAAAATAAAATCAAAGTCTAATGTAGAACTCTGATGCTTTGAAAGGTTGAACGGCTAGGAGATAGCGCTGATGTGCTAGATCTGCAACTGGTATGAATCCAACCACAGAAGATCGTCTGTCGTCCTCAGTCGTCGTCGTCGATAATGATGTCGGTGCGGGTGCCAATACTGATGAGGTCGGCTACCCACAGCAACTCCTCCTGATGTGCGACGGTGATAACGATCTAACATGTCTGAATCAAGTCTCTGGAGCTCCTCGTGAGTAATCCAAATCTGCTCTGAATCTGGTCGACCTTGTCAATGCACAAGGGATTCCTGATATTCCCACCCCCCCCCCCCCTCGGGTTGTGGAGACCACTCGATCGTCTACAATATCCTCAATAACATCTCTGGTGGTCGGAATGGGAGGCAGTAGAGGAACAAGTTGTTGGTCATGGTATGGGTTAGGGGTGTTGGTTGGATCTTGGAAAGGATTGGATGGAATAGATGCTAGACCCAAGAACGGAACGAAGTCCACAACATTGAAAGTTGAACTAATCCCAAGATCAGATGGAATGTCTAATACATAAGCATTGGGACCAACTCGTCGGACAACCTTAAAAGGACCAATACTTCGGGCTTGCAATTTCTTAGCCACTCCCTGTTGGAAGCGCTCAGGTCAAACCCGAACCATGACATGGTCACCCACCTGAAATTCCTTGTGCCGGCGATGTGCGCCATCAGTCGCCTTATACTTTTCATTGCTCAAGGTGATCTTGCACCTAATCTCAGTATGCAAATGATGTATATGTTGTGCAAATGCAGATGCAAACTCAGATGGCCTATGGGTAGCAGACATGAGAATGCGATCTAATGGGGTCCTAGGCTTATAACCAGTAACAACTTCAAATGGACTCATACCTATGGACTGACCGAATTGTTATATGCAAACTCAGCAGTCAGTAGGACGAGATCCCAATCCCTGATACGATCCCAACAAGGCACCTCAACATGTTACCTAAACTTCAATTCACCACCTCAGTTTGACCATCTGTCTGAGGGTGGTATGACAGAGGGTGGTAGGCCATCGAGAATTGCAAACGCGTGCCCAACATGTGACACAGTGTCTTCCAAAAGTAACTAACGACATCCCTATCAGATACTATGGATTTGGGCAATCCGTGTTTACCAAATCATAAAATAAACGTGAAACTCGGGGAGAATCAGTAGTCTTTGAGCACGGAATAAAGTGGGCCATCTTTGAAAAGCGGTCCACTACAACCATGATGGGATCGTGCTTCCTGATAGTCTTGGAAAGCTCAAGCACGAAGTCCATGCCAACATCCTGCCACGGGGCATGCGGAACAGGCAAAGGTGAGTATAGCCCTGTATTCTACTTTCTCTGCTTTGCCAGATGGCATGTGCGGTACTGCCCAACAATAGTAGCTACATCTCTGTAGAGATGTGGCCAATAGAACCTATCTTCCACAAGGGCAAGGGTGCTCTTATCCCGACCCCAGTGACCCGCAATATCACTGCCATGTAGCTCCCAAATGAGGAACTCTCTGAGGGAGGTGCGAGGGATGCAAAGACGACTGCCTAAAAAGAGGTAGCCATCCTGCAAGATAAACTGTCCCCGGCTAGCCTAAGGATCGTTCGTGAGACCCACATACACACTTCCAAAATCTGGACACTGAGGATACTCGTCTCATATAAGATCAAATCCCGTGACTGAAACGCTCATGGTGTGTAGGAGAGCTGTCCTACGATAGATGCCGTCTCCAAAGTCAAAATATTCTGTAGGCTCTACTTTGGGAGGGTCAGACTCAAATCTCACGGTAGCCACCCTGCGGCTAAGGGCGTCTGCAGCCTTATTTTCGACACTAGCCCTGTACTTGAGCACAAATGTATACTATTGAAGAAACTCCACCCACTTGGTGAGATGTGAGTTTAGTTTCTGTTGAGAATTCAGATATCTCAGGGCATCATGGTCGGTATATAAGACGAACTCTTGCGATATCAAATAAAGTCTCCAATGTCTCAAAGATTGTACAACCACATAGAGTTCCTTAACATAGGTGGTATACTTTTGTTTGGCGGGCTGCAACTTCTCACTAAAATAAGCGATAGGATGTCCCTCCTGATTCAAAACACCACCTACGCCGACGCCAGAAGCATCACATGCCACCTCAAAGACTTTAGAAAAGTCTGGAAGGCACTTAACGGGAGCCTCAGTCATCCTAAATTTAATCTCCTGAAAGGCTCTAGCCGCAATACGAGTCCATACAAAACCCCCTTTTTGATGCAATCTGTGATAGGGGCCATGATGGTGCTAAACCCACGAATGAATCGCCTGTAAAATGTGGCTAGCCCATGGAAACTACAGACCTCGTGAATGGTACGTGGCTTAGGCCACTCAACTATGGCTCACTTTCTCCGGATCCGCCGACATACCCTCAAGAGAAACTACGAAACCCAAGAAGACAACTCTAATAGTCATGAAGGAACACTTCTTTAGGTTCGCATATAATTTCTCAGCTCGGAGGGTCTCACATACTTGCCTCAAGTGGTCGAGGTGTTGATTTTTGGTAGCATTATATATCAAGATATCATCGAAATACACTACCAAAAACTTACCAATAAATGGTCTTAACACTTGGGTCATGATCCTCATGAAGGTACTAAGGGCATTTGATAGCCCAAAAGGCATGACCATCCAGTCGTACAATCTGTCCTTCATCTTGAAGGCGGTCTTCCACTCGTCCCTAGGACGAATGCAGACTTGATCGTATCCACTCTTTAAGTCTATCTTTGAAAACACACTAGCACCTACCATCATATCCAACATGTCATCGAGCCTCGGAATGGGAAACCGATACTTGACCGTGATCTCATTAGTGGCCCTACTGTCCACACACATTCGCCAACTTCCATCCTTCTTCGGTGTAAGGAGCGCAGGTATGGCACAAGGGCTCAGACTCTCCCTGATAAACCCTTTACGAAGGAATTCATCCACTTGCCTTTGTAATTCAGCGTGCTCAATAGGATTCATCCTATAATGTGGCAAGTTGGGTAGGGTCGCTCCGGGTACAAAGTCAATAGCGTGCTGAATGTCACGCATGGGAGGGAGCTCATCCGATAAATCGTCAGGGAAGACAACCTGAAACTCTCTCATAATCGGCTCAACCTCCCGCGAGCGATCAACACTAGGCTCAAAGGATGTTTCTCTTGTGAGCAATGCAAATACAATGTCCTCTTCTTTAGCCTCTTTCTCAAACTCAGTAGGACTGAGAATACTCAGGGCTTGGGGTTTTGGGCCACTGCTGTTTGTGCCCTTGCTTGGGTTCTCCACCTCATTCTTTGGTGCTTTGGGGGGAAGAGGGTTCAACTTGATCCTTTTACCCTCAAAGATGAATGACCACACGTTCGACCTACCGAACAATGTGGCATCCATGTCATACAACCACGACCTCCACAAAATAATGTTACCTACCTCCATAGGTATCACATCGCACCATACAGTGTCTTTATAGGATGAAAATTGGACAAGTACCTGACACTGCTGAGTCACGGGAATAGATGACGAGTCCAACCAAGCAACCTGATATGGGTGAGGATGGGCGATGGGTAACAACCCTAATCGGGAAACTGTCGACGAAGCAATGACATTTGTACAGCTCTCACTATCAATGATGACCTTACAAGTCTTGTCACCACTATTAGCAAAGGTGTAGAAAATATTACTCCTTCGTCAATCGTCACTCTCTTTTGGTTGTGCTAGGACACATCGACGCACCACCATCACAGGCGGGGTATTACCCTCCCCACGGGGGTATGAGTCTCCCTGCACAAACGCCAAGCCATTCTCAAAGTCCTTATACTCATCCTCATCGATGTCTCCCAAATCGGGCTCATTGACTTCTTCCTCAAACTTTTGCTCATTTTCCCCATTTATTTTAGATTCATTACCTTCAAGGAGCAAAGTTTTTTGTCTGCCCTTACTGGGGCATTGCTATGCATAATGTCCATAATTGTAGCACTTGGGCCCTTTGCTGATGCGGACATCGGTGACAAAGAAGATGAGACTTTGGGTTTGATATTAGATTTTTATAAGAAGTTTCATAGGATGTCCAATAACAATGAATCCTATCAATTGGACCATGGAATTCAGCCCAAGAACAGGCCCAGCAGAGTGGCCCAGCAAAGCAGGCCCAATGACTAAAGAGGTGCAGACGGTTGTGAATTAGAATCCTAAATCAGCTAGGATTTTAATTAAATTCGGAAAGTGTCTTTGTTTTATTTTCTAGATTTAGAATTTGTTATTTTCATAATTGGAGGGTCGGTTCCTTGTTCCTTGTTAAGTTAGAACTCTCTTTCCTTGTTTAGTTAGAACTCTCTTTCCTTGTTTCAGGTTAGGATTTCTTATAAATAAGCATTGTAATCAGCCCTTGGGGGGACCGAGTTTTTGATCAATAAAATTAAGTTTATTTCTTTCTCTGCAAACCGTGAATTGCATTGAGATAGCCGCCTGTAGTAGTCAGCGTTTTTCCTCTGGGAATTGTTTCCAGGCCAGCGAAACAGAGGGCCTTTTCTCTGTTAAAACCCAGGCGTACACATGAACCCTTCAATTGCAATCAGCCAACGTTTTCTGGATTCCTTGCAGCCCAGAGCAGGAGAGGGTTTTCTGGATATTGTGTAAGCATTGGCGTGTCTTCTTGGCAGCCCAGTTCGGCAAGTTATTGCAGATTTTATTGGCAGACAGTTGCTGCCCAATTTGGGGGTTCTCTATTGAATTCTAAGCAAGCCAGGTGTTGGCATTAAGCACCTTGGTGGACAGATTCAATTAGGTTAATCAGGCTGAGTGGAAAGCTTCATCCTATCTAGTGCTGGGTTGGGTCAGAACTATTCAAGTTATTGGCGCTACTTTCATCAGGTTCAGTTCAGCCCAACGCCAGTTTGCAGGTCAGAATTTTGTTGTTTTTGCTCTCGGGTTTTCTTGCTATAGTTTCAGATCCGATATTATCGGGTTGTGTTTAAGCTTCCGCTTCGTGTTCGGGTTTTCAACAATTTATTTGTCTTAGCCTACATCATTTGCCCTTGGAACTCTCTCCAAACACTGATTTGTTCTTATCCACCCCAGTAGTGGTTGACTGGCTACAGTGGATCTCACTCCTAGAGGAGTAGTCCTCTGTTCGGTGCTACTAAAGTCAAATCGTCTCACGACTGGATGTCTGAGATAACGCTCCAACTCTCGGACCCGTCGCTGGCACTCACCTAGTGTGGTCACATCATGGGAAATCAATTCCCTCTGTAGCTCTGGACGGAAACTCGTACGGAATCTAGAAAGAATCATCTAGGGGTCCTCGATAATACGGCACCGCAACACAAACTCCTCGAAGCGGTTGATATACTCATCCACTGACATGCTCCCTTGCCGAAGGGCCTGCTGATGCGGAGCACCACACGAGTTTCCATATTTAACAAGTTTCTTATTTGTAGATTTAGTTAAACCCCTTTGTTTTGAAGGTCTTCTATTTTGAGTTGTGACTTGGTTTGGAATGTCACATAATTGTTCACATTAAATCAATATTGGCGACAAATTTATATTGTTTATTGCAATTATTAATTTTGAGTTTTAATTTCAGCTTCATAAATTTGATTCATATTGATTTCTTGTTACATTATAATTGCATTTAGGCATTTAGGGTTACCCTTTGTATTGTCCTGCGTCACTTGCCACTGGTCCAATAAGCTACTGTGATAAGAGAGAGACACATGCTTTGTGTTCAATCTATCTTTCATCATCTCCCCAAAAGGTAATGGGACCTTGTCTCACCATCTCTCTCTCACTCTACACTTCCCCAGAGAAGTCGGGCTTGCCCTATCAATTTCATCTTGGCAAACTGAACTTTCTTTCCCTCTGTTAGGGGGTGCCATTTAAAAAATTGGTCCATGTCAGAGATACAGTCTAGGAAGACTTTAGGGTCAGGTCTCCCGTCAAAAGTAGGAACTTCGACCCGAATAGTTCTCATCAACTGCTCATCGGGGTCAAAAAACTCTTGATTGACCACACACCTATTTGGACCTCTATCTTGACCAAAACCTCTCCCTCTACCCCTCTCTCCTCGTCCCCGCCCAAGAGGTGGACCTCTATTCGCATCCACGTCCTCGAACCCCCCCTAGGTCATCACCTTGAGGAATATCCTCGACGGTATAGGTGGAGTCATTAGCCTACTCCACACGACCCTCAAAAGTACCATTTCTAAGAGAAGCAACCAACTCATCAACACGGGCATTGGTGCGAGTATTGTTCTCCTCTACTCGACGCTCAAGATGGGTTATGGAGGTCCGTAAATCAATAAGTACTTGGACTAACGTGCTGAAGTCCATATTAGGAGTATCGGGATTGGATTGTCCAATTTGGGAACTCATGTCGGGATGGCATTCCTAACCACTACGGGTGCGCATGAATTCCTAGATGCGATGATGAATGGATGCAGTTTACACCTATATGCATCCTAAACACACCAAGATAGCCAACTTAAGACACAACCTAAGTCAAGTGACCTGCATGGGCCACCAAATTTGATGCAGGGTTGGCTAGAAATCCTAAATTAATACCTATGCAAATCTACGATGACTTGACCTAGGCTAATCTAAAATGATGATATGAACACATGTATGAAATAAAACTGAGATTATTAACTAGACCACAATAAGCAATTAAAGGTAAGTCAACATGTCCAAACATATCCACCATTATAAACATTCATTTGAGATTTTCCAAATCACAGTTAATACTCTTGAAGCCCCAATTTTGACCCTAAGGATGCTCACCAAATCAGTCTCATGAAGATGTAACAGTTCATTCAGTCAATATTGATAAACCATGTAGATTTTGAATTAATTGGGGCTGAATTGATGTCATTCAGATGTTACACTGCTGTTTGAAGGGATAAAGGCCAGAGGAAGACTAAATAGATAGATTTGGGACTCAAGGAACAATGGGACAGCGCTGTCCCAAGTGTTTTATGATTGTTTAGATTTAAAATGGGGTTGATTGGGGCTGGCTTGGGAGAATTTTGAATGTAGGGACTATGGGACAGCAGTATGATGGGCTGTATGGGTTGTAGTTGGAGGTAGGAAGGCCAAAAAGGCTTTAGGACAGCAGCAATGGACAGTTTTGAGATGAACGGCAGCAGTAAATGGAGTTTTGGGTGTGGCGAAGACAATGGAAGGGAATATAGGGGCTGGCGGAAATTGGGTAACAGTTAGGAGGGGCGGAAGGCCATGGGTGAGTGTTTGGGCAGCGGCAAAGGGATGGGATTTTGTGTGGGTAGGTTACGGCCAAAAAGAAACAAAAGAGAAGAGGAAAGAAGAAGAAAAAGAGATAGGAAGAGAAGAAGAAGAAGAAGAAGAGAGGATAATAGACTGACTTGTTGGCTTCACACCAAACCCTCAAGGGGAATCCATTGACACCATGTGCATAGGCCAAGCTTTCCTTTTCTTTTCCTTTCATTCCATCGTGTATTCCTCCTCTTTACAAAGCTCTTTAACCAAAATAAAACAAAGGGGTCAACAGCTCCTTGTTGTTTTCTAAAGCTTTAGGGCTACTAATGAGGTTAAATGACATGAATGCTTCCCCCCCCCCCCAATTTACAATAATTCATAATGACAAGTTTGCCCTCATATAAAAGAAAACAAACTAAAAGACAAGGCTAAGTAAAAACAAAATAAAATAAAATCAAAGTCTAATAACATCAACTCTACATAAAATAAAATAAAATACTCCTGCATCAGATGGGTGACTCGATTGATGGGAATTAGGTAGGCTTAATGAAGGGGATTAATAGGGATTTTTAAGGTACTTAATGGGTTTTAGGGCTATTAAACAGGTCAAGGGTCTGGTGGGTAAAGGGCTAGGTCAAACATGGTCAAAGGCCAAAGGGATATTGAATGGGTGGAATCGGTCAATGGAGGACGAGTGATATGGGATCTGGGAAGTGGATTTAGTTTTCTTTTAATAACACTAAAGGACAACATGACTTGGGGATGGTGGGTCCCATGGGTGAATGAAACTTGGGGAGTAGGTCTCATTTTAGGCCCTATTAGAATTTGGGGAAAGGAAAAAGGGACAGTGGATGAGTTGTTGCAAGTGGATGGGTTGTGTACGGGCTAGCTTGGTTGGGATAGGGGTTGTAGGCGTGGGCTGAGATCTGGGCGACATGAGGCTAGACCTAAGTGGCGCGATCGGATCTGACACTCTCTCTCTCTCTCTCTCTCTCTCACACACACACACACACACCACTTTTTTATGACCGAGGTGTCCAAGGTAGAGCACCTGACTAGTCCTCGAGGCGTGTGCAAGTCTCCCTACCCACAAACACTGGTAAAGCTCCAGGGAGTGGCCCTTTGGGGTAAGATGGATTCAAACTCAGGACTCCCGCTTCTTGAGTTGGGTTCCTGCCCAACACACCAACCCCTTGGGGTTCCCCACTCCTTTCCATTATTGAACAGTATACATTTTTTCTTTGCATTTTTTTTTTTTTTTTTTTTTTGCTTTAAAATTTTAGTCCTATGCTTATTTGTCCTTTTTCTTAAACCATTCTTGAGAACAAATGAATGCTCTTGTAAATTTCACCTTTTTCCCAGTATATTAGTTTCTATTTTTAGTTTTAATTTTATCATTCTCATAAACCATGTTAAAGAACTATGGATTACTAAATTTTCATATGGTCAATGTTCTATTTTAAGTTTGTTTTCATAATTTTTACATTTTTAGACTTTTTCTAATTTTTTGCATACCATCTTTTTTAGAACAAAGCACTAGAACAACTAGAATGCCAGAATGTTCCAATCTCAAGGTAACTTGAATGGATATGATTGGTAATGATATGGAACTTGTGATTTGAATAAAGAATTAGAGCTATTGTAGAAGCTTTGCTTCCCCTATAATCGTACTTGGTTCATCACAACTTTGATCCAGAAGGTAATTGAAAAAACCATCTCCAGTTTCTGCAATTATAACCATAAGGCACTCCATTACTTCATCCAACAAGCTAGCATTCTAAAAATGGTAACTCCTAGCTCCCCCATTCCTATGGCCTCTTTCAAGGAGAAGTTCCATTCCCAATGGAAGGTGATGAATGGTAGGATTGGTTTGCACACCTGCCTATGCCTCCATACTAAAGAAATAAGGAATTTCGCACGTTCTGGATTGAAAATTCAGATGAATTCCAAGAAAACCAGAACCAACTTTGACGAAGTAACGCCCTCTTGATAGTTCACCCGGATTGAAGGCAAACGGAGCTTCAAAGAGGATTAGCCAAAAACCTCAAATGCTCACTGGAATAATGAGATAAGGCCAAGATTTCCTTGGGCGAAGATTGACACCATGCAAAGATCACTCAAGAAAATATGGAATTCTAGAGTTCTAGAATTGATTTCTTGAATTAATTCCTAGAACTAATTGCAAAATTCGTCCAAGGGATTAGGACAAAAATTGGAACTAGAACTAGAACTAGAACTAGAAAATCAAACTAGAAGTAAAGAAACCAAAGAAATAAGAACTCGAGAGAGGGAGAGAACTTCAAGTCTCAAACTCGACTTTGCTCTGTATTGCTTGTGTGCTTTGTACAATGCCCAAAGGCCTCTAATATACACAAAAGCTCAAAAACTATTTACAAGGATTGTCATCCAACAAAAACATCCATTCCACCTCCTTTGATAAGAATCAATCTAAGCCATTCGTTCCACGCTTCTAAATTTCAACATGGCCAACTTTGGCTAGATTTGGATAAGGTCTCCACACCATCCTTTGCTATTTTCCAACCCTTTCTTCTTTCCAACCTTCCTCCATACATGTGAGAGAGAATATTTGTGTAAAAGGCTAAATGCTTGGACTTAGGTTGCTAAAAGGGTCAATTGGGGCTCAATTAGGTGGATTTGAAGCATTGGACCCATATGACATAAACTTGGGCTGATTTTGGGTTAATTTGGGTGGCTTTTGGAGTTGGGAATCTGGGCCTTTGGCACCAACTTTCATGCTCAATTATGGTTAATTGAGCAATGTCATGGCTAAGGTCATCTTGGGGGTCATTTAATAGTTCAATTTTTCTCTCAATTTCATGCATGATGCCGTCATCAGAAGGTCAGCAAATAAAGTGGATCTTACTTGAACATCTACATGTGGAATCTGATCTTAGAAACTCTCCAAGGATTCATGTAAAACAAGTGGCACCCTCAAACATATAAATCTTTAGACCCAACAAGATGACCAATCTACATTTAGCCATCTACAAGTCTATGAAAAGTGAAACAAGTCATAGGAACCCATCAATGAATATGACGAAACTAGTGGAATTAAAACAAAAAGGAGTAAATTATTGACAATAATAAAAACTGCACCTACAACCATGTAATAAGTTAACAAGTCCCTACCATATGAAACTACTCATTTGAAGTTCACCTAACTTGAAAATTCTTGTAACTTTTCAAATTGTAATTTTCAATTTTAAGAGGTATATTGGACCAGTCTCCCGAGTAGAAGCTATTGAAAAGTATTCTACCCATTTTCATATTCATGTTCGAGTTCAATATACAATTTGTGGACTTCAATTTTCCATGTAGAGAAATGAAAAGTGGGGTATTAGAGGCATCTAGATGTAGAGAGGGGGGTGCGGCGGCGAAATTGCATCTAGATGTAGAGAAATGAAAAGTGGGGAATGTCCCAAAGAATGCCAGAAGTGGTGACTCCCCTCCAATGAGGGATCATTTAATGATAAAATGATATTTTTTATTGTACTCGTGTTTGGTATTTACCAGAAAAAAAAGGTTAGGAGAGAAAAACTATTTAACTACCCTTAAAAGAGAAAGAAGTGATTATTCACCCTTTGTAGGAGAATTGAGAGTCATATCTAAAGTGTATGATATTTATCAATCCTAAAAAGGGAAAAAGTTTAAAATTGATAAAATTTAAAATAAAAAAATAGATGAGATTTTCACAATCCATGCATTTTGTATTTAAACCGTCAATATAAAGGAAAAATAAAAGAATGATAGTGTCATATATAAAACTTGATTGTTATATGCATAAATTCGTTCAAGATCACAAAAAGAAAATCATGCACATGGACTTCTAGTTATATATAATCCTGCAAAGACCAAATATAAATTGTAAAGAGTTACCAACAATTGTAAAGTTCTTAAAAATCAAGATTTAAGCATATCAAATCAATTTCTATAAAAATCATATTGAATTGTAAGATTCAAACTATATATTGTAAACTTATAACAACCATATACACATTCACACCCACCCACATGCAAATGCACATGCACGTGTACATATATAAACTTGCACACTCATCAAAGCCATTTTTCTTTTTTAAATCTTTATATTTCATTTACTTTTTTTCTTTATACATAGTTACCCCCAGTGGCTATTTTTATAGCCACAAGAAATGTTGCATGTGTCCCTAACAGCATACTTCCTTAAGAAGCTTAAGCCCATCATGTTCTTTCCCCTACAAAAATATAAAGTGGAGAGACTAAAAAATAGATAATGAAGCCTCCTATTAAAATATCATGCTTGTTAAAATCTTACGATACACGATTCGTATCTAACGATTCATACGATATGATAAGAGGAACGATTCGTCTATCAACAAATCTTACGATTCGTATAAATAATAGAGTTATTGGGTTATTAGTAGTGTGAAAGTATATTGGGTTATTAGTAGTGTGAAAGTATAAAAACATTTCGTTTTAATGGTTTTTAAGACTTGAGTTAATGAGCATTTAAGACCTTTTGATTTTTTGAGGGTTTTTTAGTTTATTATTGACTTTTCACAGTATAATTGGATTATATACTGGTCTTATACTTTTGAGAGTTAGAGCATTGAAATTTGAGCTCCAATGAACTAATTATATAGAATTCACTTAATATTAAAAGAAAGTTGGAGAATTGCTCATGTTATTACATTTTAGATATATTTTACGTTATTTCATATATTAAATATTTTTTAGGGAAAACACTTATGAATCTTACGATTCTACGATTTACGATATATGATTTGCGATTCAAGATGTATTAACGATTTACGATACGATTCGATTTTCACAACATTGTAAAAATATTATTCTAAAATTTAGAATGCCCTAGTTCTTATTGTTTTGGAATGGAGATAAAGCAACAGGCTAGTTCCACCTAATTGAGAACCAAATGAAGTGAAATCTGTTCTTAAGACATCAAAGCTTGTAACAATCCCAGATGGTCATTTCTACTCAATTGACACCTCCTTTACATTTATTTTGTTTAAGCATTTTTTATTAGATAAATGGTCATTTAATTAAAACAACCAGGTTTTAAAAATTGTCTGTATGAACTTGGACACAATTAATGCTAATATTGCCTACCATTCCAATATCACTTGAAAATTGACCACTTTCATCAGTTTTAAGTGATTTTCAGATGGTTCCCATCTGATCTATATCCAACACAACTTAGACTTTACCCAAACTTTGTTGCTACCACTTTAAAGACTGAGTGGAATTTAAAACCCTGAAGAAAACATAAAGCATTTCAGTGAAGAGTATAATGTGGTGGGTTAGTGGACCCTGGGATATTGAATGCAGGTTATGGACCATTACACCACGAGAAATTCTGGTAATTGAGAGCTACCTAATCCAACCACATCAAGATGAACAGTCAAACAAACATTGACTTCATTTTGTTCGGATTGGATGACTAGCAATCACCTTTTGTCTTTTGTTTTGGTGGGGTACTCAATGATCATCATATCTTCAAAATAATTGGTCCACTGAGCCCCAATGGGTTGGCCTAACGATCAAGAAGCACCTGAAGAAGCGGGGTTTTGAGTTCGATTCACGCTCAATCCCAACAGACCATTTCCCCTTAGTTGCTTACCCAGTGTGTGCGGAATTGAGTGGTCTTTACGTGTCCCAAGGAGAGATGGGTGTACAAAGGGTTTAGGACTTCGGGTTTGGGCTCTAACTCTGGGAGTAATTCATTTCGTACTTGTATTCTCTTTTCTCTCATAGTGAAGAATTTGTCGCTCCGTCAATGTAGGCCGGGATTGGGCCGAACCACGTAGGATCTCGGTGTCTTGTGGTGCTTGATTGATTTTCGTTCGATTGTTTATTCCAGGCATATAATCCCAACATTAGTCATCTTAAAATGTCCCTTAGGGTGAGACGCCTCGACACCTTGGTCTAAAATTTAATATATATATATATAGTTGGTCCACTAACCCAATGTGTAACCTATTAATAAAATGCTATCTGATATTTCGAAAGATACACGTGATGAGGGACTAAATTGATGATGAGGATGAATCACGTTAGATAAGTACTTCCTCAAAGGAGAACACGAGAAATGGAGTGCATCCTTCACCAAACTACAACGCCAAATGAGGGGTAACAGTGATTTCAACCCCATTCTCCAAATTTCCACATCCGAACATGATGCGAGAAATAATCAAAATTCCACGCATTAATCTTGTAGAAACAGAAAAAAGAAATTCATGAGATTTTGGAGGGAACGATGAAACGCAGCGCTGACGAAGAGTTTAGGGGTAGTCAAGGTGGAGCAACGACGAACCGAAGAAAACTCTCCTCGTAGGAACAAAAGCGAAGAAGACGACGAAGAACCGTTCAAGATCCGACGAAAAGCAGAAGAGAACTCCATCAGCAGTAGTAGGAGGAAAAGGGATGATTTGGTGAAGTCGTAAAACCCTCGACAGCGAGTCATTTAGATTTTAGAGCGTCCAGGGTACGTTTATATTTTTCTAATAAATGACTGTCGTTAAAATCGTCCGAACTACGAGTCAATATTCGTGCGAGTTGACTTGAAGAGGATATTCTAGTGAGTAAACTCATTTGTTCAATTGAAAAAATCTATTAATATGTCGACTTTTGTGAAAATTGTAGATCATGCAATTCAATTGCAGTGGATCGTTCCATCGTGCAATCGAGAAGAAAGAAAAAAAAATCAAAGATAGAAACGAGAGATGTTCGTATCTTCAAATTCAGTTTCATGTAAAAGCCATAAGAAACGAAAACTATTGTGTACCGACTGCAGTACTTTTTTCCTCTTTCTGCATCTTCTGCTTTCGTTTCGTTCTTCTGCTTCCTTCGCCATTTATTCTCCTTCAGTTTTTTCTTTCGTTACTTTCCTTTTAAGTTTACGATTACTGTTTACTTTACTTTTGCCATTTGCACAATACTTCACTGTTTATACAGACTTTATTTTATTTTACTCTTTACTTAACATTTACTTTTACTTTACTGTTTGCTTTACCATTTGCACAAGCTTTACTTTACTCTATACTTTATTGTTTGTACAGGCTTTATCTTATTTTATTCTTTACTTTACATTTACTTTTACTTTATTGTTTACTACTTTTCCTTATTGTTACTTTACTATTTGTACAGGCTTTATCTTACTTTATTATGTACTTTACATTTACTTTTACTTTACTGTTTGCTATTTTACCTTATTATTACTTTACTGTTGCACGAGATGTGGGACGTGAGCAGGCCCAGTTTTGATATGGACTCTTTACCATCCTTGGGACCTTGTTTTTATCTTTTTTATTTTTTACCATTGTTTTTTCTAATTAAAAAACATCCTTTTTATTTTTTTTAATATTTTTAATCTATTTAAAAATAAAATAAAAAATCTCTAATCTTTTATTTTTATTTTTTTTAAATTAATGAATGCTAATAAAATTTATTTAAATACCTTTAATTTATTTCTTTATTTTTTAAATTTATCAGTACTTAGTATTTATAAATTTAAATAATTAATTTTATTTTTTAAAATTAATGAATGCTAATATAATTTATTCAATTATAGAATAAATAATTATATATTATGAGGAATTGAAAAATGCATATTATTATTCTATGTCATTTTATATGCGATTGTAGTATAAATAATAATAATAGCAAAAAATTCAAAAATATTATAACTCTTACGATTCTATGATTTACGATTTACGATTTATGAGTCATACCCCTAGACCGATTTACGATACGATTCGAGTTTGCCAACATTGTAAATGACACATTTTTTGTGCTTAACATTTTAAAAATCGACTCTGACTTGATACGACCTAGTTGTGTTACGAGTCAATTGAATCTTTTTTTTTAATTCAATTTCAGCTAAAATGGACTCAGTCAACACTGCTGATGGGGCCAAACTAGTCGATTAAAGCTACAAATTTGGAAGATTTGGTGTATGTGTTCGCAACGTCAGCTCCAGCCCAATTGAGATGGTAGCTGATGTAGGATAGATTGTGTAACGACCCAACCCGTGAATAGGGCTTAGGGTCCAACTCAATGAGAAATTGTCCGCTCTGGGCCCAAAAATGAGCCCTCACGATTTTGCCTTTAGGTCTCGCTCAACCTGGTAGGCCCAAAATGCGTCTCATGAGTTAAGAAGGGGCAACTACTTATAAACCCCATCCAGAAGTCCTCAACTTCCGATGTAGGACTCTCCAAAATTCCCACTTGCTGGGCTTGTCGGACCCGACCGGCCCACACTGCTGGTCAGACCGAGAGGGTCCAATTTCACTTGGATCAGCCTCTCTAAGGCCTGGCCTCTGGCTCATAGGTCAAGATATCACAATCCACCCCCCTAAAGCCCAGAGCCGCCTTCACCTCGACCCAACGAACCCAGTGGAAGGCAGTTAGCCCATACAGTCCGAGTGTAAAACTTAGAGCTCTGATACCAAATTTGTAATAACCCGACCCGTGAACAGGGCTTAGGGTCCAACTCAATGAGAAATTGTCCGCTCTGGGCCCAAAAATGAGCCCTCATGGTTTTGCCTTTGGGCCTGGCCCAACTCAGTAAGCCAAAATGCGTCTCATGAGTTAAGGAGGGACAACTACTTATAAACCCCATCCGGAAGTCCTCAATTTCCGATGTGGGACTCTCCAAAATTCCCACATGCACTCCCACTTGTTGGGCTTGTCGGATCCGACCGGCTCACACTGCTGGTCCAACCGATAGGGTCCAGTTTCACTTGAATCAGCCTCTCTAGGGCCTGGTCTCTGGCTCATGGGTTAGGATATCACAAATTGAGTGGGACCAAATGGACCTCAATAATTAGTATTTTTACTTTTAAGTAAAATTATTTAATTTTTAAATTTATTTAGTTTTTTATTGTCATTAGAACTAATTTTTTAATTAGATTAGGATTATGTTTTTAGTAATTTCATATTTAATTTCCTAATTAAACTAGGTTTCCTTTCTAAGTAGTTTTCTTATTTGTATTTTCTCCTTTTTATTTAAAGGATTACATGTATTGTGCTAGAACACTACACATTCGATGAACCATTGAATGAAAATTAAACAAGGCATAGCCTTTTTTTTCTATCGTTTCCTTTCTTTTTTTTTTATTTCTTTTTTTTCCTACCAAAGTTGCATGTGTTTTTTCTTCTCCTAGTATTAACGAAGACTCAACCCCTATTTTACTGGATCGCACTACCGGTGAGCATCGATCTCACATCAGTAGTGAACCCCATTTGGAGGAGGGTTACATGTTCTAAACGCTAGAGGAAGAAGAGAACTCATGTGAGGCTTGTGGAGGAAACATTTTGTAATGGCATGTTACCTTTTCTCGGTTTTTAGAGAGATTTATGGATCTTTGTGTCATTTTTTGTGCTTTGGTAGTAGTGGAGAGAGTGTGGGCTCCATGGTGGCCCCCGATTTGTCTAATTTTGAGCTCTGGAGCTCGAAGGGTATTTTGGTAATTTTGGCATAAATAATTTTTTGTTATGAAAAATCACATATTTTGTTTGTTTTCATGAAAAATTGTGTTTTCTTTTTTTCTGCAAAAGAATGATTCTGGGACCCTGTTTTTACCTTGGTCCTTTTTAGCCTTGAACCCAAACCCTAAAATCCCTTTAATCTTCTCCTTCCCTTTTCCTCCCTTATTGCAACCACCTAAAACCCTAAAATCCCTTTTGTGGCGTCGCCGCCCAACCGTCTCTTTCCCTCCACCCTCATTTTCCTCTCTCCCCTCGAGCCTCGACCATCCATTTACCATGTGTCATCCTTCCGGTTGGCCCTCTTTCGCCCCTTCTCTGCTACGATCTCTTCCCTTTGCCTCTATCTTCTTCCTTCGCCCTACTCCTCCATGTCTACCGTCAGCTTCGCCCTTGCCAACTTCGCCACCTAGTCTTTCTGGCCTCCTCCACCGCCTCACTGTCGTCCCCTGTTGTCATCCAATCTCACCTTTTGATCCTTCTTCTTCCTCTTCTTCTTCCCTTTCTTCCCTTTTTCTCTTTGTTTCCCTCATTTCTCTCTTTACAACTTCAGCTCCCCAAGCCCAGTTGTGGCTCGGTCCAACTCGTCTGCAGATCCAGCCTAACCCTTTTCCCATGTCCAATCTTGCAACCCGAGCCGAGCTCAAACCCTGTTGACCTGAGCCCAACTCCACAAGGCCCAGCTCGTTGCAAATCCGACCCTTTGACCCAGTTCTGTTGAGCCCAGCTCGCCCCGAGCCCATCAGTTTCCAAGCCTAGCAAATCTAGGCCCAACAAGCCAGGTCCAATCCTTGAGTCCAGTTATGCTCAAGCCCAGTTCACCGATCCAAACCCATTTTGTCCAAGCCTAGTTCATTCAGCCTAGCTCCTGGCTCTTTTCCAGACCCGTTTCAGGCCCAGACCAATTTTACGCCCAGTTCGGGCTCGGTTCATGTCCATTTCTGGATTGTTTCTAGCCCGTTTGTAAGCCCATTTCCGACCAGATTTGTAGAATCGTCCCAGTTTTTCAGGCCCGATAGCCCGAGTTTCACTCTCTTCAATCATCTGACTTGTTTTTCTCGTTTAAATTTCAAAAATGCACACAGGTAAGAGAACTTATCATTGTTTAGCATGCATTCGCATTTCACTTAACCTTTAACCCTAGACATGGAGTGACTTGAATGAGACCCTTCTTTTATTAAGCAACTCGGTAAGGGAACCGTTGAAATGAACCTACAGTAAGGATATGTTCGGGTGCACTCATGTCAACTATATGCGATTAATGGAATTTTTTTTTTGGGTGAATAGATGTTGAACATGATGTTTGGAAAATTATTGATAACATGTTGTGTGTTTATTTATAATATGTGAATGAGGTTATGATATTTGCCTTTAGATAACATGTTATAGGCTTGTTGAATTGCACGATGAACATGTGTTGCTAATTATGTTTAATTATGTTGGAGCATGTTTAGATTGTTATGTATGGCCCTGACATCATGTGTAGATGTAGGCGGCATGCATGGGAGGTGACCCGCAATGGACCACTGAGTCTTTGGGTGTGTACCGAGGGTCACACTGGGTATTAGGGTCTTTCCCCTGGGGTAGGTTGGTTGAGGCAAAAAGAGTTTATATATATGTTGAGGTGATGGTTGGTTGTTAGGAGGACTTTCTCGTTACGCTGCATGTGGTCGAGGCCCCCATGGTGAATGCGGGTTTCCCCGTTGTGTTTCGTGTGGTTGCGGTGCTTGCCCTAGAGTTTGACTTCCCCAGGCGTGGTCCCAGTGGTCAAGGTCCCCGTCTTAGCTTGGACTTCCTCGGCACAACTCGTGCAGTTGAGGTTGTTGTGTGTATTGTTGTCTCCCAATTGCATTGGTAGGGAGACTAGAGTTTGTTAGAGGACCCAATGTGGTTTACTGAGGTGATACCTTTGGTTGGTTAGTTGGTTAGTTGAACCTTAGGTTGGTAGTGTGGTTGGGCGTTCATGCATGTAGACATCCTTGTTATCATGATGTCCATGCATCTATGTATGTGATATTGGTTGCTAGCATGTAATATGTGTAACGCCCCGCCCTTTTCCACCCTTCCGAAAATCAGAGTCTATTTTTTTTTATAAATGAACAAGTGAAGTGGAAGAGAGCGGGGAGTGTCACAACGCGAGATAAGTTCGGACTTGCATCTCTTTTGTATATCAGCCCTCAGACCTCTCAATTTCCCTCATAAATGTTGGTCTAACCAAGGAGTCTTTTGGCACAAACCAAGGCATCCCTTGGCACTCCCAACGTTGGGTCTTGGGTTTCCATTATGAGATGGAAACCCTCCAAATTCCCCATGTGATTCTTTTCCCATATACATTAAAGTCTATGCATGAATCATAACTCCCAAGCCGCCAACGTGTGGGACTTGATTTTGGTGGTATTTGAGATCAAGGCAACTCCTCACCTCCCCATTGACTCACTTGAATTCAAGGTCCATTTAGTTTCCATTTTAACTCACCCAACTCATTAGCTCCACTCACCATATTTAATGTCATTCATTTAATGCACTTGAGTCAACTCCATTGCTTAATTCAAATCCAACTCACATCAGCCCCAACTCAACCTGATTTGACTCACCCTTTGAGCTCACATGAGGGTCCACATGGTCAACGTGGTCAACATGGTCAACTCGACCCATTGGGTCCCAACTTAACTTATTAATCCAATTTGGCGTCTTGACCCATTTATGGGTGGTTTACCCATTTGAATGTGGTTTACACACTTGCATCAAGCCTACCCATTTATCCTCTATTTAATTCCTAATCAATTCAGCCTAACCTAATTAAAATTGAGCTCATCCAATGGTCAAATAAGTCCACTATAACCCATTGGGTCTCAATTGGGTCCTTCGACCACAAATAACCATCTTGACCCAATTTGTAATAACCCGAATTTTTGATAAATATATATATTGGCATTTATTCATTTTAATTTGAAGTTTGATATAATAAAATGCCAAATGGACCAAATTTTGGGACAATGGCCCAAGGATAGCCCAATTGGGCCATGGATTGGATGAAATCCATTTAATGAGTCAATGAGGACCAAGCAGGTCAATGATGGTCAAAGGGGGCCCGATAGCCATGTGGGGCCCAATGGATCAAAATAATCGGTTCCAACCCTAAAGTAAGTGGGCAAAGAGGGAATCTAATTGGGCCATGGGCCCAATGTTTACCCAATAGACCATGAATTAGAATTAATTCATTTAATTGGTCAATGGTAAGTAATTGAGTCAAGATAGTCAATTTGGGTCAAAGGGCCATAGGGGACCCAATGGGCCAAAGTAGATAAGCCCTAAAATAAATGGAAAGACAAAATATAATTGGGCCATGGGCCCAATGGTAATCCAATTAAGATAAATTAAATGGATTAGATAATTATAAAATTATCTAAGTTAAGATGTATCAAGATTAAGTGATATGGCCAAATGGGGCCCACCTCCACCTCACCAATTGAGGTGGCATGTGGACCAAGGAAAAAGTGGGACCAACCATCATGGTTGACTTGGTCAACCATGGATAAATTTAAGAAGACTAAGGTGGATTAAGGTAAATTAAATTGATTAAAATTATTGGAAAATTATCTAAGTTAAAATCAATGGAATTAAAATAACATGGCCAAGTGGGGCCCACCTCCACCTCATCAAGTGAGGTGGCGGGTGGGGTAGGTATAGGTGGGGACCGTCCACCATGGTTGACTTGGTCAACCATGGGTGGATTTATTAGATAGATAATTTGATGGAATTAAATGGGATAGAAATTAATTAACCTAAGTGAGGACTTAACTTAATTAATTAAGTTGATTAATTAGGGTCAACATAAACAAGTCAAAGAGGACATGGGAGCCATGCTTGGTGGTTGGATCTCAACCACCACCACCAAGGTCAAGGGAGCCCATACTTTGGTTGGTGGTGACATGATGGAGGGGTATGGTCCAAGTAAGACCAAGGAATGAGATGGGTTTTCCATCTCATCCCTCTCATTTCACTCTATCTTTCCCTCCCACTCTCAAAAACGTCCCTCCATGTATCAAGAGAAGAAAAGAAGAAAATAAGAAGACTTAGAGGAAAAGAAGAGAAGAAAAGGGAAGACCAAGCATTGATCAATCATCACCACTTCAAGATCAAAGGCTAAGATCTTGTTTTCCATCACCTTCCCCTCTC
The DNA here is from genome assembly GCA_022113865.1 of Chimonanthus praecox. NCBI lineage: Eukaryota > Viridiplantae > Streptophyta > Magnoliopsida > Laurales > Calycanthaceae > Chimonanthus > Chimonanthus praecox. The sequence continues at coordinate 38,902,644 of CM039094.1, forward strand.
CCTCTCTCAATCTAACCCCATCTATCTTAGCCAATCCAAGCATGTCCCACCATTGATCAAGCTCATCTAGCCGATCAAACAAGGAGAAGAAGAAGAAAGGAGGCCAAGGAAGTCGATGGGAGCAAAGACCGGAGGAGTCGTCGGATCGTAAGTATGTTCTAAACAAGAGATTTAATTATTAAGGTTTTAAGTTTTGGAATCCATCCTTGCCATATGATGGTGGCCAAATTATTTTAGGCTATGGAATGGATTTAAAATCCATCAAATGGAAGGCTAAGAAAATGGAAATGATGATGAATTTATTAAGAGTTAAGGTTTAAAATTTTGGAAATGGCTAATGAGCTTTAGGTTTTTAAATGAGTAAACATTAGTGATTTATGATTTCAAATGTTTGGAATTCTAAGGTTGTATTAAAGCATGGAGAATATAGAATTTTTTTTGGATGGACCATAGGGTTCGGCCATGTAGCATGGCCGAACCCCATGGTAAATGAGGATGATTTTAATTTGGAGTATAGTTTAATATTATACATTTAATTAGGGTTTTTATAAGAAATAAAAAGTTGGAGAATGGTTTAGGGTTCCAAGGATTTAGAAGGGTTAAATGTAGGCAACTTTTGGAAAAAAAAAATTATGATGGAATCCATGGATGAAATTTTAGTGTTTTATAAGAATGGAAGCATGGAGAGTATGGAATTTTTAATGATTGAATGGACCATAGGGTTCGGCGTAGTAGCATGGCCGAACCCCATGGTAAATGGTGATGAATATTAAGATGGAAAGGTTTAAAAATTGTGGAGAATGGTTAATGATGATAAGGTTTTAAAATGATTAGAAGTTGATGTTTTTTTAAAGGAGTATTTAAATAAGAAAAATTATGAGATAGTAAATGATTTCAAGTAACCTCAAAAATGATGGAGGCATGACAATTTTAGGAAATCATGGACTATAGGGTTCGGCCATACAAGGTGGCCGAACCCCATAGTTAGTGATTGTGAATTATTGGAGTTGTTATAAGAATGGAAATATGGAGAGTGGTTAATGAAAGTTAGGCCTCAAATGGTTAAGAAAAATGGATAGATTGTAGGATGTTTCAAGTATGATATGTGATGATTGGTGATTTAAATGGATGATTTAATTTTCATTAGAGGTATGTTTAAATGGGTAAATGAAACCAAGAAAAATGGGGAAAGAAACATCATGGGTTCGGCCATGGTGTATGGCCGAACCCATGACCCAAATTTTGATCAATTTTAGGCTAAGGTTAATGCCTAGGAGTTTGTTTTAAAGGGCCAAAAAGAATGAAGATTTGTGATTTTAAAATTGGATTATTTTGGGACAAAACCTAGTCTTTGAAAATGGTGAACCTTAGGGTAGTGATTAGTGGATTTTTAATAAATGAAAAATGATGTAGGTGAATGCTAGATTTTAATGGATTTATAAAAAATGATATGTGGGCCACACCTTAGGCCAAAATGTGGAATTAGGTGTGGGAGTAAATGTTTTTCAAAATTAAATATTAGGTGGCTGATTTTATGATGCTAGGTCATGATTGAATGGACCTAAGTATGAATGAATCTTGGACTTAGAATGCACATAAATGAATGGATGATGTACCATGGAAGAAGAGTGGCAAAACCGTAATAAGTGGCCACTTTGAAGAACCCTATGTGGATTAGACATGAAAATCGAATACATTATGAATGATTAAATGAAGCGGATAGTTACTGCGTTTTAGGCTCGTAAATTGGCCAAAAATGGGATTTATCTATGTGTTTTAACCAATGGATAATGGGCTAAGATAAGGGCTGATTTGTGATAAAATTGTAACATAATTAATGGTCGTTAATGGGTCTAATTAGATGGATCAATCATGAACTTAATCATGGACTAATTCGGTAAATGTAATAAGGTATCGGACGTCGTAAACGGTACGCGATCGGCGACCGGATTATCGAGCGGAAAACGTAACGGAACGCTACACGGTATTCGGTAGGATTCCTACCTTTTTGTAACGATGGATATGTAATGGTATTTTAAATTATTTTGATTTGGCCTATGATAGATCTATGATTATGATTTATTTTATGCTGAGTTATAAGTTTATGAAGCATATGGTTTATATTTTAATATTATGCATTCTATGGCTATGTATGATATGTCAAGTATATGGGTTACATATATATTACATAGCATAATGCACTACATCTCATGCATGGCATGGGCAGAAAAAAATAAACAAATCGGAGTCCATGCTCCGTCGGGGCGACCGAGAAGCAAACATGGGGATAGTTGAGGGGTCATAACCGGAGTCCATGCTCCGTCGGGGCGACCGAGAATCAGACATGGGGATAGCCTGAGGGCTATAACCGGAGTCCATGCTCCGTCGGGGCGACCGAGAAGCAAACATGGGGATAATACATTGTATGATCATACGGATAATGGGTGGGACACATGACATAAGCACCCATGACATAGCATTCATCACATACTTATTTTGTTGTATTTTATGTTATCGGTATGTGTGTATCACTAATCCATGTGCTAGCCCTACTCGGAGTCCTACTGGGCGCGTTGACTAACGCCCTACTTCTACCCTAGCTGATGATGCAGGAGAGGCAGGAAGCGGTGGACATGTAATTTTGAGTAACTTAGCGCGTCGGACTGTATAATTTTGCATTTCTTGCGATGGTTTGGACTTTACTTATGGACGATGATATTTTGTGATATAAGTATGAACATAGGGGCATTTTGGTAAATTAATGTTGTATCTTCCCTTCTATCTAAAAAAAAACGGGTAGGATAGACTCTATTATCATGTTCCGCAATAATCGTAATCCACGAGCTCACCTCCTACGTGTGAACCGTTCTCGTGGACTTAGCTCCGCGCACGCGTGGGGTTGGCCAGTTAAGGGTCGGGTTTTAGAAGCTCGGACTTAACTCGCGTCGTGGCGTCCGCGCCCTCTCTCACTCTTCTATTTAAAAAAAAAAATATACTCTGATTTTCGGAAAATGGGTGAAAAAGGGCGGGGCGTTACACAATTAGATGTAAATTACCCATTTATTTTAATTTGAACCTTAAAATATGCACATTGGGTCTTAATTTGAACAATGGGCCCCACCATTTTCTCATCTACGATCATATCTTTTTAATTCACCATTCCAATGACTATAATACCCTGCCCCAGATTAGGCGTGTTTTAGCTTAATAATTTTGTTTAACCGGTTAATCTCGAAGATTTTAGTTAGGGCTTTGAGGAAATCCCAAGTTTGGCCAAATCTGAGCCCGAAAACTCAGTGATCCAGCTCGCCCAGATGGAGGGGCATTTTGGTAATTTACCACTTGTTGTGTATATTTTTATAAATATTGTTGATATGTGAATATTATTGGTGGGTAATGTTCTCCTAAATAAAGGATTTGTATTTCTGATTTTAAAATGAATTTATTTTCAGAAAATGGTATTTAAATCCCGCTCGTCAAAACCCCGAAAGGGAGTATTAATTATTTTAAAGTGTTTTGAAAATGAAATAAAATTTGAAATTAGTATTTTATGGTAGACGATTTTAAGAATGGTCTAGTTATTTCATTTCACCTCAAAATGATGTTTCTAAATTGTTTATTTTAACAATTTTTTATTTAAGTAAATAGTATAAATTTATGATTTTTATTTAAATAAATGGTTTTTAATAAGAGATAAATTCCAAATTTTTTATGGTAATTAAGATTTTTAAAACCCAACCTATAGGTTGGATCAAAATTTTTGAGCTTCTAAAAATATGTTTAGTTAAAAATCAGATTTTTATTAAAACTAGGGGCTTTTTGCAAAAATTGAAAATGGGAAGGGTTGATCTGCAAACAGCCGATTACTGTAGCAACGTGAGCAACCACTGCATACGACTACATGCAGTGGCCGTCCGACCCCATTTCCCGACCAATTTTCTATAAATTGAGCCCCTTCCCTTCAGATCAACTCCCACAAAAAATTTCTATCTCCCTCTTAGTCTCTACTCTCTGATTTTCCAGCCCCTTTTCCCTCTCTGTTTCCCAGTTTTTCACTCGTAAGATTTTTGGGGACAAAATTTCAAGAGACCGGATTTCAGCCCAGTAATTCAATTCAAGGTAACCACTACATTCCCCTTTCAATTTCGATCGGTTTTGAATCAAGAAATTTTGAATTTGGCTCTGTTTTCAGTGAGAAAAATGATTTCATAGTTTAGGGAAAATTCTAGGGTTCCTAATATCAGTGAGCTTCCGGTGCTAAGATCGGATGGCTTACTTAGTTTCAAAGCTCCAAACCTCTCCCTATGGAAAGAGGACTCCCGGAGGAACCCATCGGACCGGTCAGATGTAAAAACCGAGTCCAGAAAATCCCCCATTTTCCAAGTTCGTTTATCACTATTTTCGGTCGTTCACTGTCTGTTGCAGACAATGAACGGGAGGAAGAAGAAGAAAAAAAAAATATTTTTATTTGATATTATTGTTGCTTGTGATTTTTAATATTGGTTCCCATGGAAAAATAATAATAATAAATAAATGATTGAATAAATAAATATTATTATTTTATTCAAATTTTTTTTTAAAATTTTGTTAGATTATGTAAAGTGATGTTAGTACGCCATTTTGTTAATTAAAAGTGTACTAACCCCTTTTCTCTTATTATTTATAGTAAATACTACTTGTATCCGCTTCGAGGCCGACCCTATTGGTCGGGCACTGAGTGATTCACTTTCAGGCCGACACTATAATCGGGCACTGGGTGAGCTTGAGGTTTAACTCAAAATGTCAGGTCTGGTTCTATCCAGAAGACAGCCGAGAAGTGACCCGAGATCTAGACCTAACTCAATAAGTCAATCTAGTCAATGCCCAGAAGACAATATGAGTTTTGGACTGAGCCCCTTTTTATTTATTATTATATTATGGATTATGATAATTTAAAAAGGATAGAAACCAAGTAGGCGACTCAATTCCATGAACCCTGAATATTTTGTGGGAAAACGTATGATTTCCAAAAACTACGTATGTGTACGTATTTGTTATGTATATTGATTGTGCACTTGTGTGTTGTTTGAACAGAGACCGCGTAACCACACAATCACGGTGAGGGAACTTAACTCTGCAGATTATGTAAACATGTTTTATTATGATATGGGTTTGGACAATGGGTGGTTTCAGACTTGATGAACCCACTCATGTGCCTAGACATGATGCACTATGGTAAGAGTGCTGATGATGATTGTGATATTACGATGTTGATCGTATGAGTATGTAAGACTGCTTCCACGTACCTGGGCTATTGAACAAATATCGGCCATATGAGAGATGGTTTATGTCTACTGGACCATGGGCGGACCATGCTGTCGTTAGTTGCTGACTTGAGAGTATCAGTATCAGCTAAGTCAGAGCTGTACTTGAAAGGATGTATTTTGACCGTGTCAGGACTTAATACTGGTCTCAGTGTAGTTGGCAGGCGTTACGGTGGATGATGGTAGTGTTTGATGATGTTGATGTATTACTTTATACTTAATATTATCAAGCATGTGATATTATTAAACTGTTGCTAACCTGTTATATCTTTACTTAAACTGCATTATTATATTTCCTTCACTGGGCTAGTTAGCTCACACCACTCACCTTTCAGGCGATGAACCCGAGGAGGAGGACCCTCTTTTCCAAGCTTAGGGCGGATAAGCTGAACTTGTGTTTTGGGATTCCCCCGAAGGGGAATGCCCTGATTTTCTCTTGTTGGTTCCTGGAACCGTTTACTTTTATTAAGTACCGGATGTGGTACTTAATTTGTGTTAATTTGATGTACTAAACTTTGATGCCTCTGTAGTGACTTTGATCGATGCTTTGTAATAATCAATGTTGGATTTGATTTGAGCATGTTTTGTGTTGAGGTTATTGATATTGTTATCTATTCTTGTAGGGTAGACTTATGGTATGTGTTTGAGTCCACATGTTGGGATCATGTGTGACCTCTGGGCCTAACCGTTGATCCGGCCTAGTGAGAATGCTTGTGAATTGGTTTAGTTTATCTTTCAAAAAAAAAAAAAAAAATTCAGTTGCGTTCCGGGCCCACCCTTCGGGTCGGGGCGTGACAATGACACTTTTGTAAATATTAGTATCTTTGAAAAATCGGGGTGTTATAATATGTATTTATCCTCTCACTGGGCATGTTAGCTCACTCCCTTACCTTTCAGGCACCTTGATGGCAGAGGGGTCAGGCGGGCCCCTCGAGCAGGTACCAGAAGTAAAGCAGTAGATTTCATTTATATTTATGTTTTAGTGTTGTCAGAGAACTATGTTATATTTGAACTATATCACATCTTGAAAATTTGGGATAACTGTAATAACTATGTTGGACTGCTACTTCTCATTTTATCACTACATTTGTATGTTGAGATTTTTTTATTGTAAGTGTTAGTTGAGTGGGAGGTATTGCCCCGTTTCAAAAAACATGTAGACTTGATTTCCTCTTTTGGTAATTCTGGAGTGTTGTTTCGGAGATAATTGTTGTGCAATAATAAGTTTTACATTTATTTTACTCACAAGCGCATGAACCATTAAATAGTATAGTGATTGAGTGCGAGGTTGATCCCACAAGGAACATTCAAAAATAAGAAAAAAAAAAAATATGAAATTGAAATTGTGTAGTTCAAGAAAAATAAATTCTAGAAATAATCTAAATATGAAAATTAAGATTCTAATCACTACAAATATTATATTAGTTTAGAAACTCTCTAAATTCGTAAAATCAATCCAATATGGAGTCATCATCTAACATTAAAATTTAACCATTATGATATTTTATCTTTCACTAAAAACACACATCTAGAAATTATAAACAACCACCTCTCAATTAAAAAGAACAAAATTAAAATCCAAATAAAATAATTCTAACCTAGTTCCATTATTGAATCGGATTTATAAGAATAAAGAATAAAGAATCAATAAATCAAATAGAATACATATGGTACAGTGGAATTGGATTTAAGAAATCAAGGTTATGTTTCCAATTTTATTGACAAAATTAAAGTCTAGAACTTAGAGCCCGCGTAAATTAATTAACGTTGTGTACATGCAATCCATTAAAATAATTCAAGAATTAAAACCATGAAAGTCTAAAATTGGACCTTAGACTTGAATGAAGAAGATAGGCCCCTCTTTTGGTACTAAATTTGCATTGCAGTCTTACGAATAAGAGCCATAGACACCAAACAGGGGTTCACCCAAGCTAAATTTTCATTGCATCCAATTTGAGAGTGGGGTGGTAAATATGATCATAGCATTAGATTTCTAGAACGTAGATTGAGTGCAGGATGTTGAGTATAAAAATCTTACATTTTTACCCTTTAATTATGATTAAGTTAGCATTGATTTTGTATATAAAAAGATACGTTTAATGGTTTTTCTAGTTTTGTAGATAAAAATATAAAAACAAGATTCATGTATAAAACAGTGGATAATTGATGGAAGAGAGTTTAAAATGGAAATTTTAGAATTTTATAATTTAATCATGTCACTTTAGGGTTTTTGATGTAAAATGGATAATCTAGATCCGTTTATGAGAGTCTAGATTTATTCAATATTTAGAATTATAGTGGTATTGATTAAATTATTTAATTTTAAAATCACAATTTGCAATTAAAAGGCCAAGAGTTGAAATCAAGATCTATGCGCTAGAGATCCTCTGCAATTGGGCCAAGCTTTGCTCCAAATGCTAGACACTGGGCCAAGCCAAGCACTCCAGGCGCATTTCCCAATGTGGGCAAGGCCAGAGTGAATTCAAGCCCAACAAGCTTAAGTCCAAGTCTCCAATTCAACTCTAATTTAAAGATCCAATGCTCCAGGTTCAAATCCAAGTTTACCAATCCTAAGCCCAAATCCATTTTAGGTCCAAACCCAAAAGCCCATGTCCATGACCCATTTTACCCACCTAATCTTAACCATCTAATTTCCAATCTCCCATTCACACCATCTATTTACCCAATCAACCAATCCAAACCATTCACTTCATGCATCTCATTTATCTCATGAATTTCATATCATCAAACCCTAGATCCACTTAGCCACTCCAACCCGTTCATGCATCATGATTAGATTTAGGACATCCAAACCATCTATCATATAGATTAACTTTAGGAATAGGATCATCCATGCACCATTATCCATCCATCCAATTAGATCATCCATCATGCATCGTAGCCATTAGATCTAGGCCAATTAATCCTAGCCCTCCATTTCATGTTTCATCTCATTAAACCCTAGACATCTCATCAAACCCTAGATTTTAGGTGTTCATGCGCACAGTGCATTGCATCACACAAAAATCCCAACTTTAGGATGCCTCCATCGCATAGATCCTCCTAGGTTCTCTCCAAGCTTGCCACCTCACTTAAGATCCTAGCTTTTCTCCCAATTCAATCCAAGATTAGCCATACACGATTTTTCCACCTCCTCTCCGTAGGTACACACGATTTTAGCCTAATAATTTCTCCATGCACTTAGACAAAAATCATTCTAAATACACTCCTAAGATTCCTATACACCTCATCATCCCAATCCTCCATGCTTCACACAATTTTTGCCTATCTCCTTCCTATCCCATTCGAAATTCATATGTCAATCCTCCACCTCATCTCATCCATTCATTCATCCATCCATTTAATCTTAGCCGTTCATGTCATTGCACAACCCAAAACCCTAAAACACCATGCCAAATTCGACCAAGCCACATCCAATCCGTAATTTCTCTCATTCCTTTCTTTCCTCCCAAGACACCTTAGCCACCAAGCAACCAATGCACAGTAAATTAGACCATAGCAATAGGAAGTCCTAATTTTCTATCTTTTAATCCTAACCACTCATGTTAAGTTAGATCTAATCCCAACCTTTCATCCATTAACTTAAGCCTAGATTTAATCTTAGCCCTTCATTTCATCCCAAGTCGTATAAATAGCCCAGTAACCCACATACCAAACTCGAATTTGACTCTGGAGCCAAAGAGGACCAAAGGATTGAAGAGAAGACCGAGAGAAAATCAAGAGAAGACTCAAGGATACATAGAGAATTCGAATTTTACAGTGAGTTTCTTTTGTAATTTCAATTTCCAAATATCTTATATTCAATCAATCCTCTATGTAATTTTTCCAATAAATAATCAAAAGACAACCCATTTAGAATCTTGAAACATCCAATTTCTAAATTCTTTTTATGATTGTCTTTGATTCGATTTTAACATTGTATACTTTAATTATTTAATCAGACATGAAATAGTTAGGACTTAGGTTAAGATTGCTAGATCTAAGTTACAAAGGTTTGGTTTTATAATTTGAAGTATATGATTTTAACGTTGATAATAAACATGAACTAGAACTTAGATTTTTACGTGAATTTCAAATTAGGACGTTGGTTTATTTAAATGTTTTTGGCGATGAACGGTCTTTTCCAAACAACCATATTTAACGTTACTGCATTTCTATTTCTGTCGTTTACTTTTCTTGCCAATTTATTTTTCATGTTTATTTTGCTTCAATTGAATGTTGCATTTTAGTTTTTCTTTTTAAATCTTTAATTCTTTTAAAATGTAATTATTTCGTGTATTTAAAACCTCCCTAATAACTTGATTAGCTAGTTAGGATTAAATTTAATTAGATCTAGATTTTGTGGATTAGAATGTGTGATGAGATTGTTTATAAACTCTTAATTAAAACATTATCTTAATCACTTTTAATCAATGCTCTAAAATTGTAGATCTATTTATTTAATTGAAGATTTGATTAGTTGAAAATATACTTGTAAAGGTTAAAATTGATTTTCTATCCTAGATTTAATTATGAATCTTGGTTTTCTAAGAAACATAAAAGTTGAGGCATGTGTATTTTGTAATTCATATACTTTGAATGTTTCCTTTGGGTTCGACCTCATACTCAATCGATGTACTATGAATGGTTCGTGCATTTGCGAGATTTACATATTTAAAACATCAAGATAGAACATTCATCACACAACATCAAATAATTGGAAAATCATGTCCTAAATATTTAATTGCAATAAACATGGAATTTTGAATTACAAAACTTTGAAATTGAAATAGAGAAATACAAGAAATAAACAATTGGAAAATAGAGAAAATAAATCAAACCAATGGATCCTTTGGTGTACACGATTTTTCCAAGTTTTTTCTATTATTTCTCCCTTTCTCTTTCCTTTGTTCCACGCAAGAGCCTTGCTTTCCAAGTCCAAATTCGAAAATTTTGTGAAGCCCTAATACTCTATTTATAGGCTCTGAGTAGGAATTGATGGCTGAGATTTAATCAAGGTTTAGATGATGAATGGAAGGCTAGAATTAAATGATCTTAAATGAGGATGGCTAGGATTTACAAGGATAGGTCGACTAAGGTTACTTGGAGGAGAGGGTGTCTTGGGTGGCAAGAAAGGAAAGGCAAATGGATGAGATTTGATGGAGTGGTGGTCGAATTTTGCTAAGGGCTTTTAGGGTTTAATGCATGAATGAATGAATAGTTGAGATACAAAGTGGATTTAAATGAATGGATGGATGCATGGTTGAATGCATGTGTGTTTAGGGTTTCGAAGAGGTGGCAAATTCGAATGGATTGGGATGGATTTGATGACATGTATATGAGGTGTACAAATCCAGGTTGCTTGGGATGTAAGTTGAATTTGGATGAGATGGAGGCTCGGTTGAATGGAGTGCATTGGATTAGGGTTTTGTGTTTTAAATGTATGGTTGAGATTGAATGGAAATGTAGATGAATGGTTTAGATATGGATCTAGGTTTTATATTAAATTTAAATGAGGCTCTAGGGTTTATAATTGAAATGTGTATGAAATGAAGGGCTCGGATTGAAAAAAGATGAAATGGATGGTTGGATGTGCATGAATGACATGGAGAGAGGGGCATGTGAGGTCTTAGGTTTTAGGTAAAATTCGCATGGAGTGTTTTTGGATCTTAGGCCTTGAACAATTGGGCTTCCATTGGACTTTGTGCACATGGACTTGGACTCTCTGCTTGTTGGACTTTTGGCTTGTACACTGACTTGGCCCACATATGGAATGCGCATGGATCATTGAGCCTGGCCCAGTGAAATGGATTTCTGGCCCATTGACTTCAAATTTCAGACTCTTAATCTTCATTGGCCTCTTGATTTGCAGCTTCTCTCTCCAGGATTAAAATAATTAATTCACCACTTAAATATAAAATTATTGAAATAATCCAGACTTTCATAATTGGATCCAGATTATTCAATTTACAATCAAATTTCTAAAAGTGGTCAAAAAGTAATTATTAAAATTCTAGTCTTCCATTTTAGCACAAAACTTTGCAATTATTCCTGATTTTTTTACTGATTTTCTGAATTATCCATTTTTATCTACAAAACTAGCAAACAATATTAAATATACCTAATACATACAAAATTGAGAGCTAACTGGCCCAATAATCAGGGGTAAAATAGTCATTTTTCAGTGCTCAACAATAACGCGCCTGTAACAGGATGGGGTGTTATAGTCGGTGTAAGACCATGGCCCATGATTAGCCTAATTTGTGTAATTAGAACCATGAATCTTGCTTTGTGAAATGTTAGTTGTATAGGTTACTGTGTGAGCTTTCTGGAAAGGTCGAGTTTAGCCCCGATCCAAGCTCGTAAGCTCATTGATCCGACTCGTTGAAGTTTGAAGGCCAGAGTAGTCAATTACTATATATTATTTATTAAATTTGAAAAATAATGAATAATAACCCCAAAACTATTTCGGTGTGAAAAACCACTCATATGTAATTTTCAGACTTTCAAACTCACACACATGCATTGTCTTCGAATATCGAACTCAGTGGATTTCAAATATTATTTCAAAGATTTTCCGGACTGCGATCTTTGACGTCAAAAAGACCCATTTTGCAAAACCTCCATTTTTAAATACCCCCGCAAGCCGAAAATTTACAAAAGATCATCATGCATTTAATCTATATTTCATCCAAACCTTTCGCGCTTTCAAAACGTTTTTCAAGGTTTTAGACGCCCAATCTTGGACGTCAGCTTCTCAAAATATAGATTGTTAATTTCTTTAAAAACGTCGTTTTGTTTTGTATCGATGGACTTTTTACGACAAACAAACCTCGAGACTTTATAATCTTGGGTATATCTAGTATTTTGAACTCATCTACGGTGTCAGATTTAATTACCTAAGTTTCCTAAGTACCCTAAGTAATTTAAATTATAAAAAGTATACAATTTTTAATTATTTAATAAAATAAAGAAAAGAAAATTTGAGAGAAGCAACTGGTTATGTCCTTCCACCCTATTGCAACCCATCCAACAGATGGGGAGCAACAGGGGGAGCCTATAAAAAGGTCTCCGTGGGTTTATTTTAATCCAACGTTTTCACTATCTCTTTCTCTGTTATTTCATTTTTTTTTTCCTGTTCTTCTTCATTTTTTCTGGTTTTGCAACGTCCCTTTTGTGTTGATTTTTGCTTAGGAAAATTTGAAGGAAAAAATGTGCTTTTCTTCTTCTTTCTCCTTTCTAAAATTAGTTTACATCAATTTAGATGTCCCCGAGAAAATCTAGAAGAAAACACCTAAGAAAAATACATCAGAAAAAAATGATGGAAAAATAAATAGGTTGTTCGACCGGTCAAAAAGGGTCAACCAGCCGAACAAATGTGGCAAATGAATAGTGTTCGAAAGAACACTCTGCTCGACTGGTTGACCTTTTATTGACTAGTCGAACCCAAGGGTAACCTTGGGGATGTAAAGGGAATTTTTCTAAAGGTTAGGGACAAAGTGGGAATTTTCAAAAGTTGGAAAAACAGATTTGAAAAAAAAAAAAATTCATGTTTTGACTGCTTAGCATGTTTCTTTTAAGCATTGCGTGTTTAATGATTTCTTTATTTCAGTCTTTTAAATTGCCAATTGGCCAGAAATTTTATCTTTTTAAGGAAACTTGCAGCACTCTGGTTTCCATAGGTATTTCGTGCATTAGGTCCATTTTCAGAATTTTTTTTCGAGGGTTAAACTCTAGAATCCCAAACACCAGTTCGGAATGTGCTGAGGCCTAACACCTACTACAATACGGAACATCTTCATTTGCAGACCTTGTAGTCCATATGCCATCTTGGTGAAGAGCACATTCTAATGCCTAACGTTCAATTCAGAACTACTCTAAGCTACAGATAAAATTCAAAGCCCATTTTTATGAGTTTTTCATGCTCCACTTTGTCTACTGGAGGCTTAGACTGTGCTGAAACCTAAGAATTGCACCAAACATTTGTTGAACGTTAGGGTGTTTACGCTTTCTGTCTTTTTCTCTTTCTTTGCCCTCTCAGTTCGAACATGACTAACTCTAACTTATTAACTTATGTTCGGACTGGTATACGAGTTTTACTGCTTTTTGTACCCTCTAGGCTTAACTCTCGGATATACTATTCAAGACCATGCACTGAGTATTTTATTTACTTTATGTTTTAAAACACCATCCATTGGGTGTTATTTTCTTCATTAATGTGTTTTGGTTGCCATCTCTTTTTAGAACACCCCGCTTTAGGGGTTATTTTAACTTTCTTCATTTTAATTCATTTGTGCTTTCACTTGAGAGTGTTTTTATGCATTTATTTACGCATGTATTTTTACACGCCTTGCTTTCCAAGATCTTTCTATTTTTACGTGTACTGACACGTTTTTTATTTTATCGGTAAAGGAATTAATTATCCATTATTTATGCATGTGTTGGTGCACGCGAAGTTTCTGTATTCTTTTATTTATACAATTTAAATTCTTTACAGTCTTCTTAAAAAATTTGTAGGATTACGGTGATGAGATTTAACCACACATTTCTTTTGAAATACATCTCATTATTGCATTTAACTCTAAATATATAAAACCTTTGGTCCTAAGACAATAATGGGGCCTATGGACAAAAACACTGAGTTTTTGGCACAAGTTTCTCTCCAAAATTTAATACCATGTTTGTTATTTAACATCAGATCTTGTGGACTTATTAAATCAGTCTAGTGGAACCCTGAAAAACCAAGATATGAGGAAGGACATAAGAGAAATTAGTTAAATGATATATTAATAAAATAATATAAAAATCTTAAGATATGATTTTACCTAAAACTAAGGCTACAGAAGTAGCGGTGCAATGTGGATGGAAGGCATTTATTCCAGGCGGTTATAAATAGGAAAGGAAGCTGAGGAAGTAAGAAGTAAAGAGAAAAAAAACCAAAAGACCAACTCTTCCATCGCTTTCTTTTTCCGTTTTTCTTTTCTTCTTCCTTTTTGCTTCATGTTCGTTCAAGCAACAGTAGCAGTAAACCTTTGGGTTTTCCCGCATGTCTCTCAAGATTTTCAAACTAAGCCAAACCTTAGTGGAATTTTGCAACCAAGGTATCAAAATGATCATTTTCTCGTTCTAATTAATTATAGAGCAAGTTAGAAGTAGAATGTGGTAGTATAGGGCTCTAAAAATGGGTTTGAAAAAATGGAGGGAAAATAGGCGTCTCTTTTAAAATTTAAATTACACCCTTTAAAATCAGTTTTTATTTATGTTCAAAACTTATTTTTCTGTTTTAAAATAGGGGAAAAGATTAACCCTATCTAACAACTGTGTGTTTACTTTTACACGTTGTGTGTTTAAATTCCAGTACTGCAATCTCTGGGCCAAACTATCATCAGTAGTGGCGCTTAGTCACTCGGTGATACCATCTGAGGTGGCGCTTAGTCACCCGATGGATCATTAGTAGTGGCGCTTAGTCGCTCGGTGATATCATCTGAGGTGGCGCTTAGTCACCCGGTGATCTTGATGTGGCGCACTGATTACTTTAATTTACTTTTTATGTATTGTACCCTATGGGCCGGATTCTCAATATGTTTCCTTGACCGGGAAACAATACGAGGATGGACACTGAGTAAATTCCATTTTCTATTTTATTGAGTGTTTAGGATGGCTAACAACTAACTCTCTAACATAATTCAAAGGAGTAGAAAGAGCCTAGGTGACTCACTGCCATTCATCATGTTTTCCTGGAAATGTACACATGGTTTGGGAAGTAGTTCGTATGTGTATATTGATAAATCAGAAATTTATACAATTACTTTATCTTAAAAAAATTCTGTGAAAACGCAGCGGGAAAAAGTGAGGAGACTCAACATATGGTTTGTGATGTATATTAATTAGAATCCTTATTTTTTAGACATAATGGGAACCATGGAATTTAAACGAGTGGAAAATGCTAAGTGGGCCGGAAAACGAGACCTGACACTACTTACATGTAAGGGATTGGATATTGTTCTACCTATTAGAACGTAAACAAACCAAGGTGTCGGGGAGTTGAGGTCTAACAGTCTATATAATAGCCCGGATTTTCAATTCAATAATTATATTGGCTATTATTAATTTTAAATGTTAAAAATTGAGATCCATAGATGGAATGGATGTTTAGTGGATTAAAATTGGGGCAATGGCCCAAGTATGGTCCAATGGACCATGGATAGGCTTGATTTTATTTAATTGGGTCAAAGTGGTCAATTGGGTCAAAGACCAATTGGGACCCACCGGGTCAAGATGGATTGATGATTAGGATAAGTGGGTAAGGAATGGATTTAGATTCATAGATGGAATGAATGATAGATGGATCAAAGTTGGGGCAATGGCCCAAGTATGGTCCAATGGACCATGGATAGGCTTGATTTTATTTAATTGGGTCAAAGTGGTCAATTGGGTCAAATGCCCAATTGGGACCCAATGGGTCAAGATGGATTGAGCATTAGGGTAAATCGGTAAGGAATGGATTTAATCGGGTCATGGACCCAATTAAGATCAAAGGCATGGGGTCCATCTCATTGGCAAGTGTAGGAGTGGAAATCCAAGTGGCATTACCAAGTTGGGTCCAACCCCACCTCATCAAGTGAGGTGGCGTGTGGACCAAGGCACTTGTGGGGCCGACCCCCGGTGAACCATGGGTAAGTCAAAGGTGAATTAAGGAGGATCAAGTGAATTGAGGTGAATTATTTAATTAAAATCACCTAAGTTAATTTTGAATAAATCAAGGTGGCATAGTCAAGTGGGACCCAACTCCACCTCATCAAGTGAGGTGGCGTGTGGTCTAAGGCATTGGTGGGGCCGGCCACCATGGTTGACTTGGTCAACCATGGGTGAATTCATGGAGGAATTAAAGATGAATAAGTGGAATTAAATTATTTAATGGAATGACCTAAGTTAGATTTAAATTTAAATAATTGAGTTGGGAAATAAGTTGCATTACATGGAGTCAGTTAAATGGGGAGTGAGTCACCTAGAAAATGGAGTGAGTCAAGAGGATTTCCATCTCATTTTAATCTATCAAAATCGTTGGGAAGTGTGGTGTGCCATGTGGAGGGCATGCTCCCCCCTTGGCTAGACCAAAAGCTTAGGGCCATAAGGGGTTGGGTGTGCCATGTGGAGGGCATGCTCCCTCCATGGCTAGACAAGAAAGCTTGAAAGATGGATATGCTAGGGCATGCATTGGCCCAAAGTGAGGTGGTGGTTCCACCTCATCCCAACCACCACGACCAAGGGATAAAGGCCAAGCAAAAATCGTTGGGAGGAGAGTGATGGCCATGTGGAGGCCATGCACCCATTGGTTTGGTCAATGGGCTCATGGGGAAGACTCCACCTTGATGAGGGTGGAGTCTAACCCAAGCAACCCAAAACAAGATGGGAAAAACTAGGGTTTCCATCTCATTTCTCATCTCACTCTCTCCCCCTCTCCCTCTCCCTCTCCTAGCCGACCCTCACCCTAAGAGAAAGAAGAAAACACTTAGAGAAAAAATTGAATCTCATCTCCTCTCCTTCTCAAGCTTGGCCGACTACCCTCTCAAGACCGAAGACTTGGTATCTTCCATTCTCTCCTCCTCTCCCTCTCTCAAAACATTCACCAAGGCCGAATCATCTTCTTGGGGGTTCATCTTAGACACTCTCCCTCTCAAGGCCGAAGATCAAGGAGCAAGGAAGAAGGAAGACTAAAGAGAAAATCGGAGGAGCAAGAAAGAGCAAAGGAAACCGGAGGATTCGCGGATCGGTAAGTGGTACTCAACAAGATTTTACTAATTTGAAGGAAACATGAAATCCCATTTTTTGGATTGGAGAGTTGGCCAAAATATCATGGGCCATGGATTTAAGATCCATCCAAGAAATGGGGTAGGAAATGGATAAACCCTAATGGGTAAGATAGGCCATGATTAATGGAAATAACTAAGGACATTATGTATTTATGGTTTATGTATGCATGCATGGCTAAAAAGGGTTAAGGATCATGGTTTGGCCATTGCATGGCTGAACCCTAATTGTTATGGATATGTGGAAATGACTTCCTGCATGTCTAAGATAAGGTGAATGATCAAGATGCATGGTTTGGCCTTTGCATGGCCAAACCCTAGGTTTTTTTATATAAGAACCATCAAGGTAACAAATCATGGAAATATGTTGTTTTAGACGAAATAATGAACCATAGGGTTCGGCCATCTTGTATGGCCGAACCCCATGGAGGCATATTAAGTGATTCTTAACAGGTTTAAAGGATGAAAACCATGGAATGTTGGTTAATGATTTTAAGGTTTTGAATGGATGAATGTTAGTAATTTTTAAAGGGGTTTTAAATGAGGAAAATCATGGAGAAATGTTGATGATTCTTTATGATCTCAAATGTTGTAAATAATGATGAACCATGGACCATGGGTTCGGCCATGTTGTATGGCCGAACCCCATGGAGAAAATATTAATGGACTTGAGCTATTTTGACCATGAAATGATGGAGGAAATGTTAAGGGATTATGAGTTGCAAAATATTGGACCAAAGTGCATTATTAAACCCCCCCATGGAGGGACCTTATTTATGAACCTAATGTTACAAATGATTCACAAGGGGGATGAAAAATAAGACATCATGGGTTCGGCCATGGTGTATGGCCGAACCCCATGACCCATTTTTGGACATGGTAGGTCCATGCATGTTGAGGAAACTAAATGTTTAAGAGAGGAAATGATTAAGCTAAGGAAATGGATGATTTATAATGGTTTTTATGTCATGATTAATGAGTCATTGATGAATCTATGTTTATGGATCAGTTATGGACCTAGATATGTATAAATGAAAGGGTGTTTAGCCATGGAAAGAATAATGGCAAAAAGGTAAATAATGGTGGAAATGAAAAGACCATGGGTTCGGCCATGTTGTATGGCCGAACCCCATGGAGAATGTTCCATGGACTTAGGGTTTCTTTTAATGATAAATGTTTTACTTATGTGTGATTGATTATTAAATAAAAAGAGGAAATGATCTAAGGATTGAAAAGGGACCCAAAAACCTAGTTAGTGAGGTTCGGCCATGGTGTATGGCCGAACCCCACTAAGGCTTGTATTATGGACTTAGACATGGTGGGAACATTGGTTTAATTTGTTGATGTGTAATAAGGTATCGGAATATCGCAAGCGGTGCGCGATCGGTGATCTATCTTTGGACGGAAAACTGAAGGACCCAGTATTTAGACATTGGTAGGATTTCTACCTCATTGAAACCATGGATTATGTGTATATGTGAATGTTTTACTTGAATTATTTTGTTATCAAATTATATGTTTTAATGATGGGATTTTAATGCTATGGTTTGTATTATTACATAGCATGTTGCACTTGCACCTCATGCACGACATGGGAGGGATACTATGGAGTTGTGATACCTTGATGAGGACTTTCCATCAAGAGGGGACTTTGTGATTGTGATGCCTTGATGAGGATTTTCCATCAAGAGGGACATTATGTGATTGTGGTTGTAGTTGGAGTCCACGCTCCGTCGGGGCGACTGATAAACAAACGTGGGGATACCTTGATATGCATTATCCATCAAGAGGGGTACTATGTGATTGTGATGCCTTGATGAGGATTTTCCATCAAGAGGGATACTATGTGTTTGTGATACCTTGATGAGGCTTTTCTATCAAGAGGGATACTATGTGTTTGTGATACCTTGATGAGGCTTTTCTATCAAGAGGGATACTATGTGTTTGTGATACCTTGATGAGGCTTTTCCATCAAAAGGGTTACTTTGTGATTGTGATACCTTGATGAGGATTCTTCCATCAAGAGGATACTATGTGATGGTGATTTGGATGATGGGTGAGACTCATGGCATATGACACCCATTGCATGGCATTGACTTGCATGGTTTTGATATTATTCATATCTATGTGTTTTGTTTATACTAATCCATGTGTTGACCCTACTCGGAGTACCTACTGGGCGCGTTGTCTAACACCCTACTTCCACCTTAGATGATGACACATGAAATGGACAAGGCGATGGACGTGATCGGAGCCAAGCGTAGGAGCTTGAAGGAGCTAGATTGATTTATTTAAGTTTTATTTATGGAAATGTAATTTGAGTAGCTAGCTTGTTGGACTGTAATAATTTAGACTACTTGCTATGGTTTGGACTTTCATTTGGACATTTTAAGTTAAGGTATTTATTAATTAAGTGATGTACTTCCTTGCTATTTAATAATTGGTAGGATAGACTCTATTATAATTCCGCATTAAGTTTACATTCTGCAAGCTTACTTTCTACGTGTGAACCGTTCTTCGTGGCTTAGTCCACGCACACGTAGGGTTGGCCAGTTAAGGGCCGGGCTTTGAAAGCTCGGACTTAGCTCGCGTCGTGACGTTCTGTTCCCTTTCACTTTTTTATTTCAAAAAAAAAAAAATATACTCTGATTTTCGGCGAGTGAAAAAGGGCGGGGCGTTACAGTCTAAAACGCAGAATGGGACCCATAAGAATGTCTAAAAGTTGAATGATTTGGTGAATAGGGTGATGACTCGGGTTGCCAGTAACTCGTTTGTATGTTATTATCGTGCATATTGTTATTTTTGCTAACTTTAGTGGGTTACAAGTAAATATCACCGAGGGTGGTAAAGGTTATTGTAACACCCCACCCTTTTTCAGTATAAAGTCAGAGTTTATTTTTTATTTTTTTTATAATAATAAACAAGTGATCGGAGCGGAGTGTCACGACGCGAGTTAAGTCCGGACTTCTAAAGTCCGACCCTTAACTGGCCAAACCTATGTGAGCATGGACTAAGTCCATGAGAATGGTTCTCACATAGAAAAGTATAATCGTTGCGGAAAAATTACTTAAACTAACTGAGGGTTATAATAGAACCTATGACTACTCCATTTTATTAGATAACAAGTACAAGTCATAAATCCAAAATTACCTTAAACTAAACATCCATCCAAACCATAGCAAATAATTAACTAAGTTATTACATGCCCACATCTAGCTAACAATTACATGTCCATGTAAACTTAAACAAATATCCATGAATAAGTCCATCCATAAATGAGTCCATTTTAAAAGCCCAAGCTCCTATACTTGGTTTCCTTCGCGATCCTGGACCTTTCCCTTTCTTGTGTCATCCTCTAAAGATAGAAATAGGGCGTTAGAACAATGCGCCCAGTAGGTGTTTCCGATTAGGGCTACCACAAGGTTAGTATAAAAACATGCATATATCATAATAATACATGATCATAAAAAACTCACAAAATAATGCTGTGTATGTATGCAAATGTAATGAGTCCCACCCATCACAAATATACATAGCCATCACCAAAGTACCCCACAGTGGTCTTTCGGACGCCCCGACGGAGTGTAGCCTCCAGATTCCTCTTGATGAGATTCTCATCATCAAGGTACCCCACAGTGGTCTTTCGGATGCCCCGACGGAGTGTGGCCTCCGGTTACAAATCATCACCCCATGCCATGCATGAGATGTCTATGAATACATGTCATTTGTAAATAACTCTTAACATTCAAATACACATTGAAACATAATAGTTTAGCACATATCTCATAAAAATCAAGATAAAACAACAACTATAAATTGTGGTTACAAAAAGGTAGGAAACCTAAAGAAAAGTTACTTAAACCATCCGCTCTTCTTAACCGTCTCCCGTTCACTATTTGAGCACCGTTCAAGTCCCGTTA
Source organism: Chimonanthus praecox (assembly GCA_022113865.1). Classification (NCBI taxonomy): domain Eukaryota; kingdom Viridiplantae; phylum Streptophyta; class Magnoliopsida; order Laurales; family Calycanthaceae; genus Chimonanthus; species Chimonanthus praecox. Next base: position 38,923,677 of record CM039094.1, read on the forward strand.
CCTTGTTTATATAACAGTAAGTCAATCACATATCTTTTTGATTTCTAATTAAGTCTAAATCCCAAAAACCACCTTGTGGGGTTCGGCCATGGGGTATGGCCGAACCTCACCCACTTTGAATTTGATCTTTCTTTGTTTTGGATCTATACCATCCAAATGACTCATATAAAAACCTCAATCCACCAAACATCACTTGGTGGGGTTCGGCCATACAACATGGCCGAACCTCACTATCTCAAATTTTTAGTCCTTTTAATTCTCCATCATCTTCATGGTTCCAAAAATACTTAAATCCATCAAAATCTCTCCATGAGGCTCGGCCATACATATGGCCGAACCCTATGGTTCCTTATTTCCATCTATTTACACTTTTGCCATTCATGCACTTTCATGATCAATAACATATTCTAACATCATTTTTTCATCTATGTTAACCCTTTAAAACATCATAAAACTATAATAATTCTAACCATATTCATACTCCATATAACCTATAAAATGGTCCATGGGGTTCGGCCATACATTTAGCCGAACCCTATGGTTTTCTTGATGCAAACCCTCCAATATTTATGCATGGTTTGTGCATAACAACTTAGCCAGAAAATCAATATGGTTCAGCCATACAATGGCCGACCCAAAACATTCATCATATCTCCATATTAAACACTTAAAACCTTAAATCATTGTATGGTTTTTATCCCTCAAAAATCATACAACTAACCAAGTTATCATTAAGACCTTTTCTAATGTACCAACCATCTAAATCCTTTTAAGACTTTAACCCCATCAAACACATGCAATTATGATTTCCTTTCTTCAAGTTTAATAACATAAATCCAATGACTTTTCCATGGGATTCGGCCATGTTCATAGCCGAACCATGTCTTAACCATTTTCTTATTTACAAAGATTTAATAGAGCACTTACTAATTCCGCGACTCCTCCAATTTGTTCTTCACTCCAGCTTGTTTCTTTCCTTCCTTAGCTTCTCCTTCTTTTCTTGATCTTTTGGCCGATTGTGAGCTTGATCAATATAACTCCTCCAAAAAATGGTTCGGTCAAGAGGGTATAGGTCTGAGAGAGAATCGGCTTGAGTGGGATGTAAACTCTAGGCTCTTTTTCTCTCTTGTCTTTGTGAGTGATCGGCTAAGAGAGAGTGTGAGGGAGAGATAGCCAAGAGGGAGAGGGAGAGTTTGAATTTGAAAATTAAACCATCCCCATCTTCATTATCTTCTCCAACGTGTGCCTTTGAATTTGAAATAAACCCATACTCCTCTCTTTGTTTAAATTTGAACATTAAACCATATCCATCTCCATTATCTCTCCATTGTGTGCCTTGCCTTTGTATTTTGAAATAAACCAATACCCTTCATTTGTTTGAATTTAGAGATTAGACCAATACTCTTCCATCTCTCCAACGTGTATCATTATTTTGAATTTAAACGTAGTTCCTCCATCTTATTTGTTTGAATTTCAAACATAAAACGGTTCACCCCATTATTTTGAATTTGAATTCTAAACCACCTTCATCTCTCCTACGTTTAAATTTTTGAAACAAACCAATCTCCTCCATCTTCTCCAACGTGTATCATTGTTTTAAATTTGAATTGAACATAACTCTTCCATCTTCTCCAACGTGTATCATTACCTTTGAATTTGAATTCCAAATGTAAATTCCGTCCAACCCAACTCATTTGAATTTGAAATAAAAATAACTCCTTCATCTCATTTGAATTTGAAATAAAACCGTCCAACCCATTATTTGAATTTAAATTTAAAATACAAACCGTCCTTCCCATTGTTTGAATTTAAAATGCAAACCGTCCAACTCAACTTATTTACTTTAACTCAACTTACTTGGTGGTCAACCAAGTCAAACTCGACCCATTGGGTCCCAATTGGACATTTTGACCCAATTAGCAACTTTGACCCAATTGAATACATCTTACCCAATTATTCCAATTGCCATCATATCCACAATCCGTTGGGCCTTAATTGGGCAATTAACCCAATCCTTTACCCATCTAAGGTATCCATTAATTCACACTTTAAATGGCAATTTCCGTAAATATTGCCATTATTGAAAATTTGGGATATTACAGTTATGGAAGTTGGGAAATCATGAAATTATTTTAGACTATTCGGGGTATACAATCTGTGAATTTAGTGAAGTAAGTCTTAGTAAGTATAATAATATATTGAAGTCGGAATAACTGTAAGCACTTGCAAGTTTCTGTATTACTTCCCGTGGGTGGATTTTAGGTTAGGTGGCGATCTTCGGTGAGGTTCAGATTAGAACCTCAATACGTGGGATATAGCTTGGGGAGATCCCCGTATGGACAATGGGATGTGTCTTGGAGGTAAATATCGGTATAGGACCATAAAGGGTAAACAGTATCCCAGAAGAATGATCTTAGAGTGTAAATGGATCATGGGTTGGTAAGTTTCATATTCATATGCATTGATATACTGTCACATGCATGCCATGGTTTCTGATTTATTTGAGTTCTCCCCACTGAGCTAGTAGCTCACGTCCCTTACAATGTAGGAGATGAATTGGAGGTGGGAGAAGAAAATCCCTCTACAATGCCTTAGGAGTTGGGGTCTATGGATTCCGGAAGTTGTTCGCGAGGAAGTTTGCGTCTATATTAGTTATTTTGAATATATTTGGAAAAGTATGTAATTTTTAAATAATTGTGCTAGATATGGCCAAAACCTCATTGAACAAGTTATCTGTATACATTAGGTTATGTTAATGTATATTTGGTTGTTTTATGATGTGTATATTTGATTTTGAGTGTCAAAACTGGGAACAAAATCAAGTCAACGAACAATTATCCTAACAACACTTTCTACTGTCAGGACAACACATCGCTGTGGGCGATAGATCGCCAAAGACGTTCGACGATATGTCATGTTCGCCAACAGGTCGTTGAGGGGTCCATCGATGTCAGTAACTACAGATCGGTTCTCTGGACGATGCATTGTCTCTGTCGATAGGTTGACCAGAGTCCTTGGCCAGAGTTAAGATTGTTCGAATAATTTAAGGATCTCACGTTTTGGGTTTACATTTTAGTGTGTCTAAATATACGTGCGATCCTCGTGTGTATGGACTTAGGTGGACTTAGGCTTATGGATGGAAATAAAAAAAAATTAAGTCGCATTTCGGGCCCACATATGGGTTCGGAGTGTGACACTCCAACTCATGGTTCCATAGGGAATGCACACTATCATGTATTTGTGTATTTCAGGGCTTTGTGTGAAACATGATAAAATACCTAGTCTTGAAACTAGTTCACCAATTATACATGCAGACTTGAATCTGGCCGTGTGTAAAACTATGATTACTTGATCGAATGGCTAAGCATACCCAAGTCTTCAAAAAGTGTAAAAAGGGGTTGCTATTGCCTTCTGGATACTTGAATTATGTGTTCTAAATTCCAATTATTTAAAAAATGTGATTTGATAACCCCAGAATGTGGGGGGATTTCATTGAGTGTGTACATTTACTTTCAATGCCTAGTGTAATATGATATATTTTTGCTGAATTGTTATGTGTTAAATTTTGAATGAAATTCCATTCAGGTGGGCTATAGAATGCATGTTAGCTGAGTGAGGAAATATTATATGAATATGTGTGATGTTATTTTGGGTTAAACACGGATTTAATCCATGTACTTGATATGCTTTGATTGGTGTAATGTGCATATCAAGAATTTTCCCTCACGCACTATGTGAAACACTAGGCTGTAAATAACTTCGAGTGTAGAGCATATATACGTCCTTAGTAAGCATTGGAGTGTAACATGCCACAATGTATAACGTATGCTGGGTTTTGTGAGGCACTAGGTGTATAAATGATATAATGACTATGCTAGGGTGTTGCTTCCATGTAGAGACTTGCATAATTCTGAGTGTATAAACTATTTTGAGTGATAACATGTTTGAATGATAATATATTATTTGTTGTTTCCTCTTCACTAGGTTGTGTAACTCTTATCCCTTATGTTTCAGAAAACCTGGTCAAGCATGGGATCGAGGAACCCCCATTGCTGTTGTTAGTCAAGCTAGCCAAATGTCTAGAATAATCCGAGAGAAGGGGAGGGGAAGGGGGGGGGAGGTGGTGGTTTGAATAGGACTATAAGGGAGTTTTATTATTCTTTTAATATTGGGCACTTTAATGATTGGTTTCTATAGATTTGTTCAATTAATCTTCTAAAAATAATTTTTATGCAAGATTAATTCCACACAAACTATATGTACGATAACATATGAGATAAAGCAAGTGCACAAGTGTGGAGAGGAGATGAAAAAAAATGGATTATAATGACATAATGATTTTTATGTGGTTTGGCAACCTTACTTGCATCAACGCCTCAAGTACACCACTTGAGGATTCCACTAAACTTCTTCTTCACGGGTGGAGAAGAAACCTATTACAACCTATAATCTACTTTATGGGTGTAGATCGAACCAAGACTTACAAGCACCAAGAAAACACCTTTCTTGGATTTCACTAGGGTCACACCAACCCTTTACAATTATCTAAATGTATAATAGAAAGTTGTAGAACTTGAGAGTCTTACCAAGAACATTAGCCTCTAGTTACTTGAAGTAGCTTTGGCTTGTCCTTGGATATCTTTCTCCACTTAGTTCCTTGGTGATGAAAGAGTGCTCCAATGAATGCCACACCAAAGGTTAGGAAAAGAGGTTTAGGGAAGATAAATAGTTTTCCTATGAGAACAATCTATCCCTAAAGGTTCTTTCGAATACACACTCATGAGTGAGCTTAAGATGCTCAAGATTTGCCTAGGAGAGCTTTGAATGTGTTTGAGAATGATTTTAGAGTTATGAGGGTTTAACTATGGAGTTTTAGTGCTCTAAGAATGTTGGGATGCTTTGGGAAGAGTTGGAAAAAATCTAGCTCAAAATAATCAACTTTTCCAACTCAAATGAGCTTGGTTAAAATAGACAATGTTCTCCCAATGGATCTCTGCTTCGGAACCAAATTAACTAGCCTCGGAACTTTCGAAGTCCCAACGGTCGGAATCACAAGCCAACATTCAAAACCATCCAAGTTCCAAGTTCGGAACTTCCGAAGTATAACAAGGTTCAGAAGCAAAATCACAAGCCTGTACATGGGAGGATGTCTTGGAACCTGCAGTATGCATTCCTCGTAACTTCTGAGGCAGGTCTAGAAGCTCGAAACGTCATTCGGAGCTTTCGAAGAAGAGCAGGGCCAGGTTCGGAGGTTCCCAGAAAGCCTCAGATTTCACTAAGTGTTGATGAATTTAGGGTTGGTGAAATCTGGACAATATGTAGAGCACATTTTGTGTTCTTTTGTAATCGTAGAATTTAACTATAATGCACATTTGTTTGATTGCAAAGACATAAGAATGTAGATGGATATTTTATAGATAGCAAGAGCTCTCCATAGAGGAAAGGTACTTAGATTCCCATTTTAAGTAAACTAGTTCTTAATCGAGGGATTCTAAGGCTTTTAGGTCCGTCCTAGGGTCCATATACCGGTGTTGGTTGGCATTCAAGAAGTTCTTCCGGTTTTGGTGCGATGCTTTCGAAACAACGTATCTTCTATAGCTTCAAGCTTGATTTGACTGTGCATGTAGTCTAGATATGAGGTCTTGGACAAGAACCGACTTGGTCACAACTCAGTCACAAAATTTGTGACTAAGGACTTAGTCGGACTCAGTCATGGAATTGACAATTCAGTCTGACTCAAGGGAGACAGATTTAACTTTTAGGCCAACAATCTCTCCCTTTGTCAATTTCGTGTCAAAACATAGAGAATACTCTATACAGACCCAAATATATATTGCAGACTTTAACAAGTTCAAATACATGCCATGTATAGAAATACAATATACAATAATCTCAATATACATGGACATGACTTCATTATGGTTTGAAGGCTTGGAGGCTCATGGTGGCTCCACCTTAGAATATGAATGCGATATTCCTGTAAGCACAACATAAGTTGCATATTCTGGTGGAAGTGATCTCCCAAACTGTTAGTGATAAAAACCAATATGTGTTCAATGTTAAAACATATCTTAAAACCACATTTTCTCCCTATTTTTTGTTACCGATATTTAATTTTTGTTTCTCCACCATTCTTCATGTGTTTGCCCCTTCAAAAGTTTTCTTTCATGGAAAAACATCTGTATCTCCAATATTTCAATATTTCTCCCCCTTTTACTCAAAAATTGACAAAAGGTCATTCTAAGCATATTTCATGGAGCACAACTTGCAAAGGGTCATTTGAGTGAATATAACGTCCTCAAGTGACCAGAAACCATATCAATAAAATTTTCAAATGTTTGCTCCCCCTTAATGTTAAAGGTTTCTGATGTGCATAGCATAGCATCCCAACAATCATTTAAACAAATATAACTGTATAAGGGCAAATGAAATGAGTGATGCTAAGACAATGCCATATTTCCCAAATGGTATGTGATATGACTATAAACATGGGGAATAAAGGAGGGAGGATAGAGAGAGGCAATGGCAAGTTTTAAGTTAATGCCACGTGATATCATAAGGAATGTTGTGTAACACCCCGGATTTTCAAGTTATTAATATATATGAAAATTACCCATTTAATTTGTGAATTATTAGATATGGACCTTAGATGGGTAAAGTGTTGGGTCATTGCCCAATTAAGACCTAAAGGTTTTGATAAATGGTTTCAATAGAATTAAATGGAACTGAATTAAAATGGTAATAGAATATATCTAGATTGAATTTGGGACGGTCTAGATGAGGTTGAGACACACACATAAGGCTAGATTTCCTCTCAAGAAATCAACGGCTATAGCCGAACACAATCAATAAAGAAGATGTTTAAATACATAAAGATTTCTTATGGCCTTGTATGTGGGATTTTCATATCCACATTGATGTGCTAGAATATTTTTAAAAAAGGGCATTGCTAAATTAAAAGATTGTTTAGGCCGAGTATAGGGTTATGCGCAAGATAAGTTGGAGTATCTAAAAAGGGGTCCTTTCCTTGATTGAGAATGGTATTTAGGCATGTGCTAAATTGGAAGGTCGGCAACTTCTAATTAAGACACAAGGAAGGGGCACACAGCAATTGCTATCTCAGCACCTTCTAAAGATATTGGCCGAATGGAAGTTTTATAGAAGGAAGAAGGGATGCATGGCACCTTCTAAATTAGGACCAATTGAAAGTTGATAAAAGGAGAGGTAGCAAGGGCGCATGGCATACACACTTAAGGTCGAATTCTTTCTTTTCCTCTCAAGTCTCATTCTCGACATTATTCAAAGGAAGAGAAGGCAGCCAACAAGTGTGCAAGGAAGAAACGAATTGGAAGAGCAAGAACAAGCGAAGGAAAACCGAAGGAGTCGCGGAACTGGTTAGTATTTGATAATTTTGTTTAAAAGAAAAGAACCATAAGGTTCGGCTATGGGGTATGGCCTAACCCCATGGAAGAAGATTAAGGGATGAATATGGTATTGTAATGGAAAGAATGAACCACTATGGCCGAACCTCATGAAAGAACATTGGTTAAATTTTATGGGTTTTTGAGGGATGAAAACCGTGGAATATTATGTACGTTTTGAAAGGGTTTAAAATGGATATATGGTTAGGGACATGGTTTGGCCATTGCATGGCCGAACCGTAATTTTAATATGGCTAAGATGCTAAGCATGAATCATGAATAAAGGATGTACAAAATATGCAATGGAGATGACTGACTAAACAGTCAGCCGACTGAATCTGACTGAACTGGTATTGGACGAATCAGAAACGAGTTTCTGGGAGTTTCAGTCGACTGAACATGGGATTCAGTCGACTGAACTAATGGTGGCTGAAAATAGAATGAGTTTCTGGGAGTTTCAGCAGACTGAATCTCGTGATTCAGTCGACTAAACACAGACGTAACGGATAAGAAAAAGATTCTGGAAGTTTCAGTCGATTGAATCTATGATTCAGTTGACTGACAGATTGCTTATCAAACACAAAAACTGTTGGTTGAGGATTCAGCTGACTGAATCATGCATTCAGCCGACTGAATCATGCATTCAGCCGACTGAATCTACACTGGCTAACCATACAGTCAATCTGATCCAAAGTCAACTGACTGAATCTCTGATTCAGTCGACTAAAATAGGATTAACCAGGGATACGAAGGTTTGACTCAGAGTCAGCTGACTGAATCTGTGATTCAGTAGACTGAAAGGTTACGAGTCAGGGTAAGAACAGTTCCGAGTTAGAGTTCAGCCGACTGAAAGTATATTTCAGCCGACTGAAAGTCTGCGGGTAAGGAAGAGGACTGTGTCCGGGAGGATTCAGTTGACTGAATTACTGATTCAGTCGACTGAATTGAAAAATGATGTTTATGTGATTTTTTCTGAAAACTTCAGTTTATCTAGAAGAAAATTAAGGGATGATTTAAATCAAATGGGACATGATTTTAATTGATTGATATATTATAAGGTAACAGAACCTCAAAAGGTGTATACTATCGTGAGCGATTACCGGACGAAAGCGCAAGGACACGTAGTGGTCTTTGGTAGGATTCCACCTCTCTGAAACCATGGATTTATGTACATTGTTTCTTATCTTATTTTTGATGAATTTTATGATGTAAAAGATGTGTTTCAAATTGAGTTTTTAATGCTATGTTTATATGATAAAGTAGCATGTGATTTATTTGCATCTTATGCATGGCATGGGGTGAAGGATATGTAACCGGAGGGGCCACACTCCGTCGGGGCATCCGAAAAACCTATGTGGGATACCTTGATGTGCTTTTCCATCAAGAAGAAACTGGAGGGGCCACACTCCGTCAGGCCTTCCGAAAGACCTATGTGGGGGTACTTATATGTACTTGTGATGGGTGGGACTCATTGCATTTGACATCATGACATGGCATGGTTTATATGATTTTTGACATTATGACATTATTATATATGCTTTGTACTGACCATGTGTTAGCCTTAAATGGAATACCTACTGGGCGCGTTGTTCTAACGCCCTACTTCTACCCTAGTGGATGATACATAAAACAAGGGGAACGATGAACATGAGGAGGGCCAAGCATAGGAGCTTGGATGCTTTTCGTTTTATATTTTGATTAAGTTATTTGGACATGTATTTTGAGTAACTAGACTTCGGGCATGTAATAATTTAGATGATTGGCTATGGTTGGATGTTTATTTGGATAACTACGTTATGTTAATTGTGATTAAAGGACTTGATGTACTTTGCTATCTAAAATGGAATAGAACCATGTTCTATTATATTTTCGCATGTTATGATTTTAATTCCGCATGTTTGTATTGTTATGTGTGAACTGTTTTCATGTACTTAGTCCATGAACACATAGGGTTGGCCAGTTAAGGGTTGGACTTTAAAAGTTCAAACGTAACTCGCGTCGTGACGTCCCGCTCTTGCTCACTCTTTTATTTTTTTATTTTTTTAAAAAATAGGCTCTTATTTACAGAAAGTTCATAGTGAAAAAGGGCGGGGCGTTACAGTTGGTTTCAGAGTGAACCAGAAAGATTGAATCTTTCGGAGTAAATTAATCCGGCCCTCGTGCATTAATTTACTTCGTTAGACTCAGACGGAACAATGGATGATAACAAAGGAAGTATAGTCAAAATAATTGGATTTGTCAAACATAGCAACATAAGATATATTTCCCCAGAAAACAAAGCAAAATCAAGAGTGCTTATTTGGAAATTTCCCCAAAAGTAGGAAAATACAAACTTTACGATGAAAACTAAGTCAATGATGTTTTCATGACTTAGGGAAAATGGCTCCAAAGAGAAATACCTAACAAAACCAAAAAGGGAAGAAAAAAGAGGTAGAAACCTCTCAACATGAAAAGGAGGTAGAAAGATCTCAACGAGAAGAGGAGGAACGACAATCTCAACAGGAAGAGGAAGAACGACCACCCCACCAAGAAGAAGAGGAACAAAGCAGCGTGAATATACCGGTGGTGCCTCCTGAACTACAAAGCTTGGTTAAAGCAGTGGTCACTTCGGTGCTTCAACAACACTTGAACGGGAATGGAACCACCAAAGAGACCAATGACAGGAGCATGGTCAGGGATTTCTAACAACAACGCCCTCCTTATTTCAAAAGGAAAGAAGGGGCTGTCGGAGCGGAAAATTGGCTGGAAAAGATCACTCAGATCCTGACCCTACTCAAGATTTCGAGTCATGCTGACAAGATTTTACTGGCCACGTCACAACTGATAGATGATGCCAGTAAATGGTGGGAGGTGATAGAGAAGCAACGAGCACTTCTTCCGGAAAGAGAGAGGACTGTAATGACTTGGGATCAGTTCTTAGCTACCTTTTTGGACCATTATTTTCCTGAAGAGGAGAAGGAGCGCCAGACTTAAGCTTTTCTATCTTTGGTACAAGGTACCATGACGGTGGCAGGATACCACCAGGAGTTTCTCAGTTTGTCTTGCTATGCATTCTATATGGTGGATACAGAGTATCGAAGGGCACACAAGTTTGAGCGGGGCCTTTGGCTAAACAGTAGGGCCAAGGTAAACATATTTAAGGCAGCTACATTGGCAGATGTGGTCAGCAGGGCCACTATAGCAGAGCAAGAGATGGCTGAGTTGGTGCGTTTTGATAATGGCCGAGCTCAGAGTGGGAGGGGTACATTTCAGCCCAACAAGAGGTTCCGACCGAACTTTAGCAGACCTTCACCATCCACTGGGTCAGCAGGGGGCTTTCGTCCCAATCATCCCTCCCCATCTACATCAGCCAATCAAGCTCCCAGAGGGGTGAGCAACTGCTTTCATTGTGATCAGCCAGGCCATTTTAAGAGGGAATGCCCACAACTCAACAGACCCTCTTATTCCAGAGGTTCATCTTGCACACCAGCTAGGCCAGCTAATTCACGAGGAGGCAGGACATTTAACCAGGCGGAACGTGCGCCTATAGGATCTGGATGGGTGTTTACCTTAGTTCCTCCAGCAGTAGAGGATCACACTGTGATTCAAGGTATGGCTGTAGTCAGTAGTTCCTACGCCTTTGCTTTATTTGATTCTGGAGCATCCCACTCTTTCATATCTGTTGCATTCATATTTGCAACTGGAACTTTAGTACAAAAACTATCCACATCATTCACCATTATATCCCCGTTAGAGACACATCATTGGGGCTTATATGCACAGCAGTGAATATTGAACTCGCTGGACTCAGATTTGAGTTCAACTATTTGGTGCTCGATATGACACAATACGATATTATCTTCGGCATGGACTGGTTGGCTAGCTTTCAGGCCAACATTGATTGCTATCGCCGCAGGGTGACATTTTGGTCACCTGAGGGAAAACAACATGTGGTACGTACTGACAAACAAAGTAGACTGCATGAAGGGTTGAGTAATCTAGTATTGAACAGTATCCAAATCAACAAGGCATCAATGACTGAACTTTCGGCAATAGTAAAGGATAATAGTAAAGGATTATGCGGATGTATTCCCAAAAGAACTCCCTAGCTTACCTCCCATGAGGGAGATTAATTTTGAAATCAAGCTTACCCTGGCACTGCACCAGTGTCATTACCACACTTCCGGATGGCACCAGCAGAGATGTCTGAGCTAAAGAAGTAGATTGATGAACTGCTCAGACTGGGTTGCATCTGGAACAGTACATTGGCTTGGGGAGCTCCGGTTTTATTTGTGAAGAAGGATGCTTCATTCCGTATGTGTGTGGATTACCGAAAACTGAACCAGCTGACGGTTAGAAACAAGTACCCTCTACCCAGGATCGATGATCTATTTGATCAACTTAGAGGTTCCAGTCATTTCTCTAAGATTGACCTGATGTCCAAATACCATCAAATCCGGGTTAGGGAGGAGGACATAGACAAGACAACCTTCAGAACGCAGTATGGACTATTTGAGTTTGTAGTCATGCCGTTTGGACTCACCAATGCACCGGCTGTGTTCATGGATCTTATGAATAGGATTTTCCGTCGGTACTTGGACCAATTCGTCATTGTGTTTATAGATGACATTTTGATTTATTCCAAAACTCAGGAAGAACACACTGAGCACCTGAGGATAGTTCTGGACACTTTGAGGAAGAACAAGTTATATGCCAAAGCCAACAAGTGTGAATTATGGCTACCCAAGGTTAAGTTCTTGGGACATGTCATATCAGTAGAAGGTATAGCCGTGGATCCGGCTAAAGTGGCGGCAGTGAGAGAATGGAAAGCACAAAAGAATGTAACCGAGATCCGTAGCTTTTTGGGGTTGGCTTGTTGCTACATGAAGTTTATTATGGATTTCTCCAAGATTGCATCTCCACTGACTCGACTCACTCAGAAAGGAGTCAAATTTGAGTGGTCAGACGTATGCAACCGGAGATTTGAAGAGCTGAAGAAGAGACTTACAACTGCACCTATCTTAATTTTACCGAAAAGAGGCAAGGGTTATGAGGTAGAATGCGACACTTCAGGAGAAGGACTTGGGTGCGTCCTCAGTCAAACTCAATGTGTGGTGGCTTATGGTTAAAGACAATTGAAAATACATGAACGCCTCTATCCTACGCATGATCTTGAACTAGCCGCAGTGGTCTTCGCTCTCAAAAGCTGGAGACATTATCTATATGGCGAGAAATTTGAAGTGTTTTTAGATCATAAGAGCTTGAAATACTTGTTTGATCAGAAAGAGCTCAACCTGAGGCAGTGCAGATGGATGGAATATCTGGCGGATTATGAGTTCGCACTTCGTTATCACCCTGGCATGGCGAAGAAGGTGGCAGATGCCCTCAACTGCATATCACATGCATCAGTGGCATGTTTGGTCAGGACAGAATGGGAAATGCTGAATACCATTCAAGAGTTCAATTTATATATCAATAACCATGGGAGTATGTACAATTTGATCATACGGTCCAACATGGTTACCAAGATTGAACAGGAATAGTGGGTAGACCCAGAAGTGGAGGAGATATGGGCCAAGATGTCTACTGGTGAAGTCATACCGGAATGGGAGTTACGACCAGGACAAGGTCTTGTATTCTGAGGAAGGATATATGTGCCTAAGAGATGTAGAAGAGAGTTACTGATTGAGACACATTAGACCAAACTCTCTATTCATCCGGGTAGCACCAAGATGTATCACGACCTGAAGAGACATTACTGGTGGCATGGACTTAAGAAGGATGTGGCAGAATTTGTGGCTCATTGCTTAACTTGTCAGCAGGTTAAGACGGAACATCAGAAGTCACCAGGGTTACTCAAACCCTTACCAGTGCCAGAATGGAAATGGGAACACATTTCCATGGATTTTGTGACAGGGTTGCCAAGGTCTTCAAAGGGCAACGATGCGATATGGGTCGTGGTAGACCGACTGACCAAGTCTGCACATTTTATTCCCATTAAGATGACAAACTCATCTGAGACTTTGGGTCGTCGGTATATCAAGGATATCATCAGATTGCATGGTATTCCTCAGACTATTGTGTCCGACAGAGATGGTCGATTCACCGGCAGAGTATGGCAGAGTATGCTGTCGGCCATGGGAACAGATCTACTGACCAGTACAACATTTCATCCACAGACTAATGGGCAGTCTGAGAGGACAATACAAACATTGGAGGATATGCTAAGAGCATGCATGTTAGATTTCAAGGGTGGATGGGAGGATCACTTGCCGTTGGTAGAATTTTCATATAACAACAGTTATCAGGTAAGCCTCCAGATGGCTCCATTTGAGGCATTATATGGTAGACCATGTAGATCACCCGTGTGCTAGACAGAGGCCAGTGAGCCTGCACTGATTGGACCTGGGTTGGTTGAAGAGACTACAACGCAGATACAAGTGATACGGCAACATCTATTGACTGTCCAAAGTCGACAGAAGAGTTATGCTAACAAGAGGAGGAGGTTGCTTGAATTCGAAGTGGGGGACATGGTGTTCTTGAAAGTCTCTCCACGAAAGGGACACATGAGATTTGGGAAGAAGGGAAAACTATCGCCAAGATATGTGGGACCGTTTTCAATCATAAGAAGGATGGGGGACGTGGCTTATCAATTGGCACTCCCTTCACAGTTGGCATCTTTGCACGATGTGTTCCATATATCGATGTTGAGGAAGTACAATCCTGATCCTTCTCATGTACTGAACATACAAGACATAGAGGTCCAAAGCGACGTGACATATGTCGAAAAACCTGCCCGAGTGGTGGACACAGAACAAAGGGTATTACGGAACCGAGCGATTCAGTTTGTCAAGGTGGTATGGGATCGACATGGCATTGAGGAAGCGACTTGGGAACTCGAGTCGGAAATGAGAACAGCTCATCCTGAGCTATTTATGTAAATGTTTGAAACCCTACTTCACTCGATTTTCGGGACGAAAATTTTAAAAAGAGGGTTGTATTGTAACACCTCGGATTTTCAAGTTATTAATATATATGAAAATTACCCATTTAATTTGTGAATTATTAGATATGGACCTTAGATGGGTAAAGTGTTGGGTCATTGCCCAATTAAGATGAGGTTGAGACACACGCATAAATTGTTTCAATAGAATTAAATGGGACTGAATTAAAATGGTAATACAATATATCTAGATTGAATTTGGGACGGTCTAGATGAGGTTGAGACACACACATAAGGCTAGATTTCCTCTCAAGAAATCAAGGGTTATAGCCGAACACAATCAATAAAGAAGATGTTTAAATAAATAAAGATTTCTTATGGCCGTGTATGTGGGATTTTCATATCCACATTGATGTGCTAGAATATTTTTAAAAAAGGGGATTGCTAAATTAAAAGATTGTTTAGGCCGTGTATAGGGTTATGCGCAAGATAAGTTGGAGTATCTAAAAAGGGGTCCTTTCCTTGATTGAGAGTCGTATTTAGGCAAGTGCTAAATTGGAAGGTCGGCAACTTCTAATTAAGACACAAGGAAGGGGCGCACGACAATTGCTATCTCAGCACCTTCTAAAGATATTGGCCGAATGGAAGTTTTATAGAAGGAAGAAGGGGCGCATGGCACCTTTTAAATTAGGACCAATTGGAAGTTGATAAAAGGAGAGGTAGCAAGGGGTGCACGACATACACACTTAAGGCCGAATTCTCTCTTTTCCTCTCAAGTCTCATTCTCAGCATTATTCAAAGGAAAAGAAGGCAACCAACAAGTGTGCAAGGAAGAAACAGATCGGAAGAGCAAGAAGAAGCGAAGGAAAATCGAAGGAGTCGCGGAACCGATTAGTATTTGATAATTTTGTTTAAAAGAAATGAACCATAAGGTTCGGCCATGGTGTATGGCCGAACCCCATGGAAGAAGATTAAGGGATGAATATGGTATTGTAATGGAAAGAACGAACCATAGGGTTCGGCCATAGTGCATGGCCGAACCCCATGAAAGAACATTGGTTAAATTTTATGGGTTTTTGAGGGATGAAAACCATGGAATATTATGTATGTTTTAAAAGGGTTTAAAATGGATATATTGTTAAGGACATGGCCGAACCCTAATTTTAATATGGCTAAGATGCTAAGCATGAATCATGAAGAAAGGACGTACAAAATATGCAATGGAGAAGACTGACAAAACAGTCAGTCAACGAATCAGAAACGAGTTTCTGGGAGTTTCAGCCAACTGAACATGGGATTCAGTCAACTGAACTAATGGTGGCTGAAAATAGAAAGAGTTTCTGGGAGTTTCAGCCGACTGAATCTCGTGATTCAGTCGACTGAACACAGACATAACGGATAAGAAAAAGATTCTGGAAGTTTCAGTCAATTGAATCTATAATTCAGTCGACTGAAAGATTGCTTATCAAACACGAAAACTGTTGGTTGAGGATTCAGCCGACTGAATCTACACTGGCCGACCATACAGTCAATCTGATCCAAAGTCAGCCGACTGAATCTCTGATTCAGTCGACTAAAATAGGATTAACCAGGGATACGAAGGTTTGACTCAGAGTCAGCTGACTGAATCTGTGATTCAGTAGACTGAAAGGTTACGAGTCAGGGTAAGAACAGTTCCGAGTTAGAGTTCAGCCGATTGAAAGTATATTTCAGCCGACTGAAAGTCTGCGGGTAAAGAAGAGGACTGTGTCCGGGAGGATTCAGTCGACTGAATTACTTATTCAGTCGACTGAATTGAAAAGTGATGTTTATGTGATTTTTTCTGAAAACTTCAGTTTATCTGGAAGAAAATTAAGGGATGATTTAAATCAAATGGGACATGATTTTAATTGATTGATATATTATAAGGTAACGGGACCTCAAAAGGTGTATACTATCGTGAGCGATTACCGGACGAAAGCGCAAGGACACGTAGTGGTCTTTGGTAGGATTCCACCTCTTTGAAACCATGGATTTATGTACATTGTTTCTTATCTTATTTTTGATGAATTTTATGATGTAAAAGATGTGTTTCAAATTGTGAGTTTTTAATGCTATGTTTATATGATAAAGTAGCATGTGATTTATTTGCATCTCATGCATGGCATGGGGTGAAGGATATGTAACCGGAGGGGCCACACTCCGTCGGGGCTTCCGAAAGACCTATGTGGGGGTACTTATATGTACTTGTGATGGGTGAGACTCATTGCATTTGACATCATGAAATGGCATGGTTTATATGATTTTTGACATTATGACATTATTATATATGCTTTGTAATGACCATGTGTTAGCCTTAAATGGAATACCTACTGGGCGCGTTGTTCTAACGCCCTACTTCTACCCTAGTGGATGATACAGAAAACAAGGGGAACAATGAAAGTGAGGAGGGCCAAGCATAGGAGCTTGGATGCTTTTCGTTTTATATTTTGATTAAGTTATTTATGGACATGTATTTTGAGTAACTAGACTTCGGGCATGTAATAATTTAGATGATTGGCTATGGTTGGATGTTTATTTGGATAATTACGTTATGTTAATTGTGATTAAAGGACTTGATATACTTTGCTATCTGAAATGGAATAGAACTAGGTTCTATTATATTTCGCATGTTATGATTTTAATTCCGCATTCTTGTATTGTTATGTGTGAACTGTTTTCATGGACTTAGTCTATGCACACATAGGGTTGGCCAGTTAAGGGTCGGACTTTAGAAGTTCGAACTTAGCTCGCGTTGTGACGCCCCGCTCTTGCTCACTCTGTTATTTTATTTTTTTAAAAAATAGACCATGATTTACAGAGAGTTCATAGTGAAAAAGGGCGGGGCGTTATATGTTGATTTAACTATTTAGGCCTATCAATGATACCGTATGACATATGAAGATGACATTGTCTTAAATATCATCCTTCCAGTGGTGTTGGAAGGGAGCCGCAACACGGCAGATGTTGGTAAGGCAGTCTCGATCGATTACTTTTTTTTTTTTGTTAATATATATATATATATATATATATATATATTATATATATGAAAGACACCTAGCTTCTTTGGTTTAAAACATTATACTTCCATCAAACATCAAGACTATAAAGCATCCCATCACATGAATAATATGGCAGACATTCAACTCTTAACATATATAACTATTACGCTTCAGAGTTTGATCACAAGTATATTTGAAAAATATTTCTTGCCGAAAAGGTTTAATAATTCCCAAAATTTGATCATAAAGGTCAACAGTGTAACACCTCAGGATTTTAGTCTTATAAATCAAGATAATTATCTCTTAATATCTGTAATGAAGTGACATGGTATTTATTTATGTTAACTTAGAATGTGTTGATATGTGAAGTGTTAAACTTGAAGTGTACATGAGATGTGAAGCTTTGATGTAATTACATTTAAATGTGGAGAATGATGCATGCATTTAGATTGGAGTATTGAAGAAGGAATGGAATTTGTATGGTGCAAAGAATCAAAGTAGAGTTGTAAAAGTAAATAAAATATAGTGGAAAACAAATAAAATAAAAAATCTGAAATTTCCAAGAGGACAAGTCGACTTTGGTCGATGTGTCGAGATTTTGTTCAATAGGACGCATCGACTTTGGTTGATGTATCCTCCAGGTGTTGAGAAACCTCCGTATGTATCGATTAAAGTCGATATAGCTCATCTGAGAGCACCTATTTTTTACAGTGCTTTTCAGATAGAAGTTTAAGTTTCCGGTGGGATACATCAAGCTCTGTTGATGTATCCTGGAATTTTCAGAACTCATAGTGAAGAAGGAAAATGGGACGTATAGAGTCACCCAGACGGATACATCAACCAAGTCGATGTATCTAGCAGTGAACACATCGACTTTGGTTAATATGTGTAGTAGAGCAACCCGAAGGTTACATTTCTAGATGAAACATATCGTATTTGGTCGATACATACCACGGTCCAGAAGATGTACATATCGACTTTGTCGATGTATCGTTCGTGCCCAGATCTGTTAAGTCAAGTTCGTAAAACCACCTTATCTTCTATCACCTCATGCATTAAATGTATGAGGAGAGTTTACACGCCAACTCCACCTACCCATTCGCTTTTCCTCTTCAGCTTAGGGCCAGAGCAAAAGAAAGAGAACCGAAGGGGAGAAGGAAAAAAGGGAAAAGAAGAGATGGAAAGAAGGAAAAAAGAGAAAGACTTTCCTCTATCTTCACCCTCCCAAACCGTGGGGAAACCTCCCACATCTCTCTTTCAATCTCACTCCCTCCCTTTCTTGTTTCACATCTGGGAACGAAGAGATAAAGAATCAGTGAAATGAGAAATCAAGGAAGAAAGGAAGAGAAGTACGGAAAATTAGAGAAAGCTCGAGATCTGAGCTCAAGGATCCTTCCACACTCAAATACCCCAAGAACCGGCGAGGTATGATAGTTTATTTACATTTTTGAATTAATAAATTAGTCAAGGATGATTATGTATAGGTTAGATATAAGCTTAGAAGAAGAAAATTGGGAAAATGGGGACTTGCAACTAAGAAAGAATGGTTGCAGAGAAACCCAGGTATACATGTCGACTGAAGTCGATATGTACCTCCGGGTGTAAGTCCAGGGGATATGCATCGACTATGGTCGATGTGTATCTCTGGGAACAGAAGCGAAGGAGTTGAGAAAAAAGTCTTAGGATTTTCGGACGAAGCCCAGGAGTATACATCGACTGAAGTCGATGTGTATTCCTAGGAGTAAGAATAATGGAAAGAAGGAGAAATCAGCACAGGAAACCAGGTCCAGGGTAGAATTTGTCCTACAGGCATCGACAGAAGTCGATATGTATTGCAGGATTTTTAACAGTTTTGGTATTTTGGCCTAAACACGATGATTCATGTATTTGGGATTCACTTGGACCCTAATGACCTTCACTAAATGATCCGTAGGCATTAATTAAGACCTATATGAATAAAATTAAAAGGATTATGCATGATTATGATTGGAGATTTATAGTTTGAATGCATGGAATGAACAAAGAACTTGGAGTAATACCGACATATTACAAGGAAGTCCAAGGATCAATCCCCAACACCAATCCTTTGCAATCAAGTAGGTGTTCCTACATTATTGAAGTGCCATGGTGATTATATATATATTTGTTATTTGATTTAAATTTTATAAATTGAATGAATGCCTTAGTTTGAGAATGAATAGATTATGTATTTTCATTTATGAAAAAACATTAGTTCTTCTTGTAATATCCAAAGGATTTTTAGTCACATTCATGGACATGTATATCATTTGCATGGGATGGGAAAAGCATGAGACCGAGATAAAGGGACGACGTACTGTAACACCCCGCCCTTTTTCACTCGAAATCAGAGTCTATTTTTTTTTTTTTTTAAATAAATAAACAAGTGATAAGAGCAGGATATCACGACGCGAGTTAAGTCCGGACTTCTAAAGTCCGACCCTTAACTGGCCAAACCGATGTGAGCATGGACTAAGTCCATGAGAATGGTTCTCACACAGTAAAGTATAATCTTTGCAGAATATTACTTAAACTAACTGTGGATTATAATGGAACCTAAATCCACTCCATTTTATTAGATAGCAAAGTACATAGTCGATTATCCAAAATTACCTTAACTTAATCATTCATTCAAACCATACCAAACCATAGCAAATATTACTAAGTTACTACATGCCAACATCTAACTAACGAATTACATGTCCTTGCAAACTTAAACAAAATGTCCATAAATAAACCATTCAAATGCCCGAGTTCCTATGCTTGGTTTCCTTCGTGATCCTCGACCTTTCCCTTTCCTGTGTCATCCACTAAGGATAGAAATAGGGCGTTAGATCAACGCGCCCAGTAGGTCTTCCGATTAGGGATACCAAAAGGTTAGTATAAAAACATGCATATAACATAATAATACATGATCATCAAAATCTTACAAAAACTATGCTATGTATGTATGCAAATGTAATGAGTCCCACCCATCACAAGTATACATAGCCTCCTCTTGATGGGATTCTCATCATCAAGGTACCTCCACATAGGTTGTTTGGACGCCCTGACGGAGTGTGGACCCTTCGGTTTCCTCTTGATGGGATTCTCATCATCAAGGTACCACTACATAGGTTTTTCGGACGCCCCGACGGAGTGTAGTCCCTCCGGTTACATAACCATCACTCCATGCTATGCATGAGATGTCAATGAATACATGCCATTTGTAAATAAATCTTCGCATTCAAATCCACTTTGACACAAAATAGTTTAGCACAAATCTCATCAAAATTAAGATAAAAACATCAAGTATAAGTGTGGTTACAAAGAGGTAGGAAACCTACACCAATGTCACTTAAAATATCCGCTCTTCTTAAACCGTCACCCGTTTGCGATTGCGCACCGTTCAAGAAGTCCCGTTACCTTGTTTATATAACAATAAGTCAAGACAATATCCTTTTGATTTCTAATTAAATCCAAGTCCAAAAACCACCTTGTGGGGTTCGGCCATACTACATGGCCAAACCTCACCCACTTGAATTTGAGCTCCCTTTTTATTTAATCAATACCATCCTAATAACTTATTTAAAACCACAATCTACCAAGCATACCTTGGTGGGGTTCGACCATACAACATGGCTGAACCTCACCATTTTGGTTTGAGCCCCTTTTTCAAGTCCTTTGATCTTTTCATTCATATTTACAATATTGCCATTAACCTAACCCTTGCTTAATATTGCCAATAACCAATGTCCATAAAACAATCCACCTTAGTGGGGTTCGGCCATACAACATGGCCGAACCTCACCATCTTAAATTTGGTCCTTTTAATCTTGACAAATCTCCATTTTGATTTGACCAATTATATTACAAGTTAACCACTTCAAAGAAACTAAATCCACCAATTATCCATTAGTGGGGTTTGGCCATACAACATGGCCGAACCTCACCATACTGATTTTGTCCTTTTTTCCATCATCTATAATGACTGATTATTTAATACTAAATCCCAAGATAAACATATGTGATTCCTTAATCAAAAGCATATAACCATTAATAATTTCCAACCATGCTCTTAACTCCAATTACCCATAAAAATGGTCCATGGGGTTCGGCCATACACATGGCCGAACCCTATGGTTTTCTTGATCCAAACATTACAACATTTATACATGGTTTGTGCACAGCACCTTAGCCATAAAAACAACATGGTTCAGCCATACAATGGCCGACCCAAGATATTAACCTTTTCTCCATTTAAAACACTTTAAAACCTTCATAATAATGTATGATTTTTATCTCTCAAAAACCATAGAAATAACCAAGTCTTTTCATGGGGTTTGGCCATCCAAAGTGGCCGAACCCTATGATCCATTTTCTACCCTTTTTAAACATCATTATCCATGATTTAAACCCTTGATAGGTTCGGCCATACAATGGCCGGATCATGTTCCCTTAACCAATTTATTTAACAAGGGTTTATAGTGCACTTACTAATACCGCGACTCCTCCGGTTCTTTCACTCCTTCTTGATCTTCTCCTTCCTTAGTCCTTCCTTCCTCCTTCCTTCTTGTCCTTTAGCCAAGCTTAATCTTGATGGAAACTCCTTGAAGTTGATCGGCCAAAGTATTGATTTGAGAGAGAGAGAGAGATAGAAAAACTTGAGATGGAAAAATACTCCATGTCCTTGACTTGAGAGGAACGGCCAAGAGAGGGAGAAAATGAGATAAAATTCTCCAAATGTTTGATCTTCTTTCTCTTAGGTTACTGGCCGGCCAAGAGAGGGTGTGAGGGAGAGATAGCCAAGAGGGAGAGAGGGAGAGTTGAATCTTGTTTGAATTTGAAAAATAAACCCCAAACTCCCCCTTATCTCTCCATCGTGTAGCCTTGTTTGAAAATGAGATTTAAACCAACTTCCTTATCTCTCCGTGTGGGGATTTCCTCTTCATTATCTTCCCTATCTCTACATGAGATAGAATTCTCAAGACTCCAACGTGTATGCCATTGAAATTTGAATTTTTTAAATGTAAAACTATCTCCATTATCTTTCCATGTGCATCCTTGTTTTGATTTTGAAATAAGCCAAACCTCCCTATCTCTCCAACGTGTAGCTCTTATTTGAATTTGAAATAAACCATCTTCATCTCTCCAACGTTTGAGTTTGAAATAAAAACAATACTCTTCCATCTCTCCAACATTTAAATTTTGAAACAAACCAACCTCCTCCCCAACGTGTATCCTTACCTTTGTTTTGAATTTGAATTCCAAATGTAAAAGCCGTCCATCCCAACTCATTTGAATTTGAAATAAAAATCGTCCATCCCATTATTTGAAATTAAATTTAAAATGTAAACCGTCCTTCCCATTGTTTGAATTTAAATTTAAAATGCAAACCGTCCATCTCAACTCATTTAATTTAACTCAACTCACTTGGTGGTCAACCAAGTCAAACACGACCCATTGGGTCCCAATTGGACGTTTTGACCCAATTGAATACATCTTACCCAATTATTCCAATTGCCACCATATCCACAATCCGTTGGGTCTTAATTGGGCAATTGATCCAACCCTTTACCCATCTAAGGTCCATATCCATTAATTCACACTTTCAATGGCAATTTCCGTAAATATTGAGAAACTAAAAATCTGGGGTATTACACGTACTTACTCGGAAACATTTATACTTATGAAATGAATAACCATTTATTTGGCCGCGTCCATGAACAGAAATATGGCATACTAATTGGGCAGAAAGCTCTAGGGTTAATAGAAGTCCCAAAACCTGTGTAGGAGTATGGTTGGGTAGCACTCACCTGGTAGTTCCGGTTAAATTTCTAGTATTAGGTAGTAGCTCCCAGCCGGTGCCTCGGGAAAGCTACGGACATAAATGACCAATGTTTATAACCGTTGAATGAGAAAAAAAAAGATTGACCAATGCATGGGGCATGAAAAGGGCGTGCATAAATTCATGTCAACATGGCATAATTCATCATGTTGATTTCTAAGTACATTTGAAAATATTATGATTCTTATTAGTATGAAATGAGTATGAAGTGGATTTGAATGATTAGTTTCTATGATGAGTTGAATGAATGATTTCTGGTGATGTTTTAAATTTATAAATCTCTTAAGCGCACGAACCACGTATAGTATAACGATTGAGTGAGAGGTTGAACCCAAAGGAAAATCTCAAAATATATGAATTAAAAAAGAATTTTTTTTAAGAGATTGAATCTTTATATGAATCATGTATCTAACTTGGAAAAATCAGCAAATAAGATGTGTGATTCCATATTCTTATATTAAAATGGTGAATTAAATTATAACCTTAATCATGATTAGAATTTCAAGTTACAAAATTAAATAACACATTTTCCCATCTTTACTTGAATGAATTTGAGAGATATAGTGATTACAAAGAAATTAAATAATTAAAGAATAAATATGAGTTAAAAAAGTAAAAGATTAAATTATACAAGATTTGGGTTAGAACAAGAATTATACAACAAACATAGAATCTAACATTGTTAAAAGACATAAAATTAAATTGCATGAAAATAAATGACTGAAAATAAAAGTATAATAATGTAAAGGTCGATTGTTTAGAATAGACCGTTTATCACCGAAAATGTGTAAACAAAGCAAAGACCTAGATCTGAAATTCACGTAAAAATCTAAAATTCTATTCATATTTACTGATAAAACAAAATTCACAACTTTTTAATTTAATTAATCAAATCTTAGTAATCATGATTCAATGCTTACAATCAAGATCGTAACTATTGGCTACTTGGAAAATCGTGTGGTGATCTATCTTCTAGTCTTTTCTTCAGCCTCTAGTCCTCTTGAACTGCAAGTCATATTCAAATTTTACCTCTTGAGGTAATGGGGTATTTACAGACTTCAAAAGGAGATGGATGGCTTGGATTAAATCAATGTTTAAGTTGGGAAATCGAAGGACTGGATTGGATCTAAATAGGAATGGATGATGGGGATTTAAGTTAGGATTTTAGGGTTTCACAAGGAAAGTCACACGAATTTGGTGTGGCTTACCTTGGTGGCTAAGTCAAAGTGGAGAGAAGATAGGAGATTAGAAGAGAAAATAGGATTTGGATTGGCAATGGTGATTTTCGAATTTACTATGTAGTTTTAGGGTTTGTGCATGAGATGATAAATGGATGGATGACATTTGAAGATGGGATGATTGAATGGCGGAGATGGAAAGGAGTGATGTGGAGAGTTGATTATGCAATATGCGCATGAGGTGGCTATGGATGGAGCAAAATCATGTGCGATACTTGGGGATTGGATGCTGATGTGTCATGAATGAATGTGGATGAAAAATGGGTTAAAAATATGGCAAAAAAATTATTGCTAAAATCATGTGAAGTGATAAAGCAATGGATGACGTGGCTTTTGTAAACTTAGGGTTTAATGAGTGGATGGATAAGATTAAATGGTTAAGATCTAATGGTTCTAAGGTATTTTGGATAAAAATAATTATAGGAAGTGAATGATGGTTGATGGTGTAACACCCCGCCTTTTTTCACTTGTCACAAATTAGAGGATATTTTTTTTTAAAAATAAGTGAGAGAGAGCGGGTTGTCACGACGCTAGTCAAGTCCGAGTTTCCAAAACCCGACCCTTAACTGACCACCATTACATGTGCGTGGACTAAATCCACTAAAACATTTCACCCGCTTTTCTGAATACTTGCGGAATTATTTATATGAATAAAATACTATTCATATACATGTCATTTTAAGGCAAGGGAAGCCAATCACCATATCTGGAATACAGTATCATATCATATTCCATAGTGTTCTCAATAAGGTAGGAATCCTACTAATGTCAGTACACTATCCTTGCTGTCTTGTGAAGATAATGCTAACGATTGTGTGAAAAGAATCACAACCCCTTTTCGAATCTCTTTACCTTAACAAATTCAATCACATATATTAATTTGATTTTCCATTTAAATTTCATCACTCCTTACACTCTACAAGATAGATAGAGGCATCTGGAAAATCATCCAAAAATCAAACTTTTCAATTCAGTCGACTGAATCACACCTAGATACCATCTGTTCTCTTGTGTCGAGTAACCAGAACGTCTTCATCAGACGCTCTATATACCATTGCCCAAACCTTTTCGTTTTTAATGCATGGGCATTCAGCATGTAATAGCCCGGATTTTCAATGCAATAAATATATTGGCTATTATTTAATTTAATTGTGAAAAATTAAGATTTATAGATGCAAAGGATGTTTAATGAATAAAGAATTGGGGCAATGGCCCAAGTATGGTCCAATGGACCATGGATAGGATTAATTCTATTTAATTGAGTCAATGATGGTCAATTGGGTCAAACGCCCAATTGGGACCCAATGGGTCAAGATGGATTGATGATTAGGATAAATGGGTAAGGAATGGATTTAATTGGGTCATGGACCCAATTATGATCAAAGGCATGGGGTCCACCTCATCAAGTGAGGTGGCAAGTGTATGAGGAATTGTCCAAGTGGCACAACCAAGTGGGACCCAAGTCCACCTCATCAAGTGAGGTGGTGTGTGGACTAAGGCACAAGTGGGGCCGACCACCATGGTTGACTTGGTCAACCATGGGTGAGTTCAAAGGTGAATTAAAGAGGATCAAGTGAAGTGAATTGAGGTAAATTATTTAATTAAATCACCTAAGTTAATTTAGAATAAATCCAAGTGCTTGAGCTAGAAATGAGTTTCATTTAAATGGAGTGAGTCAAATGGGGGTGAGTCACATGGGAAAAGATGGCGTGAGTCAAAGGAGAGGTGGGTGGTTTCCATCTCAATGGAAACCGCCAAGCCAAAACCGTTGGAGATGGGAGTGGTATTCCATGTGGAGGGCATGCACCCTCTTGGCTAGACAAAGAACTTAGGTGGAGGGCATGCATTCTCATGATTGGTCAAAGGAGAGGTGGGGTTTCCATCTCATGCAAACCACCAAGCCAAAACCGTTGGAGATGGGGGTGGTATGCCATGTGGAGGGCATGCACCCTCTTGGCTAGACAAAGAACTTAGGTGGAGGGCATGCATTCTCATGGTTGGTCAAAGGACAGGTGGGGGTTCCATCTCATGCAAACAACCAACCCAAAACCATTGGAGAGGGTGGTGTATGCCATGTGGAGGGCATGCATTCCCTTGTTTGGTCAAGGGACTTATGGGGAAGACTCCACATTGATGAGGGTGGAGTCTTACCCAAGGAAATCCTAGACAAGATGGAAATAAAGCTTTCCATCTCATTCACTCTCTCCCTCTCTCCCTCCCACTCTTAGTCGACCCTCTCATTGAACAAAAGAAAACACTTAGAGTTTCTATCTCAAATCCTCTCCCTCTCTCAAGCTTGGCCGACCTCTCTCACAAGACAAAGAAAACACTTAGGGTTTTTACATTCTCTCCTCCTCCTCTCTCTCTCAAACCTTCTCCTTGGCCGAACCATCTCTTGGGGTTTTTATCTTAAACCCCCTTCCTCTCAAGCAACACACTCTTGGCCGAAGATCAAGGAGGAAGAAAGAAAAGACTAAGGAAGGAAAAGATCGAAGGAGCAAAGCGGAACGAAAGAAAAGAAGGAGTCGCGGGATCGGTACTTATGGTTTAGCATGGTTTATAAATTAAAAGGTGGTTAAAGGAAACATGGGGTTCCATTGCGGATTTGGAGAGTTGGCCAAAATATTATGGGCCATGGATTTAAAATCCATCCAAGGAATGAGATGGAAAAATGGACAAAACCCAAATGGGTAAGAGGGATTACTAAGGACACTATGTATATATGGTTTATGTCAACATGAATGGCTAAACATGAAGAATGGTCAAGGATCATGGTTCGGCCCTTACATGGCCAGACCCTAATTATTATGTATATATGGCTAATGACCTCATGCATGTCCAAGATAAGGAATATGATCAAAGATCATGGTTTGGCCCTTGCATGGCCAAACCCTAAATTTTTGCATGGACCATATGAGAACTAACAAGGGATTGGATGAGGTTCGGCCATGATGTATGGCTGAACCCCATCAAAGGATATGATTATGGGTATTTGATTGATAAGAGAAATAATGAACCATAGGGTTTGGCCACGTTGTATGGCCGAACCCCATGGAAGGAAGTTGGTAATTGTTAATGGGTTTAAAGGTTTCCTACCTCATTGAAAACCATGGAATATGTATATGTGATGTTTTTACTTGAATTATTTTGGTATCAAATGATATGTTTTAATGATGGGATTTTAATGCTATGATGTTTATTATTATTACATAGCATGTTGCACTTGCATCTCATGCATGGCATGGGAGGGATCAAATGAGGGGAGTCCACGCTCCATTCGGATGTTCGATAAATAATTGTGGGGAGGAATCTACACTGATTCCAAGGGAAGTATGATTGAATTGTAACCGGAGTCCACGCTCCGTTCGGAGTGTCCGATAAGGCATTCGTGGGGATACCTTGATGTGGATTTTCCATCAAGAGGAATACTATGTGATTGTGATATGGATGATGTGTTGGACTCATGGCATATGATACCCATGGCATGGCATTGATTTGCATGGTTTTGATATTATTTATATCTATGTGTTTATGTTATACTAATTCATGTGTTGACCCTACTCGGAGTACCTACTGGGCGTGTTGTCTAACGCCCTATTTCCACCTTAGATGATGACACAGGAAATGGACGAAGCGAAGGAAGTGATCAGAGCCAAGCTTAGGAGCTTGGAGGAGCTAGATCTATTTTATTTAAGTTTTTATTTTGGACATGTAATTTGAGTAATTAACTTGTTGGGACTGTAATAACTTAGACTATTTGCTATGGTTTGGACTTTCATTTTGGACATTTTAACTTAAGGTAATTATTATTAGGTGATGGGCTTCCTTACTATTTAATAATTAGATAGGATAGACTCTATTATAATTCCGCATTAAATTAATTCCGCAAACTTAACCTTATCGCGTGTGAACCATTTTCGTGGACTTGGTCTACGCACACGCTTGGTTGGCCAGTTAAGGATCGGGCTTTGGAAGCTCGGACTTAGCTCGCGTCGTGACGTCCGTTCTCTCTCTTTTATTTCAAAAAAAAAAAAGAAATAGACTCTGATTTGCAGCACGTGAAAAAGGGCGGGGCGTTACACAGCATGCCTCTTCCGTTTTCAAGGACTGAATTAAGAGTCCAGGATATCAAGAGAGGAAGATAAAAAGAAGAGAAAATGAATGAAAAAGAAAGAAAGTAAGAAAAGAAAATGAGAGAAAACAGAGAGAATAAAACAGAGAAGGATACTGTCTGAGCACCCCTTTTACTCACCTGAGTTCACCCTCTCACTCACATCTCAACCCTCAACTCGACCAAGAACCTCTTCACGTCCCCACGGGCTTCCTCTATTCCGGAAAAGAAAGTAGAGACCAAGCAACGGGAAAGAGAAATCAAGCTAGCAAGGAGGAAGGAGAGCAAGGAGACAAGGGAGATCAGACTTCACCCATTCAAGTACACCTAAAAATCACTCACGGTAAGCAAATCTGTAATATTTGTTAATAAATTATTAACACTAGAATGTTTAGGAAATGCGTATGAATGGATTGGGAAAGAAAGAACCCAATAATGATGAACACCTGAGTAAAGGGAAGCCATGGATAATGGGTCCATGACTTCTGACTCGAACCAGTCGACACATCGACTTTGTCGATGTGTCATCTAGGACAAGTATCAAGCAAATAGAAAATAATAACTTTTGGACTGAAAGAAATTAAACCTAGGAAGCCTACGTCAATGTCTCGGCCTGGGTATGATAGAGATGGAAATCGAAATGAACTGATGATCTATTAATCCCAGAGCGACCCATCGACAAAGTCGATGTGTCGGTCTGGGTATGACTGAACTGGAAAAGAAATATGAAGATGCTGAAGTTACGCTGGGAAGATATATAGACCAGATCGATATATCGACGTGGGTTTGATAAAATAGAAATGAAACTAGCTCCAGTACGATGTATCGACCAGATCGATATGTTGGCTTGGAAATGTAATGATCGGTCTAAGTATGTTGAAATTGAAACAATGGACTAATTAAAGGACGATGCATCGACTAAGTCGACATATCGAATGTATACATCTGTGTATGTATCGACTGGGTCGATACGTACTATCGGGAACAGAGAACAAACATAAGAATGAATGGATCAAACCAGAGGATGTGTCGACGTGCTCGACATCTCGAGTATGTGTACCGTTAAATGTATCGACTGTGTCGATATATGGGACCCGAAGAGGGACTGGAAAATATGAACGGAAACAGACAGAGTCCAGTCGACATATCGAGATGATCGATGTGCCGACTGTGTTCAGTGGCGATGTATTGACAATGTTGATATGTCGACCTGAAACGGAAATAATTTTAAAAAATTACTGTATTTGTTATTAAACTCAAATATAAAATGAATATTTTAGACTTGGGAAATAGTACAGTTGATCTTTAGGTTTGGATTAGACCTACACAGATTAGACAAGAATTTTATGTGCTAGTAACCTATAAATTGTGATTTGAACATGTACATGGACAAAAGGATTCGAGGGTAGTTCCAACGCCGTTCGAACAAACGCGTGAATCTCATTTGGTTGATCACTTTCGATCAGTTAGGAGTTCGTACTTTATTGAAGCACTACGATTTGAATGATTTTGTTAAATATTGATTTATGTGATTTTGATTTTATTATGAATTCATTACATTATATAGAAATGATGTTTAATGAAAGAAACTATTGGATGCATGGTTTTATCAATCATGTTTGCACACATTACCTCATGCATGGTTGCATGGGAGGGTTGATAGTACTGAGCCAAGAAGGAAATTTCGAACCTTGCTTGGACTCATGTAAACTGATTATAAAATTATTAGACTTTGGTCCCATCCTTGGATATGAATGGTACGGCATAGTTGGGCCAAAGAGCTCCTGGGTATGTCTCGAAATCCTGTGCAGAGGGAGGAGACCACTCTCCACCGATAGTCTTAGTTAATTTGTGGATCGGTAACAGCACTCTGGTGGTCGCCGCCTCAAATGTTGTTGACATAAGTGGCCAATATTGAGAATCATTATTTGAAGTGATAGTTATGATATGATGCATAGAAATGGGTGGGCATATCATTGATGTATGGCACCCATGGCATATCATTTTATGATTTCTGAGTTATAAGACTATGATACATCTTCTATCTTGTATTTGAGAAACATGTGTTGATCATACTTTGAGATTTTCCACATTGTTGTCCTTATTATATGATATTATGAGATTTCACACTTTGTACATTTTATGAACGGAACTTCCTAATGGATAAGTTGACTAAGCCCGTATATTTTCCCCCTAAATGTTAACACAAATCAGGGTAAAGAAGAAAAAGCTGGACCTAGTGATAGATACCTGATGAAGAGCTGGATCCAGAGATGCTTGAAGATATCTTAGTTCTTATTTTTGGCATTTTGATAGAACTATGTAAGTTCATAGGATCCAATGATGTAATAATTTAGATAATTTTATTTTGGATTTGGTTTGATGTTTTGACTTACATGCTTAAGTAATTTCTATTCTTGCTATTGAAATGTTTGGTATTATAATTCCGCAAGTACTATTTTCGTACATTTTATTTCACAAGTGTTATGCTAGCACACACATAAATATTTGGTGGGCTGACCCATGTGTGTGCTAGAATTAGGCCAGTCGAGTGTCGGGTCTTCGGACTTGAACTCGGCTGGCATCGTGATGTATCCGTTTTTTTTTTCGTATAAAAAAAATAATTTTTTTTACTAGGATTTAATCAATGGAAAAAGGGTGGGTCATTATATATAAGAGTACAAGCATGTATATTGTCTTAGTATGACACGATGTAGTGCATATTATGTGATCGAAATTCCTACTGGGCACGCTGACTAAGCCCATAAATTTCCCCCATATAGATTGTGTATGCAGGTGGAAGTGCGTAGATGAAATCAGAACAAATGATGGTCGAATATGAGCGATATAGACACAGAATTGAAGCTTGAATAGCTTGGCTTAATGTACTTGTAAAGTTGGAAATTAGAAGACAATGTAAATTTGTAAGAATGTTGTTATTTTGGAGAATGTAATATTTATGACTGAGAGCATGTATTTAAGTTGTTTTGCATTTGACTCTAGTCTGTGGGAATTCCTTATCTTGTTATGGGATGTGTTGACTATACATGCAAATGTATAAAAAGTTTTAAAGTTCCGTAGGATTATGAGTGTGTGTACAAAATATCATGCACACACTTGTTGGGTCAGTCAAGGGTTGGGTCTTCTGACTCGGACTTGGCTCTCATCGTGACGCTCGCCTCCCTTTCCACTAAGATATTCCTAATATATTACTCTAATGACAGCGGTTAGAGGGATAGACATTACAAAGTCAACATGGTCATGTTGTCCAAATGTTAATGGACTTGGTGCATTGTGCTCTCAAAAGGTTGAAAAAAGGAGAGCACACCTTGGAAAGTTTAAGAGAATAAATGAGTCTCCATCTTCCATGTGCATAATGGATTTCCAAGGATAGGATGTTTTGTTCATTTCTAAACTCCTTATTGGTGTATACCTTTTTGAATGAACTTGTGCATGTTTTGAGGCAATTGTGCTTATATTGGTAAATGTCTTGTGCATCATCACATTTCTCATGAATTATGTGCTAAAATTGGTGAATCACCTATTTTGTTCATGATTCTCACTTGTAACACCCCGGATTTTCCTTAACTTATAAATTTATTGGATTGGCCCATTTGGATTGCAATTTAAGTGAATTTGAAATTAAAAAGTTGAAATGGACATTAGATGGGCAAGGAAATGGGTCAATTATCCAATTAAGACCCAATGGGTCATGGGTGACCTTGATTTAAAAATAATTGGGTAAATTTAGTTAAGTTAGTTGAGTTGGATAAATTAGTGCAATTAATGCATTAAAGTCCACCTCATCAAGTGAGGTGGCATGTGAGTGATGTGGTATTCATGTTATCCGATGGAAGCCAACTAAGCAAGGATGCCATGTCATCAAGTGACATGGCCAAAGTGGGACCCAAGTGCCATGTCGTGACCAAGTCACCACATTCATGGTCGACCATGACACATGCGTTGACTTGGTCAACCACTTTTGAGTTTAAGTCTTGAGTTAGAGTTTTGCTTAAGTTGAGAAGATGAAGGGATGAGATGGAAGGCTAAGATTTCGTCTAAGGGAAGATCAGATCAACGGTTGAGATTAAAAGTTGGGGTGTCTTTTCTACGTACATTGTACTTACTTGGAAACCCAAGGGTCTTCACCTCAAAAACCATGAAGCCACCCTTGGGAAGCCAAGGGCCTCTTTGGTTAAACCAAGGGCCTCCTTGGTTAGACCAAGCCATTAAGAGAGAGAGGGAAAAGATTAAGTTTTAATACAAAAACACATACCAAAGGTCACTTCAAACCCCTTAGCCGACCCCTCCTCCCTTGAACAAGGATTTGTCTCTCCACCCCTCTCCTCTCTCTTTCACCTCTACCTCCATACACTTGAAAGACCTTGAAGAACAAAGAAAGGAGAAGAAGAATTAAGGAAGAAGAGAAAGACCAAAGAAAAGAAGGAGATTGAAGGAAGGTATGGCTAAGCACGCAAGGGATCTGGTTGTGTTTCAGTTGACTGAATCTTATGATTCAATCGACTAAATGTATCCTGGCTAAGCACGTAAGGGATCTGGTTGTGTTTCAGCTGACTGAATCTTATGATTCAGTCGACTGAAAGTGTACTGGCCAAGCACACATGGGATCTGGTTGTATTTCAGCCAACTGAATCTTATGCTTCAGTCGACTGAAAGTTTACTGGAAAACACATATGGGATCTGGTTGTGTTTCAGCCGATTGAATCTTATGATTTAGTCGACTGAAAGTGTACTGGCCAAGCACACATGGAATCTGGTTGTGTTTCAGCTGACTGAATCTTTTGATTCAGTCGACTGAAAGTATACTGGCCAAACATAGATGGGATCTGGTTGTATTTCAATCGACTGAATCTTATGATTTAGTCGACTGAAAGTATACTGGCCAAACACAGATGGGATCAGGTTATGTTTCAGCCGACTGAATCTTATGATTTAGTCGACTGAATTAGAAGGTTTTATTCTAGATTATCCTCCAGAGCCTCTACCTACTTTGTAGGATGGAAGCGAGATAAAAAGGAAGAACAATAGGGTTTGGCCATGTTGTATGGCCAAACCCCATTGAGGGTCTGAAACGGATAACGACTATGATGCGTAAATGCGTTGAGAAATGAACATGGAACTTAGATGAAAATAGGGATGATGAAATTAAAATGGAAAATCAAACTAATATGTATGTTTGAATTTGATGAGGTAAAGAGGTTCGCAAAGGGATTGCAATTCATTTCATGTGACCTTTAACGTTATCCTTGCAAGACAAGAAAGGATAGTATATCGGACATTGGTAGGATTCCTACTTCATTGTGAACACTATGGAGTATATTATGACACTTGTTTTATTCAAAATATGATGAATGCATTGGCTAAATAAATTATATATGATTATGAGTTGATTTTCAATGATATTATGTATTTTAAATGAAATGGCATTCTTGCATACATTACCTCATGCATGGTATGGGAGGGAACACATATGACAACAAGCCAAAATCTGAGCGGTCCGGACATAACTTGGGCTTGAGATTAGCTTATATGAAGCTATATGAACTATTGAGATTTGGCTGCGTCCGATTGATAGAAAAGTACGGCGTAATTGGGCCAAAGAGCTCCTAGGTAGTCAGTCCCAAAACCCTGCGCAGAGGGAGGAATCCACACTCCATCGGTAATCCCGGTTAATTTGTGGATGGGTATACAGTGCCCTGGTGGTTGCCGCCTCAAACATTGTAGACATAATTGGCCAAAGAAACCATTGATTGATTTATGATGTGATTGGGTATCGACATTGGGTTGGATTTCATTTGGCATTGACACCCATGACATGACACTTATGTTAACATGATTATGATATGGACATCATTCATTGGTTTATTACTTATAAGATGTTTTCACAAATATGTCATTAATGATGTATAAACCCTTGATTTATGATATTCTAATATTACTCTTATCTGTTACCAAATCCTAATTGGAACACCTACTGGGCATGTTGACTAATGCCCTACTTCTACCGTGTAGATGATGGAACATGAAATGATAAGGAAATGGATGTGGGACCGGAAGGGAGCCAAGCGTAGTAGTTTGGGAAGATTTAAATTTAAATTACTTAGTTTTGATTTCAAAGATGTATTCGGAAGACTTGCATTTTGGGATGTAATAACTTAAACTATTTGGGACACCTTAGAACTTATTTGCTATGGTTTGATAAAATTTAAGTTTATTTGAAATTTTATGGTGATTAGCTTTCCTTGCCTAATGATGACAAGAGAATGAATAGCATCTTATTCATATAAATTATTCCGCAAGCATTAAGAAAAACGTGTGAAAATGTTTTAGTGGACTTAGTCCATGCACACGTAATACTGGTCAGTTAAGGGCCGGATTTTGAAAACTCGGACTTGACTCGCGTCGTAATGGCCCGTTCTCTCTCACTTATAAATATATATATATATATATATATATATATATACTCTGATTTATGCAAGTGAAAAAGGGCGGGGCATTACATCACTCATATGCTTCTTTCTTGGAACATTGATTGTATGTGTGATTCCCTCCTTTTGCATGCATTATTTTTTGTTTCATATTGGTATATTTGTATACCATATGCATGTGGCCCTTGCCCTCCTTCTTCTTGTCCAGTCCAACCTCAGCCTTTGGTCTTCTTGAGCTCCATGTCAAATTCAAATTTTGACTATGGTATAATGGGGTATTTATAGGGTCAAGAAATGGATGAATGGCTAAGATTAAATTTGGGTTTAAGTTGGTGGATGAAATAGGATGATGGACATTAAAAGTTGGAAAACTAGGGTTTACAAGGAGGCTCACACGAATTTGGGTGTGTTTAGGTGTCTTGGAGTGGAGTGCAAGAAAATATAGAGAAAAGATAGGAGTTGCTAAGGTTAGACACGAATTTTGTGTTGTGTGTTTTGGGATTTAGGTTAATACAATGTATGGCTGGGATCTAACAATAGGATAGATGAATGGATGAGATGCAATATGGTGATGTGGAGGGTTGACTAAGTGAATATGTGCATGAAGGGTAGCAAGATTGTGAAAATCATGTGTGACATGGAAGATTGGGATGATGAGGTGTGTTAGTGATTTTAGGAGTGTATTTGGATTGGATTTTGTCTAAGTACATGGAGAATTTTAAGTGCTAGAATCGTGTGGACTGTGTGGGGATAAGATGATGGGTGACATGCCATATGCGCATGGAGGCTACTTGAGCTCCAAGTTGTTCTATCTTAGGTTTTTTAATGAATGGATGACTTGGATTAGATTGGGGTTAAATCTAAAGGCTCTAAGGTGATTTGATAAAACTAATTTATATGAATGATATGGTAACTAATGAAGGGTTGTGATTTAAAGGTGGAGATGGATAGATGATATGATGAATGGCCTAGATTTAATGCAAGGTATGTTATGAGATGGATTAGCATGGAGGTTCTAGGGTTTTACCTATATGAAGTGGATGGTTGTAATGAAATATCCTAAGATCTAATGGCTTTAATGAGTGATGGATGATCTAGATGGAGGGATGATGAGATGATGCATGGATGGTCATGATCCTTAGGTTAATCTAGATGATAGATGGATTGGATTGGATGGCCTAGATCTGATGTCATGCATCTATGGGTTGGATTTGATGGGTGGCTCTAAGTTTGACCTAATTTTGATGCATGAGATGGAAGGTGGAGATTTAAGATGAGGAATGGAGGGTGGAGATGAGTTGCATGAAGATGACAGGTTAAGATTGAATGAATAAAAGGTGGAGGTGAAATGTACATCGAAGAGAGAGGGATTAGAGTTATGGATTTCACATGGGGTAATAGGATATGGGCTTAGGTGAAATTCGAATATGATGCATGGACATATTGGACTTTGGATCTTGGACCTCAACTCATGGACTTTATCTTAGGCCCACTTGACTTGAACTTGAGCTTGAGAACTTGGGCCATTGTTTGGACTTTGGGGTGGTCATTGACCTGACCCAGTTGTGATATGCGCATGGACTGCCTATGGCCTGGCCCAATGCTGGCTTGTGGATCTTAGCTTGGCCCATATAACGTGAATCTTGGTCCATTTGATCTTGAATTTCAGGCTTTGGCACTTGAATTGCATGTTCTCTCTTCCAGAATTTAATAATTAATTTACCACTTAAATTCTAAAAATAGTTAATTAACCATAGACTCTCATAATTGGATCCAGATTAACTAATTTACATGAAAAACCCTAAAAGTGGCATGAATTAAATCATTAAAATTCCAAGTCTTCACTTTTAAGCTCTAATCTTGCAATTATCCACTGAATTGAGATGATTTTCCTGAACTTTCCATTTTTATGAACAAAACTAGAAAATGACATCAAACGCATGTGATATATACAAAATCAATGCTAACTAGTCCAATAATCAAGGGTAAAATTGTAATATTTTAGCACTCAACAAATACTCGTAAACTCAGATTTTGCTGGTCCTCGAGTAAAACTTCCTAAAAAGACTAAAAACAAATGAAAGCACACAAATCCTAAACTAACCTAATCTAAACCTAAACTACACCACTTTCGTTGGTTCTCTCGATTGCATTTAGCGTATGCAACAAGCCTTTAAGCCCCTAATGGACGAATTGTAGTCTCGTGAGGGTTACAGTGATGAGACCCACAAACATCAACGTCTTTAGCAAGAACACACAAACAAGGTTAAAATAGATTAAAAAATGGGAAATCGTGTGTATGAGTTTCGTAAGTAAAATATCTCAAATGAGTGGTTTCTAGGGTGAAACAATTTTATGATTGTTGAGCACTGAAATCTTACATTTTTACCCCTAATTATGGGACCAGTTAGCTTCAATTTTGTGTATATTAGTGCATTTAATACAATTTCTTAGTTTTGTAGATTAAAAATGGAGAATACAGGAAATCAAGCTAAGTCAGTGGATAATTGCTAGTTTTGTGCTTAAAATAGAAGATCTGGAATTTTAGTAATTAATTTGGGCCACTTTTAGGTTTTTCAAGTAAATTGATCAGTCTAGATCCGATTATGAGAGTCTAGATTTAATCAATATTTTAGATTTTAAAGTGGTGGAGTTAATTATTTAATTCCGGGAGAGTGAACATGCAATTCAAGTGCCAAAGATTGAAATTCCAGATCAAATGGGCCAAAGATCCACTTCAATTGGGCCAAGCTAAGCTCCACAGGCCAACATTGGGCCAGGCCACAAGCAGTCCATGTGCATATTACAAGATAGGCCAGGCCAATGTTCACTCTAAAGTCTAACAAAGGCCCATGTCCTCAAGCTCAAGTAAAAAATCTGCTGGAGGCCCATGTGCTCATTTATAGGTCCAAAACCCAAGTCCATAAACCATTCACACGCCTAAGCCTTGTCCATTTCCTTATCAATCCACACCATCCAATCTGCTCTCTATGCAATCTCAACCATCTATTTGCCAAATCATGCAATCGTAACCATTCATTCCATACATCTCATCCATACCATTCATTTCATATCATTAAAGTTAGGAAACCTTAGATCCACCTATCAAATCCAAACCATTCATGCATCATGATTAGGTCATCCAAACCATTCATCATTTAGATTAACCCAGGGATCATGATCATCCATGCACTATCTCATCATCCATCCAATTAGATCATTTATCCATTAGTTAAGCCATTAGATTTTAGGACATTTCATCACAACCATCTATCTCATACATACATATTAGGCAAAACCCTAGAGCTTCCATGCTAATCCATCTCATAACAGACTTTGCATTTAATCTAGTCCATTCATCATATCATCTATCCATCTCAACCTTTGAATCACAACCCTCCATTAGGTACCTCATTATTCCTGTATTTTATTTCATCTAATTAACTTTAGAGCCATTAGATCTTAACCCAAAGTAATCTAAGTCATTCATTCATAAAAAACCCTAGGATTAAGGATAAAACCAAAATCCCATAGGTTTGTAACGCCCCGCCCTTTCCGAGAAATTCAGAGTCTATTTTTTTTTTAAAAGTAATAATAAAACATCAAAAGAGAGCGGGCGGCGTCACGACGCGAGTTAAGTTCAGACTACCCAAGTCTGAACCTTAACTGGCCACCCATGTGTACATGGAATAGACCATGATAGTGAATCACACATGGAACTAACATCAACATGCGGAATAATTTAGATTAATTGCGGAATAGAAAGACGAGATAGCAAGTAACAGTTTTAAACATTAATTAACATAGATTAACCATCCAAATGTTATTAACCTAATCAAACCATAGCAAGTAATGAATTATTACATGTCCCACAAAAGTATTCAAAAGACAGTAATATAAAGTAGTTCAGTCCTTCATTCAAGCAGGCTCAGCACCCCTCCCGGTCAATGACCTTTTCTTTTCCTTTACTTGTACATGCAATCTCCTCTGAGGATAGAATTAAGGTGTTAGATCAACGCGCCCAGTAGGTTCCCGAATCAGGGCTACCACATGTTAGCATATAAAACATGCATATACATATCATAATACATGATCATCAAAACAGGTAAAACAATACTATGATGTATGCACATGCAATGAGCATCCCCCATCATGTACAATCATAGCCATCACTTGACGTGCCTTGCACCGTCAAGGTAAAATACAACAAACCTTTATCTCTTCAACATTGACTGATTCATATCACGTATTAGTCCTCCTGGCGGGACTCTCATCGCCTAAGGAGACCAATGTGGCTATGATCATCATGTTACTCCTCCTGGCGTGACTTGCACCACCGAGGCAGGACGTAACTTATAACTTGAAACACTGTAGAACCTCACTCATAATCCCATGTCTATGCATGAGATGCCAATGCATGTATGCCATTTGTTAATGCATAATATCATTTGAAACACATATATTAAAACAAGAGTATCATAAGAAAAACTGGGTAAAAACCGTGGTTACAAGTAGGTAGGAAACCTACTGAAGAATCACTTCAGCGTCCGTTCTTTCTTAGGCTTTAACCGGTCACGACTCGTTCGTCGTTCAACTTTCGGTACCTTATTATGCAACAATAAGTAAATCATACTCTTATTTACATGCTCATTCATATATGAGACCTAAAACATCTTATAAGTCCTTTGATCAATCTCCTCATTTGGCTTGTATTCACAAATTTGCCATTGATCTAACCAATGCCTAATCTTGCTCATAATCAAAGTTCATCAAAATAAAATACCTTAGTGGGGTTCGGCTATACTACTTGGCCGAACCCTACCAATCCAATTTGTACTTCTTAATCCCTTCACAACCATTCAAATCACTTGGTTCCAATCCTCATTTTCATCCACCAACACTACCCCATTTAAATCAAATAAAAGCCTTAAAGCAACCCATGGGGTTCACTTGATCTGGTTGATCCTCAACTTCTCATGATTATACATGATTTAATCATGTTAACACAACCATGAATTACACATGGTTCAGCCACATAACCAGCCACCAAAACAGTAATTTAACTTCACCAAAACACATCACTTACTTACATGGGGTTCGGCCATCCAAGGTGGCCGAACCCAATGTCCATGTTTTGGTCTTTTAACCATGCTTTAGGCATTATTTTAACATGCAATATCAGTATTATATTGCTGCCTTTAAACCTCTTAGAAACCATCTAATTAATTCATTCAAAACGTCCATAAGTCCATGGTTTCCATGTTTCACAACATGAAACCAAATCCTTTTTATGGGGTTCGGCCCTCTATAGTGGCCGAACCCAATGGTTATGTTTACTGTTTTTAAACCTCAGTTAATCATGTTATAACAGTATATTAAAATCAGGTTTTACCTTTCAAACAAACATCCAAAAATTAGCCCAATTTCATAGGGTTCGGCCATGCTCATTGGCCGAACACCATGACCTTTGGTTTTGAACATTTAACCCTTTATCTTGGGTCTGAAACCCAC
Source organism: Chimonanthus praecox (assembly GCA_022113865.1). Taxonomy (NCBI): domain Eukaryota; kingdom Viridiplantae; phylum Streptophyta; class Magnoliopsida; order Laurales; family Calycanthaceae; genus Chimonanthus; species Chimonanthus praecox. The sequence goes on from CM039094.1 coordinate 38,964,194, forward strand.
ACCCAAATCCATGTTTTAACCCCATTAAAACATGCATTCTGAATCCAACAATAACATCTAATATCAGTCCCAAATCATATGGTTTTTAATTTCCAAAAACTATAAAAAACTACCATTTGTTTCCATGGGGTTCGGCCATGTTAAGTGGCCAAACCCAATGGTCCATTTCCATCTTTTAATCCACTGATTTTAGACCATATTAACTTCAGTCCCTATGTCATTCAGATCCATGTTTTTAACCATTCTAAAACATATATTTAAATCTTAAATCAAAACCCAAAACAGTCCACAAAATCCATGGTTTTCATGTTTCAAAACATGAAAACCAAGCCATCTCTTTACATGGGGTTCGGCCCTTCATGGTGGCCAAACCCAATGGTCATCTTAATCATTTCTAAACCTTCATTAATCAAGGTTAATCATTGGTGTAATCGGCCATGATCATGGCCCAATCCACACCCTATTTGTTCCATGTTTTTCAACAAAACTCAATGAAATGCTTACCAATTTTCCCAAGCCTTTCTTCTTGACTTTTGATCCTTGCTTCCTATCTTTTATTTCTTCCTTTCTTCCTTAATTCCTTGCTGGTTTAAGCTTGAATATTTGGTACCAAAAGCCTCTTCTTCATTTCTTCCTTAATTCCTTACTGGTTTAAGCTTGAATATTTGGTACCGAAAGCCTCTGTTGTTCCAGCCGAGAACACCAATTGGACAGAGGGAGAAAGAGATGGGATTGTAAGGCTTTCACAATGATAAAATCGGCCACACATGGTGTTGTTTGCCTTTGTATTTTCAGCCACCAAGACCTCTCAATTCCCTCATAACTTCTTGCACACAACGATGGGTCTTGGGTGCTATCAAAGGCACCCCTTGGCAGCTACCCATGCAACCTTACAGCTTCCCAAGCAACTCACCTCAAACCCATGCATTTCCATTAATACTACACCATTGAACTCACCAAAACAAGTCCCCAACGTGTGGGACTTGTTTTGGTTGGGTTGAGGCCAGCCAACCTCTTCAAATTACCATTAAACTCACTGATTTACAGTCCCTTGGATTTCCATTTTGACTCTCCCAACTCAAGATATTTTTATTCCAACCCAACTCATCACATTTAATGCACATGAGTTGACTCATAACTTGATTTAATTCCAACTTACTTCAGTCCCACTCACTGATTTGACTCGTGTTTTATCTCCCTTGAGGGTCCACATCGTCAACCATAGTCAACTCGACCGTTGGGTCCACTTTTTTCCTTGACCCGTTTTTGACTCCATGACCCAAATATGGAATTTTGGTCATTTGTAAATGGTTTTCACATATGGATCAGGCCTACCCATTTTTCCTCCACTTGATTTCCAATCAAATAAACTTAACTCCATTTAATTTAAGTTCACAAAATGGTCAAATCATCCATTTTGACCCGATGGGTCCCATTTGGGCCCTTTGACCCATTTAGCCATTTTTGACCCAAATGATGAAAATTACCCAACCAATCAAACTTAACATTCATAATGTGCTCATATGATTTTATTTTGAGCAATGGGCCCCACTATTTCCTTACTTAACATCACAAAATAATTAATTTAACAACTCAGGGGCATTTTGGTAAGTTTCCACTTCATTGAGAAATTGGGGTGTTACAAGGTTCATGCCACATCACCTTGTCAATTTCGTGTGAAGCCTTGTGGAGGAAGAAATGGAGAAAAAAAATAGGATTTGGAAGACAAGTTTTGACACAACTTAGGTATTTTGACCACAACTTTCCACTCCGAAATCCGATTGCATTCATTCTTTTGTGTTGGAAAAAATACTTCAAGGGATACAACTTTTTTTTTTTACAAAATTTCAAGATTCGGACGTTTACTAGGTCAAAATGGAGCTGCAATATTATGTGTAGAAAAATGGGATTTGCACTAAATCCCAATTTTTTCTCCAAATTCCTATCTTCTTTCATTCTCTACTTAGCTACCAAGCCAAGACATCCCAAAATTTTTGTATACCTTGTAACCCTAGCCTTTTCAACTTAAAATCTCCTCCATCCACTTCTAAATGAGATCCAATCCAAGCCATGAATTCACAACTTAACCTAGATTTAATCACAACCGTCCATTCCAACCTGAGCCTATAAATAGAGCACTGAGGCACACCATATAATTCGAATTTGACCTGGAGCTTGAGAGGACCAAGGCTGGAACAAAAGACAAGAAGACAAGAACACCAGCCGAATTTACAATGTTAGAGTTGTAATTTTTTTTTTTTTTTCTCTTTTGTATCTAATATATAGTGCTTGTACTGAATTTTTCCATGAAATAAATACAAAGCATTCTTTTAGAACCTTGAAACATCCAATTTTCAAATCTCTGTGATGATTGTTTAGATTTTATTTTAAAATTTATATTCTTTATTTAATTAATTGGACATGAAATATTTAGAGGTTAGGTTGCAAGTGTTGAATCTAAGTTACTAAGGCCCGATTATTAAATTAAAGTTTATAGATTATTAATTTTGATGATAGGCATGAATTGATATTTGGACTTTTACGCGAATTTCAGATCTAGGTTTTGTATTTGTTTACACATTTTGGGAAATGAGCGGTCTATTTTAACAACCACCCTTTAAATTCTACATTTTGTATCTGTTAGATCCTTTGTTTGTTTTTTGTATTTTTAATGTTCAATATATTTTTATGTTTCTATTTCAACTCTTGTATGCTCATGTATTTTATTCTTTAATTCTTTGTATCCAAAAACTCTCTTTTTCAAGATTCAAATAAATAAAGTTGGAGATATGATATTTTAATCTTAAAACATGTGAATTTAAATTAAGATGAGATTGCATATTCTTGTTTCACCATTTTAATAAAAAGAATATGGATTTGATTCTCGACTTGTTAAATTCATAAGTTATATAATGAGGGTGTTACTTTCGCTTTTTAAATTAAAATTGTAACTCCATTTATTATATTTCTTAAAATTACATCTTTTTAAAGTTACCAATTTAATTTTAAATATATATTTTGTTGATTTCCTTTAGGTTCGACCTCGCACTCATACTGATATACTATACATGGTTCGTGTGCTTGTGAGATTATAAATGTAAAATTTGGTCACCAACAACTTTTTGGCGCCATTGCCGGGGAAATCAAAATTAAATTGTGTTCAATTAAAATTTTGTGATTTTATGAAAGATTGTTATTTTTGGAATGTTCTATTTTTGGCAAGTCTTTAAAATTGTAAACTTTTCTTTTTGAAAGTTCTAATTTTAGAAAGTTTCCTTAAATAAGAAATTTTTGAAAACCTCAATATTCATAGACTTGTTGTTTAATTTATTTTTGGAAATTTCTATCTTTAGAAAAATCTAGTTTTGGTAATTGATATATTTTTGGTAACTGTCAAATTTTAGAAAAAATTCCAAACATAGAAGTTTTTTAGATTTAGAAATCTTATCTAACTTATGAAAGTTTCAAAAATCAAATCTAGGAGACTATGGAATTATAGATTAATTTGGTGCAACTCATTTTTAAACTTTTATGGTCTTGTTTTATTTAAAATTCTTGTTTAGGATTGTAAATATTATATCTGCTTCATTAGTTGTAGTTTAAGAAAATTTGCATTTAGTTAGGTCATGCATTTTTCGTGATTCAAAATCTTCACCTCGATTATGTATGTTTTATTTTGCAGTGAATTTTAAATCGCGCTCTCTAAAATTTTTTCTGGAAAATATATGGAGCTATCTCAGGTATGTCTGAACCTGAGTTGTTCTTGTTTGAATATTTTCTTCTAATTTGCAATTGGCCATTATAGATTAGGAAACATTAAGGACAATACTCAATTTAAGTTTGGGGGGTATGTGGGGGGTTACACTGTGTCAATTTTGTGTTTATTTTAGACAAATTTTTTTTAAAAAATAAATTGAAACCTTTTTGAAAAAAAACAAATTGATTTTCAGCATTAATATGTGAATAAAAAATTTTATATCATGTTTTTCCAAAAGAATTTTATGGAATTTATGCTCAGAAATTTTTTGCACGAACTGTATTGATGTTAGTATGAAAAAGAAGAGTATTTATGAGTAAAGCAATTACTGGAAGAATACTAGTGGAGACTTATACCCAGTGAGCTTTTGAGCCATTTTATTTTTCAGAGGGTTATAAGTAAATTCTTCATTTTCTTTGATATGCACAATTATTTTGTTATTAGATCTCATTATTTTTTGATTATAGTCAAATTAATGAGAACAACATCAAAATTGGATTATTACACAAGAAATTATTCTGAATTTGAAGTAAGAAAATAACCATATGAAGCTTAGGAAGTGATATCGGCCATTTTTGAACCATTTGAGCTGTTAAGCCTACCTATATTGGTCATGTTATCCTGATTAGTTTCCAAGTTGAGCCTTATAAAGCTAGGTTTCTTGATTAGCCATATTAACCATACCCAACTCCGGTTATGGAGTTTGAGCCAATATTGAATATCCGTGACCCATTTTAAAAAGATAAGAGGTTAAGGATGAAATTAGGATGGTCATTGAGAAAAAAAGTGAATAAAAAAAAGAAAAAAGAACAAGATATTATGGTGAAAAAGAAAAGACAAGAGAAAGGTAACATCCACACATCAGAAAATATGATGTGAAAAAAAATGAAAAGGAAAGAGAAAAAAAAGGAGAAAAAACATATATGATCATGCATCCCAACGAATGAAACCAATCAACGAATCATGCAAAGCTCAACTTAGCTAAGCATAGCACATGTGTACATCTGGTCATAACCCAACGAATTTTCACAACGAATGTCCACAGGGGATTTCGAGACTAACGAATAAAGAATTTCAATGAATTTGCATAACGAATGTCTCCAAAGGAGTGCAGGGTTGACGACCCGAATCAACGATATAAATCACCAACCCCAAATGGATGTTCATGCATGACGAATCAACAATATTTCATGCGTAGATGCCATGTCATGCATGCCATCAACATGATCACAATAAATGATTAACAATACATGTTTAATAAAAAACACACGACGAATAACAAATATTACATGTGTTAATCAATTTAATGAAAACAAGAAGAATAATAAATATAACATGTGTCGACAAATTTCAGTATACACATGATATCCAACCAAGTCATTCAAAAAAGGTTGATACTAACAATTCAACATACAATCCAAACAATCAATTCGGATTTCCGAACAATAAAGCATAATCAAAATAGTTCAATAAAAAAGGTTAAGTTTCCCTCACCTAAATTTTGCATTTTATCAAGTTCAGACACCACGAAATCCCAAGTTCCAACAAGCTTCAGTTACCCGAATTTACTGTCATAGATTAGAATTTTGTACCATTATAATTTTATCTCATTTAAATACTTTATAATCCAATAATTCTGACAAATATCTGTTCAAACAATCCGAGTCGAAGGGTACTAAACAAGTACAATTTGTTTAAGGTTTAAAAGGGGTTAAACAGAACATAATTTGACCTACCTTGCAGAAATTTCTTGTATCAGCTAGGGTAAAACCAAGGTCTCATATTCATACAGTAGAGAGGTCTCTGAGATAGGATTACAACGATATCTAGTTCATCCAAAATGGATATTCGTAGCCCGAGTTATGATCAAAATACTCAGACATGTACACTGCTTAACAATTTGCAGTCTCTCATCTGAGGTTTCTGTCTTACAGACCATATTCAATGATTTTCCCTATTATATTTTTAGTACAGGCAGATATCTTCATGGAATAAGTTTAGGCTCAAATTTTGCACCATTTGGATGATAAAAGACCGAGATAAAAATTCCACAATCCAACGCTGTAAAATTGTCTGTTTTTCAGCAGTCTACAACTAGAGCCGACTTGCAGACTTGATTTTGGGTATCAAACCTCATTTAAAATTCATATATTTTACATGGAGATAGGTATCGTCGTTCTGATCAGAATAGGTATAAATTTTAAGTTGTTTAAATGCCGACAATACAAGTTATGATTTATTTACTAAAACCAGCGAAACTGTATCTCAGACCTGAACCAGAATTTGGTCCGTGTTTCAGATCATATCTAGGGCATGAAATCACCTTCTTTCGCTACCAAAATAGGATAATAACTAGGTCTATGAAATTGGAATCCAAAAGAACAAATTATGCTGAAAAAGTCCATTGGTAACTCTAGATATTAATTTTTTTGTGACGATGCGCAGAACAGACCTGAAGAACGGCCATGTTCATGGTTCACCTAGGAAATCAATTCTAAACTTTATCCTTTCAAACCAAGAGTACTAAATTCGTGTAAGGTGTTTCAAATTAACTATCTCACATAAGAATCTTTAATGAATTTCAAATAATAAATCTAGGAATAAACACTGAAATCAAAACCCTAATCCATGGAGATCAAACCCCATGGTGTTGGGCGATATCTTCACCATACACGAATTTGGTATACCCAATTTTTCTAAATTTCAATCTTCATAAACTCTTCTTTCTTCTTATTATTAATTAATCAAACTAATCAGAGGATTTATCAAGAATTAAAGGAAATAAAAATAAGTATTTCACTAACTTTTAAGGGAGGAAAACCAAGATTTGGAGATGGAACTTCAAAGAAGGCTCCAATCGATCTTTGAGAGAGAGAGAGAGAGGAGAAGGAAAAATCGTTGGAGGAGAATGAGAGAGGGAGAGTCGTGGGTTATGGAGGGGCTCCCGGGGAAAATCCCAATTTTATTTAGGAATGGTCAGCCATGGAGAGAGAAAATCTTTCTTAAAATTAGATTTTCCAATTTTTTCTCCATAGGCTCCAACGTATGAAGCCCGAATCCATTTTCCTTCCAAGGTGTTTTGGCTATATTTTTGGGATTTCCTCTTATTAAAATAGTGTGACGGTGTGTGCAACAAGAAATTCCAAATTTTATTGGGAAATACAATTAGAAAGGGGTAATTTGGGTCCAAGGTTGTGGGTCCCACTAACCCATTTGAACTTGAACCACAACTTCAAAATTGTTCCTCTACATTTAAATCCAATAGAATTGAACTTCTATTTTAAACCAAAAATATATTTTTTGACCAATTTCACAATGTCGGTCCTACCGGTGTTAAATTTGGAAAGTTCCCAAATTTGACTCGTACACACCAAAAATAGAATTTTAAAAATTCTAACTCTGTAATATATTCATATTATTTTTCTAATTTAATAGACATGGGCTCCTTAAACATGCCAAATTCAGAAAATTTTATTTTTAGAAGGTTTCCAATTTTGGACACCTACCATTTTTGGAACTCCGATTCAAAATTTTGATATTATTTGCCCTGTTTGTGGACTTCATGGGCACGGTAATAAGAGGACTAATCGTCCATACATTGGGGGACCGAGAATAATACCCTGTCTGACTTGTGGAGTGTTGGGGCACAAGTCGATGACATACCCTGACAACTTCTTCGATTTTGGTGATGATGTAGGGTCTTCTACGGAAGATTAGGCTAAGAGATTGTAAGAAAATGTCAAGGAAATGGGAGATTTTGTAAGGGTTGTGGGTGCGTTTTGTTCTTTGAAGGATTTTTCTAACCCTACCCACCCTTGTGATGGAAGTTTGAATGATTTATAATAAAGTATGCAACCTTAAGAGTTCATGAGGACTTTGGCACTGAGATGTATGTGACAAGTCATTTGTTGATAATTGAGATGTGGTATGGGTGCGTCCCTCACGGGATATATATGAGATAAGTATATAGATCCCATAAGTATGGCCTAGAGTAGCTGTAAGACCGTGGGAACTTCGATATGAAATACAGAGACTTGGTCCCGTAGGGTTACCGTTGAGGAGTGGGTCCCTCGCATGCTACACGCTGGAGGGCGCTCTCATGGCTATTTCACACACATGTTGTGCATTGATGCGCAGAGCTAGGTACTACTTTACCCCGTGGGGGTGGTGCTAGCTTAGTTAGACGCGGTTCGACCGCCTTAGAGCTTGACTAAATCACCCTTGGGTGAAGGGATGCAAGGTGGGGTAGACTTGATCACGTTGGACGTGGGTCTTCTGTTTAGTAAGTCATGGGCCCTAAGTCTTGCTAGGGGTCGCGGTATATTTATGAGTGGATATTGTTGTCACAATCACGTAGTGATTCATTCGAGTGTTGTTCCTACGGATAGAATATCTCATGGTAGATGATGTGCCCTGGATTAATTATGCCCAAGGATGGATTATGCCCATGAATGGATTATACCCATAGGAGGGTTATATTCATGGATGGTTATTAACCATGGATGGATGATACTCACTGATAGAGAGATACCAGGGATGGATGTGTATAACCATGGATGATGATTCCCATGGTGGTTTGGATTGATGTCGGGTATCGGTACCATGGTAGACATGTTGGTAGTGTGATGGACCTATTGGTTCCATAAGATGACGTATTGTTCTAATGATTGGGACATGTTTCGATCTACATCACACATTATAAGAAAAAGGTGTTAGTCATATTACGACTTGTATCACAGGAAAGTTAGTGTTGAGAGCTACTCGGTATCGTAGAAGTTTTGAACAAAAGGTGTTAGTCACATAGTGACTTATGGGCAAATGAAGATATGCTTAATTTTGGAGATGTACTTAGTGGAAAAGATAAGAGTCTAGTGAAACTTGAATGGGAAGCTATGGGCGACTGCCGAGTTAGACTGGCCAGCTGACTCTGTAGTTAGCCGATGGAGATCCAAGAGAGTGCAACTAGAAACCTAAATAAAATGGAATATCTGCAGGATTATGAGTTCGTGTTTCGATATCATCCTGGCAAGACGAACAAAGTGGCGTATGCCCTCAGCCGCATATCACCTGCATCGGTGGCCAGTTTGATCAGGACAGAATGGGAGATGTTGAATACCATTCAAGAGTTCAATCTATATATCAGTAACCATGGGAGTATGTATAATTTGATCATAGGTCCAACATGGTCTCCGAGATTGAACAGGAGTAACGGACAGATCCGGAAGTGGAGGAGATATGGGTTGTGGTAGACCGATTGTCCAAGTCTGCACACTTTCTTCACATCAAGATGACTAATTCATCTGAGACCTTGGGTCAACGGTATATCAAGGATATCACCAGATTACATGGTATTCCCAGGACTATTGTGTCCGACCGAGATGGCCGATTTATCGGCAGAGTATGGCACAGCATGCAGTCGGCCATGGGGACGGATCTACTGACTAGCACAACATTCCATACACGGACTGATGGGCAGTCTGAGAGGACAATACAGACATTGGAGGATACGCTGAGAGCATGTATGCTGGATTTCAAGGGTGGATGAGAGGATCACTTGCCGCTAGTGGAGTTCTCCTACAATAACAGTTACCAGGCAAGCCTTCAGATAGTCCCATTTGAGGTTTTATATGGTAGACCATGTAGATCACCCGTGTGCTGGACAGAGGCCGGTGAGCCTGCACTGATTGGACCCAAGATAGTTGCAGAGACTATAACACAGATTCAGTTGATACGACAACTTACTTGCTGCACAGAGTCGTCAGAAGAGCTACGATGACAAGAGGAGAAGGTTCCTTGAATTTGAAATGGACGACTTAGTGTTCTTGAAGGTCTCGCCACGAAAGGGACATATGAGATTCGGAAAGAAGGAGAAACTGTAGCCTAGATATGTGGGGCCGTTTTCAATCATAAGGAGGATGGAGGAGGTGGCTTAGCAATTGGTACTTCCTTCACAGTTGGCATCCTTGCACGATGTGTTTCATATATCTATGTTGAGGAAGTACAATCTTGATCCCTCACATGTACTGAATGTACAAGACATAGAGGTGCAAAGCAACGTGACATACATCAAGAGGCCTGTCCGAGTGGTGGAGACAGAGCAAAGAGTATTACGAAACCGAGCGATTCAGTTCCTCAAAGTGGTATCGGATCGACATGGTAATGAGGAAGCCACTTGGGAACTTGAATCGAAAATGAGAACAGCTCACCCTAAGCTATTTGTGTAAATTGTTTGGAACCCTACTTCACTCGATTTTCGAGACGAAAATTTTAAAAAGAGGGTTGTATTGTAACACCCCGACTTCCAAGATATCAATATTTACAGTATTTGCCATTTAAATTGTGAACTAATGGATATGGACCTTAGATGGGTAAGGTGTTGGGTCAATGGCCCAATTAAGACCCAACGGTTATGGTATAAGATTCAATTTAAAATAAATGGGTAAGGTGCATTTAATTGGGTAAAGGTTATTATTTGGGTCAAAATGCCCAATTGGGACCCAATGGGTCATGGTTGACTTGGTTGACCACCAAGTGACTTCAAGCCTAATTATATTGGGCTGAGTTAAGTTGGAAATGGAATTATGTAAATGATTTAAATGAGTTGAGTTTAAAGGAATGAAACCCCCAAATGTATCATCAATGGGGAGGTGGCGGTTTTGTGTTGTTACACAAGCCTACACAAGGCTACACGTTGGACATGGGTGCTTCATCTCATGGATGAAACCTCCACATGGAGAATTAATGAGGAGAGGAAATGTTTTGGAAGTTACACAAGGGGTTCACACTTGGAGGTGGGAGTTTCATCTCATGGATGAACCCCCAAATGAGAACTAAAGGGGAGATGGACGGTTTTTATGTTGTTACACAATTCAAACAAAGGGTTGCACCGTTGGAGCCTTGGGAGTTTCATCTCATAGATGAAACCCCCAAATGGAACTTAAAGGAGGGTGGTTAATGAAAATGGGAGTTACAAAGTGGTGCCACCAAGGGACTCCACCTTTGGCCGACCCTCATTAACCAAGGGGAAGACTTGGATTTCATTTCACTCTCTCCCTCTCCTTCTTGGCTGTTTCTCTCTCTCAAACCATCTCTTGGCCGACCACTCCTCAAGACAAAAAGGCTTAGAGCTTCATCTCAAGGTTCTCTCCCTCTCACACAAGGCCGACCACCCTCAAGACAAGGATTTGGAGTATTTTCTATCCCAAGTTTCTCTCTCTCTCTCTCTCTCTCTCTCTTGTCACAATCTTGGCCAAAGAAGTAAGAAGGAAGGAGGAAGAGGCTAAGGAAAGAAAGGATTGAAAGAACAAGTCGGAGCGAAAGAAATCGGAGGAGTCGCGGAACCGGTTGGTATTTTGATAAATTTTGTTTAAAGTAAGGAACCATAGGGTTCGGCCATGGTATATGGCCGAACATATTGGAAGAAAGATTAAGGGATGAATGATGAGGTTTAATGAAAAGGATGAACCATAGGGTTCGGCCATGATGTATGGCCGAACCCCATGGAAGGACATTGGGTATTTTTAGTGATTTTTGAAAGATAGAAATCATAGATGTAGGTTTATGATTTTAAAAGGTTTTTAAAGGGTGCAAATGGATGTGAGTATGAGAATCATAAAGAATGGAAAAGAAGGGCAAAAAACCAAAGGGTGAGGTTCGGCCATGTTATATGGCCGAACCCCACCAAGGAATATTTATGGACTTAGGGTTTCCTTAGATATTGAATTTATGTGGATTGTTTAATAATTTTTATGGGTTTCAAAGCATGGAAATTGTAGATGCATGTTAAGGAATACTAATCATTTTACATGGTGTTAAAATGATAATTGGTGAAAGAACCATGAACCATGGGTTCGGCCATGGTGTATGGCCGAACACCATGGAAGGTTACCAATGATTTTGAAGGGATTAAATGGAGAAATATTGTTGGACATAGGTATTGTTAGATCATGAAAAGGATGGAGAATGGTGGTAAGTTAATTGATTTTAAACATGGTAGATGATGATAAAAAAGAATGAATCTAAATATATGGTTAAACCCTATGGAGGGACCTTGGTTTATGGACCTAAGCAGGGTGAATGATTCAATGGAGAAATTGGATTTAGACATCATAGGGTTCGACCATGGTGTATGGCCGAACCCCATGAACCATTTTGTGGATCAAAACATGGACTTAAGTATGCTTAAACGAATGAAATGTTAGCCATGGATAGATTAATGGCAATGTTGTAAATAAGTAAAAATAATGGACCATGGGTTCGGCCATGGTGTATGGCCGAACCCCATGGGGAATGTTTTACGGATTTAAGGTGTTGGTAAGGGTAGATGGTTAACTTATAAGTGTTTGGTTTTATGAATCAAGGATGGCATGGTTTTGGAATTAATTGAAAAGATCAAAGGATTACAAAGAGGGACCAAATCAAGTGAGTGAGGTTCGGCCATGTTGTATGGCCGAACCCCACTAAGGTTGGTTTATGGATTTATGTTAAGTGTTTAAATGAAGAACTTGGTGATGAGTGATTAATAAATCAAGAGAGGCACTAAAACCAAATAGGTGAGGTTCGGCCATAGTGTATGGCCGAACCCCACAAAGTGTGTTTTTGGACTTAAGACATTATTGCAAATCAAATGGGTTATTGGTTTGACTCATGGATGTGTTATAAGGTAACGAGACCTTACAAGCGGTGCACGATCGTGAGTGGTTTCCAGACAAAAATGCAAGGACACTTTAGTGGTCACTGGTAGGATTCTACCTCTTTAAAACCATGGGACATGTAATATGATTTTAATTCATATTTTGATGAGTTGTTTTGTATAAGTGATATGTTTTCAAGTATGGGATTTTAAATGCTATGATTTGTATAATTGCATAGCATGTGGACATTTGCATCTCATGCATGGCATGGGAGGGAGGATATATAACTGGAGGCCACACTCCGTGGGGGCATCCGAAAGAACACTGTGGGGATACCTTGATGATGAGTTTTCCGTCAAGAGGTAACTGGAGACCCACGCTCCGTCGGGGCGTCCGTAAGTCGTGAGGGGTACCTTGATGTGCATTATCCATCAAGAGGTAACCGGAGATCCACACTCCGTCGGGGCGTCTGTAAAACAATCGTGGGGGATACCTTGATGAGGAGCTTTCCATCAAGAGGATGTTTTGTGATGGGTGGGACTCATTGCGTATGATAGCATGGCATGGCATTCTATCGGCATGATTATGATCTTTATTATCATGCAAGGTTTTTGGTTTTTATCTGTATGATTGGATCTCTATTATCATACACTGTTTTAGATACGATGCTTTACAAGTATGGTATGGTATATTATACCTGGATTTTATATACTAACCCATGTGTTTGACCCTAATTGGAATACCTACTGGGCACGTTATCTAACACCCTATTTCTACCCTAGTTGATGATACAGGGAATGGACTGAACGAGGACGTGATTGGAGCCAAGCTTAGGCGCTTGGATGATTAAGTTTCATTTGGTTTAAAGTTATTCATGGACTATGTATTTGAATAGCTAGTATTCGGGATTATAATAACGTAGATATATTTGCTATGGTTTGGATGGTTGATATTGGATAATTTAACTTAAGGTAATTATGATTAAGGGTTGGACTACTTTGCTATCTCAAAATGGAATAGAATTGTTATTCTATTATTATTCTGCATGATTTATTCCGCATGTTTAACTTGAGTACATGTGAACCATTTTAGTGGACTTGGTCCATGTACACGCATGGTTGGCCAGTTAAGGGTCGGGCTTTGGAAGTTCGGACTTAGCTCGCGTCGTGACATCCCACTCTCTCTCACTCTGTTATTTTAAAAAAATAAAAATAAAAAATAGACTCTGATTTACGGAAAAACAAGTAAAAAAAGGGCGGGGCTTTACACCTTAACTCATAAGACGCGTTTTGGGCCTACAGGGTTGGGCCAGGCCCAAAGGCAAAACCGTGAGGGCTTTTTTTTGGGCCAGAGCGGACAATTTCTCATTGAGTTGGACCCTAAGTCCTGTTCACAGGTCGAGTCATTACAAATTTGGTATCAGAGCTCTGGGTTCTTCACTCGGACTGTGTGGGACTACTGCCTTCCACTGGGTTTGTTGAGTTGAGCCAAGGGTGGCTCTGGGCTTTAGGGGGGTGGATTGTAATATCCTGAGCCATGAGCCAGAGGCCAGGCCCTAAAGAGGCTGATCCAAGTGAAACTGGGCCATGTCGGTCCGACCAAGAGTGTGGACCGGTCAGATCCGACAAGCCCAACGAGTGGGAGTGCATATGGGAATTTTGAAGAGTCCCACATCGAAAGTTGAGGACTTCCGGATGGGGTTTATAAGTAGTTGCCCCTCCTTAACTCATGAGATGCGTTTTGGGCCTACCGGGTTGGGCCAGGCCCAAAGGCAAGACCGTGAGGGCTCATTTTTGGGCCCAGAGCGGACAATTTCTCATTGAGTTGGACCTTAAACCCTGTTCACAAGTTGGGTCGTTACACCACTCATAAAAAAACCATGTATACTGCAAATGGTAGACCCTTGAATGCTATAAATTGTGTTGTTTCTCCTAATGAATATAAAAGGATCATGATTTGTGAAACTGCAAAGGATGCAAGGGAAATTATTGGGTGAACTCATGAAGGTACCTCAATAGTTAAGAGGTCAAGACTTCAAATCCTTCAAAATCAATTAGATACGATTAAGATGTGAGAGGATGAAGTCTTTATGAATTTCTATTCAAAATTGAGTGACATTGTCAATTCAATGTGGGCTCTTGGTGAGAAAATACCCAAGGACAAGGTATGCACAAAAATTGTTAGAAATCTTGCCGAAAGATTTAAACTTAAAGTGGTGGCTATGGAAGAAAATAGAGAGGTAGCCCTAATGAATGTTGATGATTTGGTTGGTTCACTTCAAACCTATGAGTTACATTTCGAACAACGAAAGGAGAAGTCTATTGCCTTGAAATATTCCTTGAAATCTATGAAATTAAAAGAAAAAGAAATAGAATCTGAATCCAAAAATGATTCAAGTGAAAAAGTGGCATTGCTTTCCAATTTTTTTTTTAATTTTTTTAGTAAAATGAATAAAATGAGGAGAGTTATGAAAGGAGAATCAAGTAAAAAACATGTTAAAAAACATGAACCTCATAAAGATAAAGAGAAAATAAAATCCAAGGAACAAACATGTTTCAATTGTGGTGGCCGTGGACACTATGCTAATGATTGTCCACAGGAGAAATTTAAAAAGGCTATGAATGCGAATGTGACATATGAGGACACTCCGAATCGAAATGTTATTACAACAAAGAAACCCAAGAAAAAGTTGAACCATCCAAGGTTTCATAGCCTCTATTATGGGTGATGTTGATACACAAGTAATTGAAATAGAGGATGATGACGAAGATGAAGATCTTCAAACATCATATAATGTTTTGCATGTTGAGAGTGAAAGTTGGCTAAAAAATTAGAAAAGGTTATAATTCAATAGTATATTTTTCATGGATATATTTTACTGAGTTCCGATAGGTTCGACCTCACACTCCAAAACTATACTATAAATGGTTCATGTGCTTGCGATTATAACTTTAAAATACAACAAGTTCTTGGCGCCGTTGTCGGGGAACTTAAAAAATACCATTGAATTATTTATTTTTAGAAATAATGTTATTTTTATAATTTTTTTATTTTTGGTAAATCTTTAAAATTGGACGTTTCTATTTATTTAGAAACCTTAATTTTATAAGGTTACCTAAATTAGAAGTTTTAGGAAATAACAAACATCTGGAGATAATCTAAATTGGGAATTGCTGCTAAATTTATAAACTTTTTTACTTTTGGGAACTTCTATTTTTAGAATTTACCAAAATTAACTACTTTCTCTTTTTAGAATTTTCTAATCTGAGAATTTTAATTTAATTTAGTCACATTCTATGTTAGAAAATGGATCTAAATTTAGTTTTAATTTTGGAACTTCTATCTATGGAAAGTCCCAAAATTGTCTCATTTTAGAAATTGCTATTTTTTGAAGGTGTCTAATTTGGATAATATCTAATTTGGACAACCTCTAAACTTAGAATTTTTTTTAATTTAAGACCCTCATCTAAATTTGGAAGGTTCCAATTATGGTGTCTAATAAAAAAAATTCATGGAACAACTTTAGACTTTAATGGATTATTTTTTTAAACTTGAAAGTCTAATATTGATAAAATTTTATGGGCTTAATTGAATTTAGAGTTCTTAATTGGATTCTAAACATTTAATTTCATCCACTAGTTATAACATTAGGAAATCTACATTTAGTTTAGGAATCATGCATATTTTTTGTGATTAAATGCTTCGTCATGGTTTTGAGTTTTGTTTTGTGAAGATGCTTTGAAAATTCTTGTAGAAAAATAAAATTTGCGCTTGCTAAAAAATAAAAACAAAGAGCCAAGGTCCATGCATTTAATCTCCTTTGTTTAAATTTTTAATTTACATCCATTCATATAGTTTTTACTACTTTGTATTGCATTTATTTTGTATAAAAAAAAGTAATTGCATATTTAATTTGTTCATCCATTTAGGTTGCTAGTTCATGCATTAAGTTAAATTGTTTTTTTATTGTCTTCATATTTCTTGAATCTTGCACTGGTAATTTAGGCTTGTGAGAGTTCCATTGGGAGCTAGAACAACACAATTGACCCTAGAGGGAGAGAGGAGGGGGGAGGGGGGGTAAATAGTTCAATCTAAAATCGTTAGTCCTTTTTAAATTTACTCGATTGAATAATTTAAGCACAGTGGATATATCAATCAAGTGAGTGTGTGTTAGCAAATGTGATTAAACAATTAACACAAGAAAATAGGTCTAACACCACAAACAGAGGGACACAAGATATAAAGTGATCGGTTCGCCAACCAACATCAACTGTTAGGACTCTCAACCTTGAGTTATCCACAAATTCACTATGTGGGGACCTACACCCTCACAATTAGAGTATGAATTCCACCTCACTCAATCGGCTGTGAATTTCGTCCACTACTGTGCCACAGACAATGCTCTAGAGTTTTTTATAGTGGTTCCGGAGCAAATCCCCCTTAATCTACTTTTGGGTTAAAGGTTTTAGAAATAAATTAAAACCAAGAAGCACTTGCCTTAAAGCTCTTTCTCACTGATGTGTGCTTCTTGAAGATCCCACCCACTGTGTAACACCCCAATTTTTCAATGAAGTGGAAAATTACGAAAATGCCCCTGAGTTATTAAATTAATTATTTTGTGATGTCAAAATAGGAAATGGTGGGGCCCATTGCTTAAATTAAGGTCATATGAGCTCATTATAAATATCAAATTTGATTGGATGGGTAATGAACATCAATTGGGTCGAAAATGGCTAAATAGGTCAATCTAAAATCGTTAGTCCCTTTTAAATTTACTCGATTGATTAATTTAAGCACAGTGGATATATCAATCAAGTGAATGTGTGTTAGCAAATGTGATTAAACAATTAACACAAGAAAATAGGTCTAACACCACAAACAGAGGGACACAAGATATAAAGTGATCGGTTCACCAACCTACATCAACTGTTAGGACTCTCAACCTTGAGTTATCCACAAATTCACTATGTGGGGACCTACACCCTCACAATTAGAGTATGAATTCCACCTCACTCAATCGGCTGTGAATTTCGTCCACCACTGTGCCACAGACAATGCTTTAGAGTTTTTTAGTGGTTCCGGAGCAAATCCCCCTTAATCTACTTTTGGGTTAAAGGTTTTAGAAATAAATTAAAACCAAGAAGCACTTGCCTTAAAGCTCTTTCTCACTGATGTGTGCTTCTTGAAGATCCCACCCACTGTGTAACACCCCAATTTCTCAATGAAGTGGAAAATTACGAAATTGCCTCTGAGTTATTAAATTAATTATTTTGTGATGTCAAAATAGGAAATGGTGGGGCCCATTGCTTAAATTAAGGCCATATGAGCTCATTATAAATATCAAATTTGATTGGATGGGTAATGAACATCAATTGGGTCGAAAATGGCTAAATGGGTCAAATGGCTCAATTGGACCCAATGGGTCAAAATGGATGATTTGACCATTGTATAAGCTCAAATTAAATGAAGTCAAGCTGAACTGATAGGAAATCAGTCATAGCAAAAATGGGTAGGCTTGAAACACAAGTGAAAACCAATTACAAGTGACCAAAATACCCATAATTGGGTCATGGAGTCAAAAAAGGGTCAAGGAGCTAAAGGGGGGACCCAACGGGTCGAGTTGACTAGTTTGACCATGGATGACCGTGTAGGCCCTCAATTGAACTCAAGTGGGAGTTAATTCAGCTTGAGTTAGTTTGATTTGAAAGGAGTTTGATTTAAGAAAAGAGTTGACTCAAATATGGAGCATTAAATGTGATGAGTTGGATGAGTTGATTTAGAATAAAAATATTCCGAGTTTAGTGAGTCAAGAGGAGATGGAAATGAGTTGTAATCTCACACAACAATTAATCATAATCAATCTCAGCCGTTGGTATGAAAGGGTGCTTTGGCAAGGCCAAAAGACACCAAGGTTGGGGCGGCACCTTTTCATGAAGGGAGGCAATGGTTCATTCCCAAGTGATGCAATGTTTGGCACCAAGGGATGTCTTGGTTAACACCCTTTGCCCCATCATTTTTAACAAAATTAAATGAGGGAGGATGAATGGAAGTTGGGGGCTGAAACTATAAAATAAAAACATTACCATACTTGGCCGTTTTTCACACAAAGGAATCCAAGAATTCCCATCTCTCTCTCCCTCTCTCCAGTTCGTTTTCTTGGCTGAACAGCAGAGGTTTTTGGCACCAGTTAGTCAAGTATAAACCAGCAAGGAATTAAGGAAAGAAAGAAGAAATAAAAGGGAGAAACCAAGGATCAAAGGAAAGAAGGAAGTTTGGAAAATTTGGTAAGTATCTATGTGTTATTTTGGTTTAATAACATGAAACAAGTGAGGTATGTATTGGGCCATGGTCATGGCCGAATACACCAATGTTTAACCTTGATAAGTGGAGGATTTAAAATGGTAAAAATAACCATTGGGTTCGGCCACCATGGAGGGCCGAACCCCATGTAAAAGATTGGTGGTGTTCATGTTTTGAAACATGGAAACCATGGAATTTTATGGACTGTTTTTAGATGATTAAAGGTGTATGTTTTAAAAAGGTTAAAACACAAATAAGGAGTTTGATTTAGACCTAGTTGAATGCTAAAGAAATGCAAAACCAAAGGTCATAGGGTTCGGCCACCATGGAGGGCCAAACCCCATGCAAATGATGGTTGGTTTTAAGGTGTTTGAAACATGGAAACCATAGAGCTTTGGTGGACTGTTTTTAGGTTTTACTTATGATTCAAATGCATGTTTTGGAAAGGGTTAAAAACATGGATTTGAATGACATAAGGACTGACGTTAATATGGGTTTAAACAGTGGATTTAAATTGATAATATGGACCATTTGGATCGGCCATCTTGGATGGCCGAATCCCATGAAATATTATGGTCTTTTGGGACAAGTAGATGAATTTATTTGGATGGTTTCTTAGTGGTATAAATGCAGCAAGATTATACTGATATTGTATGTTTAAATAACACCTAAAGCATGTTTGAAAGATCAAAACATGGACATAGGGTTCGGCCACTTTGGATGGCCGAACCCCATGTAAGTAATTGATGTGATTTGGTGAACTTTAATTTACGGTTTTGGTGGATGGTTATGTGGCTGAACCATGTGTAATCCATGGTTGGGTTAGCATGATTAAATCATGAATAATAATGGGAAATTGATGGGATCATTGAGTAGGAGGATCATAGGGTTCGGCCAAATGAATGGCCGAACCCCATAGATTGTTTTGTTGGAGATTATGATTTGTTTATATGAGTTGGATTAAGTAAACATATGGATTTATTTTTGGACTTAGAGATATGTAAATAACCCCACTAAGGTAGAGTACTTTGATGAACTTTGATTATGAGCAAGATTAGACATTGGTTAGACCAATGGCAAATCTGTGAATACTAGCCAAATGAAGGGATTGAGCGAAGGACTTACAAGATGTTTTGGGTCTTAGATATGAATGAACAAGTAAGTGATAATATGATTTATTGATTGTTGTATGGACAAGGTACCGGAAGTTGAACGACGTGCGAGTCGTGACCGGGTGACGTTAAAGAAAGATCAAGTACTGAAGTGAATCTTCAGTAGGTTTCCTACCTACTTGTAACCACAGTTTTACCCCAGTTTTATTTATGAGATTCTTGTTTATTTTATGTGGTTTCAAACGATATATTATGCATTAACAAATGGCATACAAGCATTGGCATCTCATGCATAGACATGGGATGGTGAATGAGGTTCTACAGTGTTGCAAGTTATGAGTTACGTTCTCCTTAGGTGATGAGAGTTCCGCCAGGAGGAGTAACATGGTGATCATAGTCACAATGGTCTCCTTAGGCGATGAGAGTCCCGCTAGGAGGACTAATACGTGATATGAATCAGGTCAATGATGAAGAGATGGAAGTGTATTGTGATATACCTTGTCGGTGCGAGGCACGTCAAGTGATGGCTATGAATGTACATGATGGGAGGGTCTCATTGCATGTGCATACTTCATAGCATTGTTTTACCTGTTTTTACTAATCGTGTACTATGATATATATGCATGTTTTATATGCTAATCATGTGGAAGCCCTGATAGAGAACCTACTGGGCGCGTTGATCTAACGCCCTAACTCTATCCTCAGAGGAGAATGCAGGTACAAGTAAACGGAAAAAAAAGGTTGATGACCGGGAGGGGAGCCAAGCCTAAGTACTTGAATGTTGGATTGGACTTCTTTATATTACTGTCATTCAACCTATATTTTGTTGGACATGTAATAAGTTAATACTTGCTATGGCATGATTAGGTTAATAACTTTGGATGGTTGTTTTATGTTAATTAATGTTTGAGATTGTTACTTGCTATCTAGTCTTTCTATTCCGCAGTTAATCTAGTTTATTCAGCATGTTGTGTTAGTTCCATGTGTGATTCATTATCATGGTCTAGTCCATGTACACATGGGTGGCCAGTTAAGGTTCAGACTTGAGTAGTCTGAACTTAACTAGCGTCGTGACGCCGCCCGCTCTCTTCCGATGTTTTACTATTATTATTTAAAAAAAAAAATTAGACTCTGAATTCTCGGAAAGGGTGGGGCGTTACACACTGAGTGCCGACGCTCCTCCTTGTATCCATTGTAGAGCAATCACAATCTCAGGGTGACAAGGAAACTTGTTTCAGGTTTCCTAGTTTATGTCTTTCTCACTTGCAAACTCAATCAGTAGATTGGTTGTTTATGATATTTTTTTCCTCCTCTTTTTCTCACTTTCAAACATAATCAATACATTGGTTGTTTATGATTCCTCTCACAAGAGTGTTGATCATTCCTTAGAATATATAACTCTTCTAAACTCAAGGAATATAGTAAGACGACACCCAACATTCATATTTATAGAGGAGTATTAATGGTCTTTCTGACTGTCTATAACCGACAAGTCGGTGGCACCGATGGGTTGGTGTTCATATTTATTACCATTCAACCACCCTACCGTTGCGCATTAAATGCACTCCCAATGGCTTTAATACTTCCCGGTCAACAGGTCGGTGTCGCCGTTGGGTTGATAGTTATGGCACCGAGAGGTCGGTCTATAAGAGTTTCTCGATCTGGGGCAAACCATGCTGACAGTAGTTTCAAGTCAGAAACTTGTCGTACCGAGAACGACCTATCACCCTTTACCGAGGGGTTGGTCCTATTACTCTCGATCGGTCTTGAAATACTGAGATGTCTGTTTTATAGAGAGCCCTCATGAGTTCATAGTCCAGAACTCACAAGTTTTATACAGATGAGTCATCGACCACGAGGGGTCATTTACGTTCATCACCGAGGGGTCGGTGCATACGAGACTCTAGATCAGAGGCTTACCTAGAATGATAGTTCTTTGATCCAGAACCTCTGTCAATCTGGCCGACCAGTCCTTGACCATGATGGGTCAATCCTATCTCCACCTGTAATACCCCAGATTTTGCAATATATCAATATTTACGAAATTGCCACTGAAAGTATGAATAAGAAGGATATGACCCTAGATAAGTAAATTGTGGGGTCCATTGTTCAAATAAGACCCAATGTACATGTTATAATGATCAAAGTAAATTAAATGGGTAATGTACATCTAATTGGGGCAAAGTGATTAATTAGGTCAAAAGACCCAATTGGGACCCAATGGGTCGTGGTGGACATGATTGGCCATTGGGTGAGCTCAAGATTAATTGGGTTAGGCTGAATTAAATGGGTGCCAACAAGTTTTTAGTTAACTCAAATTAAATGGATGAGTTGAGTTTAAAGGTGGAGTCGAATTTATTGTTGAGTTGAATTAAATAAATGGGTTGAGTTGAGGGAGTTAAATTAATTTTAAGTGAGTGAAGTGTGTGAATGAGAGTGGAGTATAATGAGAGTGGAATTAAATGAAAAACGTTGGCTGCATGGAGAGGTCATTCCATGCATGTAACTCCTAGATAACAATGAAGGTAAGTGGCGGTTTTGGGAGTTACATAAGGTGAGAGGTTATGTTTTAAATTTAAACATTGTTCACGTTGGAATTGCATGAGAGATTAGTCTATGCATGAGGATTAAAGGGGAATTGGATAGTTGAATGGTCCAAGGGTTAAGACACAAAACCGTTGGCATGTAGGAGTTTGTGACGGTTATGGATTGCCAATTCAAACATGACCGTTGGAGCCTATGGGAGTTTCATTTCAAAATGAAACTCTCACATGCAAGGTTAATGAGAGATGAATGATGGAGGAATGTATACAACAAGACATGCATGGGAACCGTTGGCCACCTTGGGAGTTTCATCTCAAGGATGAAACCCCAAGGGAGGCATTAAGCAAATGGGAGTTACAAGTGGGTTCACACTTGAAGAAGGTTGCATCTAGGGCAGCCAAGAGCCAAAAACCGTTGGTGCCTTGGGAGTTCCATCTCAAAAATGAAACCCCCAAATAGAATAAATAAAGGAGATGAATGCAAATGGGAGTTACATGTGGTGCCAACCTTAGGCTGAATTTCATTAGCCAAGGGAGTTTCATTTTCACTCTCTCCCTCTCTCTCCCTTGGACGTTTTTCACCTCTCAAGACAAAGACCACTGGCTGGTTGTCTCTCACACAATTCAGTCCTTAGCCGATCATTTTACCAAGACAAAGTACACCTAGAGCAAAGGAGTTTTGCACCAAGGTTTTATCACTCTCATCCATGGCCAAATTTCTATCTCTCTCTCTCAAATCAATAATTTGGCTGAACCATTTCAAGAGCTTTCCAGCAAGGTTTGGATCGGCTAAAGATCAAGAAGGACGGGAGGAAGGAAGGACTAAGGAAGGAGAAGGTCAAGAAGGAGTGAAAGAACCGGAGGAGTCGTGGTATTGGTAAGTGCACTATAAACCCTTGTTAAATAAATTGGTTAAGGGAATATGATCCGGCCATTGTATGGCCAAATCTATCAAGGGTTTAGATCATTGATTATGCTGTTTAAAAAGGGTAAAACATGGATCATAGGGTTCGGCCACTTGGGATGGCCGAACCCCATGAAAAGACTTGGTAATTTTTATGGTTTTTGAGAGAGAAAAACCATACCATGTTTGAAGGTTTAAAGGGTTTTTAAATGGAGATAAGGTTACTGTTTTGGATCGGCTATTGCATGGTTGAACCATGTTGTTATTATGGCTAAGTTGCTGATCATAAACCATGGATAAATGATGGAATGATTGAGTCAAGTGAACCATAGGGTTCGGCCATGTGTATGGCCGAACCCCATGGACTGTTTTTATGGGTTAATTGGAGTAAGGACATGGTTGGAAATTATGGATGATTATATGTTTTTTATTTAAGAATCACATATGTTTATCTATGGACTTAGTATAAGTAAATAATCAGCCATCAAAGATGATGGAAAAAGGGACAAAAATCAGTTTGGTAAGGTTCGGCCATGTAGTATGGCCGAACCCCACTAATGGTCATTTGGTGGACTTAGTGGTTAACTTATAATGTAATTGGAGATGGATGAATGAAGGATTTAAAGGACCAAATTAAGATGGTGAGGTTCGGCCATGTTGTATGGCCGAACCCCACTAAGGTGGATTTATTATGAACCTTGGTTATTAAGAAAAATTAAACAAGGCTTAGCCTAGTGGCATTATTGTAAATATGGAATGAAAGATTAAAGGACTTGAAAAAGGGGCTCAAACCAAAATTGTGAGGTTCGGCCATGTTGTATGGCCGAACCCCACCAAGTTATGATTAGTAGGTTGAGGTTTTTAAATAAAGTTATTTGGATGGTGTTGATCCAAAACAAGGAAGGACAAATTCAAAGTGGGTGAGGTTCGGCCATGGGGTATGGCCAAACCCGACAAGATGATTTTTGGGATTTAAACTTAATTAGAAATCAAAATGATATGTGATTGACTTGCTGTTATATAACAAGGTAACGGGACTTGAACTGTGCACAAGTCGTGAACGGGTGACGGATTGAGAAGAAAGGACAACTTAAGTAACTTTATGTAGGTTTCCTACCTTTTTGTAACCACACTTATATTTGATGTTTTATCTTAATTTTGGTGAAATATGTGTTAAGTTATTATGTTTCAAAGTGGTTTTGTATGTTAAGATGTACTTACAAATGGCATGAACTCATTGACATCTCATGCATGGCATGGGGTGATGATTATGGAAACTAGAGGCCACACTCCGTCTGGGCGTCCGAAAGACCAATGTGGGGTACCTTGATGATGAGAATCCCATCAAGAGGAAACCGGAGGCCACACTCCGGCTGGGCATCCGAAAGACCACTGTGGGGTACCTTGACGATAAAAATCCCGTCAAGAGGAGGCTATATATATTTGTGATGGGTGGGACTCATTACATGTGCATAACATACATGGCATTGTTTGTATAAGGTTTTGATGATCATGTATTATTATGATATTTGCATGTTTTAAACCAACCTTGGGGTAGCCTTAATTGGAAAACACCTACTGGGCGCGTTGATCTAACTCCCTATCTCTATCCTTAGTGGATGACGCAGGAAAGGGGAAGAACTAGGATCATGAAGGAAACCAAGCATAGGAGCTTGGGCTTTTGAATGGACTTTTAATTATTGATTGATTTATAGACTTTTTATTTAAGTTTATATGGACAATGTAATTTGATAGTTAGATGATGTTGGCATGTAATAATTTAGTTAACTATTTGCTATGGTTTGGTATGTTTTGGATGGTTTGGAGTGAATGTTTAGTTTAAGGTTATTTTAGTAATTTTGGAGAATATGATTATGTACTTTGCTATCTAAAAATGGAAAATGGAGTAGTCTTAGGATCTATTATAACCCGCAATTAGATTAGGATTAAGTATATTCCGCAAGTTTTATTTGTACCATGTGTGGATCGGTTCTTATGGACTTAGTCCATACGCACTTGGGTTTGGCGAGTTAAGGGTCAGACTTTAGAAGTCCGAACTTAACTCGCGTCGTGGCGTCCCGCCCAGATCACTTGTTTATTGTTATTTAAAAAAAAAAAAAACTCTGATTTTGTAAACGCCCCGCCCTTTTCCACCCTTCCGAAAATCAGAGTCTGAAAATTTCTTTTGAAAGAAACACAGGGTGACCAAGAGCGGGGGCGTCACGACGCGAGTTAAGTTCAGACTACCAAGTCTGAACCTTAACTGGCCACCCATATGTACATGGACTAGACCATGATAATAAATCACACATGGAACTAACAACAACTTGCGGAATAAACTAGACTATTTGCGGAATAGAAAGATTAGATAGCAAGTAACAGTCTCAATTGATAATTAAGGTAAACAGCCATCCATAGTTAATAGTCTAATCAAACCATAGCAAGTATTAACTTATTACATGCCCATAAAAATATAATTCAAATGACAGTAATAAAGAAGTCCAGTTCAACATTCAAGCGCTTAGGCTTGGCTCCCCTCCCAATCATCGACCTTTTCTTTCCCTTTCCTTGTACCTGCATTCTCCTCTGAGGATAGAATTAGGGCGTTAGATCAACGCGCCCAGTAGGTTCCCGAATCAGGGCTACCACATGATTAACATATAAAACATGCATGTATATCATAGTACATGATTAGTAAAAACAGGTAAAACCATGCTATGAAGTATGCACATGCAATGAGTCTCTTCCATCATGTACATTCATAGCCATCACTTGACGTGCCTCGCACCGTCAAGGTAAATCACAATATTCTTCATCTGGGTCTCACATGATAAGGTAATCCACAGTAAACCTCGTTACCTGTGGAAAGACGCTTCATCATTAAGTTGATTCATATCACATATTAGTCCTCCTGGCGGGACTCTCATCGCCTAAGGAGACCATTGTGACTATGATCATCATGTTACTCCTCTTGGCGGGACTCTCATCGCCTAAGGAGGATGTAACTCATAATTGCAACACTGTAGAACCTCAGTCATCATCCCATATCCATGCATGAGATGCCAATGCTTTGTATGCCATTTGTAAATGCATAATATATCATTCGAAACCACATAAAATAAACAAGAGTCTCATAAAGAAAACTAGGATAAAACTGTGGTTATAAGTAAGTAGGAAACCTACTGAAGATTCACTTCAGTATTTGATCTTTCTTTAGACGTCACTTGCTCACGACTTGCACGTCGTTCAACTTCCGGTACCTTGTCCATAACAATCAGCATATCATACTATCACTTACTTGTTCATTCATATCTAAGACCCAACCACATCATGTGTGGTTCTTCATTCATCACCTTTAATCTCATTTATTACTTA
Source organism: Chimonanthus praecox (assembly GCA_022113865.1). Classification (NCBI taxonomy): domain Eukaryota; kingdom Viridiplantae; phylum Streptophyta; class Magnoliopsida; order Laurales; family Calycanthaceae; genus Chimonanthus; species Chimonanthus praecox. The sequence continues at coordinate 38,990,818 of CM039094.1, forward strand.
ACCCAATTCTATCAAATAATCAATGATGGGGTTCGGCCATGCCACATGGCCGAACCACATCCTATAGATTTTTATCCACAATCCATCATCATCAATGGTTGATTATTTTCTTACACATAGTCCATAACTTATCAAGTATGATTCCTTAATTAAACAATCATAACCTCCCATCCAAAACAATCCATTTATCTCAAAACAGCCCCATGGGGTTCGGCCATACTCATAGCTGAACCCTAGGGTTCACTTGATCCAATCATCACCTTGACTACTCATGGTTTAATCATGCTAACTCAACCATGAATTATACATGGTTCAGCCGCATAATAATCCACCAAAACAGTAAACATGTTAATCCATTTATAGCCATATGAACACCATAACTTCATATGGTTTTTAACTCACCAAAATCATCAAAAACTTACATGGGGTTCGGCCATCCAAGGTGGCCGAACCTTATGTCCATGTTTTGGTCTTTCAAACATGTTTTAGGTGTCATTTTAAAATATAACATCAGTATAACATTGCTGCCTCTTTACCTCTCAAAACCATCCAACTAAGTTCATCAACTTGTCCAAATGACCATCATACTTCATGGGATTCGGCCATCCAAGATGGCCGATCTTAATGGTCCATTTTATCAGTTTCAAACCACTGTTTTAAACCCATGATACCTTCAGTCCTTATGTCATTCAGATCCATGTTTTTAACCCTCTTTTAAACATGCATTTGAATCTCAAATAAAACTCAAAAACAGTCCACAAACAACTCCATGGTTTCCATGTTTCAAAACATGAAAACCAACCAATCTTTTACATGGGGTTCGGCCCTCCATGGTGGCCGAACCCAATGGTCATCTTTACCATTTTAAAACCTTTATTAATCAAGGTTAAAACCTTGGTGTATTCGGCCATAACCATGGCCCAATACACACCCCATTGTTCCATGTTATTAAACTAAAATAACATATAAATACTTACCAAACTTCAAATCTTTCTTCTTGCCTTTGATCCTTGCCTTCTCCCTTTTATTTCTTCCTTTCTTCCTTAATTCCTTGCTGGTTTATGTTTGAATAATTGATGCCAAAACCTCCACTGTTCAGCCAAGAAAACGAATTGGAGAGAGGGAGAGAGAGATGGGAACTCTTGGATTTCCTTGTGTGAAACACGGCCAAGAAAGGTAACTTTCTCATTTTATAGTTTCAGCCCCCAACTCCCATTCATCCTCCTTCATTACTCTTGCCAAAAACGAAGGGATGTTGGGTGTTAATCAAGACACCCCTTGGTGCCAAACGTTGCACCCCTTGGTGCCAAACATTGCATCTCTTTGGAAATGAACCATTGCATCCTTTCATGAATAGGTGCCGCTCAACCTTGGTGTCTTTTGGCTTTGCCAAAGCACCCCTTCACACTCAACGGCTGTGATGAGTTTGATCATGTGTTGTGTAAGATTACAACTCATTTCCACCTCCCCTTGACTTACTAGGTTCATGGTATTTTTATTCTAACCCAACTCATCCAACTCTTCACATTTAATGCTCCATACTTGAGTCAACTCTTTTCTTAAATTAAACTCACTTCAAATCAGTACAACTCAAGCCGAATTAACTCACACTTGAGTTCAGTTGAGGGCCCACATGGTCATCCGTGGTCAACTTGGTCAACCCGACCCGTTGGGTCCCCTTTTAGCTCCTTGACCCATTTTTGACTCCATGACCCAATTATGGGTATTTTGGTCATTTGTACTTGGTTTTCACATGTGTATCAAACCTACCCATTTTTGCTATACCTGATTTCCAATTAGTTCAGCTTGACCCCATTTAATTTGAGCTTACACAATGGTCAAATCATCCATTTTGACCCATTGGGTCCAATTGGGCTCTTTGACCCATTTAGCCATTTTCAACCCAATTGATGTACGTAACCATCCAATCAAACTTGATATTTATAATATGTTCACATGATCCTAATTTGAGCAATGGGCCCCACCATTTCCTTATTTGACATCACAAAATAATTAATTTACCAAATCAGGGGCATTTTCGTAATTATCCACTTCATTGAGAAATTGGGGTGCTTCAATATAACCCTCTTTTTAAAATTTTCGTCCTGAAAATCGAGTGAAGTAGGGTTCTCAAATTAAGTTACATAAATAATTCGGGGTGAGCTGTTCTCATCTCCGATTCCAGTTCCCATGTGGCCTCTTCATCACCATGTCGGTCCCATACCACTTTTACAAACTGAATCGCTTTATTTCGCAACACCCTTTGTTCGGTCTCCACTATCCTGACCGGCTTCTCGACGTACGTCACGTCGCTTTGTAGTTCAATATCCTGGACATTTAAAACATGTGACGGATCCGGATTGTATTTCCTTAGCATCGACACGTGAAACACATCGTGTAGAGCTACTAATTGTGATGGGAGTTCTATCTGATAAGCCACCTCCCCCACTCTTCTCATGATGGAAAAAGGTCCCACAAATCTTGCTGACAGTTTTCCTTTCTTGCCAAACCTCATGTGTCCTTTCCGTGGCGAGACCTTTAAGAATACCATGTCTCCCACTTCAAATTCCAGAAACCGTCTCCTTTTATCAGCATAGCTCTTTTGCCGACTCTGTGCAGTCAATAAGTGTTGACGTATCAACTTAATTTGTGCGGTAGTCTCTGCGACTAGTTCCGGTCCGATCAATGCAGGCTCTCCTGCCTCTGTCCAACATACCGGTGACCTACACGGTCTACCATATAAGGCATCGTATGGAGCCATCTGGCCTGATAGCTGTTAGTATACGAGAACTCCACCAGTGGTAAGTGGTCCTCCCATCCTCCTTTGAAATCTAACATACATGCTCTCAGCATGTCTTCCAAAGTCTGTATTGTCTTTTCTGACTGTCCATCAGTCTGTCGATGGAAAGTGGTGCTAGTAAATAAGTCCGTCCCCATGGCTGACTGCATGCTTTGCCACACTCTGCCGGTAAACCGGCCATCTCTGTCGGATACTATTGTTCGGGGAATGCCATGAAGCCGAATAATTTCCTTGATGTATCGCCGACCCAATGTCTCAGATGAATCCGTCATCTTAATAGGAATTAAATGTGCGGACTTGGTCAGCCGGTCGACTACGACCCATATGGCATCATTGTCCTTTGAAGATCTCGGCAATCCGGTCACAAAGTCCATGGAAATGTGCTCCCATTTCCATTCTGGTACTGATAAGGGTTTGAGTAACCCAGGTGGCTTTTGATGTTCAGTCTTAACTTGCTGACAAGTTAGACAATGTGCCACGAATTCCGCCACATCCCTTTTTAGTCCGTGCCACCAATAATGCCTTTTCAAATCATGATACATTTTGGTGTTGCCTGGATGAATGGAGAGCTTGGATTGATGTACCTCGACCAGTAGCTCTTTCCTACAACTCTTTGGCACATATACTCTTCCCCGGAATAATAGACCTTGTCCTGGTCATAATTCCCATTCCGGAATGTCTACGCTAGTGGACATCCTCGCCCATATCTCCTCCATTTCTAGATCTGCTCTTTGTTCTTGTTCAATCTTGGTGACTATATTGGACTGTATGATCAAATTATACATACTTCCACGGTTGTTGATATAACTATTTAACTCTCGAATGGTGTGCAACATCTCCCATTCTGTTCTGATCAAGCATGCTGCCGATGCATGTGATAGGTGGCTGAGAGCATCCGCCACCTTGTTTGCCTTGCCTGGATGGTATCGAAGCTCAAACTCGTAATCCGCCAGATACTCCATCCATCTACGCTGCCTCAGATTGAGCTCTTTCTGATCAAATAAATATTTTAAACTCTTATGATCAGAAAATACCTCAAATTTTTCGCCGTAAAGATAGTGTCTCCAACTTTTGAGTGCGAAGACCACTGCAGCTAACTCCAGATCATGTGTGGGATAAAGACGTTCGTGTATTTTTAACTGTCTTGACCCATATGCCACCACATGGTGATCTTGCATGAGTGAACACCCTAGTCCTTCTCCTGAAGCATTGCATTGTACTTCATAACCTTTGCCCCTTTCTGGCAAAATTAAAATAGGAGCTCTTGTAAGTTTCTCTTTTAGCGTTTCAAATCTCCGGTTACACTGATCTGTCCACTCATACTTGACTCCTTTCTGAGTGAGTCGAGTCAACGAAGACGCTATTTTGGAAAAATCCATGATAAATTTTCGATAATAACCCGCCAATTCCAAGAAACTGCAGATTTCGGTTACATTCTTTGGCGCTTTCCAGTCTTTTACTGCCGCCACCTTAGCCGGATCCACGGTTATTCCTTCCTCGGATATAACATGTCCCAAGAAATTCACTTGAGATAGCCAGAACTCGCACTTACTGGCCTTGTCATACAGTTTATTCTGCCTTAAAGTATTCAAAAATATCCTTAGATGCTCTGCATGATCTTCCTGACTTGGAATATATCAGGATATCGTCAATGAATACTATTACGAACTGATCCAAATATGGACGGAAGATTTTGTTGATTAAGTCCATAAACACAGCCGGCTCATTTGTAAGTCCAAATGGCATGACTACGAATTCTAATAGTCCATACCGCGTCCGAAAGGCTGTCTTCTCTATATCTTCCTCCCAAACTCATATTTGATGATAACCAGACATCAAATCAATCTTTGAAAAATGGCTAGAACCCTTCAATTGATCGAATCAATCATAGATCCTGGGTAAAGGATACTTGTTCCGAACTGTTAACTGATTCAGTTTCCGATAATCAACACACATCCGAAGTGAACCGTCCTTCTTCTTCACAAACAGCACAGGTGCTCCCCATGACGATGTGCTGTTCCGGATGCAACCCAGCCTAAGCAGCTCATCAATCTGCTTCTTTAGTTCTGACATCTCCGCTGGTGCCATCCGATAGTGTGGTAACGATACTGGTGCAGTGCCAGGGTACAACTTGATTTCGAAGTTAATCTCCCTCATAGGTGGTAAACCAGGGAGTTCCTTTGGAAACACATCCGCAAATTCTTGTACAATTGCCGGAAGTTCTATAACTGGAGCTTTATTTATAGTGATATTATTCAATACCATGTGGTTCAACCCTTCCTATAATCCACTTTGTTTGTCTGCACGAACTACGTATTGTTTGCCCTCGGGTGACCAAAATGTCACTCTTCGGCGATAACAATCGATGTTGGCATGAAACTTAGCTAGCCAATCCATGCCGAATATTATATCATACTCAGACATGTCAAGCACCAGATAATTGAACTCAAATCTGAGTCTAGCTAATTCAGTGTTAACAGCAGTGCATATAAGTCCCAGTGCCGAGTCTCCGACAAGGGACACAATTGTGAGTGTTTTGGCTAATCTTTGAACTAGAGTACCAGTAGCAGTTATAAATGATGCAGCTATGAAGGAATGTGAAGCTCCTGAATCGAATAGTGCATATGCATAAGAACTACTCATTACTGCCATACCTTGTATAATTGAGTGATTCTCATCCTCTGGTGGTACTAAAGAAAACACTCGTCCAACTCTAGAAGGGTTAGGCCCTCGACCTCCCTGACTTTGCGTTCTGCCACCTCTAGAGTTTACCGGTCTAGCTGGCGGACGGAATGATCCTCTGGAGTATGACAGCCTGTTGAGTTTTGGGCAGTCCCTTTTGAAGTGACCTAGTTGATCACAGTGGAAACAGTTACTCATTCTTCTAGATGCCTGAATGACTGATACAGACTGAGTTGGCTGGTTGGGGCGAAAGCCCCCAGTAGATCCAACAGATGGCGAGGGTCTGCTGAAGTTCGATCAGAACTTCTTGTTGGGTTGATAAGTACCCCTCCCACCCGGTGCACGACGGTTGTCAACTCGTACAAACTCCGCCAGTTCCTGCTCCACAATGGTAGCTCTGCTGACTACCTCCGCTAGCGTGGCTGCTTTGAACACGGTTACTTTGGCCTTAATGTTTGGCCGTAAACCACGCTCGAACTTGCGAGCCCTCCGATATTCCGTGTCCACAACATAAAATGCATAAATTGACAGGCTGAGAAATTCTTGGTGATACTCAGCCACTGTCATCGAGCCTTGCACTAATGTCATAAAGGCCTGAATCTGACGTTCTCTCTCTTCCTCCGGAAAGTAGCGCTCTAAGAATGTTGCTGAGAATTGCTCCCAGGTCATAGCAATCCTTTCTCCTTCTGGCACAAGTGCCCGTTGTTTCTCCACTGTTTTCCACCATTTAGCAGCGTCATCTATCAGCTGTTTAATAATCATCCATGAATATAACCCTCTTATGGGTATAATCCATTCATGGAAATAATTCATCCTTGAACATTTCATCTACCAGTGAGTATCATCTATCCATAGTCAATAACTATCCATGAATATAACCCACTATGGGTATAATCCATTCATGGAAACCATCCATCCTTGGCATCACTCTGTCCATGAGTATCATTTATGTATGATTAATAACCATCCATGAAATAACATTCAAATGAATCACTATAAGACTGTGGCAACCATATCAAGTCACAAATATACCTCGACCCCTTAGCAAGACTTAGGGCTCATGACTTACCAAGCAGAAGACCCACGTCCAACGTGATCCTGTCTACCTCACCCTACATCCTTTCACCTCATATGTGATTCAGTCAAGCTCTAAGGCGGTCAATCCACGTCTGATGAGACTAGTACCACCCCCACGGAGTAAAATAGTACCTAGCTCTGTGTATTCCCGCACATCAAGTGTGCAAAATAGCCATGAGAGCGCCCTCCAGCGCGTAGCATGCGAGGGACCCACTCCTCAACGGTAGCCCTACGGAACCAAGTCTCCGTATTTCGTATCAAGGTTCCCACAGTCTCATAGCTACTCTATGCCATACTCGTGAAGTCTATACTCTTATCTCATCAATACCATGTGAGGGACGCACCCATACCACATCTCAATTATCCACATCACGTGAGGGACGCACCCATACCACGTCTCAATGTAATCAAGTAACCTCGTCACCTTTACCATGGAACTACTGTATCTATCGTGGGGTCGATATACCCACCAATTGTCGTCGACCTTTACCATGGAACCACTGTATTTATCGTGGGGTCGATTGTAACACCCCGATTTCTTAAAGACATGAATATTTACGAAAATGCCCCTGGATTGGTAAATTTAATAAATGTGATTACAAATGAGGAAATGGTGGGGCCCATTGTTCAAATTAAGATCATATGAACATATTATAATGGCCAATTTATCATGAATGGGTAATGAACATCAAGTTGGGTCAAAATGGTTAATTGGGTCAAAGAATTCTCAATGAAATGGATAATTACCAAATGCCCCTGATGTGTTAAATTAGTTATTTTGTGATGTTAAGTATGGAAATGGTGGGGCCCATTGCTCAAATTAAGATCATCTGAGCACATTATGAATGTCAAGTTTGATTGGTTGGGTAATATACATCAATTGGGTCGAAAATGGCTAAATGGGTCGAAAGGCCCAAATGGGACCCAACGGGTCTTATTGGATTATTTGACCGTTGTGTGAACTTAAATCAAATGGGGTAAAGCTTATTTGATTGGAAATCAAGTGGAGTAAAAATGGGTAGGCCTGATCCATATGTGAAAACCATTTACAAATGACCAAAATTCCATATTTGGGTCATGGAGTAAAAAAAGGGTCAAGGAGCTAAAAGTGGACCCAACGGGTCAAGTTGACTATGGTTGACCATGTGGACCCTCAAGGGAGATAAAACACGAGTCAAATCAGTGAGTGGGACTGAGGTGAGTTGGAATAAAATCAAAAGGTGAGTTAACTCATTGCATTAAATGAAATGCATTAAATGTGATGAGTTGGGTTGGAATAAAAATACCTTGAGTTGGGTGAGTCAAAATGGAAACTCAAGGGACTGTAAATCAGTGAGTTCAAGTGGGAATTGGAAGAGTTTTGCTCAGCTTTAACCACCCAAAATAAGTCCCACACGTTGGGGACTTGTTTGGGGTGAGTTCCATGATCAATGATAAATGAAATGCATAGTTTGAGGTGAGTTGCTTGGGAATCTGAATGGCTGCATGGGTAGCTGCCAAGGGGTGCCTTGGATGGCACCCAATACCCATTGGTTTGTGCATGAATTGATGAGGGAGTGGAGGAGTTTTGGTTGCTGAACTATAAAAACAATAAGCACACAAGGTTGGCCATTTTTCACATTGGAAATCCAAGAATTTCCATCTCTCTCTCTCTCCCTCTCTCAAATTCGTTTTTCCTACTGGATTAGCAGAGGTGTTTGCACCAGTAGATCAAGCACAAAACAGCAAAAGAAAGGAAGAAATGAAAGGGAGAAACCAAGGACCAAAGGCAAAGAGAAAGATTGGAAGTTCGGTAAGTATTTATATGTTATTTTGGTATAATAACATGGAGCAAATGGGGTGTGTATTGGGCCATGGTTATGGCCGAATACACCAAGGTTTTAACCTTGATTAGTGGAGGATTTAAAATGGTAAAAATAACCATTGGGTTCGGCCACCATGAAGGGCCGAACCCCATGTAAGAGATGGCTTGGTTTTCATGTTTTGAAACATGAAAACCATGGATTTTGTGGACTGTTTTTGGTTTTGATTTAAGACTGTTTTTGGTTTTGATTTAAGATTTAAATACATGTTTTAGAATGGTTAAAAACATGGATCTGAATGACATAGGGACTGAAGTTTATATGGTCTAAAATCAGTGGATTAAAAGAAGGAAATGGACCATTGGGTTCGGCCACTTAGCATGGCCGAACCCCATGGAAACAAATGGTTGTTTTTGATATTTTTTAGAAATTAAAACCATGTGATTTGGGACTGATATTAGATGTTATTGTTGGATTTGGAATGCATGTTTTAAAGAGGTTAAAACATGGATTTGGGTGTTGGTTTCAAACCCAAGATAAAGGGTTAAATGTTCAAAACCAATTTCATGGTGTTCGGCCAATGAGCATGGCCGAACCCTATGAAATTGGGCTAATGTTTGGATGTTTGTTTGAAAGGTAAAACCTGATTTTAATATACTGTTATTACATGATTATCTGAGGTTTAAAAACAGTAAACGTAACCATTGGGTTCGGCCACCATGGAGGGCCGAACCCCATGTAAAAGAATGTGGGTTTTCATGTTGGAAAATATGTAAACCATAGACTTTTTATGGAATGTTTTTGTATGGTTTTTGAAAGGTAAAATCCGATAAAATTATGCTGATTCTTACATGATTTAATGGACATGAAATGTAAGTGAAAAAGGGTCCAAAGCATGGGTATAGGGTTCGGCCACATTGGATAGCCGAACCCCATAAAATTGGTTGATAAGTTGGTATGATTTTGGAGAGATAAAACCATGCCAAATTGTGGAGATTGTTATGTGTTATGGTTACTGATTTTGGGTTCGCGATAGGATGACTAAACTATGGGTTTAACATGGCTAAGGGGTAGAGCCAATTAGTATGTAAATAAAGGACATTATTGAGCAAAGAACCATAAGGGTTCAGCCATGAGTATGGCCGAACCCCATGGACCGTTTTCATGGTTCATTTTATGGATGTGTGTGTGATTAAAAAGGGAATTATGGTTGCTGATTTGGTCGGCCAAAACATGGCTGAACCATGTTAAGGTTGTGGGTAAGTTGTAAAGTTTAATCAAGGTATTGGTAGCAATGACATGTTTGTAAATAAACGTCACAACCATGAGTTGGTATTTGTGGACTTAGACTAAAAAATGGGAATCAAATAAAGTAAGGGATTAAAAGTTGGTCCATGATTTATGTGAATAAGGTGACGGATATCTGTGACGGTGCATGACTGCGAGCGGTGACCGGATAAAGCCTAAGAAAGAACAGACACTGAAGTGATTCTTCAGTAGGTTTCCTACCTACTTGTAACCACGGTTTTACCCAGTTTTTCTTATGATACTCTTGTTTTAATATATGTATTTCAAATGATATATTATGCATTAACAAATGGCATACAGGCATTGGCATCTCATGCATAGTCATGGGATAATGAATGAAGTTCTACAGTGATGGCTACGAATGTACATGATGGGGGTTGCTCATTGCATGTACATATTGTATAGAAGAGATGAAAGTGTGTTGTAATTTACCTTGTCGGTGCAAGGCACGTCAAGTGATGGCTACGATGGTACATGATGGGGGTTGCTCATTGCATGTACATATTTTATAGAAGAGATGAAAGTCTGTTGTAATTTACCTTGTCGGTGCAAGGCACGTCAAGTGATGGCTATGAAAGTACATGATGGGGGATGCTCATTGCATGTGCATACATCATAGTATTGTTTTACCTGTTTTGATGATCATGTATTTTGATATGTATATGCATGTTTTATATGCTAACATGTGGTAGCCCTGATTCGGGAACCTACTGGGCGCGTTAATCTAACGCCCTAATTCTATCCTCAGATGAGATTGCAGGTACAAGTAAAGGAAAAGAAAAGGTCATTGACCGGGAGGGGAGCTGAGCCTAAGTGCTTGAATGAAGGACTGAACTACTTTATATTACTGTCTTTTGAATACTTTTGTGGGACATGTAATAATTCATTACTTGCTATGGTTTGATTAGGTTAATAACGTTTGGATGGTTGATCTATGTTAATTAATGTTTAAGATTGTTACTTGCTATCTCGTCTTTCTATTCCGCAATTAATCTAGATTATTCCGCATGTTGATGTTAGTTCCATGTGTGATTCACTATCATGGTCTATTCCATGTACACATAGGTGGCCAGTTAAGGTTCAGACTTGGGTAGTCTGAACTTAACTCGCGTCGTGACGCCGCCCGCTCTCTTTCGATGTTTTATTATTACTTTTAAAAAAAAAATTAGACTCTGAAATCCTCGAAAAGGGCGGCGCGTTACATCGATATACCCACCAATTGTTGTCATCGACCCATTGATTGACTTAGTTTCACGTCAGAATCTATGTTCACGTACTTGGGGAAATTCCCTGATCATCATCTTGTATTTCTTGTTTTGGGGAGTTTTCCTATGTATCACATAATATCTCCTGTTTAGGAAGATTGCTAAATGAGCACTCTTTGTATTTCTTTGTTTTTGAGAAAACTTCCTAAATATAGAGTATCATTTCTCAATTTTGGGGAAATTCTGATGTTCTGCTGTTCTCGGGGAAAAGTTCCCTAGGTATTACGTATCACTTCTCAATTTGGGGATATTGCCAAATCATCACTCTTTGTGTTCTTTTGTTTCTGGGGAAATCTCTAAATTCCTGTTGTTTGTTTTTCAGTGTGAGAGTTTCACGGGAGTGCATCCTACTTTTCTATGTTTAATAAATCCATTTATGATTACTGTACTTTACTTTGCTATCTTTCATTGTCGTTCTCAGATTGATTATTCAGTCTGAGTCACTCGAAGTAAATTAATCCGGCCCCCAGTCAGCGGACTCCGAAGAGTCGGTCAGTTGGGATTCTTATCCGTCAGTGAGACATGAAACCGTTTTAATCTTACTTCGATGATTCAACTTCCCGTTTCGCTCTGATACCAAGTGTAAACGCCCCGCCCTTTTCCACCCTTCCGAAAATCAGAGTCTGAAAATTTCTTTTGAAAGAAACATAGGGTGAACAAGAGCGGGGGGCGTCACGACGCGAGTTAAGTTCAGACTACTCAAGTCTGAACCTTAACTGGCCACCCATGTGTACATGGACTAGACCATGATAATAAATCACACATGGAACTAACAACAACTTGCAGAATAAACTAGACTATTTGCGGAATAGAAAGACTAGATAGCAAGTAACAGTCTCAATTGATAATTAAGATAAACAACCATCCATAGTTAATAGTCTAATCAAACCATAGCAAGTATTAACTTATTACATGTCCATAAAAATATAATTCAAATGACAGTAATAAAGAAGTCCAGTTCAACATTCAAGCGCTTAGGCTTGGCTCCCCTCCCGATCATCGACCTTTTCTTTCCCTTTCCTTTTACCTGCATTCTCCTCTGAAGATAGAATTAGGGCGTTAGATCAACGCGCCCAGTAGGTTCCCGAATCAGGGCTACCACATGATTAGCATATAAAAGATGCATGTATATCATAGTACATGATTAGTAAAAACAGGTAAAACCATGCTATGAAGTATGCACATGCAATGAGTCTCTCCCATCATGTACATTCATAGCCATCACTTGACATGTCTCGCACCGTAAAGGTAAATCACAATACTCTTCCATCTGGGTCTCACATGATATAAGGTAATCCACAGTAAACCTCGTTACCTGTGGAAAGACGCTTCATCATTGAGTTGATTCATATCACATATTAGTCCTCCTGACGGGACTCTCATCGCCTAAGGAGACCATTGTGACTATGATTGTAATAACTCGAATTTTTGATAAATATATATATTGGCATTTATTCATTTTAAATTGAAGTTTGATGTAATAAAATGCCAAATGGACCAAATTTTGGGACAATGGCCCAAGGATGGCTCAATTGGGCCATGGGTTGGATGAAATCCATTAAATGGGTCAATGAGGACTAATCGGGTCAAAGATGGTCAATTTGGGTCAAAGACCATGCGGGACCCAATGGGCCAAGGTAACTAAGCCCTAAGATAAATGGGTAAGACAAGAATCAAATTGGGCCATGAGCCCAATGATGATCCAATAAAAGGGATACAATTAATAAAATTTAAATCACCTAAGTTAGGTGATAAATGGACCAGGGCAACATGGCCAATGGGGCCCACCTCCACCTCACCCATTGAGGTGGCGTGTGGACCCAAGAGTAGTGGGGCCGACCACCATGGTTGACTTGGTCAACCATGGGTGGATCATGGAGGGAAATTAATGGGATTAAATTAAATAGAAAGTGATTAATTAAATTAATTAAGGGATCAAGGTGATCTAAGTTAATCAACCTAAGATTAAAATGGTCAAATGGTTAAATGGTCAAAACCACTACAACAAACACAAACCACCTCAAGAAAACACAAATTAAAACCATGGGCTTGAATGGTGGTTGGGTCTCAACCACCACCACCAAAGTCAACCCAACCCATGCTTGGTTGGTGAAGAAATTAATGTGGAGTGAAGACCACTCCAACCACCTCCATCCCATTGCGAACCAACCCATTTCACTCTAGCATTCCTCATACACCAAGAAAAAAACGGCACCCACCTTGCAGAGAAGAGAAAGAACTTAGAAGAAAAACTTAGAAGGAAAAGAAAAGAAAAGAGAAGAAAAGAGGTGAAACCTTGGATTCACCATTGGAAGATCAAGAGCTACTACCTTCATCATCTTTCCCTCTTTCTCTCTTAACCTAACCCCATTTACCTTAGCCAATCCAAGCATGTCCCACCATTGATCAAGCACATCTAGCCGATCAAAGATCAAGAAGAAGGAGAGAAGAGGCTAAGGAAATCAAGTGGAGGAACAAAGACCGGAGGAGTCGTCGGATCGTAAGTATGTTCTAAACAAGAGATTTAATTGTTAAGGTTTTAAGTTTTGGAATCCATCCTTGCCATATGATGGTGGCCAAATTATTTTAGGCTATGGAATGGATTTAAAATCCATCAAATGGAAGGCTAAGAAAATGGAAAAGATGGAAGTTTTGATGGATTGAATGGACCTTAGGGTTCGGCCATGCCATGGGAAATGATGATGAATTTATTAAGATGTTAAGGTTTAAAATTTTGGACGTTACTTATGGACGATACATTTTGTGATATAATCATGAACATAGGGGCATTTTGGTAAATTCAATGTTGTATCTTCCCTTCTATCTAAAAACCGGTAGGATAGACTCTATTATCATGTTCTGCAAATAATTATAATCCGCGAGCTTACTTCTTACGCGTGAACCGTTCTCGTGGACTTAGCTCCGCGCACGTGTGGGGTTGGCCAGTTAAGGGTCGGGCTTTAGAAGCTCGGACTTAACTCGCGTCGTGGCGTCCGCGCCCTCTCTCACTCTTCTATTTCAAAAAAAAAAAATAGATTCTGATTTTCGTAAAACGGGTGAAAAAGGGCGAGGCGTTACAATGATCATCATGTTACTCCTCCTGGCGGGACTCTCAACGCCTAAAGAGGACGTAACTCATAATTGCAATACTGTAGAACCTCAGTCATCATCCCATGTCCATGCATGAGATGCCAATGCTTTGTATGCCATTTGTAAATGCATAATATATCATTCAAAACCACATAAAATAAACAAGAGTCTCATAAAGAAAACTAGGATAAAACTGTGGTTATAAGTAAGTAGGAAACCTACTGAAGATTCACTTCAGTATTTGATCTTTCTTTAGACGTCACTTGCTCACGACTTGCACGTCGTTCAACTTCCGGTACCTTGTCCATAACAATCAGCATATCATACTATCACTTACTTGTTCATTCATATCTAAGACCCAACCACATCATGTGTGGTTCTTCATTCATCACCTTTAATCTCATTTATTACTTAACCCAATTCTATCAAATAATCAATGATGGGGTTCGGCCATGCCACATGGTCGAACCACATCCTATAGATTTTTATCCACAATCCATCATCATCAATGGTTGATTATTTTCTTACACATAGTCCATAACTTATCAAGTATGATTCCTTAATTAAACAATCATAACCTCCCATCCAAAACAGTCCATTTATCTCAAAACAGCCCCATGGGGTTCGGCCATACTCATAGCCGAACCCTAGGGTTCACTTGATCCAATCATCACCTTGACTACTCATGGTTTAATCATGCTAACTCAACCATGAATTATACATGGTTCAGCCACATAATAATCCACCAAAACAGTAAACATGTTAATCCATTTATAGCCATAAGAACACCATAACTTCATATGGTTTTTAACTCAACAAAATCATCAAAAACTTACATAGGTTCGGCCATCCAAGGTGGCCGAACCTTATGTCCATGTTTTGGTCTTTCAAACATGTTTTAGGTGTCATTTTAAAATATAACATCAGTTTAACATTGCTGCCTCTTTACCTCTCAAAACCATCCAACTAAGTTCATCAACTTGTCCAAATGACCATCATACTTCATGGGATTCGGCCATCCAAGATGGCCGATCTTAATGGTCCATTTTATCAGTTTCAAACCACTGTTTTAAACCGATGATACCTTCAGTCCTTATGTCATTCAGATCCATGTTTTTAACCCTCTTTTAAACATGCATTTGAATCTCAAATAAAACTCAAAAATAGTCCACAAACAACTCCATGGTTTCCATGTTTCAAAACATGAAAACCAACCAATCTTTTACATGGGGTTCGGCCCTCCATGGTGGCCGAACCCAATGGTCATCTTTACCATTTTAAAACCTTTATTAATCAAGGTTAAAACCTTGGTGTATTCGGCCATAACCATGGCCCAATACACACCCCATTTGTTCCATGTTATTAAACTAAAATAACATATAAATACTTACCAAACTTCAAATCTTTCTTCTTGCCTTTGATCCTTGCCTTCTCCCTTTTATTTCTTCCTTTCTTCCTTAATTCCTTGCTGCTTTATGCTTGAATAATTGATGCCAAAACCTCTGCTGTTCAGCCAAGAAAACAAATTGGAGAGAGGGAGAGAGAGATGGGAATTCTTGGATTTCCTTGTGTGAAACACGGCCAAGAAAGGTAACTTTCTCATTTTATAGTTTCAGCCCCCAACTCCCATTCATCCTCCCTCATTACTCTTGCCAAAAATGAAGGAATGTTGGGTGTTAATCAAGACACCCCTTGGTGCCAAACGCTGCACCCCTTGGTGCCAAAAATTGCATCTCTTTGGAAATGAACCATTGCATCCTTTCATGAATAGGTGCCGCCCAACCTTGGTGTCTTTTGGCTTTGCCAAAGCACCCCTTCACACTCAACGGCTGTGATGAGTTTGATTAGGTGTTGTGTGAGATTACAACTCATTTCCACCTCCCCTTGACTCACTAGGTTCATGGTATTTTTATTCTAACCCAACTCATCCAACTCATCACATTTAATGCTCCATACTTGAGTCAACTCTTTCCTTAAATTAAACTTACTTCAAATCAGTCCAACTCAAGCTGAATTAACTCACACTTGAGTTCAATTGAGGGCCCACACCGTCATCCATGGTCAACTTGGTCAACCCGACCCGTTGGGTCCCCTTTTAGCTCCTTGACCCATTTTTGACTCCATGACCCAATTATGGGTATTTTGGTCATTTGTACTTGGTTTTCACATGTGTATCAAACCTACCCATTTTTGCTATACCTGATTTCCAATCAGTTCAGCTTGACCCCATTTAATTTGAGCTTACACAATGGTCAAATCATCCATTTTGACCCATTGGGTCCAATTGGGCTCTTTGACCCATTTAGCCATTTTCAACCCAATTGATGTACGTAACCCATCCAATCAAACCTGATATTTATAATATGCTCACATGATCCTAATTTGAGCCATGGGCCCCACCATTTCCTTATTTGACATCACAAAATAATTAATTTACCAAACCAGGGGCATTTTCATAATTATCCACTTCATTGAGAAATCGGGGTGTTACAGATTTTTAGAGTGAAAATGGTGGGGTGTTAAACCACCGAGGGGTCGGGGAGAACGACTGGGGAAGATGATAGTGAACATAATTCATATTTCCAAGTTCACTATCCAACTTCCTCTCTAGGCTTCTTCATGGTTTTTCCATTTGTTCAACTAAGCCTAGGAATGGTCCTCTCTATAGTGTGGGTACAACCTAAAGTCATCTATGAGCAAATATCTATTTTTGTGATTTCCATTACGATGAGTTTTGGAGCTGGTGGAGTACGATCTTCATTCTTAATCATCTTGGTTCTTCAAGCTTCTTAGCAAGTGCTGCTTCTCTAGTCATGGAATTGACAAATAGGGATTCGGCCAAGCTGGGGCACTGACAATCTCCCCCTTTCTCAGTTTCATGACAAAACCTAGAAGCTAACCCATTTACAAGCCCACCCTTATTATAACACATTTGAATACAAAAATATTACATCACATGTACATATTCAAATCGAAAAACATGATTTATGATCTTCACATATTCTTGTTCTGTTTGTTTCAAATCATGATTTCCTGTTTAAGCAAGCAACACTAAAGAAATCATTAGAGGAGTTAGTCCAAAACATAAATCAAAGGACTAAACGAGATTTCCTAGCCAACAACACTATCCAATGTTGAGAAGATTTTCTCCCTCAAACATCTTGAGTTTGATTTCCCAGATTCCAAGCAAGCATATACATTCTCCCCATGTCCACTGGCTTCATCATATTCCTCCACTTTATGGCTCTCTCTTTCTAGAGGCCCAAGAACTTTGGCTTTACCATGTACACCCACATGCTTACAGCTTCTACTAATTTTCTCCCCCATTTTGTCATACAATTGACAAAGATTTAGCAGATATAAGTAGCACTTCCTCTATTATTTTTGCACTTAGTGATTAACTAAGTTTTGCTGCAACTCATGGTTCTTCCCCATGGTTTAATGCATTTCCTTGTGCAACAAGGTTTATTTTCTCCTGCTTAAGCTAAGATCAAGTTTAGCTGATTTATTTCATGGGAGAAGCTCATTTACTTAGCTTCCCTAAAGTCTTTTCCCTCTTCTACAAGCTATCTTTTGTAGCTTCTTTGACTCATCTCCCCCACAAACTTAGTTGCCTCTACGTTTATTTTTTCAATCAAGCTTTCTTTCAGGATTGCATCCTCCTTCATTCCTATACTGTCAAGATTGGTGACAGTAGCTAATCAGTACAAGTTTTGTGCTCCCCCATACTCCAAGGATGTGTGTATCATCACAGTCCGAACCCTATCTCCTAACATGCCAATACAAAACCAACTCATTTAATCCATGCATGTTAGTCTATTTAACATAAACCATGTTAACCATATACAAGAGATATAAGGCATTCAAGTAAATCAATACACATCATACTAAACCAAACCATATCATTTCATTAGGATAAAATGTACATTTAGTACATATGGTTTAGGTGGGGACATCATGGGTGCTTAGTCAAAATATCAAAAGTATAGTTTGTCAAAAACAAAGAACATGAAAAACTACCCTAAGCAAAGCCATCTTGAGGAGGTGCTGGAGGAGGAGGGGACGGGGTGTCTGGAGCTTTGTCTGAGAGGGAGACATCAGAGACTAAATCCCAGACAGTCAGCACAAGACTATCTAGACTTCTTTCTAGGTAGTCTATTCTCCTTTATAGTCTTAAGACTCTCCTACCCAAAGTGACATCTTTTTTAAGAGGATACTGAAATTCTTCTTCCTCAGAACTGTGACGTTCCTCCTCACTGGTGTCATCAGGGATATTGACATGGTTTTCATTACCAGTTTGAAAACCAATCCCTTCTTCTGTATCTTGTCTCATTTCTTCACGTCTCTCTTCGACGAAGATGACACATTTGTCAACGATGGGTTCTTCTTCCACCTCGGGTTGGGTTTCCTGTTGGTCCTGAACATGCTCAGGAATTTCAGAGCTCGACCCTGGGCACGAACGAGAGGCAAACCTTTTTGTTCATTTGGCCCATTGACCAGCCCGACTAGATCCTCCTAGTTCTATGGAGATCTCAGGACGTGTCTGAGCTGACATCTTTCTAGACATGGATTTTCCTAGAGGGGATCCTCATCCAATAGTTTGAAAGAGTATGAGATGAAGGCTAAACCTAACCTAAATTGGAGAATCACAGAAACAGTGATTTTCTAGCTTCTGAGGACTGGAGGAACGAAAGATCTATGGTTTCCGGCATGGAATTGCTCCTAGAGGTCCTATCGAATGGTCTAGGGCACGGGAGGAGAAGGAGGGACCACAAGAACTTCGTGGGAGAGGGACGACAGTTTCGAATGAATTGTCGCTTTCACAGAAAGGGTCCCCTTTTAATTTAGACTTTTTGTCTTACCGGCATGTCGGTTCCATAGATAGGTCGACCTTTTCGACATTTCCCCCTTTTTCAATAGTGCTCGATTTAGCACAGTACCGACATGTTTGTCATACGGACATGTCTATTTACCGACATGTCTTTTACAACGAGAGGTTCTAGATTGCAGTGCAATCATCCTTGATATGTGCAACTCGATGAAGTCTTATTCTAAGCGTGGCATTCATAGATTCATTTCAATGCATATATATGGCAAACATAATTCATCAAATCATCAAATATGCACACAATCAAAATTGACATTTTAAGGCACATACAATTCAAAAATACTTTGAATGGAATGTATGGCCTTCCAAGTAGAATATATACTATAGTTAGGAAGAGTACATTGTTGAGCATTGAAATATTACATTTTTACCCTGATTATTGGGTCAGTTAATCCTAAATTTTGTATATAATGATGCATTTAATGTAGTTTGTCAAGTTGTAGTAAAAAATGGAAAGTTCAGGAAAATTAAGTTAAAACAATAGAAGATTGCAAGTTTAGAACTTTAAAGAGAAGACCTAGAATTATTATAATTTTTTTATGTCACTTTCTAGGATTTTCATGTAAATTAATTAATCTAGATCCAGTTATGAGAGTCTATGATTAATTAATAATTTTTAGATTTAAAGTGGCTGAATAATTATTTAATTCTAGAGGTTAAAAGCTGCAATCCAAGTGCCAAAGCTTGAATTTCAAGTTTTGGGCCAAGATTCAGTTCAAGTGGGTCAAGCTATGCTCCACAAAACTTCAATGGGCCAAGCCACATGCAAGCCCATGCGCATTTCACACTTTGGGCCAGGCCAATGTGCAAGCTCAGTCCAACTAAAGCCCAAGCTCTCAAATCCAATTTAAATTGGCCTGAGTTGAGGTCTAGATCCAAATCCAAAGCCCAAAGTCCAATGAACTCCATGGTCCATGTTTGAATTTACTAAGTACAACTCAACTACCAATGTCCAAAACCCATAACCCAACTTCACATTCATACCATCCAACTTCCATCTCAGATCTTAACCTTCCATCTCACATACCAAATTAGGTCAAACCTTATATCCACCATCAAATCTAACCCATCCATTCATCTATCATTAGATCTAGGTCATCCATCATCATCATGGTCATCTTAACCTTAGATTAGTGTTCATCCATGCATGACTTATGAATCCTTGCATTCATTTCATGCATTGATCATCTTAGCCATTAGATATTTGGTAATCTAATCCCATTCACTCATTCATATCTAGAGCCTCCACATGCATCCATCACATACACACATTTCCTTAGATTTAGGTCATGCATTTCATCATCCATTTAGGATCAACCTTTGAATCTAAACCCTCCATCAACTAGTTGCCCATTCATATAATTATTTTACCCAAAATACCTTAGAGCCATTAGATCAAAACTCATTTAATCTAAGCCCTCCATTCATAAACCCCTAAACAATGAACAACTTGTAGTTCAAGCTAGCCTCCATGCGCATTTACACATCATCATCCCATGATTTTTGCAACCTAAAACCTCTCCATGCACTTTGACTAAAAAACATCTAGATACATTCCTAGGATCTTAACACACCTCACCATCCAATCCCCAAGTATCCCACATGGTTTTTTCAATCCCCAATCCAATCTATTCGAATTTCACACTTAGTCAACCCTCCATTTCATCTTCCTATCATGCATCCATTCATTCATCTCATCCATACATTCACCATCTAATTGCACAAACCCTAAAACTACATAGCCAAATTCGAATTTCCCAGGCAAATCCAGGTCCTAATTTCTCTCATAATCTCCTATCTTCCCTTCACCTTGACTTAGCCACCAAGGAAAGCCACACCAAACACCTGCGCCTCTCCTTGTGCAACCCTAAAATCCAAGCATAAATCCCCATAATCCATTCCCATTTAGATCCAATCCATGTAACGCCCCGCCCTTTTTCACCCGTTTTACGAAAATCAGAGTCTATTTTTTTTTTTTTTGAAATAGAAGAGTGATAGAGGGCGCGGACGCCACGACGCGACTTAAGTTCGAGCTTCTAAAGCCCGACCCTTAACTGGCCAACCCCATGCGTGCGCGGAGCTAAGTCCACGAGAACGGTTCACGCGTAAGAAGTAAGCTCGCGGATTATAATTATTGCGAAACATGATAATAGAGTCTATCCTACTGGTTTTTAGATAGAAGGGAAGATACAACATTGAATTTACCAAAATGCCCCTATGTTCATGATTATATCACAAAATGTATCGTCCATAAGTAACGTCCAAAACCATCGCAAGAAATGTAAATTTATATAACCCGACAAGCTAAGTTACTTTAAAATTACATCTCCAAAATGTAAACATAATATAAACTAGGACTGCACTTTCCAAGCTCCTAAGCTTGGCCTCCGGTATGTCCATCGCTTCCTGCCTCTCCTGCGTCATCAGCTAGGGTAGAAGTATGGCGTTAGTCAACGCGCCCAGTAGGACTCCGAATAGGGCCAGCACATGGATTAGTGATACACACATACCGATAACATAAAATACAACAAAACAAGTATGTGATGAATGCTATGTCATGTGTCCCACCCACCCATTATCCGTATGATCATACAATATCCTGTTCCCCATGTTTGCTTCTTGGTCGCCCCGACGGAGCATGGACTCCGGTCATAGCCCTCAGGCTATCCCATGTCTGATTCTCGGTCGCCCCGACGGAGCATGGACTCCGGTTATAGCCCTCAGGCAATCCCCATGTCTGATTCTCGGTTGCCCCGACGGAGCATGGACTCCGGTTTGTTTATTTTTTTCTGCCCATGCCATGCATGAGATGTAGGTGCATTATGCTATGTAGTATATAGATAGACCATATTCGATATACCATACATAGTCATATGATGCATAATATTAAAATATAATCCATGATACTATCATGTAATTCATAAGTTAAAACCCATCATAGTGCAAGTCCCATAAATCATAAATTATAATCATAAATCCATAATAAGCCAAGTCAAAATAATTTAAAACACCATCACATATCCATCGCTTACAAAAAGGTAGGAATCCTACCGAATACCGTGTCGCGTTCCGTTACGCTTCCCGTTCGATAATCCGGTCGCCGATCGCGTACTGTTTGCGACACCCGACACCTTATTACATTTACCGAATTAGTCCATACATCATCCATGATTAAGTCCCTAACTTAGCCCATTATCCATTGGTTTTAGACTCATACATAAATCCAATTTTGGCCAAATTTAAAATTCCGATTTGCGAGCCTAAAACGCAGCAACTATCCGCTTCATTTATTCATTCATAATATATCCATTTTCATGTCCAACCCACATAGGGTTCGGCCATGTACCATGGTCGAACCCATGGTCCTTCAATGTGGCCACAAATTACGGTTTTGCCACTCCTCTTCCATGGTTAAGTTACCCCTTTTATCCATGCATATTTAAGTCCATATTTGACCCATAAACTTGGACCCATTTATAATTTCTTAATCATGAATAACATCATAAAATCAGCCATCTAGTTTAATTAAATTTGTAAATATTTAATCCCATATATAATTCCATACCTAGCCCATAATATGGCTCCCAAAGGGGTCATGGGTTCGGCCATACACCATGGCCGAACCCATGATGTCCATTTCCTAATTTCTTGGTTCATTTTACCTTCACCAAATGAATGTAAGTCATTCATTTAAAACCCCATTTTCATCTCATATAAAACATCACCTATCATGCTTACCAATCCATTTAATATTTTCATTTCTCTCCATTGTTTTCCATTCATAAAAGTCCCAAAATATTACCATAGGGTTCATGGTTCACTTTTATTGGTGCCATTTTCAAAGACTCATATTTTGTCCCAAAAATAATCCATTTCAAAAATCACAAATCTTCATTCATTTTGGCCCTTTAAAACAACCTCCTAGGCATTGATACATGCATTAACCTTAGCCTAAAATTGATCAAATTTTGGGTCATGGGTTCGGCCATACATCATGGCCGAACCCATTATGTTTCTTTCCCCATCCTTCTTGGTTTCAACTACCCATTTAAACATACCTCCAATGAAACTTAAATCATCCATTTCAATCACTATCTTTATTCCATTTAAACATCACATATCATACTTGTAACATCCATTTAAATTTCATCATTAACTTAACTTAATTTCCATTTCGTTTAAGCACAATATAAACCATACTTAGCCCATGAATGACCTAAAACATGGGTCATGCGTTCGGCCATACACCATGGCCGAACCCATGATGCCTTTCCCTCATTTTTAACTTGGGTCCTTTAATCACATTTAAAGTCCATTAAAAAACCACCAACATTTCCTCATGCTTTCTCATTTTAACAATCCTTTTAAAACACCCATTTTTAATCATTTGAAAACTAATTCCCATTAACCATTCTCCATACTTATAAAAATTCTAAAATATCATCCATGGATTCCGTCATAAAACTTTTTTTTCCAAAAATTGCCTACATTTAACCCTTTAAATCCTTGGAACCCTAAACCATTCTCCAACTTTTTATTTCTTATAAAAACCCTAATTAAAATGCATAATATTAAATATAATCCAAATTAAAAATCTCTCATTTACCATGGGGTTCGGCCATGCTACATGGCCGAACCCTATGGTCCATCCATTCATTGAAAATTCTATATTCTCCATGCTTTAATACAACATTAGAATTCCAAAAATTTGAAATCATAAGTCACTAATGTTTACTCGTTTAAAAAACCTAAAGCTCATTAGCCATTCTCCAAAATTTTAAACCTTAACATCTTAATAAATTCATCATCATTTCCCAGCATGGCCGAACCCTAAGGTCCATTTAATCCATCAAAACTTCCATCTTTTCCATTTTCTTAGCCTTCCATTTGATGGATTTTAAATCCATTCCATAGCCTAAAATAATTTGGCCACCATCATATGGCAATGATGGATTCCAAAACTTAAAACCTTAACAATTAAATCTCTTGTTTAGAACATACTTACGATCCGACGACTCCTCCGGTCTTTGTTCCTCCACTTGATTTCCTTAGCCTCTTCTCTCCTTCTTCTTGATCTTTGATCGGCTAGATGTGCTTGATCAATGGTGGGACATGCTTGGATTGGCTAAGGTAAATGGGGTTAGGTTAAGAGAGAAAGAGGGAAAGATGATGAAGGTAGTAGCTCTTGATCTTCCAATGGTGAATCCAAGGTTTCACCTTTTTTTCTTCTCTTTTCTTTTCTTTTCCTTCTAAGTTTTTCTTCTAAGTTCTTTCTCCTCTCTTGCAAGGTGAGGAACGAATTTCCTTGTGTGTGTGGAGGGCTAGAGTCAAATGGGTAGTTTGAAATGAGATGGAGGTGGTTGGGGTGACTTAGACTCCTCATTAATTTTCCCCACCCACCAAGCATGGGCTAGCTTGACTTGGGTGGTTGTGGTTGAGACCCAACCACCAAGCATGGCTCCCATGTCCTCTTTGACTTATTTATGTTGACCCTAACTAATCAACTTAATTAAGTTAAGCCCTCACTTAGGTTAATTAATTTTCATCTAATTTAATTCCCTTAATTTATCTATCTAATAAATCCACCCATGGTTGACCAAGTCAACCATGGTGGACGGCCCCCACATATACCTACCCCACCCGCCACCTCACTTGATGAAGTGGAGGTGGGCCCCACTTGGCCATGTTATTTTAATTCCCTTGATTTTAACTTAGGTAATTTTACAATAATTTTAATCAATTTAATTTACCTTAATCCACCTTAGTCTTCTTAATTTTATCCATGGTTGACCAAGTCAACCATGATGGTTGGTCCCACTTTCTCCTTGGTCCATACGCCACCTCAATGGGTGAGGTGGAGGTGGGCCCCATTGGCCATGTCACCTTGGTCCATTTATCACCTAACTTAGGTGATTTAAATTTTATTAATTGTATCCCTTTTATTGGATCATCATTGGGCCCATGGCCCAATTTGATTCTTGTCTTACCCATTTATCTTAGGGCTTAGTTACCTTGGCCCATTGGGTCCCACATGGCTCTTTGACCCAAATTGACCATCTTTGACCCGATTAGTCCTCATTGACCCATTTAATGGATTTCATCCAACCCATGGCCCAATTGAGCCATCCTTGGGCCATTGTCCCAAAATTTTGGTCCATTTGGCAATTTTATTACATCAAACTTCAATTTAAAATGAATAAATGCCAATATATATATTTATCAAAAATTAGGGTTATTACAATCCAGTCCTTTGATTTCCCACCTTAAACCTTGATTTAATCCAAGCCATCCATTTCTTTTCAAAACCTATAAATACCCCATTACCCCAAGGGTTAAATTCGAATATGACCTGGAATTCAAGAGGACTAAAGGTTGGAGCAAAAGACAAGAAGACATGAGCACCATTCAAATTTACAAGTGAGAGTTGTAGATTTTTATTTTTTATGTTGTCTTTCTTGTATTTAATTTATAAAGCCTTGTACTTTAATTCTTCCATTTAATAAAGTGAAGCTTTCATTTAGAACCCTAGAACATCCAATTTCTAAAATACTTTTATGATTACTTTATTTTTAATTTCAAGAGCACAACTATTATTTATTTGATTGAACATAAGCGTATGCAATAGTTAGGATTTTGATTGTAAGATTTGAATCATGATGACTAAGGTTTTGATTAATTAAATTAAAAGTTATGAATCTGGTTTTATTAATAAATATGAATTGTATTTTAGATCTTTACGTGAATTTTAGATCTAGGCCTTTACTTTGTTTACAGATCTTGGGTGATGAATGGTATATTTCAAACAACCAACCTTTACGTTACTACACATTTAATTTCATTTATTTATTTTCATACAATTTAATTCTCTGCCTTTTAATTATGTTAAATCTCATGTTTGTTGTGTAATAGTTGTTTTAACCCAAATCTTGTATAATCTAATCTTTAATTATTTGATTCCTTTTTCTCTTAAATCACTATCTCCCAAAGATCCATTCAATTAAAGTTAGGAAGATGTGTAAATAATTTTGTAACTTGAAATCCTAATAATGATTAAGGTTAAGATTTAATTCACCATATTAAAATAAGAAATCACACCTCTTATTCTCTGATTTTCCAGGTTAGATACATGACTCATATAATGATTCAATTTCTTAAAAACAATTCATTTTTAGAGGACATAAATTTAAATTCATATACTTTGAGATTTTCCATTGGGTTCGACTTCGCTCTCACAATACTATACTATGAATGGTTCGTGTACTTGCGAGGTTTACAAATTTAAAACCATCAACATACATTCTAAACTTGTAGTTAGCCAATTTCTCTTCTCATGTCATAACATTTTTATGCTATGTGAACTCACATGGTCTCTTGTGAGTCAATTTGTAGTGGTCTATGATATGGAAGTGAATCTTAAACCACAACAAAATATAATTAATGGTCTATCTCCTAGGTACGAAGATTGTGACATTTGGTGTTTCATACACACCCCTACGATCGTACCTTTGACGACCAGCTTGGGTTTCATCAACTCTTTTAAGACTTAATTCATCCGTTTTAACAAAGAGTATTGCCTTGTATCCACCTTCCTTAGGTTTCTTTTAAGATTAGGAGTTGGTGGATGTCTTTTAAACATAGGCTTTACTTGATTGTGCCTTTGTGCTTTCCTTTCCATGTATCTCTTCAGATGATAGGAATTTCTTTTAAAATGCCCATCCTTGTGACAGAAATTACACTTACCCGTCGAAGGGTGAGAGATACTTGTTTTTCTAAACATCCCATGATGTATAGGTTCTTTGGTGGATGATGCACTAAGACCAGACCTATCACCATGTTGTTTTCCCGAACCAAGGAGTCTTTTAAGTTTTTCATCTCCTTAGATAAACCTATCTTGGAATTTTTCTTTATGAAATTTTAATTCTTTAACTTCCAAATACAATTTTTTAACACCTTCTTCAAGAAGTTTATTGTGATGCCATAAATTTTCGACATCCTTGCAATATATACTTATTTCCTCTTGAAGACTTTTGTTACTCTCTTTTAGTTTAGAGTTTTATTTTTCAGAGAGTTCCAGCTTAGAGGTTAGGAGAGATTTTTCAGTTTTTAAATCTTCCACTTGATAGAGAGATTCAGGTTTTCATTTTTATCCTTATTTAGTTTCTTAGCTAACCTCTCACGCTCATGGAATAGGGCATTGTAGGAAGTTTGAAGATTTTCATCATCTTCACTCTCATCCTCTGTTTCAATTGTGAGATTTTCTTGATCACACATATGATCGAGGCTATGAGATCTTTTGATATATCAACTTTTTGTTGGGTCTCATCATCTGAATCACTTTCTGATTCAGAAGTTTCAACATGGGTCACACCCACATCCATAACCTTCTTTAGTTTATCTAAGGGACATTCATTCATGAAGTGTCCTCTCCCCCCACAATTAAAGCAGGTCTGCTCCTTGGCATCTTCTCTCTATCTCTCCCTTTCCCTCTAATCTCCTCTTGCTTTCTTGGATAATTTTTACTTGTTTCACCCTTACCCCATTCCTCTCAAGTTATTTCTTTTAACAAAGTTTTTGTAAAACTTTTTGGTAAACATTGCCATTTCATCACTTGAGAGTTCATCTTCTGAAAATTTTTAGCAATGGATTTATCCCTTCGTTGTTCAAAGTGGAAGTTCATAGGTTTGCAATGAACTAACCAAATCATCAATATTCATTAAGGACACATCTCTACTGTCCTCCATGGACACAACTTTGGGTTTGAATCTTTCAGCAAGATTCCAGACAATTTCGGCATATACCTTATCCTCGGATATCCCTTCACCTAAAGCGTACATTTGATTTACAATGTCGCTTATCTTGGAATAGAAGTCCATGGAGACTTCATCCTCCCTTATCTTAAGAGTATCAAACTAATTTTGGAGGATCTGAAGTTTAGAGCTCTTAATTATTGAGGTTCCTTCATGAGTTCTTTCAAAAACTTCCCATGCTTCCCTTGCAGTTTTACAGGTCATGATTCGCATGTACTCACTATCAGAGACTGCACAGTTCAGGGTATTCATGGATTTTCCATCTGCTGTCTGAAGCAAAAGGTTTGGGTGTCAACAACACCGTTGTGGTGGTTGGTACCATTTTCTCTTCCATGGGTTCCTCCCATCCAGTCTTTACAATATCCCATACCGATGACTCTATGGAAACAAAGAAACTTCTCATTTTGACCTTCCATTAGGCATAGTTTGTTCCATCGAAGTATGGGGGCTTGGTTATTGCATGACTGTCTCCCATGCTGTTCTAGCTTGGATTTACTCGGATGATTAAATCCTTGTAATGAGCACTAGGCTCTGATACCATAATAAGTTCCCTTGGGAGTTAGAACAACACCATTGACCCTAGAGGGGGGGCGGTGAATAGGTCAATCTAATATCGTTGGTCCTTTTTTTAAATTTACACAATTGATTAATTAAGTGCAGCGGATATACCAATGAAGTGAGTGTATGTTAGCAAATGTGATTAAACAATCAACTCAAGAAAGTAACTCTAACACCACAAGCATAAGGACACAAGATTTATAGTGGTTCAGTTCGCCAACCTACATCCACTATTAGGACTCGTTCAACCTTTAGCTATCCCCAAATTCATTATGTAGGGACTTAAACCCTCACAATTAGAGTAGGAATTCCACCTCACTCAATCGGTTGGGAATTCCACCCACCACTGTGCCACAGACAACGCTTTAGAGTTTTTAATAGTGGTTCTAGAGAAAATCCCTCTTAATCCACTTTCGGGTCAAAGGTTTTAAAAATAAAATTAAAACCAAGAAGCACTTGCCTTAAAGCTCTTTCACGCTGATGTATACTTCTCGAAGATCCCACCCACTGAGTGCCGACGTTCCTCCTTATAGCCGTCATAGGGCAATCACAATATCAGGATGACAAGGAAACTGGTTTCAAGTTTCCTAGTTTATGTCTTTATCACTTGCAAACTCAATCAGTAGATTGGTTGCTTATAATCATTATTTCCTCCTCTCTTTCTCACTTTCAAACACAATAAATAGATTGGTTGTATATGATTCTTGTCACAAGAGTGTTCATCGTGCGTTAGAGTATATAAGTCTTCTCAGCTCGAGGAAGATAGTAAAACGATCACCCAACACTCATATTCATAGAGGAGTCTTAACGGTTTTTCTGACTGTCCAGAACTGATAAGTCGGTGGCACCGATGAGTGAGTGTTCATATTTATTACCGTTCAACCATGAGTTCACAGTCCAGAATTCACAAGTGATGAGTCGTTGACCACGAGGAATCATTTAAGTTCATCATTGAGGGGTTGGTGCATACCTAAAATGATAGTTCTTTTATCTAGAACTTCTGTCAATTTGGCCGACCAGTCCTTGAGCACGATGGGTCGATCCTGTCACCACTGAGGAGTCGGAAAGAACGATTGGTCGAGCTGACAGTCAACATAATTCATATTTCCAAGTTCACTGTCCAGCTTCCTCTCTAGGTTTCTTTATGGTTTTACCATTTATTCAACTAAGGCTAGGAATGATCCTCTCTAAGGTGTGGGTACCATCTAAAGTCATCTATGACCAAATACCTGTTTTTGTGATTGCCATTACGATGAGCTTTGGACCTGGTTGAGGACGATCTTCATTCTTGATCATCTTTGATTTTCAATCTTCTTAGCAAGTGCTTCTTCTCGAGTCATGGAATTGACAAACAGGGACTCGGACAAGCCGAGGCACTAACAGCTTGCATTCACATAATTAAAAAATTCTGAAAAGAGTAGTAAAAAATCGATTCATGCATTTTATGTTAAAATCTATCTAGAACCATCATTTAGGGTTGTTCATGCTCAATAAGACCATCTTTAATTCAGTTATTTTTAGTTCACCGGTGTATAGTTTCGCTTCACGCAAGGTGTCTAGGCTAGTTTTTTCACCAAGGTGTAAATAGCCAAAAGGATAAGTGGAAGCTTAAGTAGATTGCCATTATGTTCCACCACTTACCTGGAAACTAACCTGGCCCTGCTTGTGGTTAAACTCTCCTCAGAGGCTAAAATTTTCTTGAAAAGAGATTAGGAGCAGTCTAGAGTCTAAGGTCTGTGTGTTAGTCTAGGTTTAAGGCATATTTTGTGTGGGTTTGTTTGAGCGTGTTTTTTCATATTTGTGTATGAGTAGTTGGGTTTGCGACTCTACCAATCGTTTGGTTCGAGTTGAACTGTCTGTCGGTCCATCGTTTGTTGTGTTCAGAGCCCAGTCAGGCTTAATCAAATTTAATCTGCTATCATCACCCAAAATGGCCAGAGAACAAGAGAAAACTATTCGAGATTACTTTTCATCGATCATAGCCAACACACCTTCTAGCATAGTCAGCCCATGTAACGCCCCGCCCTTTTTCACTCGCTTTTTCCCGTAAATTTAGAGTATATTTTTTTTTTTAACAGAGTAGAGTGATAGAGCGCGGGACGTCACGATGCGAGCTAAGTCCTAACTTCCAAAGTCCGACCCTTAACTGGCCAACCCTATGTGTGTATGGATCAAGTCCACGAAAATGGTTCACACATAGCAATATCAACTTGCGGAATAAAATCATAACATTAATTTGCGAAAACATAATAGAACCAACTTCTATTCCATTCAGATAGTAAAGTACGTCAAGTAATTAATCATCATTAATATAACGCAATTATCCAATAAGACATCCAACCATAACAAATCCATCTAAGTTATTACAATCCGAATTCTACATACTCAATTACAAGCCCATGAGTATCTTAAACAAAATATAAATTAAAAGCATCCAAGCTCCTATGCTTGTCCTTTTCCTCGTTTAGCGTTTTTCTCGTTTCTTACATCATCCACTAAAGGGTAGAAGTAGAGTGTTAGTACAACGTGCCCAGTAGGTATTCCAGTTAGGGTTAACACATGGGTTAGTATAAAAAATCCAGATATAATAGATATCAAAACCAGTTATAATAAATCATGCTATACTTATAAAGTATCATATCCAAAACAATGTATGATAATAAAGATCCAATCATACCGGTAAAAACCAAAACCTTGCATGATAATAAAAGTCATAATCATGCCGATTTAATGCCATGCCATGCTATCATATGGAATGAGTCCTACCCATCACATGTACATAAAATGTACCCCTCCAGATAGGTCTTTCGGACGCCCCGACGGAGTGTGGACCCTCCGGTTACATTTCATACATAGTATTCTCTTGATGGAATTCTCCTCATCAAGGTATCCCCCACTATTGCTTTACGGACGCCCCGACGGAGTGGTGGATCTCCGGCTACATAGTATCCTCTTGATGGAATTCTCGTCCTCAAGGTATTCCCCACTAGTGCTTTACGGACGCCTCGACGGAGTGTGGGTCCCTGGTTACCTGTCATCCCTCCCACGCCATGCATGAGATGCAAATGTCCATATGCTACGCAATTATACAAATCATAGCATTTAAAAGCTCATATAAAACACTTGCTATTTTATTAAATAAACATAGCATATAAAACTCACATTTTAAACATATCCCTTGCAATATAAAATCATCAAAAATAAGATAAGACAATGTACATAAACCCATGGTTTCAAAGAGGTGGAATCTTACCAAAGACTGCTACGTATCCTTGCGTCTTTCGTCCAAGAATCGATTACCTATCGCGCACCGCTTGCGAGATCTCGTTACCTTATAATATAATAATAAATCAAAACCAAGTCTCACTCGATTTACAATATTTTAAGTCCATAAACCAATCCCCTGGTTTATCATTTTTGAGCCGTTATTACCAAATTACCATTGATCTCGTCACCTAAGTTTTAGGTCCCAAAACATAGGTCTATTAATTCTCATATAATTACTAAAATGCCATCCATGGCTAACCTTCCATTTTTAGCAAGTATTTACAACTTTGCCATTGACTTTGACATTTCATGTTTAGGCTCCACTATATTACATACATGGATCCACCAATGATCCACGACCAAGGAACCACAAATAAAACCTTCCATAGTTAGAATTTTCCAAATTAATCTCTTTCTTCTATAATTGGAAACTTTTTAAATTAAACTCTAACTTTCCCTAATTGAATGCTTTCCAAATATAGATTCCATAATTAGATATCATATTCCATAATTAAACATAATCTAGCATCTTAGCCATTATGGTTCGGCCATGCAATGGCCGACCCATGTCTTTATTAGAAGCTTATCAAGAATAGTAATCACCTTCCATACATGAAAGTTTTCTAAAAATAACCTTCAAGGTCTATAATTAGATATTTTCAAATTTCAATATCCACTTTCTAAGAATAGGAACTTTCCTATAGTAGATAAACTTCTATAGATAGATAGTTTCCTAAATTAGAAACTATCTTTCCATTATTGGATGCCTTCCAAGTTTAACAACTCCTTCCATATTTGGAAGCTTTCCATATTAAGCAACCAAATCCATCTCCATTCCAAAAACAACCCCATGCGGTTCGGCCAAGAACCATAGCCGAACCCTATGGTTCATGATCTTCATCAATGGTTTAGATCCATTAAAACATTCAATAATAATACTTACATAATTTAAATCTAATTGCATTAACATCATCCCAAAATTCTCTATGGGGTTCGGCCATACACCATGGCCGAACCCTAAGGTCCTTGGTTCTCTATCATTCTTTGAATTTAATAAATCAGTCCACATGATTTAACCTCTAAGAAAACTTAGATCCATAAAAATATTTGGTGGGGTTCGGCCATACATCATGGCCGAACCACACCTCTTCTTTTTTATTCTTTTGGTCAAACATATCAACCTTTCCAAATTATCATGATCCTTTCCCAATCTTCTTTCATTTAATTAATCATCTATATTTTTCCATTAAAATAAACCATAACTTAACCCATGTCTTTCCATACTTCTAAACCAACATTCATTCATTACCAACATTATTTCATGGGGTTCGGCCATGCATTGTGGCCGAACCCTATGGTTCATGTTTCCCTTTATTCCCTTCAAACTTCATTTAAAATTTATCTAACACTTTCCATGGGTTTCCATCATTCAAATCCATTAATTTAAACCATGACTTTCCATGGTTTCTAACCCATAGAAATAACCAAAGTTCCTCCATGGTTTTCCATAATTAGAAACCAAGTTTCCTTAATTGGATGCTTTCCAAATTTAGCAACTTCCAATTAATCTAAGGTCAATGATTAGATATTTTCTAATCTAGTAACATCCTTTAAAATCCATACTTTGGTACATTCTAAAATAATAATTCTCTTCCATGGATCTAAAACCATATATCAAATCAAGGACATAGAATCACTTATCGGTTCCGCGACTCCTTCGACTTTCCGTCGGTTGATCTTGTTCTTCCCATCCTTCTCCTTTCCTTAGTCTTTTCTTGTGTATGCCGTGAACCACTTTGTGCTACTGTTCTTGTGCTTGCTGCTGCCTCTCTTCCTTTGATAATAATTGCCGTGAGACAAGGTTTGAGAGAGAGAGAGAGAGGAAAATTGGCCTAAGGTGTAGGTGTCCCATGTGCCCCCTCCTTCTCTCCTTTTATTGATCTCCAATTGGCCAATCTTAGAAGGTTCTTGAGATAGTAATTGCCCCTTGCCGTGAGCCCTTGTGTTCTCCTTTTTTACACATATACCATATTGTAGATCCGTTTTGATCTTGTTAACTTCCGAATCAGGAAAATCGGTAAACTACAAAGTTATAGCCCTTGAAGTCTTCTTTCCAACATAAAAAGAGTCAAAGAAATCGGACATTGGAGTGGAACTTTAAAACCAAAATACTGAACATATGTCAAACCTTCCTTATTTTTCTCCCTTTCTTATTTTCTTTCTTTTTCCTTAATCCCTATTTAGAATGTGCTATGCGCCCTGGCTCCCTTCTTTAATTACCTCATGCCATATGCACTTATTTGTCTTTTATAAAACCTTCCCTAAATCAAGAATAGAAAGTGTCATGAGCCCCATTCTTGTTGCCTCTTCCATTTTATTAAAATCTTCCTTAATTGCAGTTCCCATTTTAATTTCCAACTTCTAAATTTAGAAACTTACCAACTTAATAACCATTCTCCATATTTAGACACTTTCCAAATTTAGCTTCAATGTTTCCATATTTAGACACTTTTCAAATTTAGCTTCAATGTTTCCATATTTAGACACTTTACAAATTTAGCATCTATATTTCCATATTTAGGTACTTTCCAAATTTAGCTTCAATGTTTCCATATTTAGACACTTTCCAAATTTAGCATCTATATTTCCATATTTAGGCACTTTCCACATTTAGCCATTACCTTAATTAATCTCCCATTGGTTCATACTTAGAAGGTGCTATGCGCCCCCTTCCCTTTTGTTTTATAAAAACTTTCCTCTTAATTCTAATTATAAAGTGCCGATCCTCTATCTTAGCAATTCCTTTAATTTCACTCTTAACCAAGGAAAGAGCCTTTATAAAATGATCTTATGCGCATTTACTTGGATATCCAAATCCACATTCGGCCATGCATCCTTTCTTCTTTTAGATTAGAAAGTCCCATGTGCATATCTCATAGATTTCATATCTCCCACACGGCCATGATAATCTATCTTATTCCAAAAATCCTTCCATGATCCCTCATTTAATTTTTATTGAAAACATTTACCAAAACCGTTGGGTCTTAATTGGGCAAAGACCCAACATTTTACCCATCTTAGATCCATATCTAAAATTCATAATTTAAATGAGTAATTTTCGTAAATATTTATAATTTGAAAATTCGGGGTATTACAGCCTAGCCACCAATGCCACCTATGAGCTGAAACCAGCCCTCTTACATCTCCTTTTTGCTTTCCATGGCCTTGATCGTGAGGATCCTTACTTACACGTTAAGGAATTTTTAGAGATTTGCGCCACTATCAAACTTCAAAATATCACTGAAGAATCTTTTAAACTTCGTCTCTCTCAAAGAAAAAGCGAAATCGTGGCTGAACTCCATTCCTGCAAATTCCATCAGAACATGGAATCAATTGGTAAATAAATTCTTAAATAAAATGTTTTCGATATCTAAAACGAATGCCCTCAAAATGGAAATTTTAAATTTTATTCAGCAAGAGGGTAAACAATTCTCGGAATCATGGGAAAGATTTAAGGTTGCATTTAGTAAATGTCCCCATCATGATTTTGAAACTTGGAGACTCGTTCAAGTTTTCTATGATGGCTTAACCACATCTATCTGTACTTTGGTCGAGTCTATGAAGAATGGGGCATTCTTAGAACAAAGTCAAAACGAATGATGGAATTTCTTGGAAATCTTGGTGGAGAATTCTTAGAGA
Organism: Chimonanthus praecox; assembly: GCA_022113865.1. Lineage (NCBI taxonomy): Eukaryota > Viridiplantae > Streptophyta > Magnoliopsida > Laurales > Calycanthaceae > Chimonanthus > Chimonanthus praecox. Next base: position 39,026,061 of record CM039094.1, read on the forward strand.
TGGGCTTTTCTAAAAGGGAGAGTTCAGGACAAACCTCTAAAAGAGGAGGTTCCTACGAAGTAAATAAAGATTTTGATTTTAAAATCACAATTGTAAATCTGACTAAAAAGGTAGAGGTTTTAGCCATGACTCAGAGGGTGAATTTGTCAATGGGCGTGTAGTCTGAGGTGTGTGCCTTGCATACTAACTAGGGACACATAACACAAACTTGTAACACCCCGGATTTCCTTAGCTAATAAAATTATTTGATTAGCCCACTTGAATGCAATTTAATTGAATTTGAGGCTAAAAAGTTTAAATGGACATTAGATGGGAAAGGAAATGGGTCAATTACCCAATTAAGACCCAATGGGTCATGGGTGAGCTTGATTTTAAAGTAATTGGGTAAGTTTAGTTAAATTACTTGAATTGGATAAATTAGTGCATTTAATGCATTAAAGTCCACCTCATCAAGTGAGGTGGCATGTGAGTGATATGGCATTGCAATGTGGCATACATGTCATTACATGGAAGCCAACTAAGCAAAGATGCCACATCATCAAGTGACATGGCCAAAGTGGAACCCAAATGCCATGTGGTGACCAAGTCACCACATGCATGGTCGACCATGACATGGGTTGACTTGTTCAACCACTTGTGACTTCAAGTCTTGAATTAAGGTTTTACCTCATGCATGGCATGGGAGGGAACACATATGACCAGCAAACCAAGTTCTGAGCGGTCCGGACATGACTTGGGCTTGATATTAGCTTATAAGAAGCTATATGAATTGTTGAGATTTGACTGCGTCCAGTTGATAGAAAGGGTACGGTGTAGTTGGGCTAAAGAGCACCTGGGAAGGTTCCGAAACCCTACGCAGAGGGAGGAGTCCACACTCCATCGGTAATCCCGATTAATTTGTGGATGGGTATACAGTGCATTGGTGGTTGCCACCTCAAATACTAGGGACATAATTGGCCAAGGAAACCATTGATTGATTTATGATGTGATTGAGTATGGACATTGGGTGGGATCTCATTTGGCATTGACACCCATGAGATGACACTTATGTTAGCATGATTATGATATGGACATCATGCATTGTTTTACTTACTTACAAGATATTTTACAAATATGTCACTAATGATGAATATACCCTTGTTTTATGTTAATCTAATATTACTCCTATGTGTACCCTAACCCTAATTAGAATACCTACTGGGCATGTTGACTAATGCCCTACTTCTACCGTATAGATGATGGAACAGGGAATAATAAAGAAAGGAGCCAAGCATAGGAGTTTGGGAAGATTTAATTTTAAATTACTTAGTTTTTTATTATTATGATGTATTTGGAGGACTTACATTTTGGATTTGTAATAACTTAGAACCTATTTGCTATGGTTTGATAATCCTCAAGTTTTTTGGAATTTTATGGTAATTGGTTTTCCTTGCCTAATGATGACAAGAATATGAATAACATCTTATTCATATGAATTATTCCTCAAGTATTAAGAAAAGTGTGTGAAAATGTTTTAGTGGACTTAGTCCACGCACACGTAGTAGTGGCCAGTTAAAGGTCGGGTTTTGGAAACTCGAACTTGAGCGTCGTGACGACCCGTCCTCTCTTACTTATATAAAAAAAATATACTCTGATTTACGCAAGTGAAAAAAGGCGGGGCGTTACAGTTGGTATCAGAGCGAAACCGGAAGTGTTGAGTCTCGCAAAGTAAGATTAATACGGTATCATGTCTCACTGACAGATAAGGATCCCAACTGACCGATTCTTCGGAATCTGCTACACGGTGGCCTAATTAATTTACTTTGATGAGAATCAGACTGTAAGCATTCAATCTGAGAACAACCTTTGATGAGAAAAACAACAGTAAGGGAGGGACAATCACTATAAATTGTAGATTTATCAAACATAGCAAAATAGGTCGTCCCTCCCCTGAACAAGAAACATCATGTGATTTCCCCAAAATAAGAAACACTATGTGATACTTAGGCAATTTCCCCAAGTAAGGAACACAAGTGATATATAGGAGAACTAAACAGAACTTTCCCCTCCCTATGATTATTGGATCAATTATAATTTCAAAGTATTTGAACACAAGTCATTATGAGAAAACTAAGTCAACCAATGTTTCGATGACTTAGGAAAATGCCTCCACGAAGAAGAAATACCCGACAGAACCCGCATCAGGAAGAGGGACAGGACAATGTGAATATTCCTGAGGTGCCTCCCGAGCTGCAAAGCTTAGTGCAGGCAGTAATCACCTCCGTTTTACAGCAACACCAGAACGACAATGGAGGCACTACTTCCAATGAATCTCAGGACTGAACAATTGTCAGAGATTTCCAACAGCAGCGTCCCCCTTATTTCAAAGGGAATGAGGGACCCAGAGAAGCAGAGATCTGGATTGAGAATATCACACAGATCTTGAAGCTGCTTAAGATCACCAATGATTAGGACCGAATATTGCTGGCTACCTCACAACTGATTGACGATGCCGGCAAATGGTGGAAGGTCATAGAACATCAACAAGAGCAGATTCCAGCGGTGGATAGAATAGAGATAACTTGGGATCAATTTGCTGGGATGTTTCTGGACCATTACTTTCTCGAGGAGGACAAAGAACGCTAGACACAGGCATTCATAACTTTGGTCCAGGGCCCCATGACCGTCGCGGAGTACTAACAAGAATTCTTTCGTCTATCATGGCATGCTTTATACATGGTGGACACAGAATATAAGAAGGCCCGAAAGTTTCTACTGGCCTACGACCAAGCATCAGAGCCAAAGTCACTATTTTTAAATCAACTACTTTGGCAGAAGTGGTCAGTCGAGCCAGCATAGCCGAACAAGAGCTGATGGAGACAACCAGATTTGTGGAGAACAGACGAAGCCAGAGCGGGGGAAAATCTTTCCACCCTCGCAAGAAATTCAGACCCAACATTGGAAGACCCTCAGCTTCTACTAGTTCCACTGGTGGTTTCATCCTAGTTAGCCCTCCAGATCAGGACCAGTCTCTCCTAGTCTGCTCGAGGTGTTATCACCTGTTATCAATGTGGCCAGCAGGGCCATATCAAGAGGGAATGTCCACAGAACAACAGACTTTCTTACTCCAGGGGTTCTTTTCGTCCTCCAACTCGGCCAGCTCAGTCACAAGTATCTAGAGCACACAACCAGACAAGATGGGCACCCATTTCGACAGGATCTGGACGGCTATATACTTTAGTTCCTCATCTAGAGACGGTGGATCACTCGGTGATTCAAGGTATGGCAGTAGTTGGTAGTTCTTATGCTTTTGCATTATTTGATTCAGGATCCCATTCCTTATATCTGCTACCTTCATATCTGTTACTGGTACCTTAGTATAACAACTATCCACTGCACTCACTATTGTATCCCCTATTGGAGACACATCACTAGGTCTAATCTGCACCTCCGTAGATACTGAACTTGCTAAGTTCAGATTTAAATTCAATTATCTGGTACTCGAGATGATAGAATACAACATCATATTTGGCATGGACTAGTTGGCTACTTTTCAGGCCGGCATTGACTGTCACCTTCGCAGAGTGATATTCTGGTCACCCGAGGGAAAACGGTTTATAGTACATGCCAACTGACAGAACATTCCTATGACCACGAAATTGCATGAAGAAATGAACCATCTCGTACTGAACAATATTAGACTAGACAAGGCGAACTACCTACTATAGTGAAAGACTACGCAGGGCTATTTCCAACAGAACTCCGTGGTTTTCCTCCAAACAGGGAGATTGACTTCGAGATTAAACTATACCCTGGCACGACTCCTGTATCATTGCCTCATTACCGGATGGCCCCTGCAGAAATGTCTGAGTTGAAGAAACAAATTGATGAGTTGCTCAGATTAGGATGCATCCGGCACAACACTTCAACCTGGGGAGCATCGGTATTATTTGTAAAGAAAGATGGTACTCTTCGGATGTGTGTTGATTACAGGAAGTTGAATCAGCTGACTGTCAGGAACAGGTACCCTCTGCCCAGAATTGATGATCTGTTCGATCAACTTAAAGGCTCCAACCATTTTTCCAATCTTGATCATATGTCAGGCTGCCATCAAATCTGTGTCAGAGATTAGGACATAGAAAAGACGGCTTTCAGGACTCGGTATGGACTGTATGAATATGAGGTCATGCCTTTTGGACTCACAAATGTACCAGCCGTGTTCATGGATCTGATGAATACAATATTCCGTCCTTATCTGGATAAGTTCGTAATTGTCTTCATCGACGATATTCTGATTTATTCCACCAGTTGGGAGGAGCATGCTGAGCATCTAAGGATAGTCTTGGACACACTGAAGAAGAATCAGTTATATGCCAAAGCAAGCAAGTGCGAATTCTGCCTATCTGAGGTCAACTTCTTGGGACACGTCATATCGGTAGGAGGAATAACTGTGGACTCGGCTAAAGTGGCAGTGGTTAGAGACTGGAAAGCTCTAAAGAACATGACCGAAATCCTCAGTTTTCTGGGACTGGCTGGCTACTATCGGAAATTTATTATGGACTTCTCTAAGATTGCAGCTCCACTCACCCTACTAACTCACAAAGGAGTCAAATTTGAATGGTCTGATGTGTGCAACCGAAGTTTGAGGATCTGAAACAGAAGCTTACCAATGCTCCCATTCTGATTTTGCCAGAGAGAGGCAAGGGATATGAAGTATACTATGATGCTTCAGTAGAAGGACTTGGGTGCTCTCTCACTCAAAGTCATCATGTGGTGGCATATGGTTCAAGGCAACTAAAAATCAATGAACACAACTATCACACTTATGATCTAGAACTAGCTGCAGTGGTCTTCACTCTCAAAAGCTGGAGACACTATCTATATGGTGAGAAATTTGAGGTGTTTTCAAACCATAAGAGCTCAAAATATCTGTTCGATCAAAATGAGCTCAATTTGAGACAACGCAGATGGATGGAGTATCTGCAAGACTATGAATTTGCACTGCGATATCACCCTAGCAAGACAAACAAAGTGGCAGATGCCCTCAGCCTCATTTCACATGCAACTGCGGCGAGTCGGATTATGAAAAAATGGGAAATGTTGACGACCATCCGAGAGTTCAATTTGCGCATCAAAAATCATGGGAGCATGTATACTTTTATGGTACAGTCCAGTATGATTTCCAAAATTGAACAAGAACAGCAGAAAGATCCTGAAGTGGCTGAAATATGGACCAAGATGTCGAATGGAGAGGTCATACCAGAATGGGAATTACGACCTGGACAAGGACTCTTATTCCGAGGCAGGACATATGTACCTCCAGGCTGCAGGAGAGAGCTGTTGACAGAGGCTCATCAATTAAAGCTCTCCATCCATCCGGGTAGCCCCAAAATGTACCATGATTTAAAAATGCAGTATTGGTGGCATGGACTCAAAAGAGACGTGGTTGAGTTTGTCTCTCACTGCCTTACTTGTCAGCAAGTCAAAAAAGAACATCAAAAGCCGCCAGGGTTGCTCAAACCCCTACCCGTGCCCGAATGGAAGTGGGAACACATTGCCATGGACTTTGTGACAGGGCTGTTGAGGTCTTCAAAGGGTAATGATGCAATCTGGGTTATAGTGGACCGTCTGACCAAGTTTGCACATTTTCTCCCTATCAAGATGATAGATTCGTTTGAGACTTTGGGACGGCGGTATATCAGGGACATCATCAGACTACATGGTATACCCAGGACTATTGTGTCCAACAGAGATGGTAGATTCACTGGCAGCGTATGGCAGAGCATGCAGTCGGCTATGGAGACAAATTTATTATACAACACAACTTTCCATCCACAGACCGACGGTCAGTCAGAGCGAACAATACAAAAATTGGAGGATATGTTGAGATCCTGCATGCTAGACTTCAAAGGTAGTTGGGAAGATCACCTACCGTTGGTCAAGTTCTCATACAACAATAGTTTCCAGGCAAGCCTCAAGATAGCTCCATTTGAGGCATTACATGGTAGACCCCGCAGATCTCCAATGTGTTGGACAGAGGCTGGTGAGCCTATTCTTATTGGACCTGATCTGGTTGCAGAGACCACGGAACAGATCAAGGTGATACGACAACATCTGCTCATGGCACAGAGTCGTCAGAAGAGCTACGCTGACAGAAGAAGAAGACCTCTTGAGTTTTGAAGTGGGACACATGAGGTTTGGAAAGAAAGGGAAGTTGTCACCCAAATTTGTGGGACCCTTTCCAATCCATGAGAGGGTGGGGGAAGTGGCCTATCGTCTGATACTGCCTCCACAGTTGTCAGGACTGTATGATGTACTCCATGTTTCCATGCTGAGGAAGTACAACCCTGACCCATCACACGTGCTGAATGTGCAAGACATAGAAGTGCAAAGCGACATATCTTACGTCGAGAGGCCTGTTCGAGTAATTGATTCGGAGCAAAGGGTGTCACGCAACAGAGTGATTCCATTCGTCAAAGTGGTATGGGATCGACATGGTAATGAGGAAGCCACTTGGGAACTGGAGTCATCAATGAGAGCAGCTCATCCTAAGCTATTTGTATGATTTGTTTGAAACCCTACTTCGGTCGATTTTCGGGACGAAAAATTTAAAAAGAGGGTAATATTGTAACACCCCAGATTTCCTTAGCTTATAAAATTATTGGATTGGCTCACTTGGATTGCAATCTAATTGAATTTGAGGTTAAAAAGTTTAAATGGACATTAGATGGGCAAGGAAATGAGTCAATTACCCAATTAAGACCCAATGGGTCATGGGTGAGTTTGATTTTAAAGTAATTGGGTAAGTTTAGTTAAATTAGTTGAATTGGATAAATTAGTGCATTTAATGCATTAAAGTCCACCTCATCAAGTGAGGTGGCATGTGAGTGATGTGACATTGCCATGTGGCATACATGTCATCACATGGAAACCAACTAAGCAAGGATGCCACATCATCAAGTGACATGGCCAAAGTGGAACCCAAGTGCCATGTGGTGACCAAGCCACCACATGCATGGTCGACCATGACATGGGTTGACTTGTTCAACCACTTGTGAGTTCAAGTCTTGAATTAAGGTTTTACTTGAGTTGAGAAGATGAAAGGATGAGATGGAGGTCTTGTCTAAGTACATTGTACTTAGACACTTGGGAACCCAATGGTCTTCACCTCAAAGGCCATGAAGCCACCCTTGGGAAGCACAAGGACTCATTGGTTAAGCCAAGGGCCTCCTTGGTAGGCCAAGCCATTATGAGAAGATGAAGGGAAGAGTTTTAGTTTTAAAAACACAAACCAAAGGACTCCTCAAATCCCTTGGCTGACCCCTTCTCCTTGAGCAAGAGTTTTCTCTCATCTCCTCTCCTCTCCCTCTCCCATCTCTACCTCCATACACTTGGAGAGTTTGAAGAACAAAGAAAGGAGAAGAAGAATAAAGGAAGAAAAGACAAATCAAAAGAAAAGAAGGAGATTGAAAGAAGGTATATCTAAGACTTAGTAATATGGGAATAAATCTAAGAAAACCATAGGTTTGGCCATGGTGTGGCCGAACCCATGGGTTCCATGATTGGTTGGAATGAATGGCCAAAATTGTTATAAAGCCATGGAGTTGGAAATCCATCCAAAGGATGGTTATGGGTTGAAACAAATCAACCATAAGATTAAATTCGAACCATGCTAAGATACTTTGAATGGATGGATTATGAAAAAACCCTAACCTTGGCTAGTGGGTAGGGTAAATTTACGAATTGAAGTATGGAAGATGAAATCCATGTTTAAATATGATAAAGGATGGATTTCAAGGAATTTATGAAAACGAAAGGATTTGACAGAAAGTCAGTGATAGTATGTTGGCCGAGCATACAAAGGATCTGCTTGTATTTCAGCCAACTGAATCTTGTGATTCAGTCGACTGAAAGTGTGCTAGCCGAGCATACAAAGGATCTGCTTGTATTTCAGCCGAATGAATCTTGTGATTCAGTCGATTGAAAGTCTGTTGGCCGAGTATACAAAGGATCTGCTTGTATTTCAACCTACTGAATCTTGTGATTCTGTCGGCTGAAAGTGTCGGTCGAGCATGCAAAGGATCTGCTTGTATTTCAGCCGACTGAATCTTGTGATTCAGCCGTGCTGGCTGTAATGCCCCGCCTTTTTCACTCACTTTCTGAAAATTATAGTCTATTTTTTTTTTTATTAAGAGTGATCGAGAGCGAGACGTCACGACGCGAGTTAAGTCCGAGCTTCTAAAGCCCGACCCTTAATTGGCCAACCACACGTGTGTGTGGACTAAGTCCACTAAGATGGTTCACATGTATAAGTTAACATGTGGATTAAAATGTAAATTGCAGATTATAATAGAACCTAACTCTATTCCAATTTATTAGATAGCAAAGTAGTTCAGATCTTTTACATAGATTGTCTTAACTGAATTAACCAAATAAACATTCCACCATAGCAACATAACTAAGTTATTACATGCCGTAATCTAGTTACTCAAATTACAAGTCCATAAATAATAACTCAAACAAGATATAAAATAAGCTCATTCAAGCTTCTATGCTTGACTCCGTTCACGTTCATCGTTCCCTTCGTTTCCTGCGTCATCCACTAGGGTAGAAGTAGGGGGTTAGAACAATGTGCCCAATAGGTATTCCATTTAAGGCTATCACATGGTTAGTACACAATATGCATATAACATAATAATAACATATCATAAAAGCCTTGTAAGCAATGCTATGTCATGTATGCAATGAGTCCCACCCATCACAATCATCATTATCCTCTTGATGGAATTCTCCTCATCAAGGTACCCCCACATAGGTCTTTCGGACGCCCCTACGGAGCGTGGCCCCCCGGTTACCTCTTGATGGAAAATACACATCAAGGTACCCCACATAGGTTTTTCGGACGCCCCGACGGAGTGTGGTCCCTCCGGTTCATATCCTTCACCCCATGCCATGCATGAGATGCCAATGAAATAAATGTTAATTTATAACATAGTCATAGCATTAAAACTCTTTTTTGAAACATAACTTTTTATCACATATGTCATCAAAAATAAGATTAAACCTTAATACATGAACCATGATTCAATGAGGTAGAATCCTACCCAAGACCACTAAAGTGTCCTTGCTTCTTAAACAGTCGACTGCTCGCAATCGCGTCCCACTTGTGGGGTCGCGTTACCTTATTTACACAACAATCAATCAAACCATGTTCTAAGTCCTTAACCCAACTTTGTGGGGTTCGGCCATACACTATGGCCGAACCTCACCTCTTTGGTTTCAATCCCTCTTTTGGGTTCTTGATCTTTTAATTCAAGTCCAATCCTTGTCATTCTTGATTCATAAAACCCAACACTTTTAAACCAGCCATCCAACCTTATCAACACTTCAAAAATATATAAAACATTTCCCATGGGGTTCGGCCATACAACATAGCCGAACCCTTGGTTCATTATTTTCACTTATTTACCATCTTGCCATTGATCCAATTCTTAGATACCATTTCATTCATCTCATCTATTATACATAGACCCTAAATCCATCAAATGTTTCCCATGGGGTTCGGCCATCCACCATGGCCGAACCCATGGTCCCTTATTTCCTCTTAATTTCAATAATGCCATTCCATTCACATGTCCATAAAATAAACCCTAGTGGGGTTCGACCATACTCCATGGCGGAACCTCACTCATTTAACTTTGGTCCCCCTTTTTAATCCTTGATCTATTATTTTCATCCTTTAATAATCCAAAAGATGTTATCCATTTCCTTAATCTTTCTTTCATTAAATAAAACCAATATCTTTTCATGGGGTTCGGCCATACAAAATGGCCGAACCCTATGGTCCATTATCTTCCCTTTAAAATCATTTTAGACCCATAAAACTTCCTTAACCCTTTCCATTAATCATCCTCATGGGGTTCTGCCATACACCATGGCTGAACCCATGATCTTCCATTCTAGCTTGTATTTACAATTTTTCCATTGGTCTAACCCTTGTTTAACATTTCATACACTTTAATCCATCATACATAGGCCCTATGTCCAGCAAATGATTCCCATTTAATCCTTTCAAAGTCCTTGATAATCTTCCATGGTGTTCGGCCATACACCATGGCCGAACCCATGGTTCATGGTTCTTTCGCCACATATCATTTTGATATCATATAAAATGATTAGTATTCCTCCCTTAAAAGTACTTTAAAAATCTTTAACATGCATCCACCAATTTCATGTTTTGAAACCCTTTAAACTTATTAAAACAGTCCACATAATCCAATATCTAAGAAAACACCCTAAATCCATAAATATTATTTGGTGGGGTTCGGCCATACACCATGGCCGAACCTCACCTCTTCTTTTGATCCAACCATCCAACATTAAAACCTTTTCTAAATTATCAACCATCTTCCATCAATTAAACATACTCACATTATCCATCATTGTCTCTCCATGGGGTTCGGCCATACACATGGCCGAACCCTATGGTTCCTTATTTCCATTAAAACCTATTAAACACCTATGATTGGTTCTTTGATGGTTCTCTTTCATACATCATTTTGACCCATCTAAATATCATTTTAAAACATCATAACCCTTCATGATTTTTATCCCTTAAGATCCTTTAAAATATAACCAATGTTCCTTCATGGGGTTCGGCCATGTTATGGTTCCTCTTTTCCATTAAAATATCATAATCATCTCTTAATCTTTCTTCCATGGGGTTCGGCCATTCATCATGGCCGAACCCTATGGTTCTTTTCTTTATACAAAATTAATCAAACCACCTACCAGTTCCGCGACTCCTCCGGTTTGCCTTTGCTCCTCCTTGCTTCCTTCATTCTTTCTTGTTCTTTAGCTGAGTGAGAGCTTTGATCAATCTAAAGTTCTCCAAGAGTGGTTAGGCCAAGAGATATGGATTGAGAGAGAGAAATCGGCCTTGAGAGGAAGGGAGAGAACATGATAAAATTCTCTCTGTGTTTGGTCTTCTTTCCCTTAGGGTGCTGGTCGACCAAGAAATGGTTTGAGAGAGAGAGGGAGAGAATGAAAATGCAAAACCAATCTCTTCCTTGGTCAATAGGGTCAGCCAAGGGTGATGGCTTCGGTGCAGCCCCCTTGTGTAACTCCCATTTCTTTAAACCTTCTTGTTAATGCTTACTTGGGAGTTTCATCCATGGGATGAAACTCCCAAGGGTTGCCTTGGTGTAACCTCCCTCCATCTTCCTCCTCTCATTTAAAGCTTCATGTGGGGGTTTCATCTTTGAGATGAAACTCCCCCCAGCCTTTCCCTCCAACGTGTGGATTGGTGTTTGAATTTGAAACATCAGCACTTCAACTTCACACTCCATTCATTTGAGATGAATATCCCCATAACTTCCCATCCAACTCATTTATAATTTATTTCAAATCAACTCACTCACTTAACTCATCCATTTAACTCATCACTTTATAAACCAACTCACTCATTTAATTATCTTTCCATTTTAATTCACTTGACTCAACTTAATTATTTGACTTCCTTTCCAACTTAAATCAGTCCCAACTTAATTAAGCTTGGACTCACTTTGATGGTCAACCAAGTCAAACATGATCCATTGGGTCCCAATTGGGCCTTTTGACTCAAATATCTACCTTGACCCAATTAAGTGTAACTTACCCATTTACCCTACATTGAACACTCATTCGATACCCGTTGGGTCTTAATTGGGCCATTTCCCAACATCTTACCCATCTAAGGTCCATGTCCATTAATTCATAATTTAATTGGACAAAATTCATGTAAATTGATATCTTGAAAATCGGGGTGTTACACTGGCTGAGCATACAAAGGATCTGCTTGTATTTCAGCCCACTGAATCTTGTGATTCAGTCGACTGAAAGTGAACTGGCCGAACATACAAAGGATCTTGTTGTATTTCAGCCGACTGAATCTTATGATTCAGTCGGCTGAAAGTTTGCTGGCCACAAAAATGTAAGGTATCTGGTTATATTTCAACTGACTGAATCTTTTGATTAAGTCAACTAAAAGTATACTGGCCAAGCATGTACAGTATCTGATTGTGTTTCAACCGACTGAATCTTATGATTTAGTCGACTGAAAGTTTACGGGTCAAATACAGATGGGATCTGATTGTGTTTCAATTGACTGAATTACAGATTCAGTGGACTGAATTAGAATGTTTTATTTTGGATTATCTTCCAGATGCCTTTGTCTATCTGATAGGATGGAAGGGGTGATGAAATTAAAATGGAAAATCAAATTAATATATATGGTTGAATTTGATAAGGTAAAGAGGTTCACAAAGAGATTATGATTCATCTTATGCGACCGTTAACGTTATCCTTGCAAGACAAGAAAGGATAGTATATCGAACACTGATAGGATTCCTAGCTCATTGAGAACACTATGCAGTTAAATATGATACTTGTTATATTCAAAATATGTTGAATGCATTGTCTAAATAAATTGTATATGATTTTGAGTTGATTTTCAAAGATATTATGTATTTTGAAATGAAATGGCATTCTTGCATACATCACCTCATGCATGGCATGGGAGGGAACACATATGACCAGCAAGCCAAGTTCTGAGCGGTCCGGACATGACTTGGGCTTGAGATTAGCTTATAAGAAGCTATATGAATTGTTGAGATTTGACCGCGTCCAGTTGATAGAAAAGGTACGGTGTAGTTGGGCCAAAGAGCTCCTAGGAAGGTCCCGAAACCCTACGCAGAGGGAGGAGTCCACACTCCATCGGTAATCCTGATTAATTTGTGGATGGGTATACAGTGCCTTGGTGGTTGCCGCCTCAAACACTGTGGACATAATTGGCCAAGGAAACCATTGATTGATTTATGATGTGATTGAGTATGGACATTGGGTGTGATCTCATTTGGCAGTGACATCCATGACATGACACTTATGTTAGCATGATTATGATATGGACATCATGCATTGTTTTACTTACTTACAAGATATTTTACAAATATGTCACTAATGATGAATATACCCTTGTTTTATGTTAATCTAATATTACTCCTATGTGTACCCTAACCCTAATTGGAATACCTACTGGGTATGTTGACTAATGCCCTGAAATTCCGTTACTAGACATATGCACGACCTAGAGGGGGGTGAATAGGTCGGTTTTCAATTTTAATTCCCTTTTAAAATTTTCTTACCAATTTATATGTTAAGTAAATAAAACAATCAATCCATGCATTCAATCACATAACACAAATATTTTATAGTGGTTCGGTTTCATCAAACCTACATCCACTGTTAGACTTCCCAACTCTAGGGTCGTCCCAAATATACTATTTAAGGGTCTCACACCCAAATAGTACAACCTAGTTTTTTATAGAGGTTCAACCCAATTGGTCTAATCCTCTACACCTATTTTTTAGAGGTTCGAACACACTGTTCTAATCCACTTTACAATGTTTTAAAAATAAAACAAGAAGAAAACTTGCCTTGGGCCTTAACCGTTTTCCTTTTAGCTCTTTCTTCTTTACTGAATCTCTGTGCTCCTTTCCATCAACTCGGCATCAGCAGCGTATTTTGTAGGAACAGCAGTAGGACAAGGTATGACTGATTTTAGTCCTATGTAAACACCTTATTCTTCATCTTGATTACCCGAATATCATTAAGACGGATGATGAAGAATAATGTCTAGAGGGAAGGCCGAATGCTCTGTCACTGATAATCTTATTCCAACGATTTTCTGAGTCAATTCAGTGTATTAAACAGCCCCCTTACTGTTATTATATAAACAGTTTCAAACAGTGCTGTTAGACACGCCTGCGAGGCCTCGCAGATTCTGATGAGGCCTCGCTAGCGTTAGAATCTGGAAAGACAGCACATGTATGTGCTGTACAAGCTGACAAACACAATCTATATAGATACCAGCCAGCTTGTGTTTACTGTGCATGATTTGCAACACTTTCCTTAGCCATCAATCAAGGATTAGATGAAAGATTTTCAATATTTACCTTAGCTATCAATTAAGAATTAGATGGAAGTTTTTCAACATTTTCCTTAGACATGGAGGAGTCTTTCCATACTTGTCATGGATAGCTCCTCAAGGATATCCAAATTCAAATTTCAAATGAGGTGGCAATATCTCACAATGGGTTAATTTGTTTATCATAATAGATTTACCATAATCGGCTGATAATAGATTTCCCATGATTTACCTCTTAATTAAACAGTCACATATTAGTCTGAGTCAGCTCGACACAGGGTCAGCTGCACTCAACTCAGCATAGCTGGTTGCGATGCCTCAGCAGATTACATGAGGCCTCGAGGCTGAAAGTCATTTATTTAATTTATTTTCCAATTGAATATTAGGTATATGACTTAGCCTAAGGTCTCCTATGGGTCACTTCCCTGTGTGCCAATACTGTATTTGATGTAGCCACTTCAACTTCAATATTAGATCTTCTTATTCATCCTAGGCAAGTCCAACTGAGTCACGTAATTGACAATAAGGGTGACTCGGACGAACCGGGGCACTTACATGCCCTACTTCTACCCTATAGTTGACGGAACAGGGAATGATAAGGAAAATGATGTGGGACCGGATGGGAGCCAAGCCTAGGAGCTTGGGAAGATTTAATTTTAAATTACTTAGTTTTTTCTTATAATGATGTATTTGGAGGACTTACATTTTAGATTTGTAATAACTTAGAACTTAATTTTTTATGGTTTGATAATCCTTAAGTTTATTGGAGTTTTATGGTAGTTGGTTTTCATTTCTTAATGATGACAAGAATATGAATAACATCTTATTCATATGAATTATTCCGCAAGTATTAAGAAAAACGTGTGAAAATGTTTTAGTGGACTTAGTCCACGCATACGTAATAGTGACCAGTTAAGGGTCGAGTTTTGGAAACTCGGACTTGACTTGGGTCGTGACAACCCGTCCTCTCTCACTTATAAACAAAAAAAAATATACTCTGATTTATGCAAGTGAAAAAGGGCAGGCGTTACAGAATTCAGGACAAACCTCTAAAAGAGGAGGTTTGTATGAAGTCAATAACGACTTTGATGTTAAAATCACAATTGCAAATCTGACTAAAAAAGTAGAGGTTTTAGCCATGACTCAGAGGGTGAATTTGTCAATGGGCGTGTAGTCTGAGGTGTGTGCCTTGTATACTAACCCGGGACACGCAACACAAACTTGTCCTACCCTCAATGCAAAATCTGGAGTGCATAGCCGAGCAAGCTAACACACTAAATAATTTTGGGAAGCTGTAGGGGAGTCCATTCTCTACTCAAGTCTGAACCTTAACTGGCCACCCATGTGTACATGGAGTAGACCATGATAACAAATCACACATGGAAGTAAACAATAACTTGCGGAATAAACTAGACTAACTGCGGAAATAGAATGAATAGATAGCAAGTAACAGTCTCAATTAATAATTAACATAAAACAACCATCCATAGTTAATAACCTAATCAAACCATAACAAAGTATTAACTGATTACATGTCCATCAATTATAACTCAAACGACAATAAAAAGAAGTCCTGTTCATCAATCAAGCACTTAGGCTTGGCTCCCCTCCTGGTCATCGACCTTCTCTTTCCCTTTCCTTGTTCCTGCATTATCCTCTAAGGATAGAATTAGGGCGCTAGATCAACGCGCCCAATAGGTTCCCGATCAGGGCTATCACATGGTTAGCATATAAAACATGCATATATATCATAGTACATGATTATCAAAAACATATAAAACCATGCTATGTATGTATGCAAATGTAATGAGCCCCACCCCATCACACATACATAGCCTTCACTTGACGGGACTCTCACCGTCAAGGTAAATCACAATACAACTTCATTTGGGACTCACATGATAAGGTAATCCACAGTAATCCTCGTTATCTGTGGAAAGACACTTCATCATTGAGTTGTTTCATATCACATATTAGTCCTCCTGGCGGGACTCTCATCGCCTAAGGAGACGAATGTGACTCTTATCATCATGTTACTCCTCCTGGCGGGACTCTCATCGCCTAAGGAGGACGACTCATAATTGCAACACAGCATATCCTCAATCATCATCCCATGTCCATGCATGAGATGCCAATGCATTGTATGTCATTTGTAAATATATAACTCATCATTCAAAATATAATAAATAATAGTATGACAATATCTCATAAAAACCATCATGAAAACATGTGTAAATGTGGTTACAAGTAGGTAGGAAACCTACTGAAGATTCTCTTCAGTGTTCGATCTTTCTTAATTGTCAGCCATTCACGATTCGTACGCCGTTCTCGCAAGTCTCGATACCTTATTTTCATAGCAGCAAATTAAACATTCATTATGTAATTCCAACTTGGTCTAAGTCCCAAAAATGGGTATGGCCGAACCCCACCTTTTTATCCTTTGGTCTCTCATTCGTTTAATCCCTATTAAGCATCAAATTCTACAAAAATACCTTGGTAGGGTTCGGCCATACAGCATGGCCGAACCATACCCCTTTGTTTTGGGTCCACATAACCATACCTATGATCATTCTACCTTTGATCATTTCTCCCATAACTACCATTATGCTATTGAGACCAACCTTTTCCTTAAACATCCTTGACTATGACCAAACCACCTTGGTGGGGTTCGGCCATCCCCATGGCCGAACCTCACATCCTTATTTGCTCCTTTAAATCACATAATTAGCTACACATTAAGGCCACCAATGACCCTTAGTGGGGTTTGGCCATACTACATGGCCGAACCTCACCAAATCTGATTTTTGTCCCTACTTTTCATCTTATTCATGATTAATCAGCTTGATATTAAATCCATACCTAAACCTAGGTAATTCTTAAATCAAAACATAAACACAACATAGTTTCCAATGGAATTCAATCCAATCTTTTCACCCAAAAACAGCCTATGGGGTTCGGCCATGCACATGGCCGAACCCAATGGTTCTCTTGATTTAATTGGTCCATCATCTATCCATGATTTGAATCAGTAACTTAACCCTAACATTAACATAGTTCAGCCATATATTGGCCAACCAATAACAGCAAATTAATCTTCATCAAATTACATAAAACACCATAATCTTATATGGTTTTTAACTCACCAAAATCATTAAATACTTTCATGGGGTTCAGCCATCCAAAGTGGCTGAACCCTATGTCCATGTCTTAGTCCTCATAAACATGTTTAGGTCTCATTAAACATGTAATAATCAATGTAATATTACTGGGTTTTTACCTCTCAAAAACCCTCCAAATCAGTCCATCACTTTGCATGGTTTTCATTTTATAACAACTCAATCCAACTGACCATAACACTTCATGGGGTTCGGTCATCCAAGATGGCCGAGCCCAATGGTCCATTTTATCAATTTATATCCATGGTACCTTCAGTCCTTCATGACCTTCAAGTCCATGTTTTAACCTTTTTAAAACATGCAATTTAAGTCTAATAAAACATCTAAACACAGTCCCATACTTGTATGGTTTTAAATTCCAAAAACCATCCAAATCAACCAATTATTTCCATGGGGTTCGGCCATCCCAAGTGCCGAACTCCATGTTCCAAATTTCCATCCTTTAAACCTTATCAACACACTTTACAACCTTACTTAATTCGGCCACAAAATGACCCAATTAACATGTGTATAAATCACCATGGTTTGACATGGTTTTTGACCTTTAAGAACATCAAATCCAATCCACATTTTTCATGGGGTTCGGCCAACCAAGATGACCGAACCCAATGGCATATTTTCTTATCCTTTTAAGCCATCTAATCCAAGGTTTAGACCTATGACAAATTCGGCCATACATGACCAAATTATGTCATTCAAATTTATAACTTCAAGCTCTTTATTAAACTAAACACTTATGTAAAAAACTTACCAATTTCCTTGCTTCTTTCCCTTTGTTTCCTTTCTTTCCTTCTTCCTTGATCCCTTGCCGAAATGGTGCTGGATTAAATGGTGAAACACCAGCAGCTGGTTCAGCCAAGAAGATGCGTTTGAATAGAGGAAGAGATAGATGAGAATTCCTTGGATTTTCAATGTGAAAATCGGCCAACAATGGTGATCTTTCCCTTTTGTACATCAGCCCCATCTACCATTCATTTTCCCTCATTAAAATTTGCTAAAAACGATGGGATATTGGGTGTCATCCAAGACACCCCTTCACCCAAATGTTGCATCCCTTCATGTTTCCACACATGCATCTCATGAGATGCATGATGCCGCCCAACCTTGGTGTCCCTTGGCTTTGCCAATGTACCTCTTCATTCCAACGGCTAGGATTGATTCCCCAAGAGTTGTGTGTGATTAAAAACACCTTTCCACTTCCTCTTGACTTACTTGACTCATGATCTTTTTATTCCAACTCAACTCATCCAACTCAACACATTTAATGCACTATATTTGAGTCAACTCTTTTCTTAATTCAAACTCACTCCAAATCAGTCCAACTCAAGCTGAACTAACTCCTACTTGAGTTCAATTGAGGGCCCACACGGTCATCCGTGGTCAACATAGTCAACCCGACCCATTGGGTCCCCAATTAACCCCTTGACCTGTTTTGACAACATAACCCATTAATGGGCTGATTTTGCCACTTTTAAATGGTTTTCACTTGTGCATCAAGCCTACCCATTTTTGCTATACTTGATTTCCAATCAGTTCAGCTTAACCCTATTTAATTTGAGCTTACACAATGGTCAAATCATCCATTATGACCCATTGGGTCCAATTGGGCCCTTTGACCCATTTAGCCATTTTCAATCCAATTGATGTACATTACCTATCCAATTAAACTTGACATTTATAATGTGCTCATATGATCTTAATTTGAGCAATGGGCCCCTCCATTTCCTTATTTGACATCACAAAATAGTTAATTTAACAAACCAGGGGCGTTTTCGTAATTATCCACTGCATTGAGAAATTGGGGTGTTACAATATAACCCTCTTTTTAAAATTTTCATCCCGAAAATCGAGCGAAGTAGGGTTCTCAAAATAAATTACATAAATAATTCGGGGTGAGCTGTTCTCATCTCCGATTCAAGTTCCCATGTGGCCTCTTCATCACCTGTCGGTCCCATACCACTTTTACAAACTGAATCGCTCTATTTCACAACACCCTTTGTTCAGTCTCCACTATCCTGACCGGCTTCTCGACGTACGTCACGTCGCTTTGTACTTCAATATCCTGGACATTCAAAACATGCGACGGATCCGGATTATACTTCCTTAACATCGACACGTGAAACACATTGTGTAAAGCTGCTAATTGTAAAGGGAGTGCTATCTGATAAGCCACATCCCCCACTCTTCTCATGATGGAAAACGGTCCCACAAATCTTGGTGACAGTTTTCCTTTCTTTCTGAACCTCATATGTCCCTTTCGTGGCGAGACCTTTAGAAATACCATGTCTCCCACTTCGAATTCCAGAAACCTTCTTATTTTGTCAGCATAGCTCTTCTGCCGACTCTGTGCAATAAGTGTTGACGTATCAACTTAATCTGTGCGGTAGTCTCTGCGTGTAGTTCCGTTCCAATTAATGCAGGCTTACCAGCCTCTGTCCAGCACACTGGTGATCTACAAGGCCTACCATATAAAGCCTCGTATGGAGCCATCTGAAGGCTTGCTTGATAACTATTGTTATACGAGAACTCCACAAGTGGCAAGTGGTCCTCCCATTCACCCTTGAAATCTAACATGCATGCTCTCAACATGTCTTCCAAGGTTTGTATCGTCCTTTCTGACTGTCCATCAGTCTGTGGATGGAAAGCGGTGCTAATCAATAAATCTGTCCCCATGGCTGGCTGCATGCTTTGCCACACTCTGCCGGTAAACTGACCATCTCTGTCAGATACTATAGTTCGGGGAATGCCATGAAGCCGAATAATTTCCTTGATGTACCGCTGACCCAACGTCTCAGATGAATCTGTCATCTTAATAGGAATAAAATGCGCAGACTTGGTTAGTTGATCTACCACAACCCATATGGCATCATTGCCCTTTGAAGATCTCGGCAATCCGGTCACAAAGTCCATGGAAATGTGCTCCCATTTCCATTCTAGCACTGATAAGGGTTTGAGTAACCCAGGTGGCTTTTGATGTTCAGTCTTAACTTGCTAACAAGTTAAACAATGTGCCACGAATTCCGCCACATCCCTTTTTAGTCCATGCCACCAATAATGCCTTTTCAAATCGTGATACATTTTGGTGCTGCCCGGATGAATGGAGAGCTTGGATTGATGTGCCTCAACGAGTAGCTCTTCCCTACAACTCTTTGGCACATATACTCTTCCCCGGAATAATAGACCTTGTCCTGGTTGTAATTCCCATTCCGGTACGTCTACGCCAGTGGACATCTTGGCCCATATCTCCTCCATTTCCTGATTTTCTCTTTGTTCTTGTTCAATCTTGGTGACTATATTGGACTGTATGATCAAATTATACATACTCCCACGGTTGTTGATATAAAGATTGAACTCTCGAATGGTGTGCAATATCTCTCATTCTGTTCTGATCAAGCATGCTACCGATGCATGTGATAGGCGGCTGAGGGCATCCACCACCTTGTTTGCCTTGCCTGGATGGTATCGAAGCTCAAATTCATAATCCGCCAGATACTCTATCCATCTACGCTGCCTCAGGTTGAGCTCCTTCTGATCAAATAAATATTTTAAACTCTTATGATCAGAAAATACCTCAAATTTTTCACCGTAAAGATGTGTCTCCAACTTTTGAGGGCGAAGACCACTGCAACTAGCTCCAGATCATGTGTAGGATAAAGGCGTTCGTGTATTTTTAACTGTCTTGACCCATATGCCACCACACGGTGATCTTGCATGAGTGAACACCCTAGTCCTTCTCCTGAAGCATTGCATTGTACTTCATAACCTTTGCCTCTTTCCGGCAAAATTAAGACAGGAGCTCTTGTAAGTTTCTCTTTTAGCATTTCAAATCTTCGGTTACACTGATCTGTCCACTCATACTTGACTCCTTTCTGAGTGAGTCGAGTCAATGGAGACGCTATTTTGGAAAAATCCATGATAAATTTTCGATAATAACCCGCCAATCCCAAGAAACTGCGGATTTCGGTTACATTCTTTGGCGCTTTCCAGTCCTTTACTGCCGCCACCTTAGCCGGATCCACGGCTATTCCTTCCTCAGATATAACATGTCCCAAGAAATTCACTTGAGATAGCCAGAACTCACACTTACTGGCCTTGGCATACAGTTTATTCTGCCTCAAAGTATTCAAAACTATCCGTAGATGCTCTGCATGATCTTCCTGACTCTTGGAATAACTCAGAATATCATCAATGAACACGATTACAAACTGATCCAAATATGGACGGAAGATCCTGTTCATTAAGTCCATGAACACAGCCGGCGCATTAGTGAGTCCAAATGGCATGACTACAAACTCGAACAGTCCATACCGCGTCCGAAAGGCTGTCTTTTCTATATCTTCCTCCCTAACCCGTATTTGATGATAACCAGACATCAAGTCAATCTTTGAAAAATGGCTAGAACCCCTCAATTGATCGAATAAATCATCGATCCTGGGTAGAGGATACTTGTTCCGGACTGTTAACTGATTCAGCTTCCGATAATCAACATACATCCGAAGCGAACCGTCCTTCTTCTTCACAAACAGCACTGGTGCTCCCCATGACGATGTACTATTCTGGATGCAACCCAGCCTAAGTAATTCATCGATCTGCTTCTTTAGCTCCGACATCTCTGCTGGTGCCATCCGATAGTGTGGTAACGACACTGGTGCAGTGCCAGGGTACAACTTGATTACGAAGTTAATCTCCCTCATAGGCGGTAAACCAGGGAGTTCCTTTGGAAACACATCCGCAAATTCTTTCACAATTGCTAGAAGTTCAGTAACTGGAGCTTTATTTATGGTGATATTATTCAATACCACGTGGTTCAACCCTTCCTGTGATCCACTTTGTTTGTCTGTACGAACTATGTATTGCTTGCCCTCGGGTGACCAAAATGTCACTCTTCGCCGATAACAGTCGATGTTGGCATGAAACTTAGCCAATCAATCCATGCCGAATATTATATCATACTCAGACATGTCAAGCACTAGATAATTGAACTCAAATCTGAGTCCAGCTAATTTAGTGTTTGTAACACCCCGCCCTTTTCACTCTAATAATCAGAGTTTATTTTTTTTTTATAATAAATACTCAAGTGATCGGGGCTGAGTGTCACGACGCGAGTTAAGTTCGGACTTCTAAAGTCCGACTCTTAACTGGCCAAGCCCATGTACGTATGGATTAAGTCCATAAGAATCGATCCACACATGATACGATAGACTTGCGGAATTAACTTAGTCTTAATCTAACTGAGGTTATAATAGATCCTATGACTATTCCAATTTTCCATTCTTAGATAGCAAAGTACATAATCATAATCTCCAAAAATTACTAAACAATTTTAACTAATCGTTCAATCAAACCATCCAAAATAAATCAAACCATAGCATCTAACTTAACTACTTATTACATGCCAACACATCTAATTACCAAATTACATTGTCCAGATAAATCAAATAACAAGTCCATAAATAGTCCATTCAAATTCCATTCAAATCCATTCAAAATGCCCAAGTTCCTATGCTTGGTTTTCTTCTCGATTCTCGTTCTTCCCTTTCCCTACGTCATCCACTAAGGGTAGAGATAGGACGTTAGATCAACGTGCCCAGTAGTGTTTCCGAATAAGGCTACCACAAGGTTAGTATAAAACATGCAAATAATATAATAATATATGTGTGTCAAAATTCCATAAAAACATGCTATGTATGAAATGAACATGTAATGAGTCCCACCCATTGCCATTCTACATAGCCTCCTCTTGACGGGGTTCTCATCGTCAAGGTACCCCACGGTGGTCTTTCGGACCCCCCGACAGAGTGTGGCCTCCGGATTCCTCTTGATGGGATTCTCATCATCAAGGTACCTCACAGTGGTCTTTCGGAAACCCCGACGGAGTGTGGCCTCCGGTTACAACACCATCATCCCATGCCATGCATGAGATGTCTATGCAAACATGAGATTTGTAAATATAACATTTCATTCAAATAACTTATTCAAATAAACATAAAACAACAAATAACATATGTGGTTACAACAAGGTAGGAAACCTACACTATGTTACTTTGTTTGACCCTTCATTTGAACCGTCTTCCGATCACGGCTTGTACAACGTTCTAGAAATCCAAATACCTTATGTACATAGCAGCAAGTTAATCATTTATCCACCTAATTTCCAGCAAAGCTTAATGTTCCAAGAACCACTTAGTGGGGTTCGGCCAAAGCCATGGCCGAACCTCACCCATTAAAACTTTGGTCACTCTTTTATTTAATTAAAACCATCTAATTAACCCAAACTTCCAAATGAACCTTGGTAGGGTTCGGCCATACATTATGGCTGAACCTTACCACTTTGGTTTTAGCCCATTTATCCAATCATATGATCATTTTATTTTTGATCATTTCACCCATAATTACGATTGTGCCATTGAGACCAACCTTTGCTTTAAATTAGCTAACTTCCATCGCCTAACATAAAACCATCTTAGTGGGGTTCGGCCATACACATGGCCGAACCTCACCACTTAATTTGATGTCTTTTAAACCCTTCATATCTCCATATAAACTAACCACTATGTCCAACAATTACCATTAGTGGGGTTCCGCCATACACATGGCCGAACCTCACCAAACTGGTTCTTTTTGTTCATCTTTCCATCATCTTTGATGGCTGATTATACCCATACTAATTCCATAAACAATCATATATTATTCTTAAATCAAAGCATATAAATATTACCTAATGTCCATCATAAACTTAACCCAATTATTCAACAAAACAGTCCATGGGGTTCGGCCATATGTGGTTCTCTTAACACAATGTTTCCATCAATTATGTACATATTATGCTCCACATCTTAACCATGGAAACTACCTGATTCGGCCATCTCATAATTGATCCAAAATAGTAACCTCAATTCCATATAAAAATCCTTTAAAACCCCCACTCATGATATGGATTTTTGTCTTTCAAACACCATAGAATTCACCAAATTTTCTCATGGGGTTCAGCCATCCAAAGGGTCGAACCCTATGGTCCATATTTTGTTATTTAGAACCAGCATAATACCTAATCTAAACCATTGATGGATCTGGCCACACAATGGCCGGATCACATTTTCTTAACCAATCTATTAAACAAGGTTTCAAAATGCACTTACTAATACCGCATCTCCTTCGGTTCTTTGACTCCTTCCTTGGTCCTTTACTTCCCTAGTCTCTCCTTCTTTATTCTTGTTCTTTTGGCTGAGACAAATCTTGTTGCAACCTCCTTGAAACACTTCAGCCAGGTGATATGAATTTGAGAGAGAGAAGGATAGAAATTTGATCTTAAACCTTGGTGCTCAACTCCTTTACTTGTTGTGTACTTGAACTTGGAAAGCTGATCAGCCAAGGTCTGATTGATATGGACAACCAGCTGCTGTTCTTGACCTTGAAATGTAGAAGACGGCAAAGAGAGAGAGATAGAGTAAAATGAAAATCCTTTGTTTAATCAAAACCAGCCCAAGATTAACCTTGTGTAACTTACCTCACCTTAATCAAAGTCCTTTATGTTACTTGGGGGTTTCATTATGAAATGAAACCTCCCCAAGCTCCCAACGTCTCCCATGGATGATGTTTGTGTAACCTCCCCTTTCCTTAAGGTCTCACATGGGGGTTTCATTTTGAGATAAAACTCCCATGTGCTGCACCGTCTCTCCATTGGTTGCCTCTTATTTTTGGCTTGTGTAACAACCACCACTCTAATGTATAACTCCATAAAACAGCAGCTCCATTCAGCTCCATTTGATCCTCATCAACGTCCCATGTGAGGGTTTCATTCTTGAAATGAAACTCCCCTCCTCCAAGTGTGAACACACTTTGTAACTCCCATTGGTTTAATATCTATCTTGGAGTTTCAACTTTTAAATAAAAACTCTCCATGTTCCAACAACTAGCCCCTGGTTAACCTTGTATTTGTAACTCTCAAACAGCCACCCCACTTATCTCTTTAATAGGAGTTACATGCATGAAAAACCTCTCATGCAACCAACGTCCCCATGGTTTTGAATTTGAATTTTTGAAGTCAATAACTTCTCACCCTTGATGCAGCCCATGTGTAGCTGTCACCTCCTTAATGCTTATCAACGTCCCATGGGGGTTTCATCCTTGAAATGAAACTCGCCCTCCCTTGTTACCTTCCAACGTGTAAAACATTTGAAATTGAGTCATAACTCTCATGTAACTCAACTAATAAATTCAACTCATAAGTTTAGTTCGACTAAACTCCACCATTCATTTCAACTCAAACCAAACTCAATTAATGAAAACTTAAATCAACTAAGTTTTGAGCTCACTTCATGATTAATCATGTCCATCTCAACCCATTGGGTCCCATTTGACCATTTTGACCCATTTAACGAAATTTGACCCAATTATGATTCTTGACCCGTTTAAGTACATCTTATCCATTTATTTGTTTTGTAAACAAAACTACCATCCTTTGGGTCTTGATTGAACCATTGACCCATTTAAATTCAAATCAAATATATCACAATGGCAATTCCGTAAATATGAATAAATTCATATAAATTGATAACTTTGAAATTCCAGGGTGTTACAGTGTTAACCGCCGTGCATATAAGTCCCAGTGCCGAGTCTCTGACAGGGGACACAATGGTGAGTGTTTTGGCTAATCTTTGAACTAGAGTACCAGTAGCAGTTATAAATGATGCAGCTATGAAGGAATGTGAAGCTCCTGAATCAAATAGTGCATACGCATAAGAACTACTCACTACTGCCATACCTTGTATAACTGAGTGATTCTCATCCTCTAGAGGTACTAAAGAAAACACTCGTCCAGCTCCAGAAGGGTTAGGCCCTCGACCTCCCCGACTTTGCATTCTGCCTCCTCTGGAGTTTACCGGTCTGGCTGGCTGACGGAATGATCCTCTGGAGTATGACAGCGTGTTGAGTTTTGGGCAGTCCTTTTTGAAGTGACCTGGTTGATCACAATGGAAACAGTTGCCCATCCCTCTAGATGCCTGAGAAACTGCTACAGATTGAGAAGGCTGGTTGGGGCGAAAGGCCCCGGTAGATCCAACAGATGGCGAAGGTCTACTGAAGTTCGGTCGGAACTTCCTGTTGGGTTGATAAGTACCCCTCCCCCTTGGTGCCCTACGGTTGTGAACTCATACAAACTCCGCCAGTTCCTGGTCCACAATGGTAGCTTTGCTGACCACCTCCGCCAGCGTTGTTGCTTTGAACACGGTTACTCTGGCCCTAAAGTTCGGAATGGTGGAAAAGGCCGGGCGTTACAATGAAAAACATGCAAGTCAATGCCATGCCATGAGTGTCATATGCCATGAGTCCCATCCATCATCCATAGCACAATCACATGTATCCCTCTTGATGGAAAATCCTCATCAATGTATCACAATTACATAGTATCCCCACGAATGCCTTACGGACGCCCCGACGGAGCATGGATCTCCGGTTACAATTCCATCATACATTCCTCTTGATGGATAATGCACATCAAGGTATCACAATCACATAGTATCCCCACGAATGCCTTACGGACGCCCCGACGGAGCATGGATCTCCGGTTACAATTTATCCCTCCCATGCCATGTATGAGATGCAAGTGCAAGCATGCTATGTAATAATACAAATCATAGCATTAAAATCCCATCATTAAGACATATCATTTGATACCAAAATAATTCAAGTAAAACATCATATTCACATAATCCATGGTTTTCAATGATGTAGGAATCCTACCAATGACCAACTAATGTGTCCTTGCGTTTTTGTCCGAAAACCTCTCACCGATCGCACACCGCTTGTGAGATCCCGTTACCTTATTACATATCAATACATCAAACCAATGTTCCATTTGATTTCTAATCATGCTTAAGTCCACAAAATACCTTAGTGGGGCTCGGCCATACAACATGGCCGAACCTCACTCACTTGGTTTAGTGTCCCTCTTTTCAGTCTTTGATCTTTTACTTAAATGTGGGTCCAAGATCATGCCATCTTTTGGTTCATCAGTCCAAACACATATAAGTTAATCATTTAACATTAACAAAAACCCTAAGTCCTCAAAGACATTCCCCATGGGGTTCGGCCACACACCATGGCCGAACCCATGGTCCTTTCCTTTTCACCATATTGACCTCTTAGCCATTATTCTTTCCATAGCTAATCACTCCTTTTATTTATACATACCTAGGTCCGTAACTGATCCATAAACAAAGATCCATAAATAATTCATTAATCATGACATAAAACCTTAACAAATCTCTCACAAATCTCTAACAAATGCCTCCATTCCTCAGCTTGATAATCCATTCATTTCTTAAATCATACATGGATCTACCAAATGATCCATCAATGGTCCATAAATGGTTCATGGGTTCGGCCATACAACATGGCCGAACCCATGGTGTCATTTTTCATCCTCTTTCTTAAATCATTTACAACAATAAATCCATAGCCAAAGTCCCTCCATGGGGGGTTTGATCATACACTTAGGTTCATTATTTTACTCATCATTTACAACATTTAAACCTATTAA
Source organism: Chimonanthus praecox (assembly GCA_022113865.1). Lineage (NCBI taxonomy): Eukaryota > Viridiplantae > Streptophyta > Magnoliopsida > Laurales > Calycanthaceae > Chimonanthus > Chimonanthus praecox. Next base: position 39,053,719 of record CM039094.1, read on the forward strand.
AATTACCAACATTCCCCCATTCATGGTCCAAAAAAACATTAAGTCCATCAATATCTCTCCATGGGGTTCGGCCATACAACATGGACGAATCCATGGTCCATGGTTCTTCACCATTTACAACATTTGATACCATTAAAATCATTAACATTGCTCCATTATTTCCACCCTTTAAAATTACCAACATACCATTTAAAACCTTTTAACATCATTAATACCCTTCCATGGGGTTCCCCCATACAACATGGCTGAACCCTATGGTTCAATATTTTCTCTTATCCATCAAATATCAATGGTTAGATCACTTGATGGGGTTCGGCCATACACCATGGCCGAACCTCATCCAATCCCTTTTTAGTTCTCATGATCCATATACATAGAAATCTAGGGTTTGTCCATGCAAAGTCCAAACCATGATCTTGATCATATACCTTATCTTAGACATGCATGAGGTCCTTTCCATATATCCATAACAATTAGGGTTCGGCCATGCAAGGCCAACCCATGATCCATGATCATAATCCTTATATTGTTCATGCAAGAGTCCTTAGCCATAGATACATAATGTGCTTAATACTCCATCATTTACATTGCCTATTTTACCCATTAGGGTTTGTCCATTTTCTATTTCATTTCTTAGATAGATTTTAAATCCATGGCCCATAATATTTTGCCAACTTTCCAATCCAAAAATGGGATCATTCTTTAACCTCTTTTCTTACATAATAAGATCTTATCAAGTACTTACCGATTCCGCGACTCCTCCGGTTTCTTTCACTCCTTCTTGCTCTTCATATCTTCTCCTTCCTTTTCCTCTTCTTTCTTCCTCCTTGATCTTCGGCCAAGAGTGAGCTTGAGAGGTCTTGAGATGAAATACCCCAAGAGAGGGTTCGGCCAAAGAGTGTAGGTTTGAGAGAGGGAGAGGAGGAGAGGATAGAAAACCTTAAGTCCTTTTCTTGTTCAATGAGAGATCGGCCAAGCTTGAGAGGGAGAGTGAGATGAGATCCAAATTTCTCTAAGTCTTTCTTTATCTTGAGAGGGGGATCGGCCTTGAGAGAGAGGGAGAGAGTGAGATGAGATGAATGAGATCAAAGTCTCCATTCCATCTTGTCTAGGTTTCCTTGGGTTAGACTCCACCCTCATCAATGTGGAGTCTTCCCCATGGGCTCTTTGACCAAACAAGAGGGTGCATGCCCTCAACATGGCACACACCACTCTCCTCCCACGGTTTTGGTTTGGGTTCCTTTGGTGGTTTGGGTGGTTTCCATGAGATGGAACCACCACCTCTCTTTTGACCAATGCATGGTCTAACATGTCCTTCATTTAAGCTCATTGTCTAGCCAAAGGGGGTGCATGCCCTCCAAATGACATACCACCCTTCATCCCAACGGTTTTGGTTTGCTTGTTTCCTTGGGTGGTTTGGTGATTTCCATGAGATGGAACCACCACCTCTCCTTTGGCCAATGTATGCCCTCCACCTAAGCATCCTTGTGTTGCCAAGGGGGTGCATGCCCTCCACATGGCACACACCACCCCCCAACGGTTTTGATGGAGTGGTTTCCATGAGATGAAACCACCCTCTTGACTCACTCCATCTTTTGGTCTCTTATGTGACTCACTCCCTACTTGACTCACTCCATTTAAATGCAACTCATTTCCCAACTCAATCATTTGAATTTATATCTAACTTAGGTCATTACAGTTAAATAATTTAATTCCACTTACTACATTTAATCTTCTTTAATTTATCTTTGACTCACCCATGGTTGACCAAGTCAACCATGGTGGCCGGCCCCACTTGTACCTTAGCCCACACACCACCTCACTTGATGAGGTGGAGTTGGGTTCCACCTGGCTATGCCACTTGGATTTCCACTCCTACACTTGCCACCTCACTTGATGAGGTGGAGTTGGGTTCCACCTGGCTATGCCACTTGGATTTCCACTCCTACACTTGCCACCTCACTTGATGAGGTGGACCCCATGCCTTTGACCACAATTGGGTCCATGACCCAATTAAATCCATTTCTTACCCATTTACCCTAATGCTCAATCCATCTTGACCTGTTGGGTCCCAATTGGGCATTTGACCCAATTGGCCACTTTGACCCAATCAAGCCTATCCATGGTCCATTGGACCATACTTGGGCCATTGCCCCAACTTTGATCCATCTAACATCCACTCCATCTTTAATTCTTAATTTTTCACAATTAAATCAAATAATAGCCAATATATTATTGAATTGAAAATCCGGGCTATTACAATATTACCCTCTTTTGAAATTTTCGTTCCGAAAATCAAGCGAAGTAGGGTTTCAAACAACTTATACAAAAAGCCCCGGATGAGAGGCTCTCATTTCTGATTCAAGTTCGCAGGTGGCTTTCTCATTGCCATGTCGATCCCATACCACCTTGATGAATTGAATGGAGTGGTTCCGTAGCACTCTTTGTTCCTTCCTGATCACTCTGACCAGCTTCTCCACATATGTTACGTCGCTTTGCACAACAACATCTTGTACGTTCAACACATGTGAAGGATCAGGGTTGTATTTCCTCAACATGGACACATGGAACACATCGTCCAAAGATGATAACTGAGGAGGAAGTGCTAATTGTTAAGCCACGTCCCCCACCCTCTTCAGGATTGGAAATGGCCCCACAAATCTAGGCGCAAGTTTCCCTTTCTTTCCGAATCTCATGTGTCCCTATCGTGGTGAGACTTTCAAGAACACCAAGTCTCCCACCTCAAACTCAAGGAACCTTCTCCTCTTGTCAGCGTAGCTCTTTTGACGACTCTGCGCAGTAAGTAGGTGTTGTCGTATCAACTTAATCTGCGCTGTAGGCTCTGCAACTAGCTCGGGTCCAATAAGTGCAGGCTCACTGGCCTGATCTACATGGTCTACCATACAAGGCCTCGAATGGAGCCATCTAGAGGCTTGCCTGGTAATTGTTGTTGTAAGAGAACTCCAGCAGCGGCAAGTGATCTTCACATCTACCCTTGAAGTCTAGCATACATGCTCTCATCATATCCTCCAATGTTTGTATCCTCCTCTCCGACAGTCCATCAATTTGTGGATGGAAAGTTGTGCTAGTCAATAAATTTGTCCCCATAGCCGACTGCATGCTCTGCCATACTCTGCCGGTGAATCGGCCATCTCTGCCTGACACAATAGTCCGGGGAATACCATGTAGTATGATGATATCTCGGATGTACCGTCGACCCAAGGTCTCAGATGAATCTGTCATCTTGATGGGAAGGAAGTGCACAAACTTGGTCAATCGATCTACCACGACCCATATCGCATCATTGCCCTTTGATGACCTTGGCAATCCTGTCACAAAATCCATGGAGATGAGCTCCCATTTCCACTCCGGCACTGGTAAAGGTTTGAGCAAACCCGGTGGCTTCTAATGTTCTATTTTAACCTGCTGACAAGTTAGGCAGTGAGCAACAAACTCTGCCACATCTCTCTTGAGTCCATGCCACCAATAGTGCCGCTTCAGATCATGATACATCTTGGTGCTGCCTGGATGGATAGAGAGTTTGGTTTGGTGTGCCTCAATCAATAACTCTCTTCTGCAGCTCTTAGGCACATATGTCCTGTAACACCCTGGAATTTCAAAGTTATCAATTTATATGAATTTATTCATATTTACGGAATTGCCATTGTGATATATTTGAGTTGAATTTAAATGGGTCAATGGTTCAAACAAGACCAATGGTTAGTAGTTTTAATTACAAAACAAATAAATGGATATGATGAACTTAAACGGGTCAAGAATCATAATTGGGTCAAATTTCGTTAAATGGGTCAAATTGGCCAAAATGGGACCCAATGGGTCATAGTTGACATATTTGACTATTTGGTGAGCTTAAAGCTTAATGGGGTTAAGATGAATTAAATATTTGAGTTGGGTTTGAGTTGAAGTAAATGATACAGTTTAGTTGAGTGAAATTTATTAGTTGAGTTACATTAAATGAATGAGTTGAGTTGGGGTGAGCTAAATAAATGAGTTGGATGGAATATGTATTTTTAAGTAAGTGAGATGTATAGATAAAAGGTTTTTGGTTGTTTTCAAATTCAAACATGTTCCAACCTGGGTTGCATGGAAATTATGGCCTGTACATGAAACTCCAAGGATGGAGACAATTGGAGTTGCCGTTTCATGGAGTTACAAAGGGGGTCTTTGACGTTGCAAATTCAAAAAAATTAGACTACACGTTGGAAAGGGCATGAGGGTTTATTCCATGCTTAGGTATTCAAAGAGACAACCAATGGAGGGAGGGTGAAGCACATGGGAGTTTCATTTACATGTGAAACTCTCACATGCAATATTAATGCAAGATGGATAGTGTGAGGAATGCACACAGCAAAACCGTTGGGTACCCTTGGTGTTTCATCTCAAGATGAAACCCCCATTTGGTTTATTAATAAGAGAAGGAGCTAAGGAGGGGGGTTACACAAATTCAATCCAAAAAGGACGTTGGATGCTTGGGGAGGTTTCATTGCCTAGATGAAACCCCCAAGTAAGCATAAAGGACTTGGGGTTAATGTGGGAGTTACATGTGAGGTTAACCTTGGGTAGGTTTTGGTTAAGCAAAGGGCTCTCATTTTACTCTCTCTATCTCTCTCTTCCTTGGACTGTTATCATCTCTCTAAGATCAAGAACAACAGCTGGTTATTGATATAAAATCAGTCCTTGATTGATTTATTTCACCAAGACAAAAGCATACTTTGAGCAAAGGAGTTGGCATCAAGATTTCCCTTCCAAAGTCAAAATTCTATCTCTTTCTCTCTTTGCCGTTTTCTACCAAGAGTAGCAGTTGGTTGCTTAATCAGTCCTTGACCGATCTCTCCATCAAGGAATCAAGAAGAAGGAGAGGCTAAGAAAGGGAAAGAAACAAGCCGGAGTGAAGATCAATTGGAGGAGTCGCGGAAACGGTAGGTTTTCGATAAACTATTTTTAATAAAGAATCATGATCCGGCCATTGGATGGCCGAATCTAACAAGGGTTAGATATTGGATGGAAGTTCATGAATGTGATAAAAGATGGACCAAAGGGTTCGGCCCCAATGGATGGCCGAACCCCATGGAAATAATTGGTTGATTTGGATGGTTTTTGGAAGTTAAAACCATACAAGTATGGGACTGTTTTTAGATGTTTTATTAGACTTAAAATGTATGTTTTAAAAAGGTTAAAACATAGATATGGAAGTTTGATTTGGACCTAGATGAATGATTAAGAAATTCAAAACCAAAGGTCATAGAGTTCGGCCACCATGGAGGGCCGAACCCCATGTAAATGATTGGTTGGTTTTGATGTCCTTGAAACATAGAAACCATGAAGTTTTATGGACTATTTTGAGGGTAGATTTGGGCTTAAAATCATGTGGGAAACTATGATTTATTTTATGCTTTTGTTTCAAGAAACACCTATGAAAAGTATGGGTTAATTTGGATGGTCTTTTTGAACAAAATCATGGACTGTTTTTAGAGGCTAAGTTAGATTGATTGCATGCTTTGAAAAGTTCTAAAATTATGGTTTTAAGTGTCATGTGTTGGGCTATGAATTGGCCGAACACATCAAGGAATTTAATCTTGATTAAGATTGTTTAAAAAGGAAAGAAAATACGTCATTGGGTTTGGCCATTTTGGTTGGCTGAACCCCATGATAAAAGTAGATTGGTTTGATGTTCTTAAGGGTCAAAAACCATGTCAAAACATGGTGATTTTTACACGTTTTAATTAGGTCATGTTATGCTGAATTTATCAATGGTTTGAAATATGTTGATGAGGTTGAAAAGGATGGAAACTTAGGGCATTGGGTTCGGCCACCATGGATGGCCGAACCCCATGAAAGAATTTGATGAATGATGATGTGTTGTGAGATAAAAACTATATAAAGGTATGGTGTTCTTATGACAATTATGGACTTGGTAGTAAGGTGATAAAACATGAAGGATGATGGAACATAGGATTAAAATCTCTAGGTTGAGGTTCGGCCATGTTGTATGGCCGAACCCCACCAATTGTTATTTGATGGACTTGGGGATTCATTCATAATGAATTTGGGTAAATGAGATATATGATTAAAAGGTTTAAATAACCAAAGTGAATGGTGAGGTTCGGCCATGTTGTATGGCCGAACCCCACCAAGGTGATTTGGGTATGGACTTTGGTTTTAAACAAAATTAAACAAAGGGTTAGTATAGTGGCGTTATCGTAAATATGGATGAAAAGATGAAATGATCAAAAGAATGGACTTATGAGCCAAAACCCAAGGTGGTAAGGTTCGGCCATGTAGTATGGCCGAAC